>JBBGZY010000824.1:2400000-3000000 GCA_037952925.1 Lithobates clamitans | reverse complement strand
AGAAACATAGCCTGCTCTACTCACACAGCTGGGAAATGATTTCACTGATTGGCTCAGATCCTTTGCTGCCACGAGGGAAGGGGGCAGAGCAAGCAGGGGATTTCACGCAGAGCCTGCTCTGCTCACACAGCTGGAAAATTAGGAGTGAGAGGAACACAGCCTGCTCTACTCACACAGCCGGGAAGTGAGGGGTGAGAGGAACACAGCCTGCTCATGTCACACAACTGGGAAGTGAGGGGTGAGAGGAACACAGCCTGCTCATGTCACACAGCTTGAAAGTGAGGAGTGAGAGGATCACAGCCTGCTCATGTCACACAACTGGAAAGTGAGGCGTGAGAGGATCACAGCCTGCTCATTTCACACAACTGGAAAGTGAGGAGTGAGAGGATCACAGCCTGTTCATGTCACACAACTGGAAAGTGAGGAGTGAGAGGATCACAGCCTGCTCTTGTCACACATCTGGAAAGTGAGGAGTGAGAGGAACACAGCCTGCTCTACTCACACAGCCGGGAAATGAGGGGTGAGAGGAACACAGCCTGCTCATGTCACACATCTGGAAAGTGAGGAGTGAGAGGAACACAGCCTGCTCTACTCACACAGCCAGGAAATGAGGGGTGAGAGGAACACAGCCTGCTCTACTCACACAACTGGAAAGTGAGGAGTGAGAAGAACACAGCCTGCTCTACTCACACAGCCGGGAAGCAAGGGGTGAGAGGAACACAACCTGCTCATGTCACACAACTGGAAAGTGAGGAGTGAGAGGAACACAGCCTGCTCATGTCACACAGCTGGAAAGCTGGAAAAGTGAGAGGAACACAGCCTGCTCTACTCACACAGCCGGGAAGTGTGGGGTGAAAGCTGGCTGCAGCTTAACACACAGAAGTCCCTGTCACAGCTCACAGTGGGTAGAAGTAAGATAGAGGTGCACACAGCTAGCATAGCACCTGGCTACACACTCTTTATGAATGCCACTGATAGAGACAGTTTTGAAGGAAAAGTGTGCAGTGTTTTTGTCCCAATAACAGAGACAATGTGAGAACTCTACACTGTGAATATTGTTTTCGCATATAGCACCCACTTTCCAAATATCTGAATATATCTTGTGTAGGGTACCATCAAATGGCACCAGCTATTACATACGGTATTCTGCAACACCTGATGTGACTATACAAGTCCCTGTATTTGTATTCAGCTATGGCTGAAATGACCAGGATCTAAAGCAGCTGGAATCATTTTGCACATGCCCTCAGCCAACCTCATACCCTGTAATTAGTTCCCTCTGTGCAAAGATATTATTAGCACAGAAACCAGTATCATGGGATCTGACTGTGGCTGAATGCCAGTTTACAGTAATTACAATGATTGTGTAATAAAGATGTATATCTCACATATACAGATGATGCAAGTTTATGTAAAATAATAGGTACATTGTTATGTGCTTTAGTCCAGTATAGCTTTGCCAATTCTGCAGTGCATGTTCCCTGCAAGCTACAGTATCAGGTATGCTGGGCATACTAAACTAAACAATGACAAGTCAGCAACTGCATAATACACCTCCCACTCTTTTAATACACTCTTGACTGTTCTATAGTTGTGTCTGTTTTGCAAGGGATCTGCCCAGTATGTCTTAACATGTGGTCACACATCGTATAAGGTATGCATTTAACTTACAGGAAATTTCTAGTTTTTTAAACTTCCCAAATGTAGAAATAGATTTTGTAGATAAAATACATGTAAATCATGCCTCAATAGATCCAGTGGTTCCTATGATGTTTGCCCAAGGGTTCACCAGCTATGGTCAGCAGCAACACAATAAGCAGTGCTAGATGTCCCCGGCCGGCGTGCGCTCCAGCAGCCAGAAGTGACGCCCGAGGTGAAACCGGATATGACATCAACTATGGCAAGCGCGTTGCTTTAGTGCATTTCCCAATCCTCGCATCATCAGGAAGCTTCCTGATGGTTGATGAGTGTGCATTTTATCTACACGATTTGGTGAAGCACTATTGTGGAGAGAAGTAAGAATAGCACTCACTATTGTGCACGGTGAATGGAGTCTTTCATGGAGCTTTTCATGAAGATTTCCTAATATTTATGGGACTTTCATAGAGACTGTGTTTATGTTTTTTGATTAACTATGTATTGATCATTGTATTTTGATTTATTATCTATCTAAATTAGTTTATAGTAGCGCCTCTCTTTTGTTTATATTGCTATCTGTTTTATGTGTATATCACTTAAAGGACAGCTGCACTATTTTTCACTATATTATTTTTATCATGTGATTTTTACCACATGGTTCAACAGATTGGCACCACACCTTATCACGTTTTCACTCTAGAAATAATTTTTGTTCCATATAATTAATAAAGACTAGGGATGAGCCGAACACCCCCCGGTTCGGTTCGCACCAGAACCCGCGAACGGACCGCAAGTTCGCACGAACGTTAGAACCCCATTGACGTCTATGGGACTCGAACGTTCGAAATCAAAAGTGCTCATTTTAAAGGCTAATTTGCATGGTATTGTCCTAAAAAGGGTTTGGGGACCCGGGTCCTACCCCAGGGGACATGTATCAATGCAAAAAAAACTTTTAAAAACGGCCGTTTTTTCGGGAGCAGTGATTTTAATGATGCTTAAAGTAAAAAAAAAAAAGTGAAATATTCCTTTAAATATCGTACCTGGGGGGTGTCTATAGTATGCCTGTAAAGTGACGCGTGTTTCCCATGTTTAGAACAGTCCCTGCACCAAATGTCATTTTTAAAGGAAAAAATCTCATTTAAAACTGCTTGCGGGTTTAATGTCATGTCGGGTCATGGCAATATGGATGAAAATCAGTGAGACAAACGGCATGGGTACCCCCCAGTCCATTACCAGGCCCTTTGGGTCTTGTATGGATATTAAGGGGAACCCCGCACCCAAATTAAAATAAGGAAAGGTCCCTATATACTCTGAACAGCAGTATTCAGGCGGTGCAAACAAGACAGGGACTGTAGGTTTGTTGTTAAGTAGAATCTGTTTGTAATTTTGAACATTTTTAATGTGTTTAGCTCCAGCCAAAAAATCTTTTCTAAGCTTTTTGGAAAACATAGGGAAGGGTTATCACCCCTGTGACATTTGTTTTGCGTCTTTCCTCCTCTTCAGAAGATTTCACCTCACTTTTTTGTCCCAATGAAAAATGTTTTTTGAAAATTTGGGTTTTTTTGTGGAACAAGGATTGGAAAGCATCAGTGGAAAGGAGAAATTGTTTTCCCATATTAACTCTTACAGGAGAGAATTTCCCTTCCTTAGGGGTAGATTTCATCTCACTTCCTGTTGTCTCCTTCCGTTTGCAAGTAGGAGTCGTTTGTAAGTTAGATGTTTGAAAGTAGGGTCCTGCCCTATATACTCAGCAGAAATTTGGGCCTTAGGTGTTGCTGTGGCCAAAACACTGTAAGCCCTCACAGGGCCCTGCTGTGAAATATTAGATCAAGAATTGTAATTACATGCCCCTGTTGAACAGGAGCTGAAAAATTAGGCCTTAGGCACTGGTGCTGGTGCCACAACACTGCAACCCCTCACAGACACTCTAGTTGGAACGCAGGAACGAGCCCTGCTGCAAAGTATTGCATCAAAAATTGTAATTACACGCCCCTGTTAGACAGGGGCAGAAAAATTGGGCCTTAGGCACTGGTGCTGGTGCCACAACACTGCAACCCCTCACAGACACTCTAGTTGGAACGCAGGAACGAGCCCTGCTGCAAAGTATTGCATCAAAAATTGTAATTACACGCCCCTGTTAGACAGGGGCAGAAAAATTGGGTCTTAGGCACTGGTGCTGGTGCCACAACACTGCAACCCCTCACAGACACTCTAGTTGAAACGCAGGAACAAGCCCTGCTGCAAAGTATTGCATCAAAAATTGTAATTACACGCCCCTGTTAGACAGGGGCTGAAAAATTGGGTCTTAGGCACTGGTGCTGGTGCCACAACACTGCAACCCCTCACAGACACTCTAGTTGGAATGCAGGAACGAGCCCTGCTGCAAAGTATTACATCAAAAATTGTAATTACACGCCCCTGTTAAACAGGGGCTGAAAAATTGTGCCTTAGGCACTGGTGGTGGCGCCCAGAACCAAAAATGTTCTTACAAGCTATCAGCGTGATGATTGAGGAGGAAGAGGATAATTACTCAGGGATAGTCACTCAGCATCAGCATAGGCAGTCTTTGAAGGGATCTGAGATTTCAAAAAAAATTATTCGGTTACATCTGCATCAGGTGCTTGGTAGCTGGTGGTGATCCAAGACTGATTCATTTTTATGAAGGTCAGCCGATCGACCGAGTCGGTGGACAGACGCACCCTGTGATCGGTTACCACGCCTCCAGCAGCACTGAATGTGCGTTCCGAAAGAACGCTGGATGCAGGACAGGCCAGTAGCTCAATTGCATACTGTGCAAGCTCTGGCCAGTGATCCATCCTCAAGACCCAGTAACCCAGAGGATTTTCGGTGGGAAAGGTGTCCAAGTCTGATCTTGCCCCTAGGTATTCCTGCACCATGTAAAACAGACGCTGGCGATGGTTGCTGGAACCGATCATACCTTGGGGCTGCGGACCAAAAAATTGTCTGAACGCATCGGTCAGACGGCCACCTTCTCCACCGCTCCTTCTTTGACTGACCGAAGCCTCAGCAACACGTTGTCCAGAAACAGGAGTTTGTAACCTCCCAGTCTCTGGGAACGTGTTGCACAGACCTTTCTGCAAGGCCTCCCGAAGATGTTTCATCCTCTGCTCCCTCTGCGATGGCAAGATAAGGTCCGCAACCTTACCCTTGTAACGTGGATCAAGGAGGGTTGCCAGCCAGTATTGGTCCTTCTCCTTGATACCACGAATACGAGGATCCTTACGCAGGCTTTGCAGGATCAGGGAGGCCATGCAGCGTAGGTTTGCTGAGGCATTCGGTCCGGAGTCCTCTGGGTCACTAAGGACAACAACGTCCGCAGCCACCTCCTCCCAGCCACGTACAAGTCCATGTGTTCCTTGGGACTGATCCCTTAAAGACTGCTGATGCTGAGTGCCAGGCTCCACCTCCATACTGACACAATCTTCCTCCTCCTCCTCCTCCTCCTCCTCGTCCTCTTCCTGTGTGATCGGCGGGCACGCAGGAACACTGTCTGGATAAAGGGGGCCTTGAGAGCTAAGGAAGTCCTCCTCTTCCTGCCTCTGTTCTGCCTCAAGTGCCCTGTCCATTATTCCACGCAGCGTGTGCTCCAACAGGTGGACAAGGGGGACAGTGTCACTGATGCATGCACTGTCAGTGCTCACCATCCTCGTGGCCTCCTCGAATGGTGACAGGACAGTGCATGCATCCCTGATCATGGCCCACTGGCGTGGGGAAAAAAAACCAAGGTCCCCTGACCCTGTCCTGGTGCCATAGTCGCACAGGTACTCATTGATGGCCCTCTGCTGCGTGTGCAGCCGCTGCAGCATGGCCAACGTCGAGTTCCACCTGGTGGGCATGTCACAGATTAGGCGGTTCTTGGGCAGGTTAAACTCCTTTTGGAGGTCCGTCAGCCGAGCACTGGCATTATATGACCGGCGGAAATGCACAGAGACTTTCCTGGCCTGCCTCAGGACATCCTGTAAGCCCGGGTACCTGCCCAAGAACCGCTGCACCACCAAGTTAAGGACGTGAGCCAAACAGGGCACATGGGTCAGTTGTCCCTGTCGGAGGGCAGAGAGGAGGTTGGTGCCATTGTCGCAAACCACCATTCCTGCCTTAAGTTGGCGTGGCGTCAACCACCTCTGAACCTGCCCCTGCAGAGCTGACAGAACCTCTGCCCCAGTGTGGCTCCTGTCCCCCAAGCACACCAGCTCAAGCACCGCATGGCATCTTTTGGCCTGCGTACTTGCGTAGCCCCTTGAACGCCTACGGAGCACCGCTGGTTCCGAGGAAGAGGCCATGGAGGAAGAAGAAGAGGAGGGGGTGGAGGAGAGAGGTGTGTCACAATCAGCATTTTGGAGGCGTGGTGGCGGAACAACCTCCAACACTACTGCACCTTGTCCTGCATCCTTCCCAGCTGCCAGCAGAGTCACCCAATGCGCCGTGAAACTTAAGTAACGTCCCTGTCCATGCCTGCTGGACCATGAGTCAGCGGTAATATGCACCTTACCGCTGACCGCCCTGTCCAGCGAGGCATGGACATTGCCTTCCACATGCCGGTAGAGAGCCGGAATCGCCTTCCGTGAGAAAAAGTGGCGTTTGGGTACCTGCCACTGAGGAACCGCACATTCCACAAACTCACGGAAGGGGGCAGAGTCTACCAACTGAAAAGGCAGCAGTTGAAGTGCTAGCAATTTTGCCAAGCTAGCATTCAACCGCTGGGCATGTGGATGGCTGGGAGCAAACTTCTTTCGGCGGTGCAGCAGCTGGGGCAGGGAAATTTGCCTGGTACAATCTGACGTCGGTGTACCAAAAGCAGATTGCCCACAAGTACTTGGCTGTGACACACCTAATTCTACACCTTCATTCCTCTCACTGCAGGTCGCAGAGAGGACTGAAGGTCTAGTGGGGTTGGAAATCTCAGCTGATGAGGAGCAAGGAGAGATCGTCTTTGTTCTTTGGTGTGGGTCTTTTAGATACGCTTGCCAACGAACTGCATGGCAGGTCAACATATGTCTGGTCAAGCATGTGGTACCCAAGCGGGAGATGTTTTGGCCACGCGAGATACGCTTGAGACATATGTTGCAAATAGCAGCGGTGCGATCTGATGCACTCGTCTCAAAAAAGGCCCACACCAAAGAACTTTTTGAATAACGCGCAGAGACTGCAGCGCCCTGCACATGTGGAGCTTTGGGGTGTGATGCAGTCAATGTGCTGCCCTTAGGCTGGCCCCTGGAGGGCATCCTGCCTAGTTGGTGATGTGCCACCTCCTCCTCCTCCTCCTCCTCCTCCTCCTCTCTCCTATCAGGCACCCACGTTGAGTCAGTGACCTCATCATCCCCTCCCTCCTCATCACTGGAGCAAACCTGGCAGTATGCTGCAGCAGGGGGAGCATGACTGCCAGATTGCTGTCCTTCTTGGGCACCCCCTCTGTCCGTGCTCATGTTACTGCCTTCATTGAGCTCAGTATCATCATCAGAGCCTTCCAAACGCTGGGCATCCTCCTGGAGCATGTACCCAACACTGTGGTCAAACAGTTCGAGGGAATCCTCATGAGGACATGGTGGAGCTAGGGAAGGAGTCACTGATGACATTGAGCTGAGGGAAGAGGCCGCTGCTTTGCCAGACAAAGCACCCTGGGCATGGGTGAGAGAGGATGAGGAGGATGAGGACGGCTTGGTCATCCACTCGACCAAGTCTTCCGCATGTTGCGGCTCAACACGGCCAGCTGCCGAAAAAAAGGCCAAGCGTGTCCCATGGCCACGTGCTGATGAGGATGCACCGTCTCCACGACCAGCACTAGACACAGAGCCTGCTTGCCCTCTCTTATTGGCTTGTGACTGTCTGCCTCTCCTTCTTGGCCTTCCAGACATACTAATGGCCTGTAGCTGCACTAAGCTGGGATAGAACACCTGTAATTTTCTTCAGGTAGCTTTATATACTGTAACCAGACAAGCCTGCCTGTCAGTAGGAAGATAACAGGAACGGATCTAGCTGAACACTGTGAGCAGGACGTACTGCACTAAATGTATATAGCAGGAACGGATCTAGCTGAACACTGTGAGCAGGACGCACTGCACTGAATGTAAATAGCAGGAACGGATCTAGCTGAACACTGTGAGCAGGACGCACTGCACTAAATGTAAATACCAGGAACGGATCTAGCTGAACACTGTGAGCAGGACGCACTGCACTGAATGTAAATAGCAGGAACGGATCTAGCTGAACACTGTGAGCAGGACGCACTGCACTAAATGTAAATACCAGGAACGGATCTAGCTGAACACTGTGAGCAGGACGCACTGCACTGAATGTAAACAGCAGGAACGGATGTAGCTGAACACTGTGAGCAGGACGCACTGCACTAAATGTAAATAGCAGGAACGGATCTAGCTGAACACTGTGAGCAGGACGCACTGCACTGAATGTAAATAGCAGGAACGGATGTAGCTGAACACTGTGAGCAGGACGCACTGCACTAAATGTAAATACCAGGAACGGATCTAGCTGAACACTGTGAGCAGGACGCACTGCACTGAATGTAAATAGCAGGAACGGATCTAGCTGAACACTGTGAGCAGGACGCACTGCACTAAATGTAAATACCAGGAACGGATCTAGCTGAACACTGTGAGCAGGACGCACTGCACTGAATGTAAATAGCAGGAACGGATCTAGCTGAACACTGTGAGCAGGACGCACTGCACTGAATGTAAATAGCAGGAACGGATCTAGCTGAACACTGTGAGCAGGACGCACTGCACTAAATGTAAATACCAGGAACGGATCTAGCTGAACACTGTGAGCAGGACGCACTGCACTGAATGTAAATAGCAGGAACGGATCTAGCTGAACACTGTGAGCAGGACGCACTGCACTGAATGTAAATAGCAGGAACGGATCTAGCTGAACACTGTGAGCAGGACGCACTGCACTAAATGTAAATACCAGGAACGGATCTAGCTGAACACTGTGAGCAGGACGCACTGCACTGAATGTAAATACCAGGAACGGATCTAGCTGAACACTGTGAGCAGGACGCACTGCACTGAATGTAAATAGTCTAGCTGCCTGACCGTGGTACTAATAGGATCAAAAAGAACACCTGTAATTTTCTTAAGGTAGCTTTATATACTGTAACCAGACAAGCCTGCCTGTCAGTAGGAAGATAACAGGAACGGATCTAGCTGAACACTGTGAGCAGGACACACTGTACTAAATGTAAATAGTCTAGCTGCCTGACCGTGGTACTAATAGGATCAAAAAGAACACCTGTAATTTTCTTAAGGTAGCTTTATATACTGTAACCAGACAAGCCTGCCTGTCAGTAGGAAGATAACAGGAACGGATCTAGCTGAACACTGTGAGCAGGACACACTGTACTAAATGTAAATAGTCTAGCTGCCTGACCGTGGTACTAATAGGATCAAAAAGAACACCTGTAATTTTCTTCAGGTAGCTTTATATACTGTAACCAGACAAGCCTGCCTGTCAGTAGGAAGATAACAGGAACGGATCTAGCTGAACACTGTGAGCAGGACGTACTGCACTAAATGTATATAGCAGGAACGGATCTAGCTGAACACTGTGAGCAGGACGCACTGCACTGAATGTAAATAGCAGGAACGGATCTAGCTGAACACTGTGAGCAGGACGCACTGCACTGAATGTAAATAGCAGGAACGGATCTAGCTGAACACTGTGAGCAGGACGCACTGCACTGAATGTAAATAGCAGGAACGGATCTAGCTGAACACTGTGAGCAGGACGCACTGCACTGAATGTAAATAGCAGGAACGGATCTAGCTGAACACTGTGAGCAGGACGCACTGCACTGAATGTAAACAGCAGGAACGGATGTAGCTGAACACTGTGAGCAGGACGCACTGCACTGAATGTAAATAGCAGGAACGGATCTAGCTGAACACTGTGAGCAGGACGCACTGCACTGAATGTAAATAGCAGGAACGGATGTAGCTGAACACTGTGAGCAGGACGCACTGCACTAAATGTAAATACCAGGAACGGATCTAGCTGAACACTGTGAGCAGGACGCACTGCACTGAATGTAAATAGCAGGAACGGATCTAGCTGAACACTGTGAGCAGGACGCACTGCACTAAATGTAAATACCAGGAACGGATCTAGCTGAACACTGTGAGCAGGACGCACTGCACTGAATGTAAATAGCAGGAACGGATCTAGCTGAACACTGTGAGCAGGACGCACTGCACTGAATGTAAATAGCAGGAACGGATCTAGCTGAACACTGTGAGCAGGACGCACTGCACTGAATGTAAATAGCAGGAACGGATCTAGCTGAACACTGTGAGCAGGACGCACTGCACTGAATGTAAATAGCAGGAACGGATCTAGCTGAACACTGTGAGCAGGACGCACTGCACTGAATGTAAACAGCAGGAACGGATGTAGCTGAACACTGTGAGCAGGACGCACTGCACTGAATGTAAATAGCAGGAACGGATCTAGCTGAACACTGTGAGCAGGACGCACTGCACTGAATGTAAATAGCAGGAACGGATGTAGCTGAACACTGTGAGCAGGACGCACTGCACTGAATGTAAATAGCAGGAACGGATCTAGCTGAACACTGTGAGCAGGACGCACTGCACTGAATGTAAATAGCAGGAACGGATGTAGCTGAACACTGTGAGCAGGATGCACTGCACTAAATGTAAATACCAGGAACGGATCTAGCTGAACACTGTGAGCAGGACGCACTGCACTGAATGTAAATAGCAGGAACGGATCTAGCTGAACACTGTGAGCAGGACGCACTGCACTAAATGTAAATACCAGGAACGGATCTAGCTGAACACTGTGAGCAGGACGCACTGCACTGAATGTAAATAGCAGGAACGGATCTAGCTGAACACTGTGAGCAGGACGCACTGCACTGAATGTAAATAGCAGGAACGGATCTAGCTGAACACTGTGAGCAGGACGCACTGCACTGAATGTAAATAGCAGGAACGGATCTAGCTGAACACTGTGAGCAGGACGCACTGCACTGAATGTAAATAGCAGGAACGGATCTAGCTGAACACTGTGAGCAGGACGCACTGCACTGAATGTAAATAGCAGGAACGGATCTAGCTGAACACTGTGAGCAGGACACACTGCACTAAATGTAAATAGTCTAGATAGAAGATAACAGGAACGGATCTAGCTAAACTGAATACAGTGTATATATATATATGCAACACCTGGGATGCATATATATACACAATACACTGTAAGTGCAGCTAACTGACTGACTGTTCTGCCTAATCTATCTAACTCAAATCAAATGACACTGTCTCTCTCTCTCTCTATCTCTCAGCACACCGGAACACACACTACACAGGGCCGCCGTGCAGGCGGCCTTATATAGTGTGGGGTGTGTACTAAATCCCCTGAGCCATAATTGGCCAAAGCCACCCTGGCTTTGGCCAATTACAGCTCTCTCTACTGACGGCGCTGTGATTGGCCAAGCATGCGGGTCATAGTGCATGCTTGGCCAATCATCAGCCAGCAATGCACTGCGATGCCGCAGTGAATTATGGGCCGTGACGCGCCACACGAATTTGGCGCGAACGGCCCATATCGTTCGCAATTCGACGGACGGTCGAACAGCCGATGTTCGAGTCGAACATGGGTTCGACTCGAACACGAAGCTCATCCCTAATAAAGACAAACTTTTGTTGATGCAGCAATTGCAGGCACACTGCTTTGCATCTTTTCCTTACTTAAACAGTGTAAATAAATAGTAGCAGGAAAAAGAACATGAGACAGCAGTAATGCAAAAATTATGCACAGATACTGGAGTGGGAAACATTAGAAACACTAACAGATGTAAGATCACTAGGAGAATATAGAAGATTTGGGCAATATTTTAAACAGTAAAATCTTACATTTTAAAAACTGTCCCAATTGACAAGGATGTAAATTGAAATGCCACTCCAAAGCTAAAAAGGTCCTGATATGACTTGATTTTAAAAAAAGTCAATCCAAGGAGTAGCCAAAGCTTTTTTGGGGTCCAAAAACACTCTACTCATCTGGACATGATTGAAAACAATACGGATGGTCTATAAGGGAACTAGACTTTTAATGGTATTTCTTACAAGCCAAGGAGACTATGAAGATCCTCTGTAGCAGCCACCTGCCCGAGAACTTGATCACATTAATCAATATCAATACTTTAAGATAGCAATGCCAATAATAACCTTATTTGTCCAGCGCTATTTTTCCACTGTCCTCAACCAAGAAATTGACTATTCCAAATCAATAACATTACAGTTTACAGATTAGTTTTACAACAAAAGTGTCCTGAACTAGATAAGCTGTCATGGTCTGGAGTGAGGTTCGGAGGCCAGTAGCTATAGCAGTGGAGCAGCACCCACCGACAAGCTGGACAGGTATACGAGCAGGTCACCCTGGCAGATGACACAGGTTCACCTGAGGTGCGGGGTCTAAATATGAATTTGTAGTCAGCTCCTAAAGGTGGAAATGGGTTTTTCTGCATGTTAGTACCAAGTTGCGGTCCTCAGGATTGTCCCACCAGGTGAGGTGAGCAAGCCGGGGCCAGTAGCAGATAAGCAGGTAGGGATCAAGCAGAAACATAGCCAGTAAACAAGCCAAAGGTTGGTGATGAATGGTTGCAGGTTGGGATTAGGCAGAAATGTCAACAAGGAACAAGCCAAAGGTCAGTAACTAATGGTAGCGAAGATACGGACAGCAGCAGGAGAGACAAAAGCAAGATATTGGCTGGGGAGAGTATAATAATCTGGAAAACCAGAAGTGCAAAGACACGGCTTAAATCAGGAAGTTCATGGGAGTAGCAAAGAATACAAGGTTCAAGACAAACAAGATTCAAGGCAGGATCATTCAGGGAATTGCCCAGGGAAATGTTCAGAATTCCACGAGGTTTAGCAAGCAGAGTCATTGCTGGACATCGCAGAAGTCCCAGGTTCAAGACCAGGCCCTAGCATAAGCATTTATATTATTCAAATAATTTTCTAAGCCTTGCCACTGCCTGAATAAAGCAGAATGATGGTATTGGGTCCTAACGCAATTACCATGTCTTATGTTAGCTAGAATAACAACATTGAAGTTATAGTAATTACAAAGCACGCTTTGGTCTCAACAGGAAAGGTATTGTCAATGAGGGAATTAAATGTATCAATCGAGGATGGTGCTATAAAACTTTTAGTTAAGCTGGATATATATGGCTTGTTTTCATTAGCATTATTTTAATCTGACCATTATGTGCTGGAAATCACAGAAAAGAACATCTCTTGTGAGTGTCTGTTTTTTTTTTTTTTATAGTTTTTTGAAGAAATAATGATCATTTCACTACAGATAGTTCAGTTGTCATGGTGAATGCCAAAAGAGCACAGTCATTTTGCGGACAGATGTATCTCATAATCGTTTACAAGATCTGCCTGTCTATGACCACACTTTAGCTTAAGAGGTTAATATCAGTTACATAGCCCTAAATAAAAAAAAATGCATTGGTTAGAAGAAAAAGTTAAATACAGTGGGGTTGAGGAGATAGAACATTTCAATGTTTTACCCTTTTACAGTGGATTTTCAGATCACATCTCATGTTATGTGACCATTTAAGCTTAGGCAACATAGCTTTAAAATCCATTATGGGCTTGCTGACCACTGTCCTGTTTCCAATCTCTTATATAGCAGCTTTAGGATATTAGTGCAGTCTGTCAATATCTCACAGATACCTGCTGCAGTTCACATTTAATGCTTCAATGCACAGACAATTTGGGAAACGGTAAACTTCAGAACTAAAAGATCTGGATTGATTTCCCATCTCTTGTCTCTTTCAGTTAAATCCCCAAGCTTCAAAGCAGGCAGTGGAAATAATTAAAGGTTAGGTGGCAGCCTTCAGAGTGAAATCCAGGACAATAGTGAGTGACATCACCTTGTCTCTAACACTTGACTCCTCATCTGACTCGGCTATTAACGTAACACGGCTTTTCATTATGCTAATTAGCGTCAGCTATGATTGACTGCAAAGATTCACTCTGAAATCATTATTTAAACAGGATTACCTTTGAAGATGTTTAATTTTACACCTAATAAAGGAGCAATATTTTTTACCCTAAATTAGCAATTCTTCTGGCAAAAAGACTCACAGTTGGAGGGTGATGTATTGCTGACTTCTTGCAGGTTCAATTTTTAAAAAGTGGGATAATGAATACAGATGTTGGTGAGAGGGCACCAAGTTGCTGCCTCCTTCATTTTATAATGCCAGATTTAATGAGAAGCACAGCAAGCTTGTGATTAATCTCCTGAGAATTCTACACTTGTAGTTTTCCTTTCCAGCCACACAATGTCACTGTGAATCCATGGCACTCACATTTCAGACAAGGTTGGCAAAATAAACTGTAATATTCGTTACTTTCTAACAGTGACTGTTTTCATTGCTTGGGCACAAACCTTTACAGATAATTCCTTATCTTTAATATGGTTACATTCTAAAACAGTTTACAAAAGTTGGCTTGCCCAAATGTAATATATTGATTTCTTATCCCATTGTGCTGGCCATTAAGCAATTCCCAAAATTCATATTAGTATGTGTCACTAAAACCCCAAGAAGGCCTGTGGACACAAGTGATCCCTGTCTTGTGTGCTTCAAGAAATTGGGAACAAATGTGTGACTGTCCCCAAATTCTACTTACAAGACAAGTGATTAAAGGGATGAGAAGGGACCTTTTTTAGTGTGTCATTGTGCATCAGTAAGTGTGGTCTACTTTAATGTCTTCTGAATAGAGTAAACCAGAGCAAGTGGCAAGTGGTGAGGTGTTTAGTTATTTTTTATTTTAGGCTGTACATTTGGGTGGTGGCCAGAGCTTAAAGTGGAAGTCCACACCAGGGATCTAACACTAACCTCTCTATCCCTGTAAAGAAAAAACAAGTATGCATGTCTTTTTGGAAGCCGGTCTGACCCGCTCCGAGCTGTCAGCTGCTGCTTCACTGTAGAGGTGGGTGCAGAGGAGACAGAGGACAACGGAAGCCCCATAGTAAAACTCTAAGGGTGACGTCACTTCCCATACATTTCACAGCCTTTGTCGTCCGTGTCCTCTGCAGAGCTTCTGACGCTGGAGATCAGGTCGGAGCGTTTCAGATCGGCTTCTAAAAAGGTATGTATACTCATCTTTTCTTTACAGGGATAGAGAGGTTAGTGTTAGATCCCTGGTGTCTATAGAGGGATTTTGGATTTTGCATGGACTACCACCTTAACTGTGCATTGCTCAAGGAGGTTCCTCCATCAATGGAGCAGCTATCTGCAGTATATGTTAATAATCTAGCCACAGTGTCCATTGTACAAATACATGGTATACATATAGGAAGCTGATTATGCCAGTCAAAAATTATTAAATGAATACACTAGGCAAATTTCTGGTAATTTTTGATCAACCACTTTCAACTTGCAAAGTTGATTAAACAGACCAAGGAATTTTATCACCAGCAATTTCAGTAGAGATCATTGGTAGTAGGGTACCTTGATGATATGAATCAAATGAATGATAGTGGTTGAAATTGTAACAAAATTGCAATTACAAATGCATGATAAGCACAAGGGGTACTTCAAAGAAAGGAATATCACTTAATGAAGAAGTTTGGGTTTAATAAAAAAAACACAAAAAACAAAACACATAATCACCCTATGTTGCACTATTAATGTGATGCTGTAGCTGTCCTATAATAGCTCTAAGGCCAAAAACTGAGCGATCTCATGATCACTCTGTTCTTGGTCTGCTGAAATCAACACTTTCTGCTCTGCCCCTCAAGCTCTCACTGGAGCACTGAGCTGGGGAGGGGTGGGCATAGCTGGCTCCAGCTGTCAGCCTCAGCCTCAGGCAGCTGGGTGGATCACAACAAAACTGTCTGGATCCTTCCAGAGCCTGGAGCAGCTCTGCCATGTCAGCTGACAGTGGGCACAGGAGTGAAAAAGTAAGTGCACTCCTGTAAGGGCAGCTCCAGACAGTTATTTGCAGGGTGCTATTCAGATGTTAGAAGTATGAAAGGGGAGCTGAATGCAGGTCATGGAGCACACTGCCCACTACACTCATTTTCTTTTAGTGTGTGATATTTACTCCTTTGTTTAAACTAAATAGGCCCTGGAGGTACACCAAAGAGATTATGGAAGTAAAATAAGGCCCTGTAGGGCTAGCAATTAAAGCATGCAGCAAGTGTCGGGGCTAGTAAAGATAACTCCCACAATATGTCAGGACCAGTGATGATAACCCCCAGCAATTGTCAGGGCCACCAATGATAACCCAGTTCAAGGTGCTAGGGCCAACATTAACCTAACGCCACTAGTAGAAACAATAAATGGTGTCAGTGGGGTGGTTTAAGTATAGTAAATCAATAGCTGCAGAGAAGTCAAAGAACCATCTAATGGCTCATCCCATACTGGAAAGTATACAGGTCACACAGTCACAGCATCATGCCTCAGACTGAACAGATTACAGAATACAGGCACACTGCACAGTGTCCTGTAACCCTGCCTTCCACTATCGGAAAGAAGAGATGCATGGTCACATGACAGGGCTTTTTAACCTTGTAAAAAAGATAAGAATGATCATTTCTGAAAGGAAAAGCAGTATGGTGCCTGCATAGTTATAACTCTATTAAAAAGTGTCTATAACATTGTATGTTCACAACTACTCTAAACCTGATACTCTAGACATTTTCATAGGGAATAAGGGATGGTAATGAGGCTGCATATTGGCAGGCAGGGGCGGCCCGTGAATTAAGGGCACACAGGCGCTGCCCCCTCTATCCTTGCCACCCCCCATATACATTATGGATAGATTCTTGCATTGCATGAATCTATCCGTGGCCACTGCTGCCTCCCCCTATTCAGGCACCCGGCCCTTTTCGGATGCCGGGCACCTGAAATACAGCGGCGGGGGTGTTTTTTTTGAAGCACCTGATTAGACCCATAGGCTCTAATAGGCTTCAAAATAGGATGGACTCGGAGCGCAGATCATTGCGCTCTGAGTACACCCAGATGTGCTAGAAAAGCAAATGAATATTTGTTTTTCTAACACTGAATCGCCTCTCAGCCAATCAGGAAGCACAGTTCTGTTACCTGTTTCCCGATGAAATCTGGAAGCTGAAATATTAGGCAATCCTATTGGATGCCTAGGAGGAAGGGAGGAGATGCACAGCAGAAGCCGCCGTGATCTCAGAAGGGCACAAAAGACGCTGCAAGATGCCTGTCCCACTGTGCCCAATGTGACTCGATGATCCCTGATGTGCCCGATGTGCCTGCTGATCGGGTAAGTTCCGGTGGACCAGCAAACAGCAGGGGGGGCTGTGGGGGCTGGGGGGGTTGAGGTGCCATGGGGGGGTGGTTGTTTGCCACCCACCCAAACAAAAAACACCAGCTGCCACTGTCGGCAGGAAATAGGAAACCTAGTGGGTTGGTGCAGGGATAATAATTTAGAGGTAAATGTGGATAAGACAAAGGAAAAAATTGTAAATGTAGAGAGACCAGCTATGAACCAGTTGTGATTTATGGGGTGGAAGTTGAGAGGGTCCTGGAGTTCCGTTTCTTGGGAACAATAATTAAGGAGGATCTGTCGTGGACAGGGCACATATCCCGTCTGGTGGGCAAGGCTCATCAGAGATTGTATTTTTAGAGGAAGCTGTGAAGGCTTTTCTGAGCGGGTTCTCCACAAGTTCTATAAGGCTACTATTCAGAGTGTGCTGACTCATCACATCTCCATGTGGCAAGGAATGTGGATGGTCCATAGTTACCGAGTATTGAAGAACTGGGGGAGATGAGATGCCTTCAGAGAGCTAAAAATATCCTGAAGGATAGCTCCCATCCTGCGAATGCCATGTTTACAGTGTTGCCCTCTGTCAGGCAATTTATGAGTATTTCCTCTCATACCACCAGGCTGCAAAGTGGCTTCTTTCTGCAGTCTGTACATTTTTTGAATGCTTGAGGCTTTTTAGAGTTAAATTAAATATGCAGTATGTATTTATTATGTGATGTATGTGATGTTTTTATGAAGATAATGCCCATGTGACCTATGTGATATCTTTTATGTGAGGAGGCTGCATCTGCATTTCTTTTTATGATTTTTTTATTGTAAAATGATAATAAATTATTCTGATTCTTCTGATTCTTTCTCTGATAGGGACTATATTTTCTATATCTATTGCTGTGCAGCTAAAGTTGGGAGATTAGGCCAGAATTATCTATTCGTTATAGTGACAGTGAGCTGTGTTGTGACAGCAATACTAATTGTATTATTTCCATAATTTATTGTTTCTTATAAGCACATCTTTTGCAATCACTAGGTGTGTTTTCCTACATCATATGTGTGTGGGAATAAGCATGCATTAGCACTTCCGTAATGTGGGTGTATGGTAAGTAAGTTGTTAGCAAGATCACACAATTATTCACTAACAGGTTAACTTTTAGGAAAGCATCTCTCTCACTCTCTTCAGCTCTTCCTTTAAAGCAATCAGTGGTATGCCACTGCACTTGTCTGAAATACTTTAAGGAACTTCATTAATTGCTCAGTATTGTGCCAAAATGCAGTTAGACAGAATGGAGCAAGAACCTTCTTAGCTTAATGCTTCTCTTCCAAAGAGTTGTCAAGTAACCTTGTTTTTGTAGAACAGACCCTTGATTTTGCAAATAGTCCTACAGTTCACCTACATTTGCTGTTTAATGTCCCACCAGGCAAGGAGCAACATACACAGTATGTTACCATGGCAGGCAGCAAGCACAGCTCCTCCCTCTAGACACAGCACATTGTGACATCACATTTGCCCAATGTTGACCCCTCAACAATGCAAAACAGAAAATAAGTAAAGAAGGCTGAATGTTGTCCCTATTCAGCCTTGCTTGCAGGCAAACAAAAAAGTAAAGGGAAAATTACATTTTTGATCCAGCACACATGCTAAGGGGTAACATTAAAGTGTCTCCAAAGCCTACATTTTATTTCACTTTAAAGTACCCCCCCTTTTTTCCATTACATGTTCTCCCATCCCTAAGCACTTACATGACTCCTCTCACTGATCCAGCTCTGCCCCAGCTCCAGCAATGCTCTCCTCTCTTCCTGGATTAATAGGAGACGCTGACAGCAATGGGAGACATAGGCTCCTACTGCTGTCTGTTAAACTCTAGTGAGGAGGGAGGGGAGACGTGGCTTGCCAGGCACTGTGTGTGTCTATGGAGCCTGGTCTAACAGTGTGACCTCTAAGGATGTCCCTTTAGCAGCCAGTTGCTGAGGGGGAACTCTTAATAAGAAGGAGTGCACAGTGCTGGCGGGAGACTTCTAAAAGAGGCAGAAAGAAACAACTCTGTGCAATATTGTTGCACAGAGCAGGTAAGTATAATCTCTTTTCTATTTTAAGAAAAAAAAATACCTTTAGTAATACTTTAAACAGTCTAGACTAAATGTGGAATGCAAGAGCATGAGTAGTCAGTAGGAGGAAAAATGCCCCAGCATTAGGGGGTCCCCTACTTATTGTGAACAGCGAGAAAAAAAAATTTGCTGGTGTCAGTGGTCATTGGTAGCTAAAAAAAAATGCCCCGGCAACATTGCTATTGTTGAGAAAAATGCCCCAGTGTCAATCATCATTTGGAGAGTAAAATGTCCTTGTGCTGTTGATTAATGGGAAATAAAAATCCACTGGTGTTAGCTGAGGAAGAAAACGCCCCAGTGTCAGTTACCAGTGAGAAGAAAAATGCTTGGACATCAGTGGTAGGTGGGAGGAAAAAATGCCTCAGTTTAAGGAGTCAGTCAAAAATAAAAATTGTCAGACATTGGTGTCAGTGGGAGGAAAAATAAAACAGTATTAACCACTTGCTTACTGGGCACTTAAACCCCCCCCTGTCCAGACCAATTTTCAGCTTTTAGCGCTGTCCAGACCAATTTTCAGCTTTTAGCGCTGTCGCACTTTGAATGACAATTGCGCGGTCATACAACACTATACCCAAATGAAATTTTTATAATTTTTTTTCCCACAAATAGAGCTTTCTTTTGATGGTATTTGATCCCCTCTGCGTTTTTTATTTTTTGTTAAAAAAATTGAAAAAGACAGAATTAAAAAAAAAAAATTATATTTTTTTTTATATTTTGTTATAAATTTTTGCAAACAGGTAATTTTTCTCCTTCGTTGATGTACTCTGATGAGGCGGCACTGATGGGCACTGATGGGTGGCAGTGATGGGCACTGATGGGTGGCGGTGATGGACACTGATGGGTGGCAGTGTTGGGCACTGATTGATGGCAGCACTGCTAGGTGGCACTGATAGGTGGCACTTGTGGGCATTGTTGGTGGCACTTGTGGGCATTGTTGGTGGCACTTGTGGGCACTGTGGGCACTGGCAGGTGGCAATGACAAATGGCACTTGGAGGCACAGATGAGGCATCTGTGCCTCCTTCCTCTTCAGGACCGATGTCCCTTTCACATAAGCCGGTGATCGGCTTTTTTTTCCTTCTCACGCTCTCAGCGTGAGGAGAAAACGAAACCGATCACCGAGTTTTGTTTATATCATGTGACCAGCTGTCATTGGCTGACAGCTGATCACATGGTAAGGGGCCGGGACCGGCCCCTTACTCGGATCTGTGATCATCCAAGTCTCCGTGACTCGGTGATCACAGCGTGCACACCGCGTGCCCTGCAGGGTGCGCGTGCACAGGGGAGGACCTCCTATGACGGCCTCCCGGAGATTGAGGTCCGCGCTGTAGCCGTCATTCGGCTATGGCCCGACCTCAAGTGGTTAATGGTCACTGAGAGGACAAATTATTCCTGTGTTGGTGGAAGAAAAAACTGCCCAGAGGCATTAAAGTGATACTAAAGTCTGTTTTTTTGTTGTTAAAAATAACAAACATGTTATAGTTACCTGTCCTGCGTAGTGGTTTTGTACAGAGCAACCCAGATGCTCCTCTTCTTGGGTTCCTCTTTGGCGCTCCTGGCCCCTCCCTCCTGTTCAGTGCAAGCAGCTTGCTATGGGGGCACCCGAGACAAGTCTCAGCTCCCTGTGTCCTGTTGCCTGGCCCCGCTCCCTTTTTCTCCTTATTTGCTCACTGACTTTGATTAACAGCAGTGGGAGCCAATGGCGCTTCGCTGCTGTCTCAGCCAATAGAGAGGGGAGTCCTGGACAGCCGAGTCTCTCGTCCAATATTGCTGAATCGATATGGGGCTCCGGTAAGTATTAGGGGGGTGAGTGGGGAGGTCCACACATGCACATGCATAGAATGCATTAAGATAAAAAAACCTTCTGACTTTACAACCTCTTTATTCATACAGCTAGAAATAAGTGTAGCAGTCATAATACAATGATAGCTGCAATCCCCCAGATCCTGCTTAGATTGTATACAAGTAGCTGCTACACTACACTCTGACCACAAGGTACCTCTTGCTTGGCATTGCCACCATACATAGAAAGCTTTGTATTTTTGTTTAAATTAATACAAGGCATTCTCTGATTGGATGAGCTAGAGATTGTGACATCATCACCTTTCCTCTCCACCTTGTTCAATCAGAGAATGCCTTGTATTTATAAAAAAAAATACAAGGAATTTTATGAACAGCAGAATTGTGAGGTGACCACTTGTGGTCATTGTGCAGTTGGCCAACCACTCACATAGAACCTGAGTAGGACTCAACGAGATTCAGTGTAGCCCATCAGGTATGAGTAATGCATTTTTAAAATATGCCAAGCAGAACCAATGCAAGTATGCAATCCAAATCATTTCTGAAGTTAAGTTTTTAAGGTAAACTTTAGGAATATTTAAATACAAATTAATGTTGCTTTGTGATCATATTTTTTTTTTAATGCAAGCAGTGTAAGTACCTGAATTTGACCCTTACAGTTCTTGTACAGCAGGATTACAGTGTGCATAGAAGTAGTAGAACATGGAGCCAACAGGTTCATGTGTAGACTAGGGATGAGCCGAACACCCCCCGGTTCAATAAAAGTGAAATATTCCTTTAAATTTAGTACCTGGGGGGTGTCTATAGTATGCCTGTAAAGTGTTGCATGTTTCCCGTGTTTATTATTATTATTATTATTATACGAGATTTATATAGCGCCAACAGTTTACTCAGCGCTTTACAATGTATAAGGGGGACAACACAATTACAGTACAATACAAAAGGTACAGGAGGGCCCTGCTCGTAGAGCTTACATTCTAAAAGGGAGGGGGTGGTGGTACAAAAGGTAATAGCTGCAAAGAATGATTTGATGGGGGTGGCTCAGGGACAGTTATGTGGGTGTGGGATAGGCTTCCCTGAATAAATGAGTTTTCAAGGATCTCCTAAAGGTGGACAGGGTAGGGGCTGATCGGACATACTGGGGCAGGGAATTCCAGAGGATGGGAGAGGCTCTGGAGAAGTCCTGAAGGCGAGCATGGGAGGTAACAAGGGAGCTAGAGAGTAGGAGGTCCTGGGAGGAGCGGAGGGGGCGATTTGGGCGATATCTGCAGATGAGGTTGGTGATGTAGATGGGGGCGATGTTGTGAATGGCCTTGTATGTTATGGTTAGCATTTTGAATTTTACACGGTGGGGTAGGGGAAGCCAGTGAAGGGATTGGCAGAGAGGAGCAGCAGTCACGGATCGATTAGTGAGGTGTATTAGTCTAGCAGCAGCATTCATAATAGACTGAAGGGGGGATAGCCTGCTTAAGGGTAGGCCATTAAGGAGAGAGTGTTTAGAACAGTCCAAGAGCAAAATGACATTTCTAAAGGGGAGAAAAACATTTAAAAGTACTTGCGACTATAATGAATTGTAGGTTCCGGCAATACACATAAAAGTTCATTGATAAAAATGGCATGGGATTCCCCCACAGTCCATTACCAGGCCCTTTGGGTCTGGTATGAATATTAAGGGGAACCTCGAACCGTAATTTTTTTTTAAAAATGCGTGGGGGTCCCCCCAAATTCCATACCAGGCCCTTCAGGTCTGGTATGGATATTAAGGGGAACCCTACACCAAAATTTAAAAAAAATGGTGTGGGGGTCCCCTCAAAATCCATACCAGACCAAGGGTCTGGTATGGATTTTAAAGGGAACCCCGTGCCAAAATTTTAAAAAAAGGCATAGGGGTCCCCAAAAATCCATACCAGACCCTTATCCGAGCACGCAACCTGGCAGGCTGCAGGAAAAGAGGGGAGGACGAGAGAGCACCCACCCCCCCTCCTGAACCGTACCAGGCCACATGCCCTCAACATGGGGAGGATGTCATCCCCACAACCCTTGCCCGGTGGTTGTGGGTGTCTGCGGGAGGGGGGCTTATCGGAATCTGGAAGCCCCCTTTAACAGATCCCGCCCCCCCTGTGTAAATTGGTAATGGGGTACAACCATTTCACAGAAAAAGTGTCAAAAATGTTAAAAAAAACAATAGACGTTTTTTGACAATTCCTTTATTAATGTACTTCTTCTTTCCCCGCTTCTTCTGGTCTTCCTTCGGTTTTCTTCTTCTTCCTCCATCTTGTTCTTCCCCCACTTCTTCCTCCATATTCCTCTGATTCTTCCTCCAGTCTTCTCCTCTGGCATCTTCCTCCGGTCTTCTCCTCTGGCAACTTCATTCGGCTTCGTAAACGGGTGACCCCGCCCCCCTCTGACACCACGGGGGGAAGCCATACTGAATACTCCGTGCGTCAGAGGGGGGTGGGGTCACTGGGTGGCCCCGCCCTCAGTTATATAAGAGCTGTCACAAGAACAGAAGCATCACACAGCGGAAACCCCCATTGAGGCGGATCATCCGCAGGACAAAGCGAGGAAGAAGAAGACATTCTCCCCATGTTGAGGGCATGTGGCCTGGTACAGTTCAGGAGGGGGGCGCTCTCTAGTCCCCCCCCTCTTTTCCTGCGGCCTGCTAGGTTGCATGCTCAGATAAGGGTCTGGTATGGATTTTTGGGGGGACCCCCACGCCATTTTTTTTAAATTTTGGAGCGGGGTTCCCCTTAAAATCCATACCAGACCTGAAGGGTCTGGTATGGATTTTGAGGAGCACCCACACGCCATTTTTTTTTATCTTGGCGCGGGGTTCCCCTTAATATCCATACCAGACCTGAAGGGCCTGGTATAGAATTTGGGGGTCCCCCACACATTTTTTTTTTAAATTTTGGTTCAGGGTTCCCCTTAATATTCATACCAGACCCAAAGGGCCTGGTAATGGACTGTGGGGGCATCCCATGCCATTTTTATCAATGAACTTTTATGTGTCAATATAAAATATGTTGGTGCGCTTATCAAACTCTCCCCATCTGTTGGAGTGGTGCTTGTATATAAAATCTTAAACCATAAAAAATACCCTGATATCACAATCAGTAAAGTGAATAAGTGCAAATAAATATATCAATCAATAAAGTGAATGGGTGCATATAAATGCATCAAAGACCTATAAGGGAACACATATTCCTGGATATATGTTGATGAAAGAAATAAAAATAAAAAAACATTTAATAGTGTCTGTTTGTGTTAATTCAGCTGAGGTCTAAATGTCCAGTCAGATGCCTTTGATGAACTTGCTTGTATTTCAATTATCACAGATCACAATTGTATGATGAATTACATTTGCAAGGTGATGATTCACATAAAGATAAAAGAAAAACCATCATTGCGCAGTGTTTTTAAATGCTACAAACCTGGGCAATCAATGTAATCCACTCACACATTCGCAGTAGCTGAATCGCTTTTGTTACAATCGTCAGACAGCTTCACCGCTCATACAGCTTCACTGACTTCACTGACTCCTCATCCCCACACGTATCATCACATGTCACGTGACTTTCTCAAGTTTCTCCCTATTAAATGTTTTTTTATTTTTATTTCTTTCATCAGCATATATCCAGGGATATGTGTTCCCTTATAGGTCTTTGATGCATTTATTTGCACCCATTCACTTTATTGATTGATATAATTATTTGCACTTATTCACTTCACTGATTGTGATATCAGGGTATTTTTTATGGTTTAGGATTTTATATACAAGCACCACTCCAACAGATGGGGAGAGTTTGATAAGCGCACCAACATATTTTATATTGATTTGTAGCAGGTGTCACAGCACTAATTGGTTGGTTGCAGCTCACATATTTTTTTGTGGTATTTTGTTATTTTATAGTTTTTTTTTTTCACATTTCAAACTTTTATGTGTATTGCCGGGACCGACAATTCATTATAGCCACGAGTACTTTTAAATGATTTTTTTTCCTTTAGAAATGTCATTTTGCTCTCGGACTGTTCTAAACATGGGAAACATGCACCACTTTACAGGTATACTATAGACACCCACCAGGTACGAAATTTAAAGGAATATTTCACTTTTATTGTTTCACTTTAAGCATTATTAAAATCACTGCTCCCGAAAAAAAACGCCAGTTTTAAAACTTTTTTTTGCATTGATACATGTCCCCTGGAGCAGGACCCAGGTCCCCAAACACTTTTTATGACAATACCATGCATATAAGCCTTTAAAATTATCACTTTTGATTCCTTCCATAGACTTTTAAAGGGTGTTCCGCGGCTTTCGAATTTGCCGCGAACACCCTAAATTGTTCACTATTCGGCGAGCGGGTGAACAGCCAATGTTCGAGTCGAACATAAAGCTCATTCCTAGTGTAGACAAGGAGCCTGCCAATAGGAAGTGAAAGTAGAGTGACAAAGATGTGAGATCATCACTGTGATGCTTCTTCTTTCAATGTCCAGGTACAGGCTGGGGGTGGGTCGAAAATTACCTGGGCTCAGAGAAAGTAGGTTGAATGATGCTAGCCATCAGTATGAAGACATCTAATGCAGAAAAGAAGAATTGAAGGGGGAATATCTGGATTTAAGTTGAATATTGCAGCAAAAAACAGTGTGGTTGTTATATATTTTATTTGGCTATTTATTTTTATTTTATTAATATTGTCTGGATTTCTGAATTAATAACTAGAAAAGAAAAGGATGGAATAGCCCTCCTTCCATTCCAAGTCACATCCGCTCTTCTAAAATAATTGTTTTCTGTCATAATCCCAAACAGTTCTTGATGATGTTAGATCTCACTTGTGTGCTCTGCTGTCTCCCTTAGAAGAGAGCAATGCCAATGGAGTTGAATTAAATGCAATTACACTGTTTGGCCTGCAACCAACATTACTGTTCTGGTGTATTCGATTCTGTTGTAGTGAAATGGAAACTAGAACATTTAATCTGCTTTCCTAATTAATACAGTGGAATGCTAGGATTCAGCTTTGATAGCCTATTGTAGTAAAGTCCTAATAATAGTGTTATTTATGATGTCTTACATCCGAAAAAGACATAATGGCTAATTAAATATACTTAAAGGATGTTTTAGTGGAATTTTAGCAGAATTAGCAAGGAACAAATAATTATCTTACTCTGGCTGAGCACTTAAAATAGAGCAAAAACATTTTGCTAATAAGGAAATGCAAGCTATTACTGTGAAGGCTTCATCTAGAAAATTAGGGTCTACAGGGAGTAGGCAGAATATAGCAGACAAATTGGACCGGCCACCAAAGGCTAGAGTATCATCAGCATTCTTATATTTGCAAAGACATCATCAAGAGGTACAAGCTGTATCATATAATACAAATGATTCAGATATAGCATGACATTGCTTATGTAAATGTATGATTGCATTAGGCTTTAGCTAAGTGATGTTCTATCTAGCCAAACTCCAGGCAAATATAAAAGACACAAATTAACGCAGGTATAAATTAATAAGTAATTGAATATATAATATAAATCCAATTAGTACCTGAATTTGACTTGGTATCAACCTATTGCAAATACATACATAGCATCACTGAGACTTGGAGAGAGAGGGACAGGGGTGATTGCTAGTTAGTTGTGCTGCATGCACGTGTGTTGATAAGGAATAGGTTAATGGCTGGAGAGAGCAGAAGGATGTAGTCACCAGTCTTCTGCTGCTCGTTCACTGTCCGGTTAGCTGGCTGGGGGTGGAGAGAGGATTCCACTGTATTCTTAACTATTATGAAGGTCATTTGCCATGCCATGCTTTTTTCAGATATGTGGAAAACATTTTTGTCAATAAAATAATGCCTATAAATGTATTTCCTCTTTGTATTTAGCTGTTTTCCTGGAGTTCAGTTTTAATCCCCGGTTGGACAATTATTATTTTTCTGTGCTGATAAACCAGATATACAGTAAATGCTTGGTGCATCCCTTTATGTAGGGTTTGTACAGCCTGTACAATCCAGTGGTCTCATAGATGGATCAGAAGTCCCTACCTTCTGATTCTTCCTTCATCAGAAACAGTATATGTCTGCCTTTGAGAGATGAAAGAGTCCTTCTGTTCTAATTGGGAAATGTACAAAACAGGGTGGTCCAAGTCATATGCTAATCTTCAGTAATTCTGTTACGCATCTGTCTTCTCTATATTACATTACCAAAGGAGAGTAATACAAAAAAGTGCCCTCCCATACATTACCTAGTAAGGAACATTAAACTTTTCTTGCCAGTGCTGGTGATTTTACAGGGGAAAGAGTCTGTTTGATGTGATACACAGAAACTCAGCCAAGCTCCACTGCAATATATAAGGATAATGAGCTGAGTGTCGGTGCTCAGGCTATTACGTCCAACAAGCATCCATATAATCAAAAATCCAGCAACACTAATGCTTCTTCTTATGAACCTTTATTGCAGCACCAACAGCAGTGCAACATCTTAAATTCTAATGCGTTTCGGCCGAAGCAAATGCTATGAGGAAGGCTTTGGCTGAAACGCGTTAGCATTTAAGATGTTGCACTCCTGTTAGTGCTGCAATAAAGGCTCATAAAAAGAAGGATTCGTGTTGCCGGCTTTTTGATTTTATGAAAGAGCCTGTTTGCTGTTAAATTCATGCCACTGCTTTTCAGGCTTATTACATCAGAGACAACCGCTAGTGTCTCTTTTAATAGCACATGATTGACATTCTGGTAGAAAAGGAAAGGACAAGACACATGTAGAATGGGATTTCCTAATGATCTGAACATTCATTGGGCTGCTCTAAGAGCAATAATGCTCTCTATAGGGAACCTATGTAAACTGTATTTTTTGCTCCTTTGAAATAGAGGCAAAGTAAATGTAATAAGAAGAGAGAAAACAGAGCTAGCCTTTTTACAGTTGTGGATAGTTATTTATAAAATGTGCTTAAGCACTCAATTATAAGTTTATCTGCACTCTGCACTCATTTTTTCTTAGCCCCCCTGCAAAGTTCCACAAATACCTGTGGGAGGCTGCCAGTAAATTATATCTAATGCAGTTTCCTGTGATGGCACTGCAACAATGCTGCACTGCTCCTGAATTCAAAACACACTTGCCATTCTCGTGTAGGCTGTGCCTGCGTGCACTACATTAGGATGAAAAATTATTAATGGCAGTGTGGCTATCAGAATTTTCACTACTGATTTACAATCCTTTTGCTCAAGCTTTGTCATCCAGAGTTTTTTTTTTTGGAAACCTAAAGTTTCTACAGAGGTTGCTAGGGGTTCCATAGGTAGTGGTGGATTCATCTCCTTTCTGCAGTGACCACCAAAATAAGAGGGACATTTTCCACTGATGTCCTGTCTAAAGAAACACTTTTACACTTATGGACAATACACATACACATATGCACACAGTAAGGGGGTGCTACGCTGGTCAACATTGTAAAAGGGCATTTCTTCACTCACCACCAATGTTAGGAGCAATTATTTACTGACCAACAGTGTAAGGGGATACCACACTTTTCACAGTCTGTTTAAGTTTTGCCCATTATTATTTTATTTAGATTAAGATAATAATATTGTTGTACAGAGCACCTTCCACAAGTTAATAATCAATAGCAGTAGATAAAATAATTTTAGTAGGGACTCCCCTAGACCTCAAAAATTGAAGATTCTTCCAAGGTAAAAAGTTGAGAAAGGCTGAATCAGCTTTTAAATCAGCATTGGGAACACCTATTCCTGCTCACTGCTTCCTGAATATTTAATACAATCAGTTATACAGGTTGGGAGCATGATATGTGGGGGAGGGGTCTGCTATAAGTTAGGCGTTAAGAGATTATATATTAAAAACTTGCTTGATTTCCTTGGATAAACAGTTCTATTTCTATTCTATTTCATTCTATGATATTTCATTTTTTATTAAATGAGAATCCCCACCTTTCTAACAATGTTCATGTTAGATCCATATTTAAGGTTTAACATGAAACTTGATCACATTCTGCCGTCCCTACCCCCAACCCCCCCCCCCCCCCCCCCAAATTTGGTATGGCTGTGTATGGCTCCAACCAAGAATCTGTGAATGAAAAAGTACCATCTGCCACCATGGCATAGGGAATCATAATTCTCAATGAAGCATAAGTGCGGTGACATCACCACACTTGTAGTTCATTGATACTTCCTCCAGCCCTGTAACTGAAGGTCTGTACCTCAATAGGGACATGTTGCTGGAGTTGAAATTGCACTAAAAATATTAGGACTTTAAATGTACTGCTAGGAAATTATAGAGAAAAAAATGCAAATCATTACAATAAACATACATTTTTATTATGCAGATGTAGCCAGGAGCTGGATATCTACCTATTCCTGCAATCAGGAGACACTGTGGCATTGTTGCAGGGGGAGCCATTTCCCTCTAGTGTTGAGTTGATGCTGAATGCTGACCTGTTACCTTCTTAATCAGAGACAAGCCAGAGTAAAGCATCTTGGGACATGTAGTTCATATGGATGGGATTCAGCCTCTGGCTAAGTGATGTGGAACTACAACTAACAGCTGGCTGATGGGGAATAACAGACTACTGGGAGAGACTATAAGAGCCTCAGGGATTGAGGCCTGGTGTGCTCTCTTGCGATTCCGCGTGGATCTGTATGCAGGGAATCTGTAAGGTGTGAGCTGCAGCTGAGTCACGGCCTGCCTTGCAGAATTATCTAGTGTATATCTGGAGGGACACCTGTGGACAGCTTCTTTTAGCTGTTCGGCGGCAGCCTGGAGGCCTCTTTGATTCCTTCCACCCTGCAGTTGTATCAGATTTGGATGAGCCGGGGTTCGGTGCAGTGGAGGCTAGAAGTCATCCCTTGAGCCACATTCCTGAGGGATCACCATCATCATCAACATAGTCATCTTCATCTCCTGTTCCAGTGTGGGGAGCTGGCAACAACCCAGTCTTATAGACACTGTATTTAGACATCATTGTCTCCTGCATTCCTTGTCAGCTTTAGTATCAAGGATCTATATTAAACATCATGAACACTATATACAGACATCTTTATTTTCCATGGTTCTACTGTTGCTTGTAGTGCCACAACATCTTTAAGTCAGTGATCACTGTGAATCCAGTTACAGTGTAATTTACCCAGGAAGATTGTTTGCTGTCTATTCACAACTTATTGTTACTCTGTTTTACCATCCAAAGTTTCTTTGCATGCCATCAAACATCAAAGAGCTAGCTGAAGATCAACAGGATTGCCACACAGCAACACAGGGCTACTTTCACCTCCCTCCCCACTTCTGGGATTGATTGCATCAAAGCTTATAGAGTTATCATTCACCAAGAACTTTCTGAAAGCACAGGTTGAATTGCAACACAGTTATCTTTGCTAAAATTTGTATTTGTTATTTACTGTCTTGCATTTATGTGTGAAGGAGCAGTAGAGAGGGGTCTGACACTCATAAGAGCCATTCCCCTGCTCTACTATAGCCTGTGCGCATAGACATTATATGCGCTCAGTTGGGTGCAGGGTTTGAGGTGTTCACTACTGAATGTTTAGATCTCATAAGTAGGGATGAGCTTCGTGTTCGAGTCGAACCCATGTCGGTCGTTCGCCGAATTCCGAACGTTATGGGCCGTTCACGCCAAATTCGTGTGGCGCGTCACGGCCCATAATTTACTGCGGCATCGCAGTGCATTGCTGGCTGATGATTGGCCAAGCATGCACTATGACTCGCATGCTTGGCCAATCACAGCGCCATCGGTAGAGGGAGCTGTAATTGGCCAAAGCCAGGGTGGCTTTGGCCAATTATGGCTCAGGGGGTTTAGAACACGCCCCACAGTATATAAATCCGCCTGCACGGCGGCCCTGTGTAGTGTGTGTTCCGGCGTTGAAAGAGAGATAGATAGACAGAGAGACAGTTTCATTTCATTTGAGTTAGATAGATTAGGCAGGACAATCAGTGAGTTAGCTGCACTTACAGTGTATTGTGTATATATTGCATCCCAGGTGTTGCATATATATATACACTGTATTCAGTTTAGCTAGATCCGTTCCTGTTATGTTCTTACTGACAGGCAGGCTTGTCTTGTTACAGTATTTACAGCTACCTGAAGAAAATTGCTGGTGTTCTTTTGATCCTATTAGTACCACAGTCAGGCAACTAGACTATTTACAGTTAGTGCAGTGCGTCCTGCTCACAGTGTTCAGCTAAAACTACAAGTTAGTGTGGTGTGTCCTGCTCACAGTGTTCAGCTAAACCTATTGTACAAGTTATTTTTTTGCGACCTCTGCACAGTGTTCATCTAAAGCTACAAGTTAGTGCAGTGCGTCCTGCTCACAGTGTTCAGCTAAAACTACAAGTTAGTGTAGTGAGACCTCTGCACAGTGTTCATCTAAAGCTACAAGTTAGTGCAGTGCGTCCTGCTCACAGTGCTCAGCTAAAACTACAAGTTAGTGTGGTGCGTCCTCCTCACAGTGTTCAGCTAAACCTACAAGTTAGTGTAGTGAGACCTCTGCACAGTGTTCATCTAAAGCTACAAGTTAGTGCAGTGCGTCCTGCTCACAGTGTTCAGCTAAAACTACAAGTTAGTGTAGTGAGACCTCTGCACAGTGTTCATCTAAAGCTACAAGTTAGTGCAGTGCGTCCTGCTCACAGTGTTCAGATAAAACTACAAGTTAGTGTAGTGAGACCTCTGCACAGTGTTCATCTAAAGCTACAAGTTAGTGCAGTGCGTCCTGCTCACAGTGTTCAGCTAAAACTACATGTTAGTGTGGTGCGTCCTCCTCACAGTGTTCAGCTAAACCTACAAGTTATTTTTTTGCGAGCTCTGCACAGTGTTCATCTAAAGCTACAAGTTAGTGTAGTGCGTCCTGCTCACAGTGTTCAGCTAAAACTACAAGTTAGTGTAGTGAGACCTCTGCACAGTGTTCATCCAAAGCTACAAGTTAGTGCAGTGCGTCCTGCTCACAGTGTTCAGCTAAAACTACAAGTTAGTGTGGTGCGTCGTCCTCACAGTGTTCAGCTAAACCTACAAGTTATTTTTTTGCGAGCTCTGCACAGTGTTCAGCTAAAGCTACCTGTAGAAGGTTGGTGGTGTTTTCCTGATCCTATCACTACCGCAGGCAGCTTAAAAAAGCTACAAGTTAGTTTTTTGCGAGCTCTGTACAGTGTTCAGCTAAAGCTACCTGTAGAAGGTTGGTGGTATTCTCATACTACAGCAGGCAGTTGATTTTGCTAGCTGCAGTATCAGTACATATATATATATATATATCCCAGCTTAGTGCAGCTACAGGCCATTAGTATGTCTGGAAGGCCAAGAAAGAGAGGCAGACAGTCACAAGCCAATAAGAGAGGGCAAGCAGGCTCTGTGTCTAGTGCTGGTCGTGGAGACGGTGCATCCTCATCAGCACATGGCCGTGAGACACGCTTGGCCTTTTTTTTGGCAGCTGGCCGTGTTGAGCCGCAACATGCGGAAGACTTGGTCGAGTGGATGACCAAGCCGTCCTCATCCTCCTCATCCTCTCTCACCCATGCTCAGGGTACTTTGTCTGGCAAAGCAGTGGCCTCTTCCCTCGGCTCAATGTCATCAGTGACTCCTTCCCTAGCCCCACCATGTCCTCCTGAGGAGTCCCTCGAACTGTTTGACCACAGTGTTGGGTACATGCTCCAGGAGAATGCCCAGCGTTTGGAAAGTTCTGATGATGATACTAAGCTCGATGAAGGCAGTAACATGAGCACGGACAGAGGGGGTGCCCAAGAAGGACAGCAATCTGGCAGTCATGCTCCTCCTGCTGCAGCATACTGCCAGGTTTGCACCAGTGATGAGGAGGGAGGGGATGATGAGGTCACTGACTTAACGTGGGTGCCTGATAGGAGAGAGGAGGAGGAGGCGGCACATCACCAACGAGGCAGGATGCCCTCCAGGGGCCAGCCTAAGGGCAGCACATTGACTGCATCACACCCCAAAGCTCCACATGTGCAGGGCGCTGCAGTCTCTGCACGTTATTCAAAAAGTTCTTTGGTGTGGGCCTTTTTTGAGATGAGTGCATCAGATCGCACCGCTGCTATTTGCAACATATGTCTCAAGCGTATCTCGCGTGGCCAAAACATCTCCCACTTTGGTGTAGAATTAGGTGTGTCACAGCCAAGTACTTGTGGGCAATCTGCTTTTGGTACACCAACGTCAGATTGTACCAGGCAAATTTCCCTGCCCCAGCTGCTGCACCGCTGAAAGAAGTTTGCTCCCAGCCATCCACATGCCCAGTGGTTGAATGCTAGCTTGGCAAAATTGCTAGAACTTCAACTGCTGCCTTTTCAGTTGGTAGAATCTGCCCCCTTCCGTGAGTTTGTGGAATGTGTGGTTCCTCAGTGGCAGGTACCCAAATGCCACTTTTTCTCATGGAAGGCAATTCCGGCTCTCAACCGGCATGTGGAAGGCAATGTCCATGCCTCGCTGGACAGGGCGGTCAGCGGTAAGGTGCATATTACCGCTGACTCATGGTCCAGCAGGCATGGACAGGGACATTACCTAAGTTTCACTGCACATTGGGTGACTCTACTGGCAGCTGGGAAGGATGCAGGACAAGGTGCAGTAGTGTTGGAGGTTGTTCCGCCACCACGCCTCCAAAATGCCACTACTAATGATTGTGACACACCTCTCTCCTCCACCCCCTCCTCTTCTTCTTCCTCCATCGCCTCTTCCTGTGCTTTGTCCTCGGAACCAGCGGTGCTCCGTAGCCGTTCAAGGGGCTACGCAAGTACGCAGGCCAAAAGATGCCATGCGGTGCTTGAGCTGGTGTGCTTGGGGGACAGGAGCCACACTGGGGCAGAGGTTCTGTCAGCTCTGCAGGGGCAGGTTCAGAGGTGGTTGACGCCACGCCAACTTAAGGCAGGAATGGTGGTTTGCGACAATGGCACCAACCTCCTCTCTGCCCTCCAACAGGGACAAATGACCTATGTGCCCTGTTTGGCTCACGTCCTTAACTTGGTGGTGCAGCGGTTCTTGGGCAGGTAACTGGGCTTACAGGATGTCCTGAGGCAGGCCAGGAAAGTCTGTGTACATTTCCGCCGGTCATATAATGCCAGTGCTCGGCTGGTGGACCTACAAAAGGAGTTTAACCTGCCCAAGAACCGCCTAATCTGTGACATTCCCACCAGGTGGAACTCAACGTTGGCCATGCTGCAACGGCTGCACATGCAGCAGAGGGCCATCAATGAGTACCTGTGCGACTATGGCACCAGGACAGGGTCAGGGGAGCTTGTTTTTTTTTCCCCACGCCAGTGTGCCATGATCAGGGATGCATGCACTTTCCTGTCACCATTTTAGGAGGCCACGAGGATGGTGAGCAGTGACCATGCATGCATCAGTGACACTGTCCCCCTTGTCCACCTGTTGGAGCACACGCTGCGAGGAATAATGGACAGGGCACTTGAGGCAGAACAGAGGCAGGAAGAGGAGGACTTCCCTAGCTCTCAAGGCCCCCTTTATCCAGACAGTGTTCCTGCGTGCCCGCCGATCACACAGGAAGAGGAGGAGGAGGAAGATTGTGTCAGTATGGAGGTGGAGCCTGGTACTCAGCATCAGCAGCAGTCTTTAAGGGATCAGTCCCAAGAAACACATGGACTTGTACGTGGCTGGGAGGAGGTGGCTGCGGACCATGTCGTCCTTAGTGACCCAGAGGACTCCGGACCGAATGCCTCAGCAAACCTACGCTGCATGGCCTCCCTGATCCTGCAAAGCCTGCGTAAGGATCCTCGTATTCGTGGTATCAAGGAGAAGGACCAATACTGGCTGGCAACCCTCCTTGATCAGGGATGCATGCACTGTCCTGTCACCATTTGAGGAGGCCACGAGGATGGTGAGCAGTGACAGTGCATGCATCAGTGACACTGTCCCCCTTGTCCACCTGTTGGAGCACACGCTGCGTGGAATAATGGACAGGGCACTTGAGGCAGAACAGAGGCAGGAAGAGGAGGACTTCCCTAGCTCTCAAGGCCCCCTTTATCCAGACAGTGTTCCTGCGTGCCCGCCGATCACACAGGAAGAGGAGGAGGAGGAAGATTGTGTCAGTATGGAGGTGGAGCCTGGTACTCAGCATCAGCAGCAGTCTTTAAGGGATCAGTCCCAAGAAACACATGGACTTGTACGTGGCTGGGAGGAGGTGGCTGCGGACCATGTCATCCTTAGTGACCCAGAGGACTCCGGACCGAATGCCTCAGCAAACCTACGCTGCATGGCCTCCCTGATCCTGCAAAGCCTGCGTAAGGATCCTCGTATTCGTGGTATCAAGGAGAAGGACCAATACTGGCTGGCAACCCTCCTTGATCCACGTTACAAGGGTAAGGTTGCGGACCTTATCTTGCCATCGCAGAGGGAGCAGAGGATGAAACATCTTCTGGAGGCCTTGCAGAAATGTCTGTGCAATGCGTTTCCAGAGACTAGGAGGTTACAAACTCCTGTTTCTGGACAACGTGTTGCTGAGGCTTCGGTCAGTCAAAGAAGGAGCGGTGGAGAAGGTGGCCGTCTGACCGATGCGTCCAGACAATTTTTTGGTCCGCAGCCCCAAGGTATGATCGGTTACAGCAACCATCGCCAGCGTCTGTTTTACATGGTGCAGGAATACCTAGGGGCAAGATCTGACTTGGACACCTTTCCCACCGAAAATTCTCTGGGTTACTGGGTCTTGAGGATGGATCACGGGCCAGAGCTTGCACAGTATGCAATTGGCCTGTCCTGCATCCAGCGTTCTTTCGGAACGCACATTCAGTGCTGCTGGAGGCTTTGTAACTGATCACAGGGTGCGTCTGTCCACCGACTCGGTCAATCGACTGACCTTCATAAAAATGAATCAGTCTTGGATCACCATCAGTTACCAAGCACCTGATGCTGATGTAACCGAATAATTTTTTTTGAAATCTCAGATCCCTTCAAAGACTGCCTATGCTGATGTTGAGTGACTATCCCTGAGTAATTATCCTCTTCCTCCTCAATGATCACGCTGATAGCTTGTAAGAACATTTTTGGTTCTGGGCGCCACCACCAGTGCCTAAGGCCCAATTTTTCAGCCCCTTTTTAACAGGAGTGTGTAATTACAATTTTTGATGCAATACTTTGCAGCAGGGCTCGTTTCTGCGTTCCAACTAGAGTATCTGTGAGGGGTTGCAGTGTTGTGGCACCAGCACCAGTGCCTAAGGCCCAATTTCTCAGCCCCTGTTTAACAGGGGCGTGTAATTACAATTTTTGATGCAATACTTTGCAGCAGGGCTCGGTCCTGTGTTACAACTAGAGTATCTGTGAGGGGTTGCAGTGTTGTGGCACCAGCACCAGTGCCTAAGGCCCAATTTTTCAGCCCCTGTTTAACAGGGGCGTGCAATTACAGTTTTTGATGCAATACTTTGCAGCAGGGCTTGTTCCTGCATACCAACTAGAGTGTCTGTGAGGACTTACAGTGTTGTGGCACCAGCACCACCACCACCACCAAAGGCCCAATTTTTCTTCCCTTGTTCAAAAGGGGCATGTAATTACAATTCTTGTTCTAATATTTCACAGCAGGGCCCATTTCTGCACCCATCAAGAGCGAGTGAGGACTTACAGTGTTGTGGCACCAGCACCACCACCACCACCAAAGGCCCAATTTTTCTGCCCTTGTTCAGCAGGGGCATGTAATTACAATTCTTGATCTAATATTTCACAGCAGGGCCCTGTGAGGGCTTACAGTGTTGTGGCCACAACAACACCTAAGGCCCAAATTTCTGCTAAGTATATAGGGCAGGCCCCTACTTTCAAACATCCAACTTACAAATGACTCCTACTTGCAAACGGAAGGAGACAACAGGAAGTGAGATGAAATCTACCCCTAGGAAGGGAAATTCTCTCCTGTAAGAGTTAATATGGGAAAACCATTTCTCCTTTCCACTGATGCTTTCCAATCCTTGTTCCACAAAAAACTCCAAATTTTCAAAAAAACATTTGTCATTGGGACAAAAAGTGAGGTGAAATCTTCTGAAGAGCAGGAAAGACAGCAAAACAAATGTCACAGAGGTGATAACCCTTCCCTATGTTTTCCAAAAAGCTTAAAAAAGATTTTTTGGCTGGAGCTAAACACGTTAAAAATGTACCCGTTCAAAATTACAAACAGATTCTACTTAACAACAAACCTACATTCCCTGTCTTGTTTGCACCGCCTGTATACTGCTGTTCAGAGTATATAGGGCCTGGTGGCCCCACACCTTTCCTTATTTTAATTTGGGTGCGGGGTTCCCCTTAATATCCATACAAGACCCAAAGGGCCTGGTAATGGACTGGGGGGTACCCATGCCATTTGACTCACTGATTTTCATCCATATTGCCAGGACCTGACATTACATTAAACCCGTAAGCAGTTTTAAATGAGATTTTTTCCTTTAAAAATGACATTTTGTGCAGGGACTGTTCTAAACACGGGAAACACGCGCCACTTTACAGGCATACTATAGACACCCCCCAGGTACGATATTTAAAGGAATATTTCACTTTTTTTTTTACTTTAAGCATCATTAAAATCACTGCTCCCAAAAAATGGCCATTTTTAAAAGTTTTTTTTGCATTGATACATGTCCCCTGGGGCAGGACCCGGGTCCCCAAACCCTTTTTAGGACAATACCATGCAAATTAGCCTTTAAAATGAGCACTTTTGATTTCGAACGTTCGAGTCCCATAGACGTCAATGGGGTTCTAACGTTCGTGCGCATTTTCGGTCCGTTCGCAGGTTCTGGTACGAACCGAACCGGGGGGGGTGTTCGGCTCATCCCTACTCATAAGTGATTGTTATTTAGTTATTAATGACATTTCTGTGGGAGACAATGTTTTAAAGTGTAAACTTGAGTTGACTCTTTGATTTCTTTTTCTTTTCCATCTCATTAAGTAAATTTTGCTGATTGAATTAAGTCTGTGTATTTCCTTCTTAATGTAGTCAAAAAAAATGTATAAACCCAGGGTGTCAGAGGTGGCAGAGGACTCTCAGGGTCAGGGCAACCAGGGGAGTAATGATTTATCCTGTGACCCTTAACCTCCCTGGCGGTATGATTATTTTGGATTTTAGGTGCTGAAAGCGTTACAATTATTTTGCATGGAAATTTGGCGTTTTATATTGTAGGTCTGTAATTCTTAACAATAACACACTTAAATCTGTCCAAACAAGAGTCTAGTAGATATCCCAGGTATGATAAAGTTTGAAGCACAAAAACATAAATTATAATATAATAAATAAAAATAAATAATTAAAAAAAATAAAAAATAAAAATAATAAAATAAATTTCCCCACGATTCACTATCGCTCAATTCTGCAAGTGTTCTAATTTACTATCGCTGTTTTCTAGCTGGTCTAAAGCCACTTTTGATGTAAAGGGACACTTTTTGGTTGCTATGGACAATCTCCAGTTTCCAGGCAGAAAGAACAGTATATATAACATGAAACTGCATGCAGGGCATAGGACAAAGCACTGGGGACAAAAGGGATGTGAAATAATTTCATACAGTACTGTAATCTGTAAGATTACAGTACTGTATGTGTTATGATTTTTACAATTTTTTTAATTTGCCGCCAGGCTCCGACCCCGTGCGTCGCGACGCTCGCAGGGAACGGAGCCTGGCACGGAGAGGATTCGGAGGAGACAGAGCCCGCAGACACAGCGGGGGACATCGCAGGATCCCGGGGACAAGGTAAGTAAAGCCACACCAGGATCCTGCGATGTAATCCCGAGTGTGCCTCGGGGTTACCGCTAATGGTCCTGAATTTTAACCCCAAGCCACACTCGGGAAAACCGCCAGGGAGGCTACGAGGGCAACGCTACATAACCACTGGTAAAAATGGCCTAAAAAGGTTAAAAATTCATACAAAGTACATATAAAATGTAAAGTACATATTGCTCAGTTGTAGACAATATGAATGCACATTCAATAGGGTGAACATGTTTCGCAAAGCTGCCGCTTCTTCAAAGACTACAACATGAAGTGGTTATCCTCAAACCTATAATCATACAAATCATCAATGAGATACATAGTAACATGTGCAATAACAGTATATTGATTAATCAATTAAAAAAAACATACAGAAGGGAAAAAAACGAATAAATACAATGACGTGAAAAAGATAAAACAAAATAAAGCTTTGGTAGCAATACCAGTCACCCTCAACTAAAATAATCCAGTTGTCTGCGACCCAGAAGGGCCAACAAGCCCATCTGGCCTGTAATTAAAAAAAGCAGCAGACAACCATGTATCAATGAAACATGCTGACTATCAATAAACCAACTAATTACAAAGCTAAACATCCACGATCTCCAGAAACTCCATACTGTGTTATGTGCCAGACTGGACTGAATTGGAAACAGATAAGTACACAGATCTTTTTTATACAGGTTACTGTATGTGAGACAGGTAGGTGGAGGGGGGGAGGGGACATTTTGGGAATAGTAAACGTTAGGGTTTTTTCCACTTTAAATACACAGGTTCTCTTTTCATGAGAATGAGGGTCTATCACACACTTTGTAGCAACATTTATGTACAGTGCAAAGCAGTTGAAACCATCCTTGTTGGTTGCTCTTTGCATTGCCTTGATAAATATGCCAATAGGTGTACAAACCTTTTTTTTTAGCCGTACCTAACATTCAACTTTTTTAAATAATGCCCAACTCATTCATTTAGTTATTAATGTAATATACCAATCACTCTTAGATGGTAAAATGTTGGTAGCTATTTCTCACCACATTCATATATTGCATGTACCTATTGCAATACCATATATAGAAAGAAAGACTAAAATGCTGATTTTCAGTCATCTATAATGACAGCACGTCGTCTGCAATAAAATATCCTCCACAGATGTATTCTGCATGCTGCTCAGAACAGTCTCTGGTTAATTGCAAATCTTTGTTGTATTTTAATAGACAGTAATGAGATGTTTAGATTAAACGATTTACTAGAAGATAATAAAAAAGAAACATGCTTGGCTGTTCTTCTTAATTTCTTCTTAAAGGCTGCTTAATACAAAGTTATTATTGCAGTGGATAATTGTATCTAGCTTCACAGAATGATTTACCACAAGAAAGATACAGATTTCCATTGAAGGTTACTGTTTTTTATTATTAGGTCAATGTGTATTGTAGGAGGAACATTGTAGGGGGTATTTATATGCAGCATGTATTTGTGTGTATATATACAATATATACATATATATATATATATGTAGCACTTACGCCCGAAGGAGCTGCTGGTAATTGATTGGGCTTGTACTCTGCTCTCTTACCCCCAATAAATTGTCTCAACCCATTTGACACAGCTGTGTAACAATGTTGGTACGAAAACCCAATATTAAAAAACAATTTAATAATAACAGTTTACATACATTTTACCTTTGTTGTTACCTTGGTATACGCTGCTCCACCTGCTAGGAGAATGAACAAACCTCACAACAAATTGTATTAAACCAGGATATAAGTTTACTGAAACAGGTTTAATCAAATATTACAAAAACTGCATTGGCACACAAATCTGACACAATACTGAGATGAGTGTTGGTAAATGGCTAAACTCAAGGGTCACCTAAATTACCCCTGCAGGCGCGTCTCCAAGTGGGACTAATGCTCAAAGCGATAAAATTTTGGCACTGGGCAACTTCCCACTTCCAGCAATGGCCATGCAGACACTCTAAACTTGCAATACACTAAAAAGTGCTAGCAAACAATGTAACACAATGTAATTACTCAAGAGCTCCCCCTGTGGTGAAATGCAGTCCTTTGTATGTAGCAGCAATACTGCTATATAGTCTCTTGTCTTCTTTCTACAGCTAGCCATTATACTGCAGTATTTGTATTCCATAGGGTTTGCAGATGGTTATGTAACATAAAATAGTGAACAACAGCAACTTCAATTATGCAATGCACATATGACTTCCTGTCTCCAGAATGCACTATGACCGTCAGTCAGTTCCTAGTGAAGTTAGGCTTTGAGGCCTGTTTGAGCACAGTCTGAGGGGAAAGAACTGTTCCGTGGGACTTCAGGTCTCAGCAGCACTATAATGACTAGTCTATAGCGTGCTAGGTGCATTATATAAGTTCTGGGCAACAGCCCTCTCACCACACCAGGCCTGGATAAATGGATGCCTCCGCTCCGGTGATCTCAGTCCTGCTGCCAGTCAGCTCTGTCACAACGCACCACCCCGCGAGATGACCAGGACCCTCGATTGGCTCCGTCAGGTGTTCTGGATCCTCAAATCCGATCACACAGCTTCTCCAGCACACTGTGATGGGGCACTTTCAGTGGTTGCAGTTCCGTTCCGCACCAAGTAGGCCACGCTCTTCGGGCACCCCCCCACAGGTCCCTGCAGGCAGGTCATGCGTCCCAGCGAGAAGAGGCAGAAAATGGCCACACCGGGCCTTTTATTACCTACCCAGCATGCATTTCAGTCACTCAGTGTTCGTGGGTAGGTGAGTGAGCATTGTGGGTAGGTAAGTCTTTTCCAGTAAAACAATTAAGTCACTTAATGCTTAGCTGTAATGTGAAGATTAAATAAGTCTTATTCACATTATATACCACTAGAGGTAGCTAACAACATTAACATTGCATGACATTAGATGGCAAAAATCCCAGCGCTATAGATAGAAAAATGGAACAGTAATATTTATCCACAATATCTCCCAAGAAATATACAAAGACTATTCCTGGTTTGTTTGATTCTGAACTATACGTGTTAATTGAAAGAGCTGGTCACCTTGGCCTCTGGAGCTGGACAGTCTGCTACTGAGGACTTCTGCTATTGTTTGAAGGTTTGCTGTGTTTATGCTTATGATAATGTGTATTGTTTGCAGTTAGCTTGAAGTCGGCAAGGCTGGTCTGCAATGTGACATCTGAGTCATCCAGGTGGATGGGATTAGCCATGGGTCAGCCCTACCTCATTAGCTAAACCATTGTGTGATGTTTTGGGTTGTTGTGTACGTAGGGACTGACATACTTTTCAAGTGTATAAAAAGGCTGTAAACTTGTCCAATAAATCATTCCATGTCCAAGCTGTGTAACTGAGCTAGTCTCACCTGTTTTTTATTTACAATGAAGTGCCTTGAAAAAGTATTCACACCCCTTGAAATTTTCCACATTTTGCCATGTTTCAACCAAAAACCTTAATGTGTTTTATTGGAATTTTAGGTGATAGACCAACACAAAGTGGCACATAATTGTGAAGTGAAAGGAAAATGATAAATTGTTTTCATTTTTTTTATAAATAAATATCTGAAAAGTGTGGCATGCATTTGTATTCAGCCCTCTTTACTCTGATACCTCTAACTAAAATCTAGTTGAACCAATTGCCTTCAGAAGTCACCTAATTAGTAAATAGAGTCCATCTGTGTGTAATTTAAGCTCAGTATAAATACAGCTATTCTGTGCAGCCCTCAGAGGTTTGTTAGCCACTTACCAACCGCTGCACGCCGATATAAGTAGGCACAATGGCAGCGGTGGGCAAATGGGCGTACCTGTACATCCCCTTTAATTGGCAGGGTTAGCAGGCGCTCGCGCCGGCCGAGTACAGGATGACTGTGCCCGCGGGACTCCATGTCCGCCGGTCTCCCTGCCATTGTGTCACAGAGCTGCAGAACGGGGAAGTGCCTATGTAAACAAGGCATTTCCCCATTCTGCCTTGTGTCATGACAGAGATCACTGCTCCCTGTCATGGGGAGCAGTAATCGCTGTCATGTGAGTTGTAGCCCACCCCCCCACAGTTAGAATCATTCCCTAGGACACACTTAACCCCTTCATCACCCAAAAGTGGTTAACCCCTTCCCTGCCAGTGTCATTTACACAGTAAACAGTGCATTTTTATAGCACTAATCGCTGTATAAATGACATTGGTCTCAAAATAGTGTCAAAAGTGTCCGATGTGTCCACCATAATGTTGCAGTCATGATAAAAATTGCAGATCGCCGCCATTACTAGTAAAAAAAATAATAATAATAATGCCATAAAACTATCCCATATTTTTTAGATGGTATAACTTTTGTACACTGTATACTCAAAAAAAATAATTGCGATATTTCAAAAAAAATTAAATAATAAAATTAGTGATGAAGCAGCTACATACGAATGTGACTAAAATTCATGACAAAGATATGGGTGAAATTGTAGCACTAATAAAAAACTGTGTAAAGCATCCAAGTGAACCAAGATGTAATAATATGAAAAGACGTGTAAATACACATATACAAAATGTAATCTGTAGGCAAACAAGTCCCAATGAGTAATAAATCTCAAAAGAGTCTATACAGGGGTCAAATTATTGCCCCCTGTATAGACTCTTTTGAGATTTATTACTCATTGGGACATGTTTGCCTTCAGATTACATTTTGTATATGTGTATTTACACGTCTTTTCATATTATTACATCTTGGTTCACTTGGATGCTTTACACAGTTTTTTATTGGCGCTACAATTTCACCCATAACTTTTGTACAAACTAATCAATATAGGCTTATTGCGATTTTTTTTACCAAAAATATGTAAAAGAATACATATTGGTGTAAACTGAGGAAAAAATTAGTTTTTTATATATTTTGGGGGGATGTTTATTATGCAAAAAGTAAAAAATATTGCTTTTTTTTTCAAAATTGTCGCTCTTTTTTTGTTTATAGCACAAAAAAAAAGCACAGAGGTGATCAAATACCACCAAAAGAAAGCTCTATTTATGGGAAAAATAGGACAATAACTTTGTTTGGGTGCAACGTTGCACGATCGCGCAATTGTCAGTTAAAGTGACGCAGTGCCGAATCGCAAAAAGTGCTCTCGTCAGGAAGGGGGTAAAATCTTCTGGGGCTGAAGCGGTTAGAGAACCTTAGTGAACAAACAGCACAGTGAAGGAGTTAAAGAAGACGTTAAAGGCAGGGTTAGAGAAGTTAAAAGCGGGGTTAGGTTATAAAAATATATCCCAAGCTTTGAGCATCTCACAGAGCCATCTTCATCTACATCTCCATCATCCAAAAATGGAAAAAGTATAGCACAACTGCAAATCTACCAAGACATGGCCGTTCACCTAAACTGACAGGCCGGGCAAGGAGAGCATTAATCTGGGAAGCAGCCAAGAGGCCCATGGTAACTTTGGAGGAGCTGCAGAGATCCATAGTTAAGGTGGGAGAATCTTTCCACAGGACAACTATTAGTCATGCCCTCCACAAATCTGGCCTTTATGGAAGAAAGCTATTGTTGCAAGAAAGCCATAAGAAGTCCTGTTTGCAGTTTGCAAGAAGCCATGTGGGGGACACAGCAAACATGTGGAAGAAGGTGCTCTGATCAGATGAGACCAAAATTTTTGGCCTAAAAGCAAAGCGTTGTGTGTGGCGGAAAACTAACACTGCAAATCACCCTGAACACACCATTCCCAATATTAAACATGGTGGTGGCAGCATCATGTTGTGGGGATGCTTTTCTTCAGCAGGGACGGGGAAGCTGCTCAGAGTTGATGGGAAGATGGAAGGAGCCAAATAAAGGGCAATCTTATGAGAAAACCTGTTAGAGTCTGCAAAAGACTTGAGACTGGAACGGAGGTTTAGCTTCCAGCAGGACAACAACCCTAAACATACAGTCAGAGCTACAATGGAAAGGTTTGGATTAAAGTATATTCATGTGTTAGAATGCTCCAGTCAAAGTCCAGACCCAAAGCCAATGGAGAATCTGTGGCGAGATTGAAAATTGCAGTTCACAGACGCTCTCCATTCAATCTGACAGAGCTTGAGCTATTTTGCAAAGAAGAATTGGAACAAATGTCACTCTCTAGATGTGTAAGGCTGGTAGAGACATACCCAAAAAGACTTGCAGCTGTAATTGCAGTGAAAGGTGGTTCTACAAGGTATTGACTCAGGGGGGCTGAATACAAACGCACGCCACACTTTTCACATATTTATTTGTAAAAAATGATGAATACCATTTATCATTTTCCTTCTAGTTCACAATTATGTGCCACTTTGTGTTGGTCTATCACAAAAAATCCCATTAACCTCCCTGGAGGTATTCCCGAATCTGGCTCGGGGTGAGATTTCAGTACCAAAAGCGGTAATCCCAAGCCAGACTCGGGATCGCATCGCAGGATCCATGTAGAGGTTACTTACCTTGTCCCCTGGATCCTGCGATGTCTCCCCGCTGTGATCTGCGAGCCGCCGTGTCTTGCTCGATTCACAGTTCCGAGCTCCTTTCCCTGCGAGTGTTGCGACACACGGGGACGGAGTTCAGCGCCAAATTCAAAAAGTAAAAAACACAGTATAGATACAGTATACTGTAATCTTACAGATTACAGTACTGTATCAAATAATTACACATCCCATTTGTCCCTAGTGGTTTGTCCAGTGTCCTGCATGCAATTTTATATTATAAATACTATTCTTTCTGCCAGGAAACTGGAGATTGTCCATAGCAACCAAAAAATGTCAGTTTACGTCAAAAGTCTTTTAGACAGTTAGAAAATAGCGATAATAAATTAGAATCACTTGCAGAATTGAGCGATAGTGATTCGTGGGGAAATTCATAATCAAACACTAAAAGTAATGACAGCGACAATTCTGTAACTGAGCAAATTTCAGTGTTTTTGATTTCATTACATTATTGAACAATTTTTACTATTATTATATTATTATTTGTTATAATTATTTATAGTCATTTATTATATTATAATTTTTTATTTCGTTTTTCAAACTTTATCATACCCGGGATGTATACTAGACTCTTGTTTGGACAGATTAAAGTGAGTTATTCCTAAGAATTACAGGCCTACAATATAAAATGCCAAATTTCCATGAAAAATAATTGTACCTCTTTCAGCATCAAAAATCTGAAATAATCATAACGCCAGGGAGGTTAAAATACATTTATGTTTTTGGTTGTAACAAGACAAAATGTGTGTGGAATGTGTGAATACTTTTTCAAGACACTGTAAGTGGCTGTAATATCTGATGTTCAGACTAGAGGAGGCTGTGTACTGATGGAAGCACTCAAGTGGAGTGCGACAGAGTTCCGTGACAAGTAACTCCTCAGACACTCAGTATTCGGAGGTTCGAAAAGATATTTGGGTGCAGTGCTGGGACAAGGTCATCTAATGCCCAGGGAAAAATTGATAAAGTGTGCTCCCCCCAAGATATATGAGCATTACGTGTCAGCAAAAATCCTGCCCCCCCCAAAAGAAAATTTGGTACTAATCAGCATGCTTATTCCCTGAGCATAAATTCCCCCTCCTCCAAATGCAAATCCCCTGTCTCAGCACAAATCCTTGCTACCCCCATCTCCCTTCCTAGCTCAAATCCTCTCCTGCCACAAATTCACCCCAGCACAAATCCCCCCCCCCCTCACACCCACACAATAATATCACCCTCCTAGGACAAATCCTCTGCCTCTCAAATTTTCTTCTGAGCACAAATTCCCATCCCTCCCAGCGCAAATCCTCCCAATCCACCTTCTAGCACAAATCCTCCCACCCTAAATTAACCCCCAGTCATAAGTACTAGCACAAATTCCCTCCTACCACAAAAAAAATCCCCTCCTACACAAATCCCCTCAACCCTCTCCCAAATCACCCCTTATAGCAGAAACCCGCCCAAATCCCCATCCCAGAACACAGTCCCCACCCCCAAATCCCCACTCCTTGCACAAACTGTCCCCTCCTAGAACAACTCTTACCCCCTGCTTCCCTCAAATTCTTCCTCCCAGCCCAAATCTCCCAATCTCCCGCTGAGCATTTATGCTCCCCCAAACCCCTCTCCCAACACTAATCCCCCTCTCCCTACCCCTCCTAGCACAAACATTATTATCCCCAGCACAAATGTCTCGGGAACACCTCTGCCTGTCAGATCAGAACTTTATAGGGTTTGCTTAACCCACCCCCCACCCACATTCTTTGTTGGGATGAGATGTGGCTGGTAAGCAAGGCCTGCACCAGGCCAGCCATCAGAAATTGTGGGGCCCCTAACATAGATTTATTCCTGAGCCTCCCTGGTACAAACGGGGCCATGGATTAATCCATGGAAAAAAACAAGCTTAACTTACCACCAGCCTGCAGACAACCAAATAACCTGTCTAACAGTATGCGCTGAAAGCAGGGGTTTAGTCTGCACACATTTGCAAATGCATGCGTAAGCCACAGAGCCTCGTCAAGGCACCCCAGTATCTGTGGTTCCTAACACAGATGAGTGTCCCCACAATGGAGGCACATGCATTCTGATGGATAGGTGAGGGCAGGTGGACTGAAGGGGAGCCACACCTTCTTAAAGGTGCAGGGGCCCACTGAACACCCAGCACGTAGCACGATGGCAGCAAAGGTGTCAGTGTGTTGCCTGACCAAAAAAACACGACAATGATACAAAAAGACGCCACTTGCTCACATCTATAGCTGGCTATCGCAGTAAGAAGCATTGGTGGGCTAACAACAAGTACAAACAGGGCCATGGATAAATCCATGGAAAGAACTAAGCTTAACTTACAACCAGCCCGCAGACAACCAAATAACCTGTCTAACAGTATGCGTTAAAAGCAGGGGTTTAGTCTGCACACATTTGCAAATGCATGTGTAAGCCACAGAGCCTCGTCAAGGCACCCTGGTATCTGTGGTACCTAACACTAACTGATGAGTGTCCCCACAATGGAGGCACATGCATTCTGATGATAGGTGAGAGTAGGTGGACTGAAGGGGAGCCACCCCTTATTCCTGGGCTTGACCACCAACATTCTGCCTAATCCAGCAAAGTGACAGCCCGGTCCAGCAAACAGACAGTCCAACCCCACAAACAGACTGTCTAGTCTAGCAAAATGATAGCACGAGAGACTACCCATCCCCACAAATCACACAAATGGACTACTTTAATTGGTTCAGAGTTGCATCAATTTCTGATAGGCTGTACCTGAAGTCTAGTTGGCCATCATGCTTCACACATAAGCATTAGACTCTCTTCGGTGCCTCTTTGTCTACCATGTTTTAGGTAAGCAATCCTCTTTGATCCTAGCATAACCAGTTCCTCTGATATGGCTATCTCTATAAACAATAGGGTAACTTAGTTATCACCTGACTATTAAAGACATCAAGCAGCTTTTGAGAAACAGGAAAAAGAAGTCTTGTGAGCCAGGCCCATATCTCATCATAACATAAAATATATTATGTACATAATCTTCCTGTAAAAATACATCTATATACAGTATCTCACAGTACACCCCTCACATTTTTGTAAATATTTTGTTTTATATTTTCACGTGACAACACTGAAGAAATTACAGTTTGCTACAGCTTGTACAACAGTGTAAATTCGCTGTCCCCTCAAAATAACTCAACACACAGCCATTAATGTCTAATCCTCTGGCAACAAAAGTGAGTACACCCCTAGGTGAAAATGTCCAAATTGGGTCCAATTAGCCATTTTCCCTCCCCGGTGACTTGTGACTTGTTAGTGTTACAAGGTCTCAGGTGTGAATGGGGAGCAGTTGTGTTAAATTTGGTTTTATCGCTCTCACTCTCTCATACTTGTTACTGGAAGTTCAACATGGCACCTCATGAAAAAAAGAATTGTTGCTCTACAGAAAGATCGCCTAGGCTATAAGAAGATTGCCAAGACTCTGAAACTGAGCTGCAGCATGGTGGCTGGTGGCTAAGACCATACAGCGGTTTATCAGGACGTTTCACTCAGAACAAGCCTCGCCATGGTCGACCAAAGAAGATGAGTGCATGTGCGTAGCGTCATATCTAGAGGTTGTCTTTGGTAAATAGACATATGAGTGCTGCCAGCATTACTGCAGAGGTTGAAGGGGTGGAGGGGTCAGCCTGTCAGTGCTCAGACCATACACCGCACACTGCATCAAATTGGTCTGCATGGTTGTCGTCCCAGAAGGAAGCCTCTTCTAAAGATGATGCAAAAGAAAGCCCACAAACAGTTTGCTAAAGACAAGCAGACTAAGGACATGGATTACTGGAACAATGTCCTGTGGTCTAAAGAGACCATGGTAAACTTATTTGGTTCAGATGGTGTCAAGTGTGTGTGGCGGCAACCAGGTGAGGAGTACAAAGTGCTGCAGGCACTGGGGAGCTACAGTTCATTGAGGGAACCATGAATGCCAACATGTACTGTGACATACTGAATCAGAGCATGATCCCCTCCCTTCGGAGACTGGGCCACAGGGCAGTATTCCAACATGATAATGACCCCAAACACACCTCCAAGACGACAACTGCCTTGCTAAAGAATCTGAGGGTAAAGGTGATGGATTGGCCAAGCATGTCTCCAGACCTAAACCCTATTGAGCATCTGTGGGGCATCTTCAAACAGAAAGTGGTGGAGCGCAAGGTCTCTAACATCCACCAGCTCCGTGATGTCTGGAAAATAATGGTGGCCACGTAAAATATTGACACTTTGGGTCAATTTGGACATTTTCCCTTAGGGCTGTACTCACTTTTGTTGCCAGCAGTTTAGACATCAATGGCTGTGTGTTAAGTTATTTTGAGGGGACAGCAAATTTACACTGTTGTACAAGCTGTACACTCACTACTTCACATTATAAAAAAGTGTAATTTCTTCAGGGTTGTCACTTGAAAAGATATAATAAAATATTTACAAAAATGTGAGAGGTGTACTCACTTTTGTGAGATACTGTATACACACACACACATCTAATGGGACATGGTAATTTAATTAGAACACCCCCACAATGGTTTCCTTGAAGCCCCTTAATATAAATATGAAGCTCAATATTTCCACATCAGTTCCCCCTGAAGTTCATTTTTGAACTAATGTCCTCCCTTAATAATCTTGCACCCACCCACAACAGCCCAGAAGGCCCAGCTCCCTAACCACCACCACTGCGACCTCTTCTTCTGGTCTTGAGCACAACTAAACCCATCAAGGTAGACTTGAGACACCAAAGAAATCCTGGTACCTTTGAGACTTCACATCCGAACCATGAGTGCCTGTACTGAAATTTTTCCTTGCCCCTCTGCCTTGGAAGAGTGGAACTCCAGCATTGATGGCGGGATCCTGGCTTCTTTTAGTCCCATAACTTGGGAATGCTGTGTAATGTGTTTGCAAAGATTGGATCGGACTGTGAGGCGGCACTGTTTAGCATGGTGAAGGAAAGTTAAGGACAGTCTAGTCATTGTCCCTTTGTCTCAAGATATGGCGTGGTGGTTTTTGTTGCTTCTTCAGGTGGCGGTAGGGCTGGCCTCCAGACAGTTGTGCATGACTACAAAAAAAGAAAAGAGAACGTCAGTGTACAGTTATTGGAGGAATGCCAGACAGAGGCAGCAGTGTGGCCATAAAAGTTAAATACTGAAGGGGTATAATGTGGACGAGTAAAATGGGATCCCCACAGGGTACGGAGTCTGAGCCACAGACAGTATCCACTAGAGCCCTTGAAGGTAGGGTTAGTCAACACTGCATGCTATTGCCAGGTCCCTGAACACAACACCTGCTTACGGGGCTCAGGTTAAATCAGTAGACAGACTGGGAGATGTAGAATTACAATGAGACATAAGACCTGGATGTCCAGGGATACTTTGTGAAATATGGTACTTGTATGTTTCAGGAAACCATTATATAGGACCCACTGGACTCTTAAAAACGGAGTCAGGCAGAAACGGTAAAACCTTACAATTCACAGCTCATCTATGATATTCAAAAAAAAGTTCCAGAAGATGAATACATTTAACATTAAAGATATAGAAGAACATTATCAGCTAATGGACTGGTACCATCACTTAAAGTAATTAAATATAAGAATAGGGATGAGCCCGATCTTGGAGTTGAACGTAAGTTTGACTCGAACATTGGGTGTTCGCCAAATAGCGAACAATTTGGGGTGTTTGCGGCAAATTCGAAAGCCATGGAACACCCTTTAAAAGTCTATGGGAGAAATCAAAAGTGACAATTTTAAAGACTTATATGCATGGTATTGTCATAAAAAGTGTTTGGGGACCTGGGTCCTGCCCCAGGGGACATGTATCAATGCAAAAAAAAGTTTTAAAAATGGCCATTTTTTCGGGAGCAGTGCTTTTATTAATGCTTAAAGTGAAACAATAAAAGTGAAATATTCTTTTAAATTTCATACCTGAGGGGTGTCTATAGTATGCCTATAAAGTGGCACATTTAAGTCAGTGGCACAAAAAAAGTCATTTAAAACTACTCGCGGCTGTAATGAATTGTCGGGTCCTGGAAATACAGATAAAAAGTCATTGAAAAAAACAGCATGTGATCCCCCCAGTCTATTACCAGGCCCTTTTGGGTCTGGTATGAAAATTAAGGGGAACCCCAAACCAAAATTTTTAAAAAAAAATGCGTGGGTGTTAGGTACCTGGTAGTTGAAGTGTATGTAAATGTCCAAACAAAAAAGGTTAAAAATATGAGGAATGTCCAGTAACAATAAGTTAAACTCCACGGACTGCAGTCAGTGCATACAAAAAGTCTTCTCAGACAGCTGGAGTGCTTGGACCCATAATGTTGACTGGAGACTGGAAAGCACATCAATCATGGACAGCACAGCAAAACATCTAGAGTAAAATACTCTTACCAGAGCAAGTGGGACGTGTCAGCCATATAGCTGTACGTCTATCAGGGCTTGTGGAGGTAACCTCCCATGTACTCTCTCCAAGGGTTCTCCCTACGATCATGATCTCCAATCAACCAGGTTGTTCCTAGAGTCGCCAAGGCAGTCACTGATTCAGCTTTCCACATTGCCAACTATTTTTATCTCGTGATCACTTTTAATTTGTAAGGTTTTTATTCAATTTATTTTTGACCTGCACAATGTGGAGCCCCTTTTTACTTTTTCTCCTTCATATTTTTATCCTTGATTGGTCCCTTTGAACCTGCCTGGAGCCTGAGAGCGTGTGAGAGGACTGTCCACCCCCATCAGTGACTGCCTTGGCTATCAGCGACCGCGACTCTAGGAACAACCTGGTTGATTGGAGATCGTGATCGTAGGGAGAACCCTTGGAGAGAGTACATGGGAGGTTACCTCCACAAGCCCTGATAGACGTACAGCTATATGGCTGACACGTCCCACTTGCTCTGGTAAGAGTATTTTACTCTAGATGTTTTGCTGTGCTGTCCATGATTGATGTGCTTTCCAGTCTCCAGTCAACATTATGGGTCCAAGCACCCCAGCTGTCTGAGAAGACTTTTTGTATGCACTGACTTCAGCCCTTGACTGCAGTCCGTGGAGTTTAACTTATTGTTACTGGACATTCCTCATATTTTTAAACTTTTTTGTTTGGACATTTACATACACTTCACCAGTGTTTACTAATATATAGATCAATTGCACTTACTATTAGGTTTCAGTCACCAATTATATGCTAGATTCACTCACTTTTCAGCGCTGCACTTATTCTTTTTATATTAATGGAACTTGGTTTGTTTGTGTGCTAGCAGCTATTTATCACTTGTTTATATCTGTCTACTTTTAGGGTCAGCGCAACTAGTTTTTTACATTACATACCTGGTAGTTGAGCCCGACTGGTAGAAGAGGACCTCTCTTAAGCGCTGGTTCAGGAGCCACTGGAGTGGGAACAGTGGTCTCTTGAGCACAGTGGGTAGGAGTGCCTGATGTGGGTTCTTGCGGTGACCAACACAAAGGCTGGGAAGATGTCCCTCCGGGATGGCTGAGCTGCGGATGCTGACAGGCTGAAGCGGATCAGTAAGCAGAAAGGTGGATGATACGGCAGCAGCAGAACCTGGAGCTGGCAGAGCAGGCTGGAAGCAGCATCACAGGGCACAGGCAAGGCAGAGTCAGACAGTCTGTTTTGGCAGGAGATCAGGCAGGTATATGGCAGAAGGGATGATCACAAAATAGTCAAGCAGGCAGGTGTTCGGCAAAAGGTCACAAGATATAAGCAAGGTCAGGCAGGCTGGGTCGGGTTGGAGACAGAAGAATGGTCAAACGTAGCCGGGGCAATAGCGGATGATAACAACAGGCAGGATACAGGAACTCAGGTGCAGAGCTGCAGACGAACAGCACCTGATGGAAGCATCTGACAACCTTTTGAAGGGCCTTTGGCGCCAAACAGCGCTAGCACGAATGGGCGCGCGCAGGGGCACGCGCGGGAGCGCGCCGGCGCCCCCCAGTGGGGATTTCAGCTGAACTGCCCTGGAAAAGCCCCTCGTGCACCTGCGCGCACGCATGTTTGCCCGATGGCCACCGACATGTCCCTGACATTGCCCCCTCCCAACGGGCAGCCTCCGGATGCCCAGATAAGTCTTCTTTTCAGGATGAGCAGAGAAAAAGGCATGGATCAAACGTTTAGCGTGAATATTGCTGTCAGGTTCCCATGAATTATTCTCTAGACCATACCCTTTCCATTTAATCAAAAACTGTACCTGCCCCAATCTCTTCCTGCAATCGAGGATGGCCTCCACTTCGTAATCCTTGTTTCCGTCCACCAAGACAGGTTCAGGGACCCTGGTGCCCCTATCAGGAAAGGGGTCGGCTACAGCAGGCTTTAATAGTGACACATGGAATACAGGATGGATCTTAAGTGAGTCAGGTAAACACAGTTCATAAGATACTTCATTTATCTTCCTTTTCACCGGGAAGGGCCCAATAAACTTAGGAGCAAACTTTTTGGAAGGACAAGTCAATTTAATGTTATTGGTAGACAGCCATACCTTATCACAAGCTGCAGGTTTAGATCTCCTCTTCTTTTTTGATCGAAGATCCTTTTACTGTCCGCTTGTGCCTTGGATACCGCTTCCTGTAACATCTGGTTATTGTGACTGAGGAACTGTACTGTGTCCTGGACCGCTGGAACTGAGGATTCTGGAAGAAAATCTGGTAAGAAAGATACATGCAAACCATAATTGGCAAAGAAAGGAGACTGACCGGTGGCAGAGTGGCTAGCATTATTATAAGCGAATTCCGCTAGGGGCAGCAGGGATACCCAATCATCTTGTACAAAAGATGTAAAACACCTAATGTATTGCTCCAGCGTCTGATTTGTCCTTTCCGTTTGCCCGTTAGTTTGGGGATGGTATGCTGAGGACAGGGCTAGTTCAATTTTCAAGATCTCACACAGGGCTTTCCAGAAGCGTGAAGTAAACTGCACTCCCCTATCAGACACTATATTTGCAGGAACTCCGTGCACCCTAACGATCTCTTTGATGAACACACGGGCCGTCTCTACAGCAGAAGGCATCCCCTTTAAGGGCACGAAATGGGCCATCTAAGACAGACGATCGACAACCACAAAGATCGCCAAACATCCTTCAGAGCATGGTAGCTCAACTATAAAGTCTATTGCTATCATCCTCCAGGGCCTATCTGGTATGGGCAGCGGCCTTAACAGTCCCCAGGCTCGGTTCCTGGAAGTTTTATTTTGGATGCAAACAGAACAAGAGTTGACATACTTCGTGCAAAATTCTTTCAGGTTAGGCCACCAGAACGTGCGTTGCACGAGTTCAAGGGTCTTACTAACCCCAAAATATCCTGCAAGTGGATGATCATGCAACAAAGTCAGCACCTTGACTCGGACGTTTTCCGGTACAAATATTTTACTTCCTCTCCACAATAATCCATCTCGAGGTGTTAAGGTAAATCCCTGGAGACTTGAAGGTTCTGGCAATGCTTCTCTGATCAAGGACAGGAGATCCGTCTGAAGGAGTAAGAAGCTATTTGCCGGTAGAATGGTGTCGGGTACAGAAAGGTCTTTAGGATTGTCAAACATGCGCGATAGCGCGTCTGGTTTTATGTTTTAGTTCCTGGCCAGTAGGTGATATGGAAACAGAAACGTTTAAAGAATAAGGCCCATCGGGCTTGTCGGGGTTTCAGTCTCTTAGCAGATCTTAAGTATTCGAGATTCTTGTGATCAGTATATATTAGAACCGGATGAACTGCGCCCTCTAACAAATACCTCCACTCTTCTAATGCTGTCTTGATGGCAAGTAGTTCCCGATCACCCACGTCATAATTTCGCTCAGCCGGCGAGAGTTTCCTGGAGAAGAATCCCACGGGCTGCATCAGATCCTTGTTGCCCTGCCGTTGAGAGATAACTGCACCCATGGCCACTTCGGAAGCATCAACCTCCAGGATAAAGGGTAAAGATGGGTCAGGATGACTGAGGATCGGAGCTGAAGTGAAACGCCTTTTTAACGCCTTTTTATTTCTTTTATTTTTAATTCTTCAAAGGCCTAATTCTTCAGCAGGCTGGAAGCAGCGTCACAGGACACAGGCAAGGCAGAGTCAGACAGTCCGTTTTGGCAGGAGATCAGGCAGGTATATGGCAGAAGGGATGATCACAGAATAGTCAAGCAGGCAGGTGTTCGGCAACAGGTCACAAGATATAAGCAAGGTCAGGCAAGCCGGGTCGCGTTGGAGACAGAAGAATGGTCAAACGTAGCCGGGTCAATAGCAGATAATAACAACAGGCAGGATACAGGAACTCAGGTGCAGAGCTGCAAACGAACAGCACCTGATGGAAGCATCTGACAACCTTTTAAAGGGCCTTTGGCGCCAAACAGCGCTAGCACGAACGGGCGCCTCCCAGTGGGAATTTTAGCTGAACTGCCCTGGAAAAGCCCCTCGTGCACCTGCACGCACGCATGTTTGCCCGACGGCCACCGACATGTCCCTGACAGTGGGATCCCTCCAAATTCCGTACCAGGCCCTTCAGGTCTGGTATGGATATTAAGGGGAACCCTGCACCAAAATTTTTATTTTTAAAAAAAAATTGGAGTAGGGGTCCTCCTCAAAATCCATACCAGGCCCTTCAGGTCTGGTATGGATTTTAAGGGGAACCCTGCACCAAATTTTTTTTAAAAATGGCGTGGGGTTTTCCCCCAAAAAATCCATACCAGACCCTTATCCGAGCACGCAACCTGGCAGGCCCCAGGAAAAGAGGGGGGAAGAGAGAGCACCCCCCTCCTGAACTGTACCAGGCCACATGCCCTCAACATGGGGAGGGTGCATTGGGGTAGCCCCCCAAAGCACCTTGTCCCCATGTTGTAGGGACAAGGGCCTCATCCCCACAACCCCACAGACCAAAAGGACCTACTGGGTCCTTTTGGTCTGTATATCGGGGTTGCGATGTGCCCAGGTCTTTTCCCTCCGCCCATCCCTGTGACGGGATGGGGCAGGGACGTGACCTCAGCACATCAACATCATGACCACACGTCCCACGCACGGCGCCAATTGACACCATATTGCGGAAGCATGTGTCTTTTTCACCTCATGCTACAGCAGAGGCGGACGTGCACCCACGGGGATTGGTGTTTCCTGATGGGAGGTCCTTCCCCGCTTCCTATACGCTGCCATGACGTTGGCGTGAATGCGCTCAGGACCTGGGGTATTTAGCAGCAGCTAGCCGGCGGCTCATTCTGGACAGCTCCACCACGAGGACCAACTTGTGCTGCCTAGACAACACCCAGGTAACTACACTCTTATACACACTCAACCCACACACCATTTTCATCCCTACACCCTCAATAGGATACAATTTTTATACATCCATTTCACCTTTACCTTTTGTACCCTTGTTTTTCACGAATACACCTTCACCATATATATTTTTTACCACACACCTATAGACCAATGTTTTCAACTCAGTCCTATCAGGAGGTTTTTTTATACTACACATCCACCCATTTGGTATTGTTATCACTTTTTTGATGCATTAGTTTTCTTTGACATCAACACTATTCACTACCCATTCCACACCACACCAAACATTACCCCTCCTTCCCTCTCCCCTCCTCAATTTCTTTAATCCCTCTTATTCACCCATATCATTACTTTCCTTCCAGAACTGGGTTTATGTCCAAGTATGCATATCCATCACCATGGATCATGTGTTGGAGTAAGTTGGTCTGTTTCCTGGCTGCCGCCATCCTCAGGTCCCTTATCTGTCTTCCTGGGGGGTGTTCTCTGCCTTAACCCCGAGTTAGACTACCCAACCCAGGCTGCCGTTATGACCCCTTTGGGAGCTGCGATTAGCTTGTGGGCTGATCTGTATGTATTTTTGAAACTGATCTTTCTTTCTCCCCCTTACTTAGAAAAATATATAAATTAATTTTTGGTAAAAATATTTTTTTTTTTTTTATGTATCGATTTCTGTATTAATTTTATCAACTATGTTTATTGTTTATTTATTTATATTGATTGTACCATCATGTCCAGCGATTAATTATATTAAATATGTTTATATGAATATTACTATGTAAATCCTTTGTGATTACACTATTTAGTCTATAATATTAATTATTGATATATTTTTAATACCTTGGACCATTGATTTGGTACCGTGACATTACATTATACTAAATCAAATCTAGAGTTAAAAAGCATTCTCGGTAAACAACTAGACATCACTCTTTGACATGCCTCACTCAAAGTCCCGCTCAAATTTCTATCCTCGATTCCGTACAAATCAGGGATGGAGGCATGTCATTGTTATACCAAGGCTGGGACAGGTCACAATCCTCTTTTTTATGACAATAACTTGCATATTAACCCTTAAAATTAGCACTTTTGATTTTTCACGATTGTGTCCCATCGACTTTAACGGTGTTCGCACGTTCAAACAAATTTTTTGCCTGTTCGCATGTTCTGCTGCAAACCGAACCAGGGGGTGTTTGGCTCATCCCTATATAAGAATATGAAACAAAGAAAGTAGGAAAGAGAAAGAGAAAAAATAAAATAAATAAGAAGATTAAAAGCATACAGGTTTAATGCTGCTTCAACCCAGACTGTTTATCACACCCACTTCACTTTATGTCAAAGAGCATTGAATCTGCATTCATAAAAACAATAACTGTCCTGAAAAATTATTATAAAGTGCCTTGAAAATAAAAACTTGAGCAAAAAAAATAATAAAGAGGAACAAAAAAATAAAAATATTATTGATCAACAGGTGAACAGGATCACTGTCACTAAAAATGTATAAGTCGGGTACAAACAAACATTAAAAAGGACAGAATAAAACAATGGTTGCCAAATATTTTTAGAATTTAGTCAAACCCGACTGTACTTTATTACTCAAATTTTTAGAGGCTTTTCCCCAAAACAACAAAAATAAAAATATAGTTCTAGGGTCCTCTTTTAAATGCACACAATCCTCTACATTGGTCTCTTAATAGTTACCCACATAAGGACAGCAACAGGGTGCAGTTTACTAAAGCTGTGGCCATCGGATGGTACCTGAATAAACTTTTCCTATTAAGAAACCCTAGTTTGAGATATTTGGATTAACCTCTTTCGATCTTGAGTTATCACCCTAATCGTCCACTTCATTCCTCCTAAGACATCCTGATTTCCAGCTCCCTTGTTACCTCCTCCCATGCTCAACCTCAGGACTGCTCCAGAACCTCTGGAACTCCCTACCCCAGTATGTCCAGCCAGGCCCTACCCTTTTCATACCTAGGTGATCCCTAAAAACTCTTTTATTCCAGGAAGTCTATCCCGCCTCCACCTAAAATGTTACCTCAGTCAGCTCCATCTCAGATAATTCCCATCAGCTATTACTTTTGTACCACTCCCTCACCTTAGATATTAAACCCCTTGTGCGGGGCCCTTCTTTTCACGCCCTGCACAAACTGTTGGCACTATCTAAATTCTGTTGCCCAAATTTTAACTACTCAACGTTTTAACTCCTCTCCAAATCCCAACGGAAGTTACATGTAGGTTTAAGGGGGTGTCAGGTTTGCTATAAAACCTTTCTTCAGGAGTAATCAAACCTGTTGTTCCTGCTATATCCATGCCAAGGGTAAGTGGAGATGTACAATAGACTCCCCTAGGTAGTGTACCCTGCTGAGTACAATTTAACCTGATGCTAAAAGCAGTGCATCATTAGACATGTGATACCAGCACCAGTAACCCTGGTCTCAGGTCTCAAGTATTTTTAACTTTGTTTAGGACCAGTTGGGACAATACCCCGGTATCCATTAGACACAACCTCATCCTGTGCCAGCATTGCTGTCTCATGATTCTGTCCTTTTCCCTTGACATAGCACAACACCCTCCTTTCTCCAGCACTCATCAATACCAGTCAGGCTGTCCGGACTCAAATTATCAGAACAAGATGGTCTCCAGGGTGTAACCCAGTAGAGTCTGATAGGATAGTACCCAAACTGACCACAATATTTGCACAATGTTCTGTCCCTGCCATTAGGAATGAGAATAGTCCAAGTTAGATTTTAACAACCCTGGAACTGAGTCATCCACCAATCTATACAACTCATAGTCAACTTGGATACTACCCCCACTTGCCTGTTGCAATGTGGAAATTGTTCCACTGAGAAAGAGTCAGTCACTTCTCTGAGGTCCTGGATGCTGGACAAAGCAAGTTGGATTTCCTAACCCCTTCGCTGATATGTAGCACAAGACCTCCCAATGTGTTCCTGATTATCTCCAGCTCCATAGTGTTTAAGGTACCCAGTGACCCGCCTCCAGGCCCCGGCTTCAAAGGCAGTCTCCATTAAGCCTCTCTTTATCCTAAGTATGGGAAATAGTCTAAATACCGGGATTGAAAACCACCTGCCAACAGGTACTCTTGATTCTTTATGGAGGCTGCACACCTTTTCCCTTCTTTATCAATTCGGTAATCAGACAATGTTATCCTTCACCCATACAAAATAAACTGCACTGACAAAATAATACATGACTGACAATTTGTTGTTTATCAGTGTTCTCCCCTCTCTGTAGGCTCATGTTACTCCCTTCCTCTACCTCAGAACCAACATCACAATCAAGTAATATTTGTGCATCTTTGTGAAGAAAGTGGCTATTGCTGTGCTCAAATAATTCAGCTGACTCCTCCATGCATGGTGCTAGGGCTATGGCATGAGTAGCTGTGGATTAGAAGGCAGAATAGGCCACTCTGGCAGCTGCGGTAGACTGCACATTAGTGCCGGCTTGGTTCATAGAGGATGAGGAGGATGGAGATGGTTTAGTAATCCAGTTCACCACCTCTTCTACATGCTGTGGCTGGATAGCACAATCAACATCACTAAACAGAAACAAAGGTGCCCTACCTGAGGAGGGACCATGTTCCACCTTTGCCTGTGGACACAGACACTGCTGCCCCCCCATCCCCCCATAGTGGCATGGGAACTTCTGCCTCTCCTTTTTGGCCTCCCAGACATAATGGGGGGCTTATTACCAAAATTTAATATAAACTGGGAAATGTGTGATTGGATGCACCTTTTTGAATGAAAGGTGGTGTTTGGTGCACTTTAAATTGAGAACTGACGCTGAAAGAAATGTAAAAACTATAAAAAATAAAAATAAAAAAGGGGGAACACCACATCACTGTCAGAAAAACCACAGCTGACAAAGGGGGCAGGCAAAAAAAAAAAAGACAAAAAAGAAAAAAAAACGTGCAGCAACAAAACAATTTTTAGTGTGTGTATACAGCACTGTACACAGCACTAAACTAACACACTACACTATACTGACACACTGTACTAACATTACACTAACACTCTACACTCAGAGTCAAATGTTATGTGAAGATTTGTTAAACACCGCACTACACTAGCACACTACACTGACACACTATACTCACACACTATATTAACACTACACTAACACTCTACACTCAGAGTCACAATAAGTGAACACATTACCTCGCTAGTAGCAAACTGAGCCCTGCTCTGTCTATCTCCACTCCAACACACTGCAAAAGATTTCTATAGTAAGTTACCTTTTATAGTGTGGGGTGGGACTATGAGCACTGAGCCATAATTAGAGAAAGTCATCATCACTTTGTCCAAGCAGGACTCTGACAGTGCTAATTGGTGAAGCCCTGCACCTGACCACTGCTAATTCATACAATTAGGGCCCTATAATGCAATGATAATGAACACGCAGTGCATTGTGGGGTGGGTGAACATCCCGCTGGGTGACACACAAATCGGGGTGTTTGCTGAATGGACGAACAGGAGATGTTCGGTCCAAACTTTTGCTCAGCTTGAACTGTTCGCCCAACACTAATCAACCTATAATAGTTAATTTTCCTGAAAGCCTATGAAGCCCACAAATGTCTAACTGTCTGTCCAGTGGCATTTAAATATTTTCTGTCCAGAATAGGAATACAAGAGAGATTTGCACTACATTACCATATCTACTGTCTTCTCTAGAGTTGGCAAAAGTTTAAAAATTGAAAACAATTGGGTATAATTATTTCAAATTCATATCTGTTGGGAGCTGCTCATTTATTTATTGTAATCATAAGATGTAGATTACAGAATCTACAACAACAAGTGTTCATGTTAGTTTGACTTTAATGCCATTCTGCCCACTGCAGTTTACCTGTAAATCTGTTTCCTGTCTATAGCTACAGTATATTTGTTAGCCTACTGTATACTTCATCAGTCCTTAACAATAAAATGGCTATGATCAATTCAAAATGTAATGGTTTTTGCAGGTTATAAGCTTTTTCCAATATTAGAAATTGAAAACTATTAGAAAAAGAAAAAGGGAGGCAAGAAAAAATAGAGCATAGGAATTAAAAAAAGTAACTTATGTTGCAAAAAGATTACATTTATTGTGGATAATCAATTATATGTTTGTAAATCTATACATTGTTGAATATCAAGTGAGAAAACCTGAACAATGGTTTGATTAGATTTTAGAGTCCCTTTTCATTCTTGAAACAACATCAAAATGAATTCAGTAAAAATGCAAGGGTTCAAAGATTTGTTTAATTCTAAGGTACTTGAAAAATATCTTTTACTTACCTGATTCCTGCAGGCTGTGTCCAGGATGTAAGACCAGGTCCACTGCATCTTCTCACCTTTGCATCAGTAGCTGCAGGTCCTTTGGTGTCATGGTTATACAGTGCCTTGAAAAAGTATTCATATCCCTTCAAATTTTCCACATTTTGTCATGTTACAACCGAAAACATAACGTGTTTTATTGGGATTTTATGTGATAGACCAACACAAAGTGGCACATAATTGTGAAGTGGAAGGAAAATGATAAATGGTTTTCAATATTTTTTACAAATAAATATCTGAAAAGTGTGGTGTGCATTTGTATTCAGCCCCCCTAAATCAACACTTTGTAGACCACCTCACTGCAATTACAGTTGCAAATCTTTTTGGGGATTATCTCTACCAGCTTTGCACATAAAGAGTGAAATTATTGCCCATTCTTCTTTGCAAAATAGCTCAAGCTCTGTCAGATTGGATGGAGAGCCTCTGGGAATAGGAATGTTCAAGTCCTGCCACAGATTCTCAATTGGATTTAAGTCTGGACTTTGATTGGGCCATTCTAACACATGAATATGCTTTGATCTAAACCATTGCATTGTAGCACCGCCTCAGTCTCAAGTCTTTTGCAGACTAACAGGTTTTCTTCTAAGATTGAATCAGAAAACGGCTGGCAACTCGGATGCTCTTGAATAAAAGTCCTTTACGCATTTTGGCTAAGAGACCTTCATCATTTTCTTCTAAGATTGCCCTGTATTTGGCTCCAACCATCTTCTTATCAAATCTGATGAGCTTCCCTGTCTCTGCTGAAGAAATCATCCCCACAACATGATGCTGCCACCACCATGTTTCACTGTGGGAATAGTGTGTTCAGGGTGATGTTTTCCGCCACACACAGTGTTTTGCTTTAAGGACAAAAAGTTAAATTTTGGTCTCATCTGACCAGAGCACCTTCTTCCAGATGTTTGCTGTGTTCCCCACATGGCTTCTTGCATACTGCAAATGGGAATTCCTATGGCTTTCTTTCAACAATGGCTTTCTTTTTGCCACTCTTTCATAAAGGCCAGATTTGTGGAGTGCATGACTAATAGTTGTCCTGTGGAGATATTCTCCCAACTGAGTTGTGGCTCTCTGTAGCTCCTCCAAAGTTACAATGGGCCTCTTGGCTGCTTCTCTGATTATTGCTTTCCTTGCCCGTCAGTTTAGTGGACAGCCATGTCTTGGTAGGTTCGCAGTTTTTCCCTACTCTTTCCATTTTCAGATGATGAATTGAACAGTGCTCCATGAGATGTTCAAAGCTTGGGATATTTTTTTATTACCTAACCCTGCTTTAAACTTCTCCACAACTTTATCCCTGACCTATCTGGTGTGTCCCTTGGCCTTCATGATGCTGTTTGTTCACTAATGTTCTCTAAAAAAGGGGTATGAATATTTTTTCAAGACACTGTAGCACTGGGCATGAGGGCACCAAAGGACAGTTCACAAGCTAAAGCATACAATAGAAATAGAGTATACCTGCTGCCAGTAGAGAAGGGGATCAGATAAGTAAAAGTGTTTTATCCAGTCCCCTGGATCTAAAAAAAGCATTTAACCTTTGCAGTGTGATGGCAGATTCACTGCTAGGGAGGATTTTTTTATTTAATATTTATTTTTTTCAGAGATCAGCTTTAAATTACTTTTTCCTGACAGCTCCACGTCAGCACACACATAGGGTACGGGCCCCACCCACCCCCACAATGATAGAACGTTTAACTCATAAATTTTAACACCTGAGCCAGCACTGTGTTCCTCTTTTTTCCTCCTCACAGTGATAGCAGGAGCAATCTGTGCCTACCTTGCTGGGGTAAATCCATGGCCGTTCATCCATGTCTGCTTGGATGCAGTCCTACTGAGTGTTTCTAAATGGAGCAGGGTGAGGGAACCCTGTTGCTGGTATTCGGGGTCTTGTTGTAAGGCTGGGTAAATCCTGGCTGTGTGGAGGGTTGGCATGGCTTTTCCATCGCAGAAGGACAGGGATTTTAGCTTCAGAGTTGCTGGAACGCATGCCCTGCGTTCCATCCAGACAGCTTCACTACAGTCTTCTTCCTTATCTGTGTGGATTGCCACTGGACTAGGCTGAATCACGTGACTACAGGTTCACCTAAGACAGAAGTTTCAGAGATGTCAGCTGCTTGCTCTCTCTCAAACTCTCTGCACAGACATTGTGATGTTTTGCACTGCCACCTGCTGCCCAAGCCTGGTACTGAGCATGGAAGGTATTTTCTTGTATGTAAAGGCATGATGTTAACCTGACTTTTATTACAGAATGCCAAATCAAGAGCCAACCCTTCTAAAAGACCAGCATATGCAAAAAAGGTATGGCGGTTGCTCAATATATATATTTTTCTTTCATTCCCCTCCTCCCTCGTGAGCTGTCCGGCTAATGGCAGATTTATTCTAGCCGTTCCAGATCTCACCATTCTACCAGTGACCATGCCTCCTCTACAAGACGTGGATCCAGATCAAGGAAAGGCATCATTCCAGTCACAATGTATCCCATCCCTCCTCTTCTCCTTTGTTATTCTTCAAACACCTCAGGAGCGTGATGAGTCTGGTCATTACTCACATTCACAACCAAGAGGATTCTGGGCCTGTTCCAATGTGGTCCTTCCTAGCAAATGGCTTTTTGGAGGCCACGAGGGAGAGGGAAACAGACAAAGCAAAAATAGTGTCATTAATGAAACAAATGTTTAAAGACACTTTGGAAGCATATGCTAATCAGAGATACCCTGCAGTGCAAGGATGGCCTCCGCTTCCCAGGATGCAGCCCGTGTTGCATCTACTGATACCTTCTGAAGCTTACGCCTCTGGCTCTGATCTAGGAAAGACCTCAGATGAAAATTTAGATCAGGGGGTAGGTTTAATTCATCGAGGTGAATGATTTGGTGAGGGTAGTCAGATGCACCTTGGTATGAGAGGACGAGCTGGAGGCTTGTCCCAAAAAGAAGATATATTTCAAGCATATCAGGAAAACAGTTGGGTTTTTTCCTTTTCATAGAAGAAATCAGAGATACATCAATGGAAAAATGGACCCCAGATAAATAACAAACGTTATTTTTCCAAATGTTTGTCCAAACCTTATCCTTTCAGGACAGAAGACCTCAAGTAGTCCCTGTTGTGGATGCTGCCCTGTTGAGGTTGGCAAGGCATGTGACCCTGCCTTGTGACGCAGTATCGTTTAGGATACCGTAGACAAGAAGCTGACCTTGACCTCAAAAGATTTACATATTAGCCAGTGAGGCATGCAGGCCTGCAATGGGATTTGGTGTCAGTGGCAAGCCATGGAAGTGTGGGTGAAAAGCTTTTTGCCCAACTGCGGGAAGTTTCTAAGTAGTTTTTACGGTTTGCTCACCCGGTCCCTTCCAGTAGAGGCCAGCTTGCTCTGGTTTCAAAGAGTATATACCAATGTAAAAGAGAAGTGGGTCTTGCACACCATATCCAAGGGTCACTCTTGTCTGTTCCGCTAGATGACCCACTCCAAGTGCATTCCAATGAAGATGCTGATTTTGTGCCATGAAGAGGTGGACTCTTCCCTCCTATATAAACACATTGCTGTTCCAGGAAGTAATCATCCCAGTGCCTCATCAGGAATGCTTCTCGGGTGTGTATTCTTCAATATTTTTGGTCCCTGGAAAAAAATGGGGGGATAGAAGCCTGTTATAGACCTAAGGAGGTGGTACAGATATATAAGAAAAGAACACTTCAAGATGGAATCATGTCAAACCATACTGGAAGTTGTTTAACCAGGAGATTGGCGGCTATCCATGTATCTAAGAGATTCTTATTTTCATATTCCGATACATCAAAACTGCCAAGATATCTCCGCTTTGCCTTGGGACCTTTACACCTTCAGTTTGTTTGTTTGCCCTTCAGGCTTACAAACTCTCCAAGGGTGTTCTCCAAGGTTCTTCTCTACCTGGTGGTCCTTTTACAGCAGAGAGGAGCTCAATTTTACCATTACCTAGGCGATCAGCTTTTGCTGGCCCAGAATCGGGAAACTCTTCCTTCACATCAGACGCTAGTGCTGTCAGTTCTTCAGGTCTTCGGTTGGCTGTTCAACTTAGAAATAAATAAATAAACAAAAGCAATCTCACACCTAATCAATTTCTTATATACTTGGGAGTATTTATAGGCACTCATCAAAGCACGGTGTCCCTTCCAGAGTAGAGGTTTCAGCGGTTCATCTGAGATTTTGTTCTGCACTGACTGCCAACATTCTCGCAACCAAAACAGTTCCAATAGGTAGTGGGGACTATGGTGGCTGCAATATTCATAGTCAGATGGGCTCGGTGGCAGGCCTGAGCTTGCCAATTCAGTTTCCTGTCCCAGTTGAAGTCAGAGAACATGAGCCAATTGATTCGAACCTCATCGCAGGTGAAGAAGATTCTAAGCTGGTGGCTAGACACCTAGAATCTTTTGTTCGGTCACTCCCTTTTGCCGATTGCCTGGATAGTAGTCACAACCAATGCCAGTAGTTGAGGCTGGGGAGCTACCTACCAGGGGTGAGTAGCCCAAGGCAAGTGGCCCTGCCAAGTGAAGAATATAGTGTCCAACATTCTGGAGATGGGATCTGCCTTTCAAACCCTTTTTCGCCTTTCAAGTTACAATTCAGGGATGTTCAGTTGATTCTTCTCCATCTGCGGGCAGCCTACATTCCAGGTCCCCCCATTCTCGAGGCACACTATTTGTCAAGACATCAGTTAGACAATGAAGAAGTGGTTCCTGAATCCAAAAACCTGTCAAATTTTGATATGCTGTTTCTTGTTAAAAAAAAAAAATTTTGATATGCTGGGCTTTTCATCCAGGGGTTGACCCATTAGCATCACCAGCATATGCCAAATTTTCTAAGTTTTACACCAGTCTACCCTGCCCACAGGTAGCAGCGACAGATGCTCTGACTACAGTGTGGTCTTTTCAGACTGCATATGCCTTTCCACCAACACCGCTAATCTTCAACTCTCTCAGAAGACTGATAAAGGGGAAAGTCACAGTTCTGGAAGCCCAACTGGCCCAAACGTCTGTGGTTTCTGCTTCTGTGTCTACTGACTTTGAAACTACTTAAGTCAATTCCAGTATCCCTGGGTCTGCCGTCTCAGGGTCCAGTGCTTCATCCATCTCCTCAGAGGCTGCGATTGCAGGCTTGGATTTTGGAAGGCAGAGGCTATAGGCAAACTGTTCAAATACTGTAATTGGTACCCTGCTAAAATCTAGAAAACAGAGCTCTAACGCAACTTACAACAAGTACGGATCAAGTTCCAGGACTTTGCTTACACCCAAGGCTTCTCTCCTTCCTCCTCCCAAATAAGTAATATTTTGGACCTTCTCCAAAAAGGCCTAGATATGAACCTAAGTCTTAGTACTTTTCAGGGTCATGTTTCTGCCCTGTCTGCCTTCACAGGGATTCAGTGGGCCACAAATAACATTGTTGTTCAATTTTCAATTTTTCAAAGCAGTCCTGAGGTTAAAGCCTCCAAGAAAACCTTGCTTTCCTAATTGGGACCTACCCGTGGTCCTGGACTTTCTGGCTTCGAATACGTTCTCGCAAAATATGTCCCTTTGGCATCTAACCTTATATGCAGCCTTTTTGATCACAATCTGCCAACTGTCCATGAGTTCAGGGAGTCCCTGATTTGGAGCGGCGTCCCTCTGTCCCAATTTCCTCCTCGTCTGTCCCTCGTTTGTATGGCTGTATGGTTGTATATGGGATGCACTATTTATCTTTCAAAAAGTGTCTCCCAGTGCTAAACCTTTCATCCAATTTATAAATTGCTGCAACTGTAAATTTTAAATTTTTAACAAGTAAAAAAGGAGCAGGTATACCTCAAATAACTGTTCCTTAATAGTCCAATAGCAGGGTGGGTATATATACATGATATATATGGAGAGGAGTCAGTCAGGGCTGCCACCAAAAGAGACCAGTAGCAAGGTCCAATAGGCTATAAGAAAGAAACAAGGAGAGGGGCACCTCTGAGTATATATCAATAACAATTTATTAAAAAGACAATATCCACTCACATGGAAGACTGTAATGCTGCGTTCAAATAGGTCTCTGGGTAGAGGAGAAGATGGAGGACTACAAGACACAGCAAGTCCATACGGTGCTGACCCCACATTGGATCCAGGCAAGGATGGGTTGGGATGACTGAGCACAGCAAGTTCTCCCTTAGATATCCAGATTACATACCAGGATTGAGTGAAGTCAGGATGAAACAGTCAATCTAGCAGCGGGTTCCAGGTATATGGCTATGAGGACGCCAGGGCCGACCACCGGCCATGCTGCAGTGTGTGGCAAGGCTCGTACGGCTTCGTAAGGTGGAATAGCTACGGCCGTGTGTAGGGAGCCAAAACGAGGCTTGGAGAGCAAGCAGAGCACGGCTTCGGGCTGTGACATCATGGCTATGCGACGCATTTCCGAGTTTGCTCACTATTGGTGGAAAGAATAGCGGCACTCCTTTCTCAAGCATAAGGGACGGACACTGAGGCAGGAGTTTTTGAAGTCTTTCAGGGGGCGGGGCCAAAGCCAATAACATGAAGGAAAAAAATACATACATTTTGGAGGGACATGCTGCTGGGGGAGAACATGGCACACTACAACTAGAAGCAATACTAGAAAGAGTTCATATAGAAGTGAATGGATTAAAAATAATTATAAAATCATTATAAAGAGTTCAAAGGGTGAAAACGCTATTAATAAACATATAGTATGGGGGGGGGGAGGAAAGGAAAGGGAAGGGGGAAAGGAAAAAGAAAAAGCGAAAAAGAAGGGGGGGGGGAATGAGATATACTTACTGAAGTACAGACCCGCCACCCCCATATATGTAAAAAAGGAGGAAGAATATATATGTATAAAAACCTGTGGTAAAAGATGACAAGAATACAATTGGTGAATGTTAACATGGACAAAATATTGTTAGGGGTATCGTGAGATCAATCTAAACAGTGAATATCTAAAATACAGTAGCTATCTCGATACCCTCATTCAAGCCACCGGGGGAGAGGACATCGAGATTGTACATCCAGAATGTCTCTCTTGCACAAAGTTTTTTAAAACGTTCAGCTGCAGTGAATGATTTGGGGATTTGTTCGATTACCCATACGGTAAGACCCGTAGTGGATTTGTTATGAAATTCAGCAAAATGCCGTGGGACACTGTGCATGCCCTTACCACCCTCTATTAGTCTACGATGTTGGCCGAAACGCTGCCTGAGGGGGCAGATCGTTCGACCAACATAGATCAACCCGCAAGGGCATGTAAGGCCATATACAACAAAATCAGAAGAGCAATTATAGAATTGATTTATCTGATAAGTTTTACCTTTGGAGAGAAATGACTTTTGTCCATGTTTGATAAAGGAGCAAGTTTTACATAAGGCCTTTTTACACTGGTACATACTAACCAAAGGTATGAGAGTAGTAGAGTGGTCGTTGGTATGGATAGTTTTGAATTTGCTTGGAGCGATTTTATTTTTTAGATTAGGAGCTTTTTGGTAAGTGATTCGTGGTACTGTAGGGAGGAGGGTTTTGAGGAGGGGATCCTGTAGTAGAATACCCCAATGTTTTTTCATTATATTTTCCATTTTTTTGTATTCAAAATGAAAGATGGTAATGAATCTGGTGGAATGATCTGTTAAGCTGGTTTCTGTTTTGGCTGGTTTACCTTTGGAATATAGAGCACATGCTTCATCTACCAGTTCCTTTGGGCAGTGTTTCTCAACTCCAGTCCTCAATGCGCCCCAACAGGTCATGTTTTCAGGATTTCCCTCAGATGAAACAGCTGTGGTAATTACTAAGGCAGTGTTGGGGCGCCTTGAGGATTGGAGTTGAGAAACCCCGCCTTAGGGTATTGTTTGTCAGCAAATTTCTTTTTTAATGGGATGCTGCATAGTCACTATCAAGCGTACAATTCTGTCTTAAGTGGCAAAATTGCCCTTATGGTATGTTTTTAGTCCACTTGGGGTAGTGGCAACTATGGAAATGCAAAAAGGAATTGCCGGCTGTCGGCTTGGTATAGTTTTTGGCGATGATGGTATCACCTGCATGGCCCAGTTCTAGATCAAGATACGCCAAGTTGGTGGGATCAAAAGCATGGGTGAAGGCAAGTCCATAAGGATTGTGATTACAATGATCCACAAACGATATAATCAGGTCAGTGGGGCCATCCCAAATCACAATTAGGTCATCAATATAACGCCCAAAAAAGACGATATTGGCTGAGTAGGGATTGTTTTTCCAAATAAAGTTTTTCTCCCAATAGCCCATAGCCAGGTTAGCGTAGGAAGGGGCAAAGTTGGCTCCCATAGCAGTCCCCTGTGCTTGTAGGAAGAACTCGCCATCAAAATCAAAATAATTATGTGTCAAGCAAAAATTAAATCCAAAATAAATGCAGCTTGTCTGGGGTTTAGAAGAGGGTCCTGGGCAAGAAAAAATTCCAAAGCTAGCAATCCAAATGAATGCGGGATGGAGGTATAAATTGAGGTGACATCTAAAGAAAGCCACAGGTAAGTGGGTTCCCACCTATATGGTGCTAAGAGTTCTAAAAGATGCAAACCATCTCTGATGAATGACGGTAACTGCTGGACTAATGGCTGTAAAAATTGATCAGTATATTGACTGAATCCGGTGGTGACGCTATCCATAGCAGCCACAATGGGTCTGCCAGGGGGTGATGTGGAATTTTTGTGGATTTTCGGCAAGTAGTAAAAGTAAGGTACCTGGTAAAAGCTTTTTAAGTAAAAAGAAGCTTCCATTTTATTAATCACTCCATTCTCAAGGGCTGACTTGACCAAGCAGTTAGCCTCAAGAGCGAATTGCGTGGTCTTTTTTAAGTTTGGTATAGATGGTTTTGTCGGAAAGGAGTCTATGGGCCTCTTTGATATAGTCTGCTTTGTCTAATACGACTATGCCTCCTCCTTTGTCAGCTGTTTGGTAATAATCTCTGTATTGTGAAGTAGAGAGTCTAAGGCTCGAGAGTTTCAGCAACAGTAAGATTGTGTTTGTGAGTTGGGATGGTAGAGGATGATTGGCAGAGCTTAATGAAGTCAGCATAAACAACTCTATAGAAGCTTTCTAGAAATGGGCCTTTGGACTGAGCAGGGGAAAAGACTGACTTAGGTTTGAAGGATGAGTGTATAATGGGCGGGGAAGTGGCCAAGTGTTGTGTAAAGTGGTTAAGTACATCCTCTTCCTCACTTATAGAATCTAAAATATCTATGATGTCACCCTCATATTCGAAAACATTGGGAGGTGGAATGGATGAGGTGGATGAGGATGGGTCTGTATCTTCTGTAATGGGTTTGTTGTGTTTGGCATGAAAAAATCTTTTTAAGGTAATGTTACAGATATACCTATTGAGATACTTAAACAAAAGAAAAGAGTTAGGCTTGTTGATAGGAGCAAAACTAAGTCCTCTGCATAATAGACTGGTGTCTGCAGTGGAGAGTTCAAGAGAGGATAGGTCGAAAATCATCATAGTTTGCAGAGTTTGAGTAGGTTGTCCTCCTCTACAGCCTCTCCGGTGAATTTTCTTTTTCTTCGGTTGACTGGAGGAGGACTGTGAACTAAAAAAGGAAAGTCAGTAGGTACACAGGGACCTGGAACATTAGATGTGGATGTGGATGTGGATGGGATGGGAGGGGAATGAGGGGTGTGGGGGAGGGGAGGGGAAGGAGGGGTGTGGGGGAGGGGAGGGGAAGGAGGGGTGTGGGGGAGGGGAGGGAGGGACCTTTGGTGAGAAGACTGGGTGTATCTACAGAGCTGGGTCTGAGCAAGTGTGTAGTGGTAGGAAGATCAGCAGTATTGATTAACTGTACTTCCATGTGATCATCATTAGTATTCATAGGTACATTAGGATAAGATGAGTCAGCAACATCATTGGACCGAGCTATCTTAGGTATTGCTATTGGCAAGATGCCTGACGTCTGGCTGGATATGGACATGGTAGTCACAGTAGCTACACCAGTGCCTCTATTAGCATAAGAAGGTCTGTTATAAAATCTATTGAGATCAGCTGATAGATTGTTGGTTTTGGTCGTGGTGTTCTTCTGTTCTGTACGACCATGAATACTGGACAAAGGATGTTGGGAGTTATTGTAAGGGATGCAAATTCCCATTAGGGGAAGGGGATGGTGGTAATGATCTGGTGGATGGGTGGAGGGTAGTGGATGTGAATGAGAAGTATGTGAAGATATATTCAAGGGATGAGGAATGGGAATGAGAAGGACGTGAAGGTCCAATGTCATGAGTGGATGGCGGAGATTTTTGTTTCCAATTAAATACCTGATCTAGAATAAAATCATCTAGATCTCTTTTGAATTTACCTTGTTTACCTTTAATCATAAAATCCTCATCAGACTTAGTATTTTTCTGTAATATTATGAGCCAGGAAAGTGGAAAAGTGACTTTCTGGTCAATGATCACTTTTGCTATAGTATTAGCTTCTAATCTGAGTTTTTCGAAAAGATGTAGTCTGTGATCAATGAGGATTTCCATCCACTTTGAGGTGCAAAATTCGGAGATGTTTTCCCATTCTCTTTTGCTGGCAAAAAAATGGAAAATATAATGAAAAAACATTGGGGTATTCTACTACAGGATTCCCTCCTCAAAACCCTCCTCCCTACAGTACCACGGATCACTTACGGAAAAGCTCCTAATCTAAAAAATAAAATTGCCCCAAGCAAATTCAAAACTATCCATACCAACGACCACTCTACTACTCTCATAGCTTTGATTGGTATGTACCAGTGTAAAAAGGCCTTATGTAAAACTTGCTCCTTTATCAAACATGGACAAAAGTCATTTCTCTCCAAAGGTAAAACTTATCAGATAAATCAATTCTATAATTGCTCTTCTGATTTTGTTGTATATGGCCTTACATGCCCTTGCGGGTTGATCTATGTTGGTCGAATGATCTGCCCCTTCAGGCAGCGTTTCGGCCAACATCGTAGACTAATAGAGGGTGGTAAGGACATGCACAGTGTCCCACGGCACTTTGCTGAATATCATAACAAATCCACTATGGGTCTTACCGTATGGGTAATCGAACAAATCCCCAAATCATTCACTGCAGCTGAACGTTTTAAAAAACTTTGTGCAAGAGAGACATTCTGGATTTACAATCTTGATGTCCTCTCGCACGGTGGCTTGAATGAGGGTATCGAGATAGCTACTGTATTATAGATATTCACTGTTTAGATTGATCTCACGATACCCCTAACAATATTTTGTCCATGTTAACATTCACCAATTGTATTCTTGTCATCTTTTACCACAGGTTTTTATACATATATATTATTCCTCCTTTTTTACATATATGGGGGTCGTGGGTCCATACTTCAGTAAGTATATCTCATTCCTTTCAACCCCTCCCCTTCTTTTTCGCTTTTTCTTTTTCCTTTCCCCCTTCCCTTTTCTTTTCCCCCTCCCCCCCTTCCCGCCCCCCCTCTTTTTCTTTTTCCCTCCCCTCTGTCTTTCCCCCCCTCCCCCCCTCTCATCCTTCTCCGTCTACCCACACATCTCCCCCCCCCCCCTTATCCCCTTTGTGGACCTTTTTACCATCAACCAAACATTTGTACATACTTATGCATAATTTGCAAGCATATTTACAATATAAAATTGATATTTTTTTCTGTGTTTATCTACATAATATTCACTTTCTAATTATCCCAGTGTCTATATTTTATTTTTAATATGCTCATATAGATATATATGTATTTTTTATGCTTATACTACATGTTTATCAACAAAGATTTACCCTTTGTATAGATATATTTATATATAGTTTTTATACTATATGTTTATTAATAGCGTTTTCACCCTTTGAACTCTTTATAATGATTTTATAATTATTTTTAATCCATTCACTTCTTTTTTTTTTTTTTTTTTTTTAATTTTTTATTTATGAAAAGAAAAGAACACGGCCCACATGGACCAACATGTTACAGAGTATCACATGTATCACATAACATACACAATATATTTTAGAAGACCAAAAACTCATTGTGTTTAACATGTTTTACAATGCCTCCTCTTCTTTTGTCTTAATACTGAAAAAGTGATAACCAATCCCGGATAAGCCGGTAGTGTGTTAAATGAGTAGTCTTTATTGAGCATGTGATATTGTGTTGTAATATGGTCCGTTGCGTCGGCTCTCCTCCTTTTTTTTTTTTGTCTCTCAAATAGACATTAATAAAAGGAACTAAAGAAAGGTTAGGAAGAGTTAGAGGAGAGAAGGGGAAGGAAATGAAAATAAGGAAGAGGGTAGAGCTAAGGGAGAAAGAGAGTATAGTGGAGTAGTAGAGAAAAGGGGGGGAAATGGGTGTGTGTCTTGCAAGCATGGAGGGCCTCGCAGTCCGTTCCCACGGAGTATTATGTCATTATTTGATTCAACAGCGATAGCTCAGTGTCGCATGTCTGTTCTCGGGTCACAATCAGCTCTTCTCAGAGATTGTCCCTCCGTCGAGTAAATAAACATAGTCCAGAGCTGCCAAGTCTTAGAGAATATTTCTTCTCTGTGTTGTGCCGTGTGGATTAGGTCTTCCAGCTGTCTGATGTCCTCTACTTTCCCTAGCCACATATCAATTGTCGGTGGGAGGGCAGATTTCCAACACAGTGGGATGCAGGCTCTAGCTGCATCCAGCAGGTGACGTATGACTGATCTTTTGTATATCTTGTCAGGAATGTCTGTAGCGTGTAGTAAGAAAAATGCTGGGTCATTTGCGATTGTCCTGTCAGTAAACAGTTGTACAGTCTCTCGTATCACTCTCCAAAAGTGTGTGAGTTTGGGGCAAGACCAGAATATGTGTAGCAAGGTTCCCTTGTCCATTTGACAGCGCCAACACATATCTGATGTTGTTGGGAACATTTCATGTAGGCGTGTTGGGGTTCTATACCATCTGGAAAGTATCTTATAATTTGTTTCCTGTGTCTTAGCGCAAATGGAAGATTTGTGTGTGAAACGAAGTATGTGTTGTCTCTTTGCGGGGCTAAATCTACAGTCCAATTCCTCTTCCCATTTAAGTAAGCCTGGCGGTATATAGTCCGAGGGGGGCGTATTCAGTAGGTTGTAGGTCAGTGAGAGTGTGTGTGGTAAAACACCTGTATCGGTACAGAGTTCTTCTAATGTCGTGAGGTTTTGATTACTATCTGTGGGGGGTGGGATAGAGTTGAGGAAATGTCTTAATTGGAGTGTCCGCATGAAGTCTAGACAGAACCTACCCGTGGGATCGGAAAGCTCCGAGTATGTTTTCCAACGCCCTCCAGAACTAAAGTGGGAGGCCAAGTGTATACCTGCTTCCCCCAACTTACGAAAAGTTCCATCTTGTAGGCCTGGAGTGAACAGGGGATTGCCTATTATTGGATATAGGGGTGAGTTCGGGGAAGAAATGGTCGTTTTAGATATTAGTTTTGCGCAAATTCGGGCCGTGTTGCCTATTAGAGGGTGGCGTTTGAGTTCCGTTGGTAACCCCTGGTAACACCACGGGGTGCCACCTAGTGGAATTGTGGTGTGGGATTGTTCCATTTGGGACCATAACTTGGTTTCCCGGTGTCTACGCCAATCTATAAGTCTTCCTAAGTGAACAGCCTGATAATAAGCACGAATGTTAGGTAGTGCCAACCCACCAGAAGACTTTGGGAGCACCAGTAGTTTATTAGGGAGCCTGGGTCTTTTCTTAGCCCAGACGAAGTCAGTGAATAGCGATTGTACTTGTCTGAAAAAACTGAGAGGTATGTGTATTGGCAAGGCTTGCATTAGATATAGTAATTTCGGTAGGATAGACATTTTTAGGATATTACAGCGCCCTAGCCAGGAATGTAGGCCAGATTGCCATGTGTTTAGTAATGTTTTGATTTTAGATAGTAATGGAGGAAAGTTGATCTCATATAGTTTCGCTAATGTTTGGGGTATATGGGTGCCCAGGTATTTCAAAGCTTTGTTTGTCCATTTCAGTTTAAAACTGGATTGTAGAGATGTAAGTTGTGTTAGTGGGATCCCTATGCTCATTGCCTCTGACTTAGCTAGATTAATTTTCAGATAAGAGAGAGCTCCATATGTAGAAAATTCTTTGATCAGGTTAGGGAGGGAGATTACCGGGTTCGATAGTGAGTCATCGGCATATGCAGATACTTTATATTGAGTGTGTTCGATGGAAACTCCCGTAATGTCTGGATTTAGTCTGATATGGCATAAGAAGGGCTCCAAAGAGAGCGCAAAGAGGAGGGGTGAGAGTGGGCACCCTTGCCGTGTGCCGTTCGCAATTTGAAAAGCGTCTGACACCACGCCATTAACCCTGACCCTTGCAGATGGTGAGGAATATATTGCCGAAATCCAGTTCATCATATTATTTCCTAGGCCAATGTGGCGTAGCGTTGCAAACATAAACGACCAGTTCACTCGGTCGAATGCTTTTTCAGCATCTGTGCCAAGAAAGACCGTTGGTGTACCTGCTAAGTTGGCTTTATAAAGCAGATTCAGGACTTTTGTGGTGTTGTCCCTCGCCTCTCTAGTTGGGACGAAGCCCACTTGATCTAGGTGGATCAGGTCGGTTATGTGTTGTTGTAGTCTAGTGGCCAGTATTTTTGTAAATAGTTTAAGGTCAGTATTCAGTAAGGATATAGGGCGGTAGTTTCCACATTGAGTCGGGTCTCTGTCTTCTTTGTGTATAACTGCTATTTGGGCTTGTAGTGTATTATGGTGAAACTTGCTTCCCTTGCCTAGATCATTAAAGAGTTTGATTAGGTGCTGTCCTAGGGATGGGAGTAGGGCTTTATAGTACTGGACTGTAAGACCGTCCGGTCCTGGAGCTTTTCCTTGTTTGGTACTTTTTATTGCCAATTGTATGTCTGTTAGTGTTATGGGTTCTTCTAGTAGGTCTCGTGTCGTAGTCGATAGGGTAGGCATGTTGGAATCTGCAATGTAGTTTGCTATGCGTTCTGGGGTGGGTTGTGGCATGTTTAGGTTATATAAAGCTTCATAGTAAGACCTAAATGTTTGTGTTATGTGTTGGGGTAGAGTTACTTTCTGACCCGTGGGAGATTGGATATGTGGGATATATGACGCTGTCTTCTGTGATTTTAAAGAATGTGCCAGTAGTCTACCGCATTTATTGCCCGATTCATAAATCTTTTTCCGTGAAATTTGGAGGGCCGCCTTAGCCTTAAAGTGTAGGAGGTCTGTGATCTGTGTACGTATTGTGTCTAGTTCACTACCCAGGGAATTAGTCGGTGTCTGTTTGTGTTTAGATTCCAATTTGTGAAGTTTGTCGAGTAATGTCGATAGTTGTGCGGATCTATGTTTTTTGAGTCTTGCTCCGTGTTTTATAAGGATTCCGCGAATCACCGCTTTATGTGCTTCCCATATCAGTCCTCCGTCTCCGTCATCTGTGGTATTTGAGTGAAAGTAGTGTGAGATTTCTTTTGTAACATCCGCAACTATTTCTGGATCTTGTAGGAGGCTTTCGTTGAGTCGCCAAGGACTCTTTTGTCCCCTATAAAAGTCAGTAAAGGCATATTGCATTGTAACCGGGGCGTGGTCTGACCAGGTGATAGAACCAATGGCAGAGCCTTTAACAGCCTGAAGTTGGCTGTGGGGGATTAAGAAAAGATCGATACGCGAGTATGCTTGATGGGGACGTGAAAAAAAGGTGTAGTCTCTTTCACCTGGGTGGAAGAGACGCCAAGCGTCTATCAGTTGTGCGGCGTGGAGGGCCGAAAGTATCCTTTTGCGTGTACCTCGTGGGGAGGAGGATGTGCCTGTCGAGGTGTCTTCTACTGGGGTCAGTGGGAAATTTATGTCCCCGCCTACGATTAGTTGTCCCTCAGTGAAGCCCTGAAGAAGTTCTAAATGTCGTTTCAGAAATGAGTCTTGGTGGCTATTTGGGACATAAAAATTTGCGATGGTCACTTTTGTACTACCAATTAGTCCTTTCAGAAAAAGGAACCTACCTGCCGTATCTGTCTTTTTATCAACTAGAGACCACGGGACTTTTGCAGATATCTGTATGGAAACCCCTCTAGATTTGGCCACTGAGTGGGTGGAATGGTATACTGTCGGGTAATGTCTGTTTTTGAGTATCGGGAGCTTGTCATCCCGGAAATGTGTCTCCTGCAGTAGGACTATGTCCGCTTTCATGCGTTTCATGTCATTTAATAGCATTCGTCTCTTTTCAGGGACGTTAAGCCCTTTTGCGTTAAGGGTGACAATGTTAAGGACCTCCATACTCGCGAGCACACAAAGGTATAGAAAGAAAGAGAGGGGCAAGAGAGAGGAACAAGAGAAAGGAGGGAGGTAGAAGTGGTGAGCAAAGAGGGATTATAAGAAAGAAAGACCACTCTAAGGTGGTTAAGGGTGTCTTGAAAGGGAAACTTTCAACCGACCCAATCCAACAGAGTTGGAAGACTAATGTGTAGCAATATATTGCTTCGACGCCCACCAGTGTCACCTGGTATAAGGCGCTATCCTATTTGGAGGAGAGTCTAGCAAGGGTCATGAGGGTAGGTCCCCACCCTCCCCAGGCCCCCGGACCTAAGATTGTAAATGTATTTGTGAGTACGTAGATAGCCTCCCCGTGTACAGGCGTAGAGTATGTGTATATAACATGTATGCGCACCCGGCACTCCTTAACCATAGTAATAAAAATAACCTTTTTAAGGATAACATTATTGGTTGGACCAAAGAAATTGTATATCAACATTGCTGGTTGGCTGTAAAATCTACTGACCGTATGCCCTCCTCCAAGGTAACGGAAGTTATGATCCCCGGCTAGCAAAGGGAAAAAAAGAAAAAGAAAAGAAAGAAAAAAAAAAAAAAAAAAAGGCCCATATACAGGCCCCCCTCTACCTGGTTGTAACCTCAGTACTAAGTTCTTTAGAAAACAACAACAAAAAAAAAATGAGGGGTGAACTAAGTGCCTGCCACCCTTAATGCTTTGGTACAGTTTCCTCATGTCAAGAGCTTGGATGGTGCCAAAAAAAAAAAAAAAAAATAGTGGTTAATGGTGAGCATACCACTCATCTGAGAGCAGACCAGAGGTCATTAAAACTCCCCCCTGCAAAGGGGAGCGTATTCCTCCCAAAACAAAAAAGTGATTGGTGAAGAGTAAATCAAAAGATTCTTCTTTGCTAGGGGCATAAAACATAATTGCTCACCTAAACTTGAGTGCCACATACCGTCCCCCCCATAGTCCCAGCATTGATCATCCCGCTTATGCACAAGCTCCTGTGTCAAGTCTGCTCAGTGGTTTATACAGTGTTACCTGGATGATCCCCCCCTTTACCCCCCGGCCCCCGTCACAGTAAACATATACATCTATAATCACCCCTCCTGCCATCTGCGGGGACTCCCCCATCACATATCCTTTAGGCATCAATGACAGGTATCCTCAACACTCCCTCCCCCCATCCACCCACATCAAAGACCATATAGCTCCTCTAGATAGTCTCATGGGTCTTTCAGGGATACCGGCATTTCAATTTTTTATAGTCACCATACTGGACCATGCTCTGAAGTCTGGTGTCCAATTCCCTCCGGCGTGGTCTTACCTCGGAGCATAATGTGACAAAGTTCCCGGGTCAACACCTCGTGCCAGTCTCAGTAGGTAAATGTCCACAGTCCCGGAACAGTAGGGGGTATGGCAAGACCTTCACCCATTCCAGTCGGAACACAAAGAGGCCGGAATGGGGGAGGTGGAGGGCACGGGAGGGGGGACGGCAGCACGGCCATCGCTTCCACTCGTCGGCATAGGGGTCCTCAGCTCCGCCTCGTTCACTGCTGTAGCTTGTAGGAGGGGCCGGTTCAGTTCAGGAAATACATCCGGCAGATATGTGATGAATTTATGGGAGGCAGGGGGTTCAGGGCGGGGAGCGCGCCATGACCAACCCTGGGATGCGTCGTATCTGTGGTAGTGCTCCACACTCAGGGGGAGGGTAACGGTTCAATTGTAACAGCAAAGTGGGTCAGGTGCCAACCGGAACATAAAATAATAAACATATGTGCTAAGTAGTCAATACAGAATGGGATCACATACTGTGTTTAGGACTCACGTGCATTGTTTCTTGGTCTGGTGCGGGACCGGCCTCGGGACCGCTGCGAACGGATAGATGGGTTGGATCTGCTCATTGTTGGGCCCATGCGGCCTGTAGGACGCGGAATCTTTAGCAGCCAATTTGGCATCTGTATCGGCTCTGTTTCCAGAAAGTCAAATAGGGCCGGTAGGTCCGCTGGTGTGCGCAGTGTAAAGGAGGCACAATCCGTGCGGAAGATAACCGCTAGTGGGTATCCCCATCTGTAGGTGCAGCCCAAGCTTCTCGCTAGCTCCAGCACCGGCTTCAGCATGGCTCGTCGCTGCAACGTGGCCCTAGAAAGATCTGGAAGTATCTGAATGTGGGCACCATCGAACTCTACTTCCCCCTGATCCCAGGCTTTCCTCAGTAAGATTTCCTTCTGCGCATAACGATGCAGCCGACATAGTACATCGCGTGGCCTAGCTGGGTCCGTAGATTTGGGGCCTAGGGTGCGATGTATCCTGTCTATTTCCAGGTGGGGTGGAGGGTTGTCTAAGAGGCTCTGGAAGATCGCCGTCGCCGTTGCAGCCAAGTCTTCTTGACCTGTGGCCTCCGGGATTCCTCGTAGCCGCAAATTGTTGCGGCGACTACGGTCCTCCATCTCCTCCAAATGGAGCTGCATTTCTTGCGCTTCTAGGGAATGGGCCTGTTGGGATTGCTCCATGGCTTGCATCCTCTCTTCCAGGGTGGATATCCTATATTCACCTGAGGTAACTCGGTTCTCCACTGTGTGCAAATCCTCCCTCACTTCCTGGATAGCTTTGTTATGCGCTTCCTCTATCCGTAGGATCAGGGCCTCAATATCTGCCCTCGTGGGGAGAGTCTCCAGGTCCGCTCTTGTGGGAAGAGCCCTTAGCATGCTACGGAGATCTTCCTCTATAGAGCCCTGAATTGGCGGTGTATCCTCCATCTCAGTGCGGAGTAGTGCCGGTGTTCCCGTGAGGAGTAGAGGGGTGGAAATGTGGGCAGGAGAGGACATTAGAGCTCCGGTGGAGGACGGTGGTAAACGGGGCTCACGTGGTGCGGAGACTATGGCGCCAGGGGATAAGTCTGACTTGCCTCTGAAGAAATGCGGAATCCCTTGTTGTGTGTTCCGGTAGTGGGTTCCACGGGTGTCCGATCGTGTCCTGTATCTCTTGGGGTTGCTCATACCGCTCTCACAGGGTGTAACAGACTGTTTGTGGTCCGTGCAGGCCGGGTCGGACAGGGAGCTCCCTCACCACACGACTTCACTCGGCCATTGCTAAGCCACGCCCCCCATCCATTCACTTCTATATGAACTCTTTCTAGTATTGCTTCTAGTTGTAGTGTGCCGTTTTCTCCCCCAGCAGCATGTCCCTCCAAAATGTATGTGTTTTTTTCCTTCATGTTATTTGCTTTGGCCTCGCCCCCTGAAAGACTTCAAAAACTCCTGCCCCAGTGTCCATCCCTTATGCTTGAGAAAGGAGTGCCGCTATTCTTTCCACCAATAGTGAGCAAACACGGAAACGCGTCGCTTAGCCGTGACGTCACAGCCCGGAGATGCGCTCTGTTTGATCTTTGCCCTCCAAGCCTCGTTTTGGCTCCCTATACACAGCTGTAGCTATTCCACCTTACGGAGCCGTACGAGCCTTGCCACACACTGCAGCACGGCCGGTGATCGGCCCTGGCGTCCTCATAGCCATATTCCTGGAACCCGCAGCTAGATTGACTGTTTCATCCTGACTTCACTCAATCCTGGTGTGTAATCTGGATATCTGAGGGAGAACTTGCTGTGCTCAGTCATCCCACCCCATCCTTGCCTGGATCCGATGTGGGGTCAGCACCGTGTCGACTTGCTGTGACTTGTAGTCCTGCATCCTCTCCTCTACCCAGAGACATATTTAAACGCAGCATTACAGTCTTCCATGTGAGTGGATATTTTCTTTTTAATAAATTGTTGTTGATATATACTCAGAGGCGCCCCTCTCCTTGTTTCTTTCTGTAAATTTTAAAAGCCAATATAAAAGGAATAGTAGTGGTAAAATAAAAATAAAAACTTGTGGGTTTTTAACCGCTTGCGGACCAGCAATAAACCATCATGCCCAGGGCAGCTGCCCCTCTTGCCCACTCGTTGTCCCGGCCCTGATACTACGTGATCCCGCTGCGAGCTCCGTGAGTTGGATCGCGGGTCCCGCGGACTCGATGTCTGCGGGGATACCCATGATCGTCTCACGGAGAGGAATAACGGGGAGATGCTAATGTAAACAAGCATTTCCTCATTCTGCCTAGTGACACTGTCACTGATCACAGCTCCCTCTGATCGGGAGCATGATCAGTGATGTGTCACACAAAGCCCCTCCCCCCACAGTTAGAATCACTCCCTAGGACACATTTAACCCCTACAGTGCCACCTGTGTTAACCCTTTCACTGCCAGTCACATTTACACACTAATAAATGCAATTTTAATCGCACTGATCGCTGTATAAATGTGAATGGTCCCAAAAAATGTGACACAATTGTCCGATCTGTCCGCCAGAATGTCGCAGTCGCGATAAAAATCACAGATTGCCGCCATTACTAGTAAAAGAAAAAAAATATTAAGAAAAATACCATAAAACTATCCCCTATTTTGTAGACGCGATAACTTTTGCGTAAACCAATCAATAAACGCTTATTGCAATTTTTTTACCAAAAATATGTAGAAGAATACATATCGGTCTAAACTGAGGAAATAAAATGTTTTTTTATATATTTTTTGGGGATATTTATTATAGCAAAAATTTAAAAATATTGCTTCTTTTTTCAAAATTGTCACTCTTTTTTGTTTATAGCGCAAACAATAAAAAACGCACAGGTGATCAAATACCACCTAAAGAAAGCTCTGTTTGTGGGAAAAAAATTGTTTGGGAGCCACGCCGCACAACTGCACAATTGTCAGTTAAAGCGACGCAGTGCCGAATTGCAAAAAGTGCTCTGGTCTTTGGCCAGCCAAATCCCCCGGGGCTGCAGTGGTTAATTATCTTTTTTGGGGGTTAATTCTCCTTAAAGGGGGCGTGGCATGGGGTGTGTCCTATACCTACATACTTTTGCTAGTGGGTGTCCCTCGTTCCCATCTCAAAAAGTTGGGAGGTATGTCAGAGATGGCAGCCCTGGCCCTCAAAGAGCCCTTCACAACCTTTTTTTTTGCAGATAGAGTGGCCCGAAGGTGTCTACTGTATTCCATCTAACCAGGAAATAGTTCTGCTGTCATTTTTCTTGGTCCAAGATAGCCAACTCGGTCCTCTTGACATCAGGATAACATCAGGAAACTCCTATAGAGGTCACATCCTCCCTAGGGTCTTCAGTTCACCTCTTTCTGTTTCCAACAGGATCATGCGACAGCTCAAAGCATTCAGCAGGCTAACCACTTCCTGGATAGTTAAAGCTATAACCTTGGCCTATAAGGGAAGGGGTTGGCATTGCCTGATGACATCAGGGAGCATGCTACATACTGGGCAGCAGCAAAGGGTGTGTCCATGGAAACTACCTGCAAGGCGACCACTTGGTCATCAAGTCCTTCCTTACTCATTATTCTATTGAACCAGCTGGCTCTGTGTCATGTTGATTAAAATTGTTCTGTTAATGAATACCCACCCTGCATTTTCTCTAGCTATTTCCCATGTGTGTGCCGACATGGACAGAAGGAGGGAACTAATGCGCAAAACCAAAGTGAACTGAAGCAATTATAAATAAAGAGATCAAAGAAGCTGCCAAACATAAAAAAGTGTTCCCACACAGAAAAAAACAATATGATTATAAAAGATATGTGGCGCCAACTAAAGTGCATGAAAAGATCATAAATAATGTGATTAAACATAAAAAATATTAAAATTCTTTGGTGTGACATCAATACACTAACAAAATCAAAATCAAAATAATGCTCTAAAAGTGCATAAAGATGAAAAAAGCACAAAAAACAAAAAATTTTTTAACCACTTCAGCCCCGGAAGGTTTTACCCCCTTCCTGACCAGAGCACTTTTTACAATTCGGCACTGCGTCGCTTTAACTGCTAATTGCGCGGTCATGCAATGCTGTACCCAAACGAAATTTGCCTCCTTTTCTTCCCACAAATAGAGCTTTCTTTTGATGGTATTTGATCACCTCTGCCGTTTTTATTTTTTGCGCTATACGCGGAAAAAGACCGAAAATTTTGAAAAAAAATGATATTTTCTACTTTTTGTTCTAAAAAAAATCCAATAAACTCAATTTTAGTCATACATTTAGGCCAAAATGTATTCGGCCACATGTCTTTGGTAAAAAAAATGTCAATAAGTGTATATTTATTGGTTTGCGCAAAAGTTATAGCGTCTACAAACTAGGGTACATTTTCTGGAATTTACACAGCCTTTAATTTATGACTGCCTATGTCGTTTCTTGAGGTGCTAAAATGGCAGGGCAGTACAAAACCCCCACAAATGACCCCATTTTGGAAAGTAGACACCCCAAGGAATTTGCTGAGAGGCATGTTGAGCCCATTGAATATTCATTTTTTTTGTCCCAAGTGATTGAATAATGACAAAAAAAAAAAAAAAAAAAAAAAATTACAAAAAGTTGTCACTAAATGATATATTGCTCACACAGGCCATGGGCATATGTGGAATTGCACCCCAAAATACATTTAGCTGCTTCTCCTGAGTACGGGGATACCACATGTGTGGGACTTTTTGGGAGCCTAGCCGCGTACGGGGCCCCGAAAACCAAGCACCGCCTTCAGGATTTCTAAGGGCGTACATTTTTGATTTTACTCCTCACTACCTATCACAGTTTTGAAGGCCATAAAATGCCCAGATGACATAAAACCCCCCCAAATGACCCCATTTTGGAAAGTAGACACCCCAAGCTATTTGCTTTGAGGCATGTTGAGTCCATGGAATGTTTTATATTTTGACACAAGTTGCGGGAAAGTGACAAATTTTTTTTTTTTTTTTTTTTTTTTGCACAAAGTTGTCACTAAATGATATATTGCTCACACAGGCCATGGGCATATGTGGAATTGCACCCCAAAATACATTTAGCTGCTTCTCCTGAGTACGGGGATACCACATGTGTGGGACTTTTTAGGAGCCTAGCCGCGTACGGGACCCCGAAAACCAAGCACCGCCTTCAGGATTTCTAAGGGCGTACATTTTTGATTTTACTCCTCACTGCCTATCACAGTTTCGGAGGCCATGGAATGCCCAGGTGGCACAAACCCCCCCCAAATGACCCCATTTTGGAAAGTAGACACCCCAAGCTATTTGCTGAGAGGCATGGTGAGTATTTTGCAGCTCTCATTTGTTTTTGAAAATAAAGAAAGACGAGAAAAAAATTTTTTTTTTTTCTTTTTTCAATTTTCAAAACTTTGTGACAAAAAGTGAGGTCTGCAAAATACTCACTATACCTCTCATCAAAAAGCTTGGGGTGTCTACTTTCCAAAATGGGGTCATTTGGGGGGGTTTTGTGCCACCTGGGCATTCCATGGCCTCCGAAACTGTGATAGGCAGTGAAGAGTGAAATCAAAAATTTACGGCCTTAGAAAGCCTGAAGGCGGTGCTTGGTTTTCGGGGTCCCGTACGTGGCTAGGCTCCCAAAAAGTCCCACACATGTGGTATCCCCGTACTCAGGAGAAGCAACAGAATGTATTTTGGGGTGTAATTTCACATATTCCCATGGCATGTTTGAGCAATATATCATTTAGTGACAACTTTGCGCAAAAAAAAATAAAAAAAATAAAAAATTGTCTCTTTCCCGCAACTTGTGTCACAATATAAATTATTCCATGGACTCAACATGACTCTCAGCAAATAGCTTGGGGTGTCTACTTTCCAAAATGGGGTCATTTGGGGGGGTTTGAACTGTCCTGGCATTTTATGCACAACATCTAGAAGCTTATGTCACACATCACCCACTCTTCTAAATACTTGAAGACAAAGCCCTTTCTGACACTTATTGTTTACATAAAAAAATAATTTTTTTTTGCAAGAAAATTACTTTGAACCCCCAAACATTATATATTTTTTTTAAAGCAAATGCCCTACAGATTAAAATGGTGGGTGTTTCATTTTTTTTTTTCACACAGTATTTGCGCAGCGATTTTTCAAACGCATTTTTTGGGGAAAAAACACACTTTTTTACATTTTAATGCACTAAAACACACTATATTGCCAAAATGTTTGATGAGATAAAAAAGATGATCTTAGGCCGAGTACATGGATACCAAACATGACATGCTTTAAAATTGCGCACAAACGTGCAGTGGCGACAAACTAAATACATTTTTAAAAGCCTTTAAAAGCCTTTACAGGTTACCACTTTAGATTTACAGAGGAGGTCTACTGCTAAACTTACTGCCCTCGATCTGACCTTCGCGGCGATACCTCACATGCATGGTGCAATTGCTGTTTACATTTGACGCCAGACCAACGCTTGCGTTCACCTTAGCGCGAGAGCAGGGGGGACAGGGGTGCTTTTTTTTTTTTTTTTTTTTTTTTCTTTATTATTATTATTTTTTTATCTTATTTTTAAACTGTTCCTTTCATTTTTTTTTTTTTTAAATCATTTTTATTGTTATCTCAGGGAATATAAATATCCCCTATGATAGCAATAGGTAGTGACAGGTACTCTTTTTTGCAAAAATTGGGGTCTATTAGACCCTAGATTTCTCCTCTGCCCTCAAAGCATCTGATCACACCAAGATCGGTGTGATAAAATGCTTTCCCAATTTCCCAATGGCGCTGTTTACATCCGGCGAAATCTACGTCATAAAATGCTCGTAGCTTCCGGTTTCTTAGGTCATAGAGATGTTTGGAGCCACTCTGGTCTCTGATCAGCTCTATGGTCAGCTGGCTGAATCACCGGCTGCATTTTCAGGTTCCCTGTTGAGACAGGAGAGCCAGAGAAAAACACGGAAGATGTTGGGGGGGGGGGGGCATTCCCTCCCACTGCTTGTAAAAACAGTCTAGAGGCTAATTAGCCACTAGGATTGCTTTTACATGAAAGCCGACCGCTGGCTGAAAAGAATGATACCAAGATGATACCTAAAGCTGCAGGCATCATTCTGGTATAACCACTCAAAGTCGTGAATGGCGTACCTGAAGACAAAAAAATGGTTAACAATGGTTAACAATAAAGCACAGTAAAGTGTAAATAATTACACACCTGAAAAACAAACATGATAAAACATAATAACAATAACAATAACAATAACAATCAATAACAATAACAATAACAATAAAACATTGCAGAATAGAATACAGTAAAAAAGAGCAGAACAATAGAGAGAGAGAATAGAGAGAGAGAGAACAATAAAACAACAACTATTTTTTTTATTTCATATATTTTTTTTTTTTTTACACTTTTTTTGTAACTAACTTTTATAACGGTAACCGGTTCCAGGTTCGGGTCTCTCAAAATGCGATGGCATCTTGGGAGACCCTGTGAAAGTGCGCCTAGTCTGTGCAATGCTGTACCCTACGCTAATAGTCAACTAGTGCATGGTAGCGTTCAAAACATTCACCAATGCAAAGACCAGGATTGTCAGGACAGGAGGGACAATAATAGCGGGTGTCACGTCTATATCCGCGCTTGCTGCAGACACAACATCTTTTTTTGGGGGGTTCGCTGGGTAGGGGTACTCGGGAGGACATAAAAATGCCTCTCATGCAGCCGACTGCATTTGGTTGGGGATGTGAATGGGGGAAGTACGGGCGCTGCAGAAGCGGTGGGTTCCCAATTAGGATTGGCGAATGCAGCAGGAAGGGCACTATGGGCACGACGGGCCTGTGTTTGTCTTTTTGGTGGCAGCGGGACACTACTTGTGCTTGCCACCTCACCAGCTTGAACTGCACTTATGGGACTCGCCACGTCACCACGTGTTACTGCAGTGCTGGTTTGACTACGACAGGGGTGTACTAGGCCGCTGGCGCTTGCCAGTTCACCAAAACGCTACCAAAAAAACTGTTAGCGATCGCAGGGATCAGGCCTGACTCTGCGAACGCTGCAGTTATGCGTTTAGTATTTTGTAAGTGACAGTGATCGATCGATACTGCACTTGGGTGGGCTGGGCCGGGCTGGGCGGAGGGGCAAAACGCAGGTGCTAGCAGGTATCTGGGCTGATCCCGCTAACACTGCGTTTTTGGGAACCCTAAACTGCTGGGGACGCTAGTATAGATCTAATCGGATCAGATATTGATCCGATCAGATACTATACCACTAAGGGAGGCGTACGGTGCGTGCGTGGGTGTTAGCGGTACTGGCGCTAATCTGACGCTGCCTGGGGCTGGTGCTTGCCAGTTCACCAAAACGCTACCAAAAAAACTGTTAGCGATCGCAGGGATCAGGCCTGACTCTGCGAACGCTGCAGTTATGCGTTTAGTGTTTTGTAAGTGACAGTGATCGATCGATACTGCACTTGGGTGGGCTGGGCTGGGCCGGGCGGAGGGGCAAAACGCAGGTGCTAGCAGGTATCTGGGCTGATCCCGCTAACACTGCGTTTTTGGGAACCCTAAACTGCTGGGGACGCTAGTATAGATCTGATCGGATCAGATATTGATCCGATCAGATACTATACCACTAAGGGAGGTATACGGTGCGTGCGTGGGTGTTAGCGGTACTGGCGCTAACCTGACGCTGCCTGGGGCTGGTGCTTGCCAGTTCACCAAAATGCTACCAAAAAAACTGTTAGCGATCGCAGGGATCAGGCCTGACTCTGCGAACGCTGCAGTTATGCGTTTAGTGCCTTGTAAGTGACAGTGATCGATCGATACTGCACTTGGGTGGGCCGGGCGGAGGGACAAAACGCAGGTGCTAGCGGGTATCTGGGCTGATCCCGCTAACACTGCGTTTTTGGGAACCCTAAACTGCTGGGGACGCTAGTATAGATCTGATCGGATCAGATATTGATCCGTTCAGATACTATACCACTAAGGGAGGCGTATGCTGCGTGCGTGGGTGTTAGCGGTACTGGCGCTAATCTGACGCTGCCTGGGGCGACGCATATCACCGCCGGGCGATCGGGGGGCTAAACCTTTATTCGGTAATAAACGGCGGGTGCCCTGACACTATAAAAAATAAACAAACTAACCAGCGTCACCCGTAACAGTTATACGGTGATCAGTGGTGAAAGGGTTAACTAGGGGGCAATCAAGGGGTTAAAACATTTATTAGGTAGTATATGGGGGTCCCTGTCGCTATAAAACACTGACGGCGAACCTAAATATTTACGTTCCTAACTAGCGTCACCAGCGACACTAATACAGCGATCAGAAAAATGATCGCTTAGCGACACTGGTGAGGGGGGGTGATCAAGGGGTTAAAACTTTATTAGGGGGGGTTAGGGGGGTATCCTAGACCTAAAGGGGGGTAATACTCACTGCCCTAACACTAACTGTCACAAACTGACACTATGCAGTAATCAGAAAAAAAAAAAAAAAAAAATACTGCTAATGTCAGTTTGTGACAGGGGGGGGGGGGTGATTGGGGGGGGATCGGGGGGCGATCGGGGGGGGATCGGGGGTGTAAAGTATGCCTGGCATGTTCTACTGTGTGTGTGAGTGTTGTGTGCACTTACATGTCATCTCCCCTCGGCGCTGGAACGGAAACTGCCAGACCGAGGAGAGATGACATCACATCCTCTGCCTGTGTGAAACGACACACAGGCAGAGGAGCATTCCCATTGGCTGGGAGCGATCGCGAGGGGGGGGCCACGATCGGATGGTCTCCCCCTCGCCTCCCGACGCTCCCAGTCAGATGCCGACCGCCGATGGCACCGGGGGGGGGTCCGATCGGACCCCCCGCCCGCGGGAGGCAGATCACGTATGGGTACGTGATTTTGCCTGCCCGTGCCATTCTGCCGCAGTATATCTGCGTTAGGCGGTCGGCAAGTGGTTAAAAATCGCATAAAGTGAAAAAAGTCCCATGTGATTTTTTAAAATTTTTTTGTTTTTTGTGATTTTTTTCATCTTTATGCACTTTGAGTATTATTGGAATTATGCACTCTTATTGGATTATTTTATAACTTTGATTTTGTTAGTGTATTGATGTGCCGACATGGAGCTGTCAAGAAAATGGAAAATTGAATATCAAATACTTACCACAATTTTCCTTTCCTGACTGGCTCCATGTCAGCACACCTGTTTGGAGTGCTAGTTACAGAACACAGTGCTGGCTCAGGTGCTAAAATTTATGAGTAAAAAGTCCTATCAATGGGGGGGCTGGGCGGGGCCCGTACCCCATGTGTGTGCTGACATGGAACCAGTCAGGAAAGGAAAATTGCGGTAAGTGTTTGATATTCAATTTTCTGTTTAATTTTTTGTTTGAAATTGTAATATGGTTTAGGGAAATAAATGCAGGTTTATGTATTTAGTGGGATCTCCTAGATATTAGAGGCAAACTTTCTTTGGTTTGGTTAACTTTTTAAATTATTTTTTAGGTTAATAGGTTTTGTATTTGTTTTTTTAATAATTTTTAATGTGAGCTTTGAAAAATAATTTCAAAACAGAGACTGCCTGTACGCAGCAAAACAAGAAGTCTTAAAAATAAGAATCAAATATTATACAAAACAATTTTGCCTGTGACTAGTACAGCATACTCCATTCACAAGAAAATATCCAAGATTCATGAATCTCTCTACATATCACAGACAAAAGTATTTCACGCATTAGCTCTAATAGTGGAGTTTTTTTAAATGTTTTATTTGTGTTTTTTGCTACAAATACACATTCTATTAATATTAAAGCGGATTTCCACCCAAAAGTGTAACTTCCGCTCATTTGTCTCCTCTCCCCCTCCGGTGCCACAATTGGCACCTTTCGCGAGAAGGGGGACAGGATACCTGTCTTTGACAGATATCCTGTTCCCACTTATGGGAGTCTGCACCGCGGCCCATGACATCACTGGGGGGCACCCTCCTCCTACCCGGGAAATTTTGCCCGGGAAAGTCTGGGGTTTTTGAGCACACAGAGAGTGAGAGAGAGGAGACCACTGTGTATTTGTTCCTGCCTACAGGGATTTTGGCCTTTGAGATGGGTGTCCTGTGACTGAGTTGAGAGTACCTGGTGCAGCATGGCTTTGGACACATCTTCCATCACCAGACCACTGCCACAAGTTTGAGATGCTACTGCCGCTGGCTACCACCATTGTTCATTAGAAGCCTCGTGGAGAACTTAAACCTGAACTACTCCAACAGTATCCTCAGCTATATCCTGGGACTGATGAGAGGGCTATTGGCCCAAGATTTTTATTGCTGGCATAGTCTGTGTTACTGAGTGCAGGATGCTACCCAGATAGCAAGCAATTGAGCTGCAAGTTTAAAAATGACTATTGCTAGACTTGTCAGGCTTCCCAAGTTTGTTGCAAAATTGCAGCAAGTCCACATTGCATGACTCCAGATAAACTTTCTTTGCAAAAATTTTGCAAGTCTGCTACAAATTCTGGGTAAGTTACGTTGTGCAATAGTCATTCCACCACAGGGGTCACTGTGGCTGAATTTGGAAATGTGTCAACTAGAACTTGTGCTTTAGGTGCTCTGCAATTGTACAACTTGCCAGTGAAAATTTGCAGCAAGTTAACACGCATGTTGTTGCAATAAAAGTGCACTTTTTTGCTTGCAAAAGGCCTCACTTCAGAGCTCAACTGCCAGGACAATAAAAAAACATTTCCAAAAGCACCAGATTTTTTAGAAAGGCTGCCACACACCATTTCTCAGGTCATGGCTCAGCACTCCGTTGCCCTTGAAAATATGCATCTTATCCGGCTGGACCGGCTGCATCTGTACAGGACCAAGTCTGCGTTGCCTATCTGACCAGACTTCCACAAGGAGCAGCCATTATAGAAAGAGAGAGAGGTGAGGGCGCTCTGGTGGAGGTGGATGGTTGGTCTTCGGTGGTGATAGGGGATGGCACTTCAGGCAGCACTTTGTGGGGAGGGAAGCAACTCTGGAAGGTTATGGAAGAAAGAAAGGAGCTTCTAAGTGCCATATTACAAAATTTAATATAGAGCACAGAGGGTTAAAAACACTTACAGGATCAGGGGAATAATAAGGCATGTAATGTAGAGTCCTCATGTGAGTTCCTAGTCCTTCCTCTGTCTGAGAGTGGACTCACTGACACTGAACCCAGGGGTAGAAATGTGCATTTCGTTTTGTTCCGAATCAAAATTCCGACAGATTTTTCATTATTCGGAAATTTGTATGCATCCGAATTACCGAATTACAAAAGTAACGAATTTAAAAGAATCCGAAAAAAACGATCAAATTCGAAAACAAATTCGAAACGAATTAGAAAAAAATAGAAAACGATTTTCTAAAAAATACAATAACATAGAATATAAAATAATAAAGCAATAGAATATATATATAGATATATCTATGTATTTAGATATATCTATATATATAGATATATATAGGTATATATAGATATATCTATATATATATATAGATATATATATAGATATATCTATATATCTATATATATATCTATATATATATATATTTTTTTTTATTATTCTGTTCTATTGTTTTCCTATGCTTTTCTTTTCTATTATTTTCTATTCTATAAGTCTTTTCTATTCAAATTCAAATTCATTCTATACGAAATTCGAATTTCGGAAAATGGCTTCTGAAGTTTGAATTTCGTATAGATTGAATTTGAATTTGAATAGAAAAGATTATAATAGAAAATAATAGAAAAAATAGACTAGAAAAACAATAGAACAGCATAAAATATTTTTCTATTCTGTTCCATTGTTTTTCTATGCTATTCTTTTCTATCATTTTCTATTCTATTCTAATCTTTTCTATTCAAATTTGATTTCAGTCTATATTAAATATGAATTTCGGAAGATGTTTTATATATATATATATATATATATTTTTTTTTTTTTCTATTCTGTTGTTTTTCTATGCTATTCTTTTCTATTCTATTCTAAACTTTTCTATATGAATTTGAATTCATTTGAATTCATTCTATGCGAAATTTCCTATAGAATGAATTTGAATAGAAAAGATTAGAATAGAAAATAATAGAAAATAATAGACTAGAAAAACAATATATATTTTATTCTTTTCTGTTCTGTTGTTTTTCTAGTCTATTCTTTTCTATACTGTTCTAATGTTTTCTATTCAAATTCAAATTCATTTTATACGAAATTTGAATTTCAGGAGATGTTTATATATATATATGTATATATATATATATGTATATATATATATATATATATATATATATATATATATATATATATATATATACAGTGGGGCAAGAAGTACCGTATTTATTGGCGTATAACAGATAGAATTTTAAGGAAAAAAACTTTTAAGAGGGAAGTTTAAGGAAAAGAAACTTACATTAAAATGCCCATCAATGCAGCCTTGACCCAGTGTCCATTGCAGCCTTGTCAGTGCAGCTTTGCCCCAGTGCAGCCTTGTCAGTGCAGTGCAGTCTTGTTAGTGCAGCTTTGCCCCAGTGCAGCTTTGCCCCAGTGCAGCTTTGCCCCAGTGCAGTCTTGTCAGTGCAGCTTTGCCCCAGTGCAGCCTTGCCCCAGTGCAGCTTTGCCCAAGTGGTCAGTGCAGCCTTGCCCCCAGTGTCCATGCCTACCTCCGCCGCCGACAACATACACATAGCTGCATGTAGTTGTAGTTTTAAATATGGCGCCGCGGAGTTCGGAGGGACTCGGCGCCGGCGGAACTGAACGAACGCCGCCGAGATACACATAGACGAGTGTACTCGGCTCTTTCCGGCGACGCTCACAGTCCCGCCCAGTCCCGCCCCATGATGGACATAACACAGGTCCAATGGCGGGAATGGGCATGACTGTGAGCGGCGCCGGAAAGAGCCGAATACACTCGACTATGTGTATCTCGGCTCTGTGATTTCGGCGGCGCTCGTTCAGCTCCGCCGAGTCCCTCCGAACTCCGCGGCGCCATATTTAAAACTACTCGCTATGTCAATGTCGGCGGCGATTGCGATCGGCGTATAACACGCACCCACTATTTTCCCCTGGTTTTAAGGGGAAAAAAGTGCGTGTTATACGCCGATAAATACGGTATGTAGTCAATCGCATCTGGTAAGAGTTTCTTACACACCATCTTTACCAAATCGCATGTCGTTATGAGATACAACTTGGGGACGATTTGTTGATTCACCCGTGTTATAACATCTGCCTCCCCGTATCCACGCATGGTTTTCAGTGGGACATTCCATGTTATTTGTTCCCCATTCACCGATAGGACTTTATTCACCTATATTGAAAGACTTATAAGTTTTTTCACTGTTATGTTTATTATTTGTGGATATTTGTTTTTGTTTTTTTTCCAGTTGTTTTCTTGATTGAAGACTTTAGACACAATATATATATATATATATATATATATATATATATATATATATATATATATATATATATATTATATTTTTTCTAATAGACAAGAATAGCATAGAAAAACAATAGAACAGAATAAAAAAAAAATATAATATATTCTATTCTAATCTTTTCTATTCTAATTCGAATTCATTCTGTACCAAATTCTAATTTCAGAAGATGGTTATATATATATATATATATATATATATATATATATATATATATATTCTGTTCCATTCTATGCTATTATTTTCTATTATTTTCTATTTTATTCTAATCTTTTCTATTTGAATGCGAATTCATTATATACAAAATTCGAATTTCGGAAAATGGTTATATACAAATAGAATGAAATTGAATTCTAATAGAAAAGACTAGAATAGGAAAAACAATAGAACAGAATAGAAAAAAATATTTTTATATATATATATATATATATATATATATATATATATATATATATATATATATATATATATATATATATTTATATATTTTCTTTCTATTCTGTTCCATTGTCTTTCTATTATTTTCTGTTCTAATCTTTTCTATTTGAATTCAAATTCATTCTATACGAAATTCTAATTTTGGAAGATGTATATATAATATTTTTCCTATGCTGGTCTATTGTTTTTCTATGCTATTCTTTTCCATTTTTTCTATTTTATTCTAATCTTTTCTATTTGAATGTGAATTCATTCTATACAAAATTCAAATTTCGGAAAATGGTTATATATAGTTTACTTTTTCAAATTCGGTCAAATTTTTTCAAATGCGGTAGAATTTTTTCGAATTTGATAGTTTTTTTTCGAATGCGGTAGAATTTTTTCGAATCTGATAGTTTTTTTCGAATGCAGTCGAATTTTTTCGAATACGGGTGAATTTTTCTAATTTGAATACGAAACTAAATGAATCCCAAAAACTAATGTAATGAATGCAACTAATTTAACTAAACAAATTTAGTTAAATAACTAATCAAAATTAAACGAAACTAAACAATTTTTTTCATCCTGCACATGTCTACCCAGGGGTGGTTCAAAAGCGTGTTCTCACTGAACTTAATTGTGAGGTCACACGCTGTAAGGTGAGCTCTAAGGTGAGCATACACACATAAGGGGGGAGCACCTGAGTGAACATGAGAACACGAGTTGTATCACCAGCACAAGCTGTGAATAATTTTGGAATGGACCTTATTATCTAATGATGTTATTATTCATATGAAAATTTGATATCTGTTTGCACGTAGCACTTTTTGTCACCGGATCACTTTAATTATTTTTGCATGTATTTGGATCACTATATTTGATATATGAAGTTTTGATCCTATATTGTATCACATTTTTGGAGTTTGCACAATAACACTTTATTTGTAATTTGTTAACACTAAGGCACTTTATATATTCTAGTATACAGTGGGGACGGAAAGTATTCAGACCCCTTACATTTTTCACTCTTTGTTATATTGCAGCCATTTGCTAAAATCATTTAAGTTAGTTTTTTCCTCATTAATGTACACACAGCACCCCATATTGACAGAAAAACACAGAATTGTTGACATTTTTGCAGATTTATTAAAAAAGAAAAACTGAAATATCATATGGTCCTAAGTATTCAGACCCTTTGCTGTGACACTCATATATTTAACTCAGGTATTGTCCATTTCTTCTGATCATCCTTAAAATGGTTCTACACCTTCATTTGCATCCAGCTATGTTTGATTATACTGATTTGACTTGATTAGGAAAGCCACACACCTGTCTATATAAGACCTTACAGCTCACAGTGCATGTCAGAGCAAATGAGAATCATGAGGTCAAAGGAACTGCCTGAAGAGCTTAGAGACAGAATTGTGGCAAGGCACAGATCTGGCCAAGGTTACGAAAAAATTTCTTCTGCACTTATGGTTCCTAAGAGCACAGTGGCCTCCATAATCCTTAAATGGAAGATGTTTGGAATGACCAGAACCCTTCCTAGAGCTGGCCGTCCGGCCAAACTGAGCTATCGGGGCAGAAGAGCCTTAGAGAGAGAGAGGTAAAGAAGAACCCAAAGATCACTGTGGCTGAGCTCCAGAGATGCAGTCAGGAGATGGGAGAAATTTGTAGAAAGTCAACCATCACTGCAGCCCTCCACCAGTGGGGGCTTTATGGCAGAGTGTCTCTCCTCAGTGCAAGACACATGAAAGCTTGCATAAGTTTGCTAAAAAAACAGCTGAAGCACTCCAAGATGATGAGAAATAAGATTCTCTGGTCTGCTGAGACCAAGATAGAACTTTTTGGCCTTAATTCTAAGCAGTATGTGTGGAGAAAACCAGGCACTGCTCATCACCCGTCCAATACAGTCCCAACAGTGAAGCATGGTGGCAGCATCATACTATGGGGGTGTCTTTCAGCTGCAGGGACAGGACAACTGGTTGCAATTGAGGGAAAGATGAATGCGGCCAAGTACAGGGATATATTGGACGAAAACCTTCTCCAGAGTGCTCAGGACCTCAGACTGGGCCGAAGGTTTACCTTCCAACAAGACAATAACCCTAAGCACACAGCTAAAATAACGAAGGAGTGGCTTCACAACAACTCTGTGACTGTTCTTGAATGGCCCAGCCAGAGCCCTGACTTAAATCAAAATGAGCATCTCTGGAGAGACCTAAAAATGGCTGTCCACCAACATTTACCATCCAACCTGACAGAACTGGAGAGGATCTGCAAGGAGGAATGGCAGAGGATCCCCAAATCCAAGTGTGAAAAACTTGTTGCATCTTTCCCAAAAAGACTCATGGCTGTATTAGATCAAAAGGGTGCTTCTACTAAATACTGAGCAACAGGTCTGAATACCTAGGACCATGTGATATTTCAGTTTTTCTTTTTTAATAAATCTGCAAAAATGTCAACAATTCTGTTTTTCTGTCAATATGGGGTGCTGTGTGTACATTAATGAGGAAAAAAATTACGGTAACTTAAATGATTTTAGCAAATGGCTGCAATATAACAAAGAGTGAAAAATTTAAGGGGGTCTGAATACTTTCCCGTCCCCACTGTATATTTGAATTATAAGGCTTATGATGTTTTGATTACTCGCTTTATGATAAAAATATTCTTTTGCACGCAAACATTGCAAAAAGGCGCTCATGCTAACATCCAGATAGCGCAGCATTTCTTTTATATGTTTAGTTGTGTATTATGCTGTTCCACTTTTAGCTATGTGGCTTATGCGTAATTATGTGTGGTGACTGGTGAGTTAGTTTTCTGGTTGCGGCAGGAAGTCAGTCTAGTGTATATACAGGATGGTATGACAGTTTATACTATAGTGTTTTTTTCCAGGACTAGGAACTCACATGAGGACTCTACATTACATACCTTATTATTTCTACGATCTTGTAAGTGTTTTTAACCCCTTGTGCTCTATATTAAATCTATATTAAATCTTGTAATACTGCACTTAGAGGCACCTTTCTTTCTTCTATAAGCAGCCATTATAGGGTTCCAAAAAAAAGATACCAAATCTTAAGGTCAGCCTAAAGCACCCTAGTCAGGTGAACGTAGTGCCCTGGGCCACCAATTCCTGATGCTGCTGAGGACAACTGGCAGCAGAAAATCCTTCCCATAGGTATAATCCTACAACCAACTTACCAAGCAACGATTGCACTTCCTGAAATTGGATTCTGCAACAGCCATAGGCATTCTGGACCTCCATCCTCCGTGCTACCAACTTATCAATAATAGTGATGGATGAGTAAGTAGATGTGTGTAACACACCCGTGAATTCCTGTATGTGACTTCAAATAAAGATATGTAACAAATTAATGAAGTGTGCAAATTAACTGAGTGATCGGTGACAGTGAATAATAGTGTCTAGGAAAACCAATTCTGTGCATGTGCCTACCTGTAAACAAATTTTGAAAAAATCACTTAAGGCAACCTTGTGTACTGTAGGTTCACATAGCCTAATACAGAAAAAAAAAAACAGTCTGGAGCAGAGTGCATTGCCCTACCAAAATACTAAATACACTTACTATCAATCAGTAGGGGAAAAAAAATAAAAATGCAAGCAACAATTGAAGATTCTAGCCAAATTTTGGATTTTTTTGAATCAGTAAAACCTCTCACATTTGTGAAAGATACCTTCACTTACCCGATTTTCAGTTAACATTGAAAAGAATCAAAATTAAAGAATTACCATACTATAGACCAGAGCCACCAGTTTGCGAATGGGAAGTATAAAGCAAAATCAGTGGCTTTATTATCACTTTCTGAGACAAATACAAAATATTTTCTGCAAAACAGTTTGGTCTTTAGTCAATAATACCCTTTAATTTACAGAATGTTCACAGCTTCATACATCTGGTTAAAACTTACCTCCGATGGCCTGTATAGTGTACGAGAATTGGAATAATAACCATCTGACAATCGAAGCTTGATTCTAGAGCAAATAATAAGTACTTATTGTCAAACTGGGTAGCTAGCAAGAGGAATGACCTCAGTTCTACCAAGAAACATCATGTCACTTTAGACAGAGTTAATTAGCAGCTATTAGCTGAAAATGCTTGGCAGAATGGTCCTTTAGCTATCACTGAACAATATCGTTCCCCACCTCCTGTTTGTTATGACAAATGTTTTGCCACTGCTATCATTTTATGCGTGGATGATAATGTGCATGCACACTTCAGGATTTGTATTACACAAATACCATGTGGCTTTAAAACATCATTCCAAAAATCCTACAATGCATTTCCTTTATTTTTACAGTAGCTAAAACAAAAAAGAAAGAAAAAGGACTTTACTGGTACCAGGTAAGACACATATTTCAAATCGCAATGATTTTATTTAAACATAATTAAAAACAACAAAAGAACATGTTAAAATACAAGGGATAATAATCCCCATAATGTTACATCTTCATTTCTCAAAAGAGTATAATTCACTATATATAACTTCAATGGTTGCAAATCGATAAGGTCAACATTTTACATAGATGATTCCTCAGGGCCCTGTCTTTGCATTCAAAGAAGAGCAACCTGATTAAAGAGAAACATATTAGAGTGCATATGCTATCATCAGTATGTATTAAGAACAAGTGTTGTCTATGTATATTTCTAATATGTACTGTATCTCTTTAATCAGGTTTCTTATCTCTGAATGCAAGGACAAGGTCCTGAGGAAGGTTCTACACGAAACGTTGATTTGCAACTATTGAAATTATGTACAGTGAATTACACTCTTTTGAACAAGGAAGATATAACCTTTATGGGGATTATTATCCTTTGTATTTTAACATGTTCTTTTGTTTTTTGTTTTTTTAAAGTATGTTGTAAATAAAATCATTGAAATTTTAAATATGAAAAAAAAAGGAAATTTTAAATATGCGACATTTCTGGTACCAGTATAATTTTTTTCTTTCTTTTTTTGTTTCGGCTATTATATATATGGGATGTGGTACATGGTTGGCAGCAACATTTTTAGAGTAATATTTATTTTTAAAGTTTGTTTTAATTTCTGTTGAATTTTATTAGAGTGACATATACTGTAGTTAGATTGAAAATAGGACATCTGTCTATCAAGTTTACACTAAATCTTTTCTTCACTACCTCAAGTATATAAGTTAAGCAAGCTATATATGGATTGAAATTCAGCCGATACAACAGGGACCAGACCAATTTTGATCCATGTGTGGGCACCCTGGTTGGTCACAATTCAATCTATTGATCGACTTGTGTACAACCAGCCTGCTGGGTTTTTCCTGAATGATTAGTGCCACCAGCTATAGCTGGAAACACTAATCATTGTGTTCTGGCAGCAGGGAAGGCTCTCCGCCCACAGAATACAATAGCACTGTGGCAGCAATTCCGCCACTGCATGTGTTGATGGGGGAATCAATCAATTTTATTTCCTTCCATCTGAAGGGGAAAGAAAATTGCATAATCTATGGAAAAGTAGGATGAAGTCAGAACTGCTTATATACTTACTTAACTTGGGCAGTGACTAAAGCCATCAATTTATGGATTGAAATTTGGCCAGTTCAGCAGTAACCGGCTGAATTTTAATCTGTCTATTGGCATGCTGGTTGTACTGAAGTGGATCCATTGATCGACTTCAATACAACCAGTCTGGCAGTTTTTTTGCCTGATCACTGCTGGTGGCTATAGTCACCAGCATCGATCTCTGTATTCTGCCAGTGGGGAAGGTGTCAGGTTCCCCACTTACCAGACAGGTGAGTCTGCTTGGGAAGAGGGTAGGCTCCCTTACGTATCCGACTCGGGGCCCCTGAGCAGACAGGAAGCCCGCGAGTACGGAGTGGTATGAGGGCCTGGTATATGGATCCTGGAGAAAGGTGGTCTTTCTTACAGCAGGTAGAACTCAGGAACACTGGAACTGATGCTGAGCAGGAGCTTACTAGGCTGGTCACACACAGGCAGAGGTCGTCAACGGCCTGGCAGCAGAAGTACAAAAGGAGCAGGCAAAAGTGGGGTCAAACAAGCCGGGGTCGGGTTCAGGCAGCAATCAGGGAGGTCCAAAAGGCAAGCCGGGTCGTAATAGGTCAGAACTTCAGAGATACGGAACACAGAGAGGATCACGGAACTTTGGCACAGAGCTGTTGATCAGGCAGCACCGATCAGGGATTGAGGCAGACCTAAATAGGCCGATTGGCGCCAAACGCCGCGCTCGTGCGCGCACCGATACGCCCAGACTCCCGCGCACCTGCATGCACCCGAGCGCGCCCCCGAACACCGGCGTGCACGCCAGCACCACTAGGCATGCCTGCAGTAACGCCCATAGGCGGACGCGCGCTAACGCGAACGCGCGTACCCGGACGCCACCCTGCACACCATGGCTGGCCAGACTAGACACACTGGTGCCCCCAGGAACACGCGCCCCAGCATGCACAGGAACACGCGCACCAATGCGTATCCGCACGCACCGGCGCCCAACCAGGTAACCTCTCTGACAGAAGGTTTCATGCTTTCCCCGCTGGCAGAACAAAAAAGGGCTATGGGAGGGATCCCCCCATCAACACTGATTGTGTTGATGAGGGAATCAAGCAATTTTCTTTCCTGCAATCCAGAGTTGCAGGAAAGAAAATTGTATCATGTTTGGTCTGGTTTAGAAACTACTGAAGCCATTGAAACAGCATTGCAGACAAGTACCTAGAATTTTCAAAAATGTAGGTCAGCAATGGTAGCCATTGTGTTCTTTCAGTACAGGTTTCCTTTAAAATATATCTAAACCCAAATATGAAAATGCAATATATACACACTCTTACCAGTCCTTAGACTCTAGACTCTAGACTAGCGCATAATCAGCAGGAATACCTTGGCATTAAGATACCAGGATGACCGGGAGAAGCCAATCCACATCCCGGTCTTAGTTGGACTCATCAACCCAGCTGAGCAGGAACATAGCGGCGATGTCCCGCACGCAACAAGTGGACTCACAGGCTGCGTCTCAGGCCTTGGATGGCAGCACATTGAGTCATGCTGCCTCATCTGCTGTCCCAGACATCCTGTTGCAAGGTATGGGCACATCGAACCCCTCTCCCCTTCTATGCTTTGCTGATCTGCAACAAGTGGCCATTGACATTAAGAGCTCCCTGTTTGCCGCAATATCAGACTTGAAAAGCGAAATTAGGGCAGTGGCTACCCGGATGGAACAAGTAGAGTCGGCCGCCATGACACATGGGGCGGCCATCCAGCAAGTTCAAAAAGCCTCAACCTTTCAAGCCCAGCACCTTATGGAAATGCACAGGCATTTGGAGGACCTGGATAATAGGGGCCGCAGGTGCAATTTACTTATTAGAGGGATACCGGAGTTGGTGGATGGTCCCCAGTTACAAGCTACTGTATGGGCAATCTTTAACATGCTATTGGGCAGACCCCCTGATGCCCCTGTCGAAATGGAGAGATGCAACAGAGCACTCAGACCCAGGGGCAGAGACAACGACCCACCCAGAGATACAGTGTGCTGCCTGGTGAACTTTATCCAGAAACAAGAAACTTTGCGATTTGCGCGCCATCACGCTAACTTGGAACATGAGGGAGCGCGCATTCAGTTATTCCAGGATCTCTCCTCCATCACCCTGCAGCATAGGAGAGATCTGCACCCTTTACTCCAAGTCCTGCGAGATAGACGTATCCCTTATCGCTGGAAGTTCCCCTTCTGCCTTCAAGCAACAAATGGAAACCGCACAGAGTTGCTAAGAATACCTGCAGACCTACAGCAATTTTGTGACACCCTCGGTATCCCAGTGGTCAATGTACCTGACTAGTATAGTGCATTCCTTCAATGGGAGCCCTGGATCCCCACACAGCCTGATGATACCCTGAGGACGCAGAGGAACTGCCAAAACGCCGCAGACCCTCAGCCGGCACCCCACTGAGATGGCGAGGAGACATGGAGACGGAGGAAAGTCCATGAGTCTCACCGCCATCCGTCCGTCGACAGGCAGAACAACACTGACACAGGGAATGGAGCGGTAAGCTGACCCCAGATTTACCACTGTACTCACTCATCCTCATATCCTAGCAGACACTGATTGTCACGATTGACTATATGGCTATCCTTGAGCCTTATTATAAAGTCTGACCTTGACCATTACATTAATAGATACTGGCAGTTACATATGATGCCCCCTCTGCTATGTGTTATGATTCCCAGTACCCTCCTACCAAAGAGTCAGAGGTGACCCCAGGCTTAGGGGTGCATGAATGCAGAGCTAAACTGTGGCACAACCTTGCTGAGTAACAGACTTCTACAGTTCCAGACCCTGGGGCACTAAGGATCAGAGGTGAGCTCTTACCTCCCAGACTCCCGCACTTTACAGACAGTGTCAGTAGATCTTCTCTTGCAACCCCAATAACTGCCCCACAGAGGGTCATAACTGAAATATATGCCTTTCTACTGCGGCACACTGAGAAGCCTCCAGGATACTGATTGGGAACTGCATATTTGCCTCAAATTCGATTCATGGTAGGCTCACACAGGACATTGAACTGATCTGAACTTTGTAACTGCCACAACTGGCACTTTGAGCTGTGGAACTAAGGTCCCCCCCCTCTACCCTTCCCTATCCTTGTAATTGCTATAACAAGCACCTTGAACTGGGTAACCAATGCCCCCCCCCCCTTTTTTTTTTCCTGGTTGGCTTCAGGGGGACTGTGCTGCTGAAAATGCCAACTTAAGTAATCTGGACGTTTTGAAGTGACTACAGTTCTCACGTAGTGAAATATATGAGCTGATGATAAAGAAATTGGTCTATAGACACCCCATACGAGTTACGGTCCTCTGGGGACGCCGGGGAGATGCCCCCTATGGCACCCATGACACTGACTCAGATTTATTACTCTGGGTAGGTCATTGGGGTCCGGGTGGTATGCTACCTGAAAGAACTGATCGATAAAGCAGTATTAAGAAAAGACAAAACACTGCGCTGTAAACAGATATTAGTGCATAAAAAACATAATGAGAGAAACAAAATTGAAAAACCAAAAGGGACAATTCACTGATCAAAACCAAACACAAGAGCAGCCGCTGAAAGTGGGATAACACATTACATAATAAATACAAAAAGAGCAGCGCTGTGACAAAAAAAAGTATATATGATATAACCAAATCAGATAGGTTGAATATTAGACCCAAATTTGAGATAGGCTCCAAAGTTCATATAAAAGTGCATAATAAACAAAGGTAAAAAAAGGTCCTATCCAAAATAAATCATAGATAGTGGATATAGAGGGAAGCGTAGGTAGGTGGAAATGCAAATAAATCAATATGTCCTTCACCGCACCACTGTGATATTGATAAGAATGCGCGCTTACCAAACGGCAAGCTTAAGGAAGCTTGCGACCTTAACCCGGTCGGGGCCTTTCAGGATGGAACCATCAAAGGAAAAGCACACCACCTTCGCTAGGATTAAGCACGCTGTTCACCAATTATCACTGTATTGTGGAGATGTGACCCCTGGCTAGGGATAAACCTCGAGAGAGGTATACCAAAGAAAGAAGGAGAGCAACATAGCGTAATCCTGCTTTCACTATTTATTAAAATTAATAAAATTACACTTACATTCGGAAGGGTAAACAAAAGCACATAAGCCGGCCGGCTAGAAGCGAACGCCCGTCCTACAGACGGTGGATGCAGCACGTCAGCACGTCAGCAGTACTCCTGTGATGAACGAGCAGTGAAAAGAGGGGCCAGTGAGTTTGGGGCTCAGGGACGTTCCTCTCATGTTATTGCTTGGTTATAAATGTTTTCATTGAGTATTTGTTTATGTTATAATTAATTTTTTACAGTTTTGTTCCTTCAGCAAGCCAACTAAATATGTATATCGCCTTGGGAGGCATACCCAGGGCGAGAGCGGTGGGCCGGAAGTTTACCCTCTAGACGCCTCCTGGAGCCAGGCGTCCTGGGGGTCTGAGACCTCCGTGGACCACCATAGTCTATGTAAGAATGGCCAAGCCTTTTAGGAGATGATCTAGCAGTGAACCTATTGGGCTGTTTAGATTTCTCCAAGAACTATAGCTCGGCTGGCCGGAGGTAGGCTTTGGGAGGTCATCTGGAGTTTCTGGACGGTAGAGTGGATAGAAACATTTGGGTGCTAGATTTAGTCCCCTCCTCAGAAGAGGCAGGATTCCCCTTCTGAAAACTCCGGCACAGAATAACATTAGCCCAATATCAGAACTCACCCCCTTTATTAGGTAGTCCAGTGGGACTAGGACTCCCTCCGGTACTGTATTCACTAACCCCATACTTGGGGCATTCACCCTACGAGGGAAACAGTTTCTATTTAAACCTCCAGGTACCTTACGTACACTGTCAGGCTAGATGGACAACCACTGTCCCTTCCTCTTTCTGTCTCTCCTTCCTCCTAACTTCCTTTGTTTCTTGCCCTTCACCCACATACCCTCTCCATCTATAATTTGGGGCGTAGGTAACACCCCACCACATCCATTAAATATGCCTTCCATTCCACATTTCTCAGCTCCTCTGTCTTTCAAGGCTTACTCCTTAAACGACAAAGGCCTTAATGTTCCCGAAAAAAGTAGAAGTGTTATGGCTGAAGCACACAGACTCAAAGCTCACATCATCTTTTTGCAAGAAACTCATTTCAAAACAGGTGCTGTCCAGTGCTTAGCCACTAAGCGATTACCGGAAGTATATCATGCGACCTGTGCTGGCTCCAATACAAAAGAGGTAGCAATATTGATCGCAAAGTCGCTCGCATTTCGCCTTACAGATCATGTGGCCCACCTGGAGGGCAGATTCATTTTTCTCCAAGGGTTCTGGAAAGATAGGCCAGTAACTCTGGCAAACATATATTGCCCCATCTCTAAACAAGTGTCCTTCTTAAAAGCCCCATACGAGTTACGGTCCTCTGGGGACGCCGGGGAGATGCCCCCTATGGCACCCATGACACTGACTCAGATTTATTACTCTGGGTAGGTCATTGGGGTCCGGGTGGTATGCTACCTGAAAGAACTGATCGATAAAGCAGTATTAAGAAAAGACAAAACACTGCGCTGTAAACAGATATTAGTGCATAAAAAACACTAATATTGGCTCCAATACAAAAGAGGTAGCAATATTGATCGCAAAGTCGCTCGCATTTCGCCTTACAGATCATGTGGCCCACCTGGAGGGCAGATTCGTTTTTCTCAAAGGGTTCTGGAAAGATAGGCCAGTAACTCTGGCAAACATATATTGCCCCATCTCTAAACAAGTGTCCTTCTTAAAAGCCCCATACGAGTTACGGTCCTCTGGGGACGCCGGGGAGATGCCCCCTATGGCACCCATGACACTGACTCAGATTTATTACTCTGGGTAGGTCATTGGGGTCCGGGTGGTATGCTACCTGAAAGAACTGATCGATAAAGCAGTATTAAGAAAAGACAAAACACTGCGCTGTAAACAGATATTAGTGCATAAAAAACATAATGAGAGAAACAAAATTGAAAAACCAAAAGGGACAATTCACTGATCAAAACCAAACACAAGAGCAGCCGCTGAAAGTGGGATAACACATTACATAATAAATACAAAAAGAGCAGCGCTGTGACAAAAAAAAGTATATATGATATAACCAAATCAGATAGGTTGAATATTAGACCCAAATTTGAGATAGGCTCCAAAGTTCATATAAAAGTGCATAATAAACAAAGGTAAAAAAAGGTCCTATCCAAAATCAATCATAGATAGTGGATATAGTGGGAAGCGTAGGTAGGTGGAAATGCAAATAAATCAATATGTCCTTCACCGCACCACTGTGGTATTGATAAGAATGCGCGCTTACCAAACGGCAAGCTTAAGGAAGCTTGCGACCTTAACCCGGTCGGGGCCTTTCAGGATGGAACCATCAAAGGAAAAGCACACCACCTTCGCTAGGATTAAGCACGCTGTTCACCTGAAACTCACATTGTTCAGAGCAGGCCTCTTAATCCTTGGACTTGGACCCACTCCTAGACACCTCCACAGGGACCTCTTCGCTCCCTTTTGCGTCTCTAAAATGAGCAAAGTTAGAGTTAGCTTCTCTCACTCTCCATAGTACCTGGCGCACCCTGAACCCCCCGGGGAAAGGACTTCACGTTCTTCTCATCCACACACAACTGGTATTCAAGGCTTGATTACCTTTTTATTTCCCAGAAAGACCTGACTTACCTAAACGATGCAACGATAGAAAGTATGGTACTATCAGACCACCACCCGATTACACTGACCTTGCGATTTCCCCAGAAAGAAACGTCTACCAAGGTCTGGAGAATGGATGCTTCTCTTCTTACTGACCTGGGCGACCTGGCCACTATTAAACAAACTATTAGTGACTATTTTTCTCACAATGATATGCCAGATGTGTCTCCCATGACCCAATGGGAGTCACATAAATGTGTTGTGCGTGGCCACCTGTTGGCCATTGCTGCCAGGAAAAAAAAAGAACATCAGGCTCTGATCCAGACCCTGGTAGAAGATCTCTAAATTGGAAGTGCAACACAAAAGCTCATTAGCGAGGAAGGCAGCAGCTGAATTGGCAGATGCACGGACGCTCCTACGAGAGGAATTGTATAAAAGGGCAAGAAAGCGGCAGATGCTATCACAGTATTTATTCTATGAGCAAGGTAATAAACCAGGGAAACTTTTAGCAAAATTCACACAGAAACGCACCCTTTGCTCGACTGTCCACCATGTAGTGGATAAACACGGAGTGATTTATTCTAAGAACGAGGATATTGCCCGCCAGTTTTGCGTCTTTTAAGCAAACTTTATGATATTAAATTGAACGAATATAACTCGGTCACAGCAAACGGGTGAGCAGACCTGATAAAAGAATTTCTTCATAGGTATAGCCCCCATGCGCTATCTGAGGACGACCGTCAGGCTCTGGAGACCCTGTTATCGTGAGAAGAATGGGAAGAAGCACTAAAGGCCACAAAACCCGACAAAAGTCCAGGAATGGATGGCTTTGTGGCACAATATTATAAGTCCTTCACAGATCTTCTGGCCCTGGGTTTTCTCAAAGCCTTCAATTCTCTCCAATCAAGACCCCCTAGCTCCACCAGAAACCTACTAGAGGCATATATCTCAGTTATACCTAAAGAAAATAAGGACCCCACGGAGGTAGCAAACTACCGACCGATCTCACTTCTTAATGTGGACGTAAAACTATTTTCCAAAATTCTTGCAAACCGACTGTCTTATCACGTGCCATCCTGGGTAGGTCTGGACCAAGTGGGATTTGTCCCTGGTAGAGAAGCCATGGATAATACCATTAATGCCCTCAATCTACATCATTGGCTCACTATCTCCCAACGTGAAGGCTTTTTTCTGACAGTGGATGCGGAGAAGGCCTTCGACTTGGTGGCCTGGGACTACATGGACGCAGTATTGGAAGCCCTCGGTCTGGGGAACTGTATGCGGGCTTTCATTGGTGCATTATACACAAACCCATCTGCTAGAGTCCGAGTCAATGGCCACTTGTAGGAGGCCTTCCCCATCCGTAACGGCACCAGACAAGGCTGCCCCCTTTCCCGCCTATTATATATCCTCACTTTGGAACATCTATTAAGCTGCATCCATGCAAACCCAAATATAAAAGGCATTGAGGTGAACCAGAGGGAATACAAGCTTGCAGCCTTTGTGGATGATGTCTTGCTTTTTCTCTCATCCCCCTTGACATCCCTGCCCAACTTGATGCAGGTTCTTGACCAATTCCAACTCATTTCAAATCTAAAAATAAATTACTCAAAATCATTTGCACTCAATGTTTCATTGCTCTCTAAACTGGTACATCTGTGTCAAGAGAATTTCTCCTTCCGTTGGAAGACAGACACCATCACTTACTTAGCTATTCAACTACCTAGCAAGCTAACGGATCTATACGACAAAAACTTTCTGGCTGAGCTGAAAGCTATACAACAAGACCTCCTGAGGTGGGATGCACCCACGATCTCTTGGTTTGGACGAGCCGCAATCTTAAAAATGACGGTGCTTCCCCACATTTTATATAAACTACAAACGATCCCGATCGATCTGCCACCTTCCTTTTTTGCAGCATATAAGAGAATGTGTAGGGCATTTCTATGGGGATCTAAGGCAGCGCAACTTAGCTGGGTGAAACTGGTGTTGCCAAAGTCTGACGGGGGCATAGGCCTCCCGGACCTGCAAAGGTACTATTGGGCGGTCCATCTAGCGCGGGTGGTAAACTGGCGGATACATGCTCAATATAAAGGGTGGGTACACTTGGAACATTTGATTACAGGCACTGAGCTTAAGTCAATTCCCTGGCTTGCTAGGAAACACTTACCATCTGCAGTTCAGTCACATCCTTTTGTGGGTGCTACTCTTCTGGCATTTGATAAGGTCTATGGGGTCCACGCAATCTCAGCTAAAGAGTGTTCTATCACTCCCATTAGAGGCAATCCAGAATTCCCGCCTGGGATGGACAGAACCTACCTGGCGGTGGAATGGCCCTACACAGAAATGCAAGCCAAACATTTCTTCTCTAAAGATAGATTTCTCCACCAAAGAGAACTTGCTGCTTTATCTCGGAACAAATTGTTCCCCTTTTCTGGCATACTTTCAGTTGAAACACTTTCTTGACAGCCCGGTGAGAAGGAAAAACTTCACAAAAACACCTACAGCCTTTGAATCGCTGTGCTATAGCTCATCTCCCCAGAGGCATGTGATTTTGGTGCTCTACGCTTCAATGTTCAAGGAACCTCACACTTCTATGCACATGGAGTATGCCTTTTGGGAGACTCAGCTGGGCGAGGTGATTGAGAAAAAGAGTTGGGAGCGGGTCCATTGGTATATCCACAAAGGATCTCTGAATGTGAACACCCAGGAAAATGAGTACAAAATGAAAAGACGTTGGTACAGGACACCTGATCTCCTTCATAAATTTTTCCCGACTGCCCCTTGGCAGTGCCCCATACGGATTGAAACTGAAAGCATTATGAGTTATGCGCTTACACAGGTCAAAGGCCAAGAATAGATGGAGAGGGTAGCTGGTGGTTTCCCCATCCCCTCTCCTGACATCTGCCTTTGAATACACTCACCCCCCCCCCACCCCCCCTCTTCCCTAATCTATCTCTCTCTCTCCACCCCCCTTTCTTTGTCTCTCTTTTCTTTTATCTCGTAAACTAATCCTGACAGAGTGGGAGTCTGGGATGAGGGGCTTACTTACTGGTTGGCTCCTCCTCCTGTTCTTCCTATATCATAGGGATAAGCAGGAGTAGGAATAGGAACTTTGAATGATGCCACAAACTTCCAACTCTTTGGATGGGACTATAGGTAATCGATGTCACTTATAACGTCATTATCCCGTAAAAGCATCTTGACGTACACCTTATGAATCTCCAGGTTAAGAAAAGGTGCTTTTACTACATGTTGGAAGAACCTAATGGGCTTTGTCTTTATTAAGGTATAATGTGAGTTTGTTCTCCACTGGGAACCACAGCCCTATTGTTGTCATTGTTTATATTTTCTTTTTTTCCTATTGATATTTCTGTAATGTCATTTGAACTATTCAATAAAATCTTTATGAACCAAAAAAAGAAAGACTTGCTGAAATGGTACAAATCAATTGGCATTATTTAAATAATCTACCAAAAGGATTACGGTCTTAACTCAGTAACTCTAAACTTTTAACTTGCGTATAAAATGGATGTGATAAAGCAAATATAGCTACACAAGCTGAAAAGGCACATGTCCATCAAGGTCAAACTTATAAAAAGGAAACAAAGAAGAAAAGAGTGCACTGTATCTTGAAAACCCCTTGTCATTCCAGAGGAAGACGAAAACTTTTCTAAAGCATGGTCCATTTTTCCTTCATAAAAAAAAAGAAAACCTTCCAGATCCCTAAAGGATCAGATTGCATTTATATTTCTGAAGGATGAATTCTGACTACTATGGGTTATAGGTTTGTACACTGCTCCTTGCCTTATTAAAAAAAACTGTTTTTCCCAAAGAGCAGAGATTCTTTCTGCAACAATTCATAAGCTGCTATACTTTTTATATTATCTGTGCTGTTTTTTTATTTTAAAATATAAAACAAATGATAAAAAACACAGCAAAATGTATTTACTATGGAGCACTGTAAAAGCATTACCATTACATTAACTTAAATATTAGTTAGTTTTGTACCTATTTAGTTTCATTCATCTGCAAATTAACGGGATGACTTAGATCTGCTTTTGATGCTTGTTAAAGCAACCCAATAAGAAGAAAGGACAAAAGAAAAGGTGTTCCTATTTAACCCATTTTTTAATTAAAATAATATTTACTAATTACATTTTTATACCATAAATAAAAATGTGTATATATACAATGCCCTAGATCTCCCTCCCCCTCCCAAATCCCCCAAAGCTGTATACCCCCTCAAAGATATATCATTTATCAAAACAGTTATTTTTATACCCAACTAATCACAAATATTACCATGTATTTTACATTCACATTCTTCTAGCTACACACACCCCATCTTACATAGATAAGTTTCTCTCTCAGTAACATATTATTAACAACTTTCAGATATTCTGAATAGGAAGGTGGCAAAGGAGCCAACCACCTTTTGGAAATAGACTTACAGGCAAAGTAGAGACACATAAGGATCACTATCTGTGTAGAGAGGGGCCCAAACTAATATTACGTATAATTCACTACATATAATGTAGGGTCTAACAAAAGAAATACTCCAAATATAGAATTTATTGTATTCAAAATATCCGCCCTGTATCTACATATCATAGGACAGTGATGGCGAACCTTGGAACCCCAGATGTTTTATAACTACATTTCCCATGATGCTCAACTACACTGCAGAGTGCATGAGTATCATGGGAAATGTAGTTCCAAAGCATCTTGGGTGCCAAGGCTCACCATCACTGGCATAGGGCATCTCCAAAGCATATCAATATATAAGAGAGTGCAGCGCTGAATCATGAAATATAAACAAATATCAGAAATCATTGAATCCAACAACATATAAAGTGCATAATTAAATGTCCATGCAATAAAGTGCAAACAAGCCCATATTAAAACAGTGAAAATTCTACAAATGGATTTTGATTGATGAACAACTAAAAATATTGAAATCCTATGTAAAACTTCCAGACCACCAACAAATCACCTCACTCGTGCTTCCCCCCAATGGGTATTGGCTCACCTCTGGGAGTGCGACCCCCAACTTGACAGGGTCAAAAACGCCTGTGAGCCACCCCAGGACAAAACTGGCTCCTAAACTTCTCCCAAGATCTCCTCCTCAGTATGTCAGCAGCAGAGTATATGCAGAGAAAAAGACTCCAATATTGCTCGAATTGTTTAAAACACTTTAACATGCGTTTATTAAAATGTACAGGGTACTCACAATATGCGGGTGCTTCCAGCGCACCACACTAATACAGACATGGGTTTAAAGTGCAACATAAAGCTGCACATCCAAAGTCTCGATCAGCAACTCAATGCGCTATTGAGCCCTGTACAAAATATATGTCAAACACACATAAGGGAGGGGCTAGGACGGTGAAGGCACTCAGGCTCTATAGTGATTTGAGGAGCAGATCGAGATTTTGGATGTGCGGCTCTATGTTGCATTTTAAACCCATGTCCGTATTAGTGTGGTGCGCTGGAAGCATATTGTGAATACCCTGTTCATTTTAATAAACGCATGTTAAAGTGTTTTAAACAAATTATAGGATTTCAATATTTTAGTTGTTCATCAATCAACATTCATTTCTTAAATTTTCACAGTTTTTTGCACTTTATTTCATGGACATTTAATTATGCACTTTATATGTTGTTTGATTCAATGATGAGACGAGTAATACAAAGAGGAGGATTGGGATGCTGGGTGAAGAAGAGATGAAAATGGGGACGCTTTCGAGGAGGATGTTTCACTCCTTCCAAACCCTGGGAGTTTTATTTGAGTGGAGTGAGATCATTGAGGACATTGTTTGTGGTGAATGGGCAGTTTGTAGTGAATGGACTATTTAAAGCTGAGATGTCTGCGCAAGGACCCCAGAATACATGGCATGAAACAGAGGGTCCAATATTGGGTAGCTACCCTATTGGCTCTCAAATACAAAAGGAAAATGGCAGATTTACTGCCACTATCCCAGAGGAAGCATAAAATGCTTGACTCAGCGAAGAATCCCAGCAGCACTGCTGCTGGCTTGGCTGCATGCGTGAATAAAGGTCTGTATGGATTTTGATAGGAACAATACCGTACATTGAGAGAGCTGTACCTGCTATATGTATGCACGGGAATGATGTTATTGCGGCTCAGTCATTCAAAAGGCTGAAGCCCGCAAACATGGAAGGAAGACCGGGTGAAGATGGAAGTCCTGCCAGAGGTGACAGCATACTGCTGGAGGGCTTTGTTTTAAGGTAAGCATGTCATAATGTGCTAGTATGCGATTTGTTTCTTTTTTGTGGTTTACTCTCTGCTTTAAGGATGCCAGTGGGTGCAAGAACTGATGACTTCTTAAAACCTAGTGATATCTTCGACAATATTCAATTAAATGGGCAGGAAAGCCAAAGGAGGAGGAGATTTTTTTTTAAAAGGCATGGGGGTTCCCCCTAATTCATATCAGGTCATTCAGGTCTGGCATGATTTTTCAGGGGGATTATATGTAAAAAAGAACAAACACAATGGCATAAGTTCCCTCCAAAATTCTATTTCAGACCGAAAGGGTCCCATGATGATTCCTGTGAAGTCATTAACCAGTTATAATCAATGATGTCCCCTGCTGTCATTCACCAGACCATCAGATCCACTGCTGAAGTGAAAGTGTTCGGCCCAGATGTGTATTATGCATTTGTATATTTTTTTCTTTTAGCAGTTCGGCATTTGTTGGGCCGCTGATCTACTTCATTGGACAACGCGATTGATGGTGGATGTACTTTTTTTTTTAAGTACTTACTGTGTCAGTGTCTTTATTTATGCCCCGTACACACGGTCGGATTTTCTGATGGAAAATGTCCGATCGGAGCGTGTTGTCGGAAATTCCGACCGTGTGTGGGCTCCATCGGACATTTTCCAACGGATTTTCCGACACACAAAGTTGGAGAGCAGGAGATAAAATTTTCCGACAACAAAATCCGTTGTCGGAAATTCCAATCGTGTCTTGGAGACACCTCGAACAGTGTGCAGGAGTGGAGGGATATATCTTATGCATCCTCTGTGGGGTTAAAAAATTCTATGAAGTATTGGCTTGGCAGAAACCAGGTAAAGTGATGGGTAGACCCATGAATTTCTCCAATCCCAAGCCCTGAGACATCTTCCTGCCATCTAGATGTTCAGGTTCTTATGCACATTTGATTGCAGGACCTTGTATATTGAAGACAAATATGTAGTACGTGAATCACTCCTCAAAAGGGACTTATTCTTGGAGTGGATTAACTCAAGTATCCTTGCACCAAAGGGTGATTGGTATACATGACAAAGTTGTAAATATCTAAACAAATATGAGTTCCAGGAAATGACAGCCTTAATTGTAAATACCCTTTCCAAAGAAATACAAGATGTGAAACACCAGACTCTGTTGACACCCAAGTCACTGCTGTTGAATCCACTACAACTGATGTGATATCTCATGTTACTGCCTTACAGCAAGCCCAAGCATTCTCCCATTATTGCATTACCACTATGTACCTGCTGATAGATGAAGGGGAGAACAGCAACTGCTGAAACAATATATGGGATATCTCCGCAGTCAGCACTGGTGGAGACCTCATTGCCACTGTTACAGCAATATTAAACCAACTGCTTGACAAGCCACGACTGCTGAGATGAAGCTGGACTGGGTGCATGGAGCCCAGGGGGTCCCACATGTATCCCTCTTTATCTCCCAGAGATAAAATATCCTCTGTAAAGTACACTTTTACACTGTGAAGTAGGAAATCAGGCATGGTGTAGGGGCCCCATGGATTTAGATGGAGCAATGGTCCAAATTCTTCCAGACCTATCCCAACTCACTCCCTGCATGTGCAGCACCCTTTGTCCACTACTGGAGGTAATAGGGAACTTGGGGGCCATGTACCGCTGGGGCCACCCTTTCCATTTAATAGTGCAGAAGGATAACAATTCTTTGGCTCTACACACCCATGACCAGCTCACAGGTCTTTTTGCCTTTCTGGAGATGATGGAGGTCCCAATACCTGACTGGCTGGATTTGCCAGATAGCATTGATGGTCTACACCTTCTGCCTCTTAGACCACAATGATTACGCAGGTCCAGATCCTGCACATTCACAAGGTATACCACCAATGAATACCCAATTTTACATGAATCATAGAATGTACCCGCTGGTGGCGACATCCTCCCCACCATAGATCTCAAGACTTATTTTTGGTTTTGGGCAACGGGACATGCCTCTATGTCCCCGGGTGCTTTTCAGCCTCCCCCCCCAAGATGGACATTTCCCTCAGTTGATGGCCATATCTTAACTGCTCTACCATAGCTACTATCCCCCAGGGCCCTTACATTATTGGGCTTAAGCAGTTTAATCAATGTTTTCTTTGTCTCAAATGATCTGTTCATGTACAATATTTTGGTAGTCACTGCCTTTAGCCTGCAACCGGATGGTGGATGATATCCTTCCTTACTAACACCATCCCTTTAGTCTCAACTAAACAGTGGGAACAGTGTGCCTGTGGTGCTCCACACGTGGTTCATATTATCATTCACCATGCTCCCCTCTAGGTACCCTGCTGGGGCATCATTTTACTTTTCAATTTCTCTGCCCTTAGCCAGAAGCAAATCTCCCAAGCATCATCTGTGTAGCCCTACACTACCCCCCTATGGGTCACTCAGCAGTGGGTGTCCATGGAAATTGAGACCTCCTCAAACCCCCTTGTGATGGCTGATATCTCAGATGCCTTCAGATATAGAGTTGTGCTCATAAGTTTACATACCCTGGCAGACTTTGTGATTTCTTGGCCATTTTTCAGAGAATATGAAACATTTTCTTTCACTCATGGTTAGTGTTTGGCTGAAGCCATTTATTATCAATCAACTGTGTTTACTCTTTTTAAATCATAACCACAACAGAAGCTACCCAAATGACCCTGATCAAAAGTTTACCTCCCCCCAGCTCTTAATATCGTGTATTGCCCACTTTAACATCAATGACAGCTTAAAGTCTTTTGTGGTATTTGTGGATGATGCTCTTTATCTTCTTAGATGGTAAAGCTGCCTCCAAAAGCCTCCAGTTCCTGTAAATTCTTGGGCTGTCTTGCATGAACTGCATGTTTAGATCTCCCCAGAGTGGCTCAATGATATTGAGGTCAGGAGACTGAGATGGCCACTACAGAACCTTCGCTTTATTCTGCTGTAGTCAATGCCAGGTCGACTTAGATTTGTGTTTTGGATCATTGTCATGTTGGATTGTCCAAGTATGTCCCATGCGCAGCTTCCTAGCTGATGAATGCAAATGCTCCTCCAGTATTTTTTGATAACATACTGCATTCATCTTGCCATCAATTTTGACCAAATTTCCTGTGCCTTTGTAGCTCACACATCCCCAAAACATCAGCGATCCACCTCCGTGTTTCATAGTAGGAATGGTGTACCTTTCATCATAGGCCTTGTTGACCCCTCTCCAAATGTAGTGTTTATGGTTGTGGACAAAAAGCTCAATTTTGGTCTTATCACTCCAAATGATTTTGGGTCAAAAGGTTTGAGGCTTGTCTCTGTGCTGTTTGGCGTATTGTAAGCGGGATACTTTGTGGTATTTGGTTATGGTTTGACCATGCAACACATCTTTCTTCAAGTGCCTCCTTATTGTGCATCTTAAGATAGCCACATCACATATTTTCAGAGAGTCCTGTATTTCACCTGTTATTTAAGTTAATTGTGGGTTTTTCTTTGCATCCCAAACAATTTTCCTGGCAGTTGTGGCTGAAATTTTAGTTGGTCTACCTGACCATGGTTTGGTTTTAACAGAACCCCGCATTTTTCACTTCTTGATTAGAGTTTGAACACTGCTGATTGGCATTCTCCATTCCTTGGATACCTTTTTATATCCCTTTCCTGTTTTATACAGTTAAACTACCTTTTCCCGCAGATCCTTTGACAACTCTTTTTCTTTCCCCATTACTCAGTATACAGACACGTTAGTGAGGCACTGGATGAAAGATGCAAGGGTCTGTCAGGAGTCCAGAAACTCATTGACCTATTATACACACACACACACTAATTACAAGCAAACAGATCATAGGTGAGGATGGTTACCTTTAATAGCCATTCAAAACCTTTTGTGTCAACTTGTGTGCATGTTATCAGTCCAAAATCACCAGGGCATGTCAACTTTTGATCAGGGTCATTTGGGTAGTTTCTGTTGTGATTATGATTTAAAAAGAGTAAACACAGTTGATTGATAATAAATGGCTTCAGCCAAACACTAACCATGAGTAAAAGAAACATTTTTGTGTTATCATTCATATTCTCTGAAAAATATACTTTTAATTTTTGGAATGTCATATAATAGCCTTTCTACAAAAAATTGCTCTCATATTGAAATTAGCATACCCTTAGGACACGTTTCCTCATTGTCTGTTGCTCACCTTCATTTGTTCCAGTTCTTGCCCCAGGGGAGCCCCGATGCTTCCTATACACATATGAACAAGGTGCCTTATTTGTATTGGAATATACAGTATATTATCAGTTAGTATTATTGTCTGTTGTGTATTGTATCCTAAGGAAGCTAATAAAAGAGAAACATGTGGAATCATGAGGACTCACAACTCCACCATACAACTATATATTTGATGAACCATTTACATGCATTCACATTTATACAAATAGTGTGGATAGGGAGTCAGCAGCTAAATCCATCACAAAATCATGTGTATATTGTTTTTGATTGCTATTTTGGCTTGAGATACAAGCTGTTTTAATATGGTTGTAAATAAATATTACATTTTATTAATTATTGTTGAGTTCCCTTTCATTGCCAGTAAAGTAAATCTTTTTTTTCTATGAATTACAAAATTAATAATGGATTGTGCAAGGACTGTCGATTTGTTGAAGTGAATGATGTACGGATATGCCGTAGGTAGGCAAAGATGTTGTCAGTGAGGATGGAGCAGCCCCCCTCTGTAAAGGAGATGAAAGATCTTCATCTTTATTAAATTAATACTGCTTATTAAAGATAGGGGTAGTTTTTCCCACTTTTTATTTTTTTTTTACTTCTAGCACGAATGGGAGGCGGTTCAGTTTACAGTAACCTGGTAGATGGTGATGAGGATAATGGTAGGTGGTGATGGTAGAAGATATACTAATTCATAGATATTTGAATTTTCCCATCAATCACAACAGGAGGCCAGGGCCTGCAACCAACTGCACTTTTGAATCAATTGCAACTTTTCCTAATTGGTTTACAGGCTCGAAAATTTAGACTTTCATTTATGCAAATATGGCAGGAGACAATGGGCACCCCTGTCTCATAACCCTGCATATCAGAAAGGGGGTTAAATCTTCACCATCTATCTCTTTTTGGTCCATATTATGATCTGTATAAAAATTCAATCCAACTTCTGAAGCCTTGACCAAAATCTGTGGCCCTAAGCGTATGATTTATATAGAGCCAATCAATGGAATAAAAAGCTTTTCGATATCCAATGTCACCAACACTATGTCCTGGCTTCTCTGAAGGCAGCTGGAGCTGTGTAAACACCTGATGCAGATTTACATCAGTGGACATCAGTACCAGGCATGAAGCCAGTTAATCAATGTAACCAAAGAGGGAAGAACTTGCATTAGTCTTGTAACCAGGACCTGGGTAAGGATTTTCAAGTAATAATTCAATACGGAAATAGGTCTATATAAAGCACAAGTTTGGTGCTTACCCAGCTTGGGTATCAATACGTGTATCTGATGCATAGATGGGGCTAGCTCTATGTTCTCCTGACAATAAGCATATACCGTAGGTCTTGCAGTCTATCTCTTTTCTATCTTTTTTTATAGAGTTTGTACCAACTTCACGCCATTAATATATCCTTTAGGAATACACATCTTCTTTGAGGTTGAGTTAATTTGTCAGTTAGAACAAAGGGATAGTTCTTCTGAATAGCTATAGCTACTCCTCTTATTTTAGGTACAGGAGAGGTGCTAAGATACCACTAATTATATTTATAAGTGAGCAATTTTTTAGGTAGAAAAAGCAGTGCAGTGGGTCTCCTTCAACAGTACAATCTTGGAGCAAGCCATTCGGGAGACAACTTGTGCCTACTTCTTTTGTTTGGTGAACATAAATCTCTTACATTATAGGATAGTACAAATAACGTCACCATGGTTAAATATGACCAACAGAGCATAATGAGCTCAAGTGGCTATAACTTGACCATACAACATACTTGAGTTCAGATAAACCAGAATCCAGGAAAAAAAAACAGGGAAACAGTTCAACATTTAAACAATGAAAACAAAATATTGGGAGTATTACATAAAGAAAACCCTCATCCAGATTAGAAAAATCTCCAGATACTGGAAAACTGAGGGAATTAGATTGGCTAGCTAAGAAGTGTATGCTCCTGTTACACATAAGGGACAGGCCTATAACAGAAATTAGGTTAGGGAAGTTGTGCTCCTGTTACTCCTGGCTGCAGGAAACTGACTACACAGAGGCATAAATATGGGGGGGGGGTACTGTGAAGAGATATTTTCCTTTACAAGGTTATTGGTGTAAAAAATAAATTGAACTAGAAACTTTTGAAAAGTGTGAGAGGCTGTGGGTTTGACCAGAGCAGGGGTGTACCCTCAAGGGTTGCAATTGTGACCCAGCCTCATGCTGCAGGGGGCCTGTGCGGCCCCCCTGTATGCCTGGATAGGAAAAGCGGTGAGAGCAGCTGAATATAGAGGAACCAACCTCTCCAGTCGCTGAATGCCTGCGGAAGGGAGAGGAGGAGAAGCGGGCATTCAGTGCCTCTGCCACTCCTCCTGTCTAGCTTCTTTCTGCTGCCACCCATGTTCTCTCCGGCCCCCTTGTGTTTACTGTGCTTCTGTTTGTGAATGAACAGAAAGCTCTGTACAGAACTATTCCTATCCATTCATTCTGTGCAGCTGGTTCTTCAGAGAAAGAGCTTGAGGGCAGTACCCTCAATGTAATTTCTCTGTCTCAAAGGTGAAACACCAGAGGTCTGTTTAGACCCCTAATATCTCACCAAAGCCCCCAAATAGGGCTCCTAATAAAATTGTTAAAAAAAAAATAATAATAATATTGTAAAATAAAAATTTGAAAAAATGGTGAAAAAAAAAATAACAAAAATAAAAAACTACTGACACCAGTGGCAGAACTACCAGAGTCAAAAAGGTCACACTTGTGACCGAGCCCTGGTGTTCCACCACAGGGCTCAGAGGGAAAGGCTCTGTGCCGGAAGTCCGGGGGCCCTTAATGATTTTTTGTACTGGGGCTCTGAAAGTTCTAGTTATGCCACTGGACCAGAGCAAAGCATAGTTCACCGTAGCATGTGAAGGTGGCACAGTGGCATCAAAAGCAAGTAAAGTAAAAAAAGCGTTCAGTGCCTGTTTCTCCCCCTCCTAAATACTTAACTGTACTGGTCTAAAGGGCTTCTCTCCTCTTTCCACTCTCTTACCGACTTGCCTCTGTTATGCCCTGTACACACGATCGGACATTGATCGGACATTCCGACAACAAAATCCATTGTTTTTTTCCGACGGATGTTGGCTCAAACTTGTCTTGCATACACACGGTCACATAAAGTTGTCGGAAAATCCGGTCGTTCTGAACGCGGTGACATAAAACACGTAAGTCGGCACTAAAAACGGGGCAATAGCCAATAGCTTTGCGTCTCTTAATTGATTCTGGACATGCGTGGCACTTTTTCCGTCGGATTTGTGTACACATGATCGGAATTTAAAGGATCGGATTTTGTTGTCGGAAAATTTTATAGCCTGCTCTCAAACTTTATGTGTAGGAAATTCCGATGGAAAAAGTCCGATGGAGACCACACACGATCGGAATTTCCGACAACCAGCTCCGATCGCACATATTCCATCAGAAAGTCCGACCGTGTGTACAGGGCATTAGTCAAATCCAGTGAGGAGGGAACGGGGGGGGGCAAGCCATGTTATGTGTGTCTATAGACGCACACAGCTCGGCTCAGGAGTGAGCCTGCACATGTGCCACCATAGTAAGTGACTTTCCATGGTAGCACAAAGAAAGAGGAGGAGCCTAGAGCACCAGTGCAATACTGGGCAACTCTGTGCAATAATATTGCACAGGGCAGGTAAGTATAACATGTTTTTTATTTTGGGAAAAAAATTCTTTACAACCACTTTAAGCTCTCCATGATGTCAGTGGAAACTACATTTAAAAATTAGAAGGGTCATACATTGTTGGCTATGGACTGGTATATTTTTGATTGATCTCCCAATTGAAAGTCCGACCACTGGTAGAGACAGCTGTTCAAGGAAACCAATGTCCCTAGCGCTGACTATTGTACCATTTATTTGAGCTATAAAATGAAATTGGAAACTCCATTGGTAGTTGAGGTTTCCTCATTTAAAGCATACATTTAATCAATAAATGTTTAAAAAACAGCACAAATGACAGTACTTACAGTCCATGCAGAGTATTCTTTGTGCTGTTGGCTGCAGTTTTAGTTGAAATCTTCTGTTTTCTGATTCCCCCTACAGCCACAATCTTCCTGTGCCGTGAGGGTAATACAAGCTGAGTTACCTGACAAATGAATTTATCAAGAGTCATCCTTTCGCCCACCTCCTCCAGTTAAAGAAACTGTATTATAGATTTCAAGAATGAAAAGTGATCTATGAGTGGCGATCCTTCATTCATCTACTTGTAATCCATTTATAGAAAACTTTTCATTCTTGAAAGTTATGGTACAACTTCTATGTATGGAGGATGTGTGCAGAAAGGGCAGTCATTATCATCACTTTTGAGGAATGCAAATGACAGGTCCTTTGGCTCGTATTAGCCCTCCTGGCACTGGAAAATTGTGGCTGTGGGGGGTGGGGGGATCGGAAGACTCCCACCATCATCAAGTCAAAGTTTCACATTTTTTGCATATTAACTTCTTTCTCAGTATACTTGTGTAGTTTGCATATTACATCTCTGGGTCTCTCTGCATCTGGTTTCAGTGGTATTAGGGATCTACTGTATTTGCTCTGTCTTTTTCAAAATGGACTGGGGAGGGGGGGGGGTGTCTGTGAGATTCTCACTAGCAGCACAATAATTAAAATATACTTTGTGGGTTTAAGAACAGTGGCATAAGTTTGTAGGCGGGGTCATCTGCTCCCATGCACTGGGGCTACCTCTTTGCATGGAGCGTGCTCATCAATGCCTGAGACCAGGCAGAGACTTTGAAACATCTAACATTAAAGCAGTTCCCCAACTTAGAGATGAGGCTTTCCTGTGTGCAATAATTAAGTACAGAGTTCCTCTGAAAAGTGACTTGCCCCATGTCATTACACACTGTAACTTGTAAGTTTGCATTAGGATGGATGTACAGAGCCTGAGCAAACTCCACCAGCACCCAGAACCCTTGTCCCCTCACTCTCAGTAACTGAATGAGGTCCAGTCAAACACCTAGCACAGCCTTTATTTGTGCTCTCGCTTAACTATTTCCTTCTCGTACCTCATCACCAGGCCATGAATCTCCATAACATAAGTTCAGATCTGGTTGCTATTGTATATCAGCTGCTAGGGAGGGAGCTAGAACATCGACCCCTCGCTACCATCACCTTTACCAGGTATCACGCTTAACGACTGGTTGCTTGTAGCTTGATCCTTCACTTGGTTACCAATAGCAACTACACTCCTCTTCTTGCCTTGCCAAGTTAACCTTTTGTAGTAGTGTTACTTCATACCCCATAGTGCTTTACAGACCCAGGTACTTTGAAATATGCCAGAACCAACATGCACCCCTTTGTATTATTATTATTATACAGGATTTATATAGTGCCAACAGTTTGCGCAGCGCTTAACAAAATGAAGGCAGATGATACAGTTACATTACAATTTTGTACAAGAGGAATCAGAGGGCCCTGATCGCTAGAGCTTACAATTTAGTAGGGAGGGTCAATTGATACAAAAGGTATTAGCTGTGGGGGATGAGCTGATGGAGAAAGTAAAAACAGCGTATTAGTTAGAAGCAGGATAAGCTTCATTAAAGAGAAGGGTTTTCAGGGATTGTCTAAAGATGGATAGATTAAGGGACATTTGGACAGATTGGAGTAGGGAGTTCCAAAGGATGGGAGAAGCTCTGGAAAAATCCTGTAGGCGTGCATGGGAGGAGGTGACAAGGGAGCTAGAGAGCAGGAGGTCTTGGGAGGACTGAAGAGAGCAGCTTGGTTGGTATTTTGGGACTAGGTTAGTGATGTAGCTGGGGGCAGAGTTGTGGATGGCTTTGAAAATTATTGTTTGTACTTTGAATTTTATTCATTGGGTGAGTGGAAGCCAGTGGAGGGATTGGCAGAGAGGGGTGGAGGACACTGAATGGTTGGTAAGGTGGATGAGTCTTGCAGCAGCATTCATTATGGACTGAAGGGGGTATAGTGTATGTAAAGGTAGTCCAATGAGGAGTGAGTTGCAGTAGTCAAGGTGAGAGATGACCAGGGAGTGAATTAGAAGCTTGGTGGTGTCATTGGTTAAAAAGGGGCGTATTCTAGAGATGTTGCGGAGGATAAGGCGGCATGATTTGGACAGGGATTGGATGTGGGCCTGAAAGGACAGTTCAGAGTCTAGGGTTACCCCTAGCACCCTGGCATGTGGGGACAGACTGATAATTGTGCCATTGATCTTGACAGAGAAGTCAGGGGAAGGAGCACGTGGGGGGAGAAAATATGAGCTTGGTTTTAGATAGATTCAGTTTGAGGAAGTGGTGTGACATCCAGGCTGATATGTCTGTTAGTAAATCAGTGATGTGTGAGGAAATGGGGTGAGCTGATGGGTAGAGAGATAGATTTGGGTGTCATCGGCATATAAATGGTAGTGGAAGCCATGGGGGGCTATCAGCTGGCCCAGGGAGGATGTGTAGATTGAGAATAGTAGAGGTCCAAGGACAGAACCTCTTCAACTGTAAGAGGTGTTGGAGAGGAGGAAGTAGAGTTGTAAGTGACACTGAAGGTGCAGTGAGATAGGTAAGATTCGAACCAACGGAGAGCACAGCCATGGATACCAAGCAAATTCAGTTTTGTATAACTTCAGACCAGGTTTTTAATGGCTATTCTAACGTTACTGAACTTGATGTGGCATATAGTTCTATGTCCTTTCCCTGATCCTAACTAGAAAAATGTAGTGGCCCACTCTTACCTCCATGAGGTGATAGTCCATTATAGCATTGTCCATGGCTTGGGTGTACTCCATAATTCTCAGTTACTGCAGCACTTGAATCCACTGATACTCGCGTTCTCAGTCTCACTCTGACAGCTTCGGCCCTTAGCAGATTCCCCTTTTTTATGGCACAGGTGGGCTGGTTAGGACCAAAAGCCTGGGAACTGAACTAAAACGCTTAACCCCTACCCCAGCCTGGGCCGGCTGCTGCCTAACTAAACTGTGCACACTTTTCAACCTGCCTACAAGTTTGCTGTGTATACAATACAATACAAACTTTCCTTAAAGTGTTTTTAAGTGGATGCAGTAATCTATTGTTCCCAAGCAATACTATATGGTCAGTACTCACCTGAATATGTTTTCACTACAGTGGTATTATCTTGCATATATTTACATCAATAATAATTATCTGCCTTTTTACCTCTGGCTCATGATTGTCTCTTCAATTATAGACATACCCTTGCCATGCTGATTCCAATCAGATAACCCTGAAGAAGAGTATAACTCAAAACGCGTGGAGTACTCCCCAAATGTGTGTTCCATATGTAACGGAGTCAAATGATTGTCTCTTCAATTATAGACATACCCTTGCCATGCTGATTCCAATCAGATAACCCTGAAGAAGAGTATAACTCAAAACGCGTGGAGTACTCCCCAAATGTGTGTTCCATATGTAACGGAGTCAAATGATTGTGAACTTCATACATTGTATTGCATGTTTGTTGTGTTACGCATCCAGTATTCCTTTGTTTATCCACTTTTGTGCATTGTAGACTTGTCATATCTACACCTTTTTTGATAATAAAACTTATACTCATGATCACCCCAGAGTAGCTTTTTCCCTTTTAAGACCCATAAGAGGAACAAATTTCTATTTTCTTAGATTATTGGGGATGTGGGTTAACCCTACTCTCTAGACCAACATAGCACCACCCTTCCATTTCTACAATACAATACAAGCTCAGTTTCTATTTAATCATGCCCCTTTAAGCCCCTCCTTCTGCCAATGCAATCAAGCCACACCCATTGTTAACTTTGGCACACATAACATGTTGCATCATTACTCTCAAGAGTGCAAGGGTATTTCACAATCCCAGCAATGCCCTTGGGGTACATAAAATTTGTGGAAACTTGACAGCAATCACAACAGAAGAATAGACAAAGAGAGTAATGACTTTTATCTCCTTAGCATCTGACCAACATATGTGCTGTGATGCTATTTATAATAAATGTGCATGAAGTGATAATAAACCTATGTTTGGTGTGCCAGTTAAGAGAGGTTGGAAAGAGTTCTGCTCCTACTATTATTAAGAACAAGAGTGGCCTAAAATCCAAACCAGATCATTAGATTTACATCACTCAGTCCACTGGGCTATATTCAAGATTCCTTTTTTAGTAAGAAAATGTAAAAGATTAGAAAAATTAGAAAATAAAAAACAGCAGATCAATGGATCATAACCAAATGAACAGGATCAGGCGAAATGCTCACAGTAGAAAATGTAAAATGTTTGTGCTTCACTAAAGGAGAGATTAATAAATTGTTTATTTTTATTAAAGGGAAAAGTTGTATGTGTATGATATTGGTGATGAGCAAATCTATTCACCCAAAATATGACTGAGTCCGGGATTCGCTAAGTGAATTATCAAACGATCCTTTTGCTAGTGCTCAGCACTAAGTGGTTTGTAAATACTCCCCTAGGAAAGCAAATCTCACCTTCCATTCTGCTAAATCATTTGCAGAGCACATGTGCCAACATTCCCCTATCATATAAAATAAAAATGAAAACAATTAAATAGATAATTTGGTTCATACCAAATGAAAGTTTTTGTGGTTCAAAATATGATAGAGCTCTAATTACATAGTTAAAGTTTTAGAGTTTTAGAAAGTAACAAAACTACAGGTGTAGAAACGGGACCAGTAGCTACCTACATGATAACTCTGAGCACAATTTCATACTCAAAGCTTGTTGTCTGAGATTTTTGTGTGTATGGTAGATGTTCATTATAAGGGGATACAATGACATCTTGGTTTACAGTTTGTATCAGGACCTAGAGAAATTTAGCTATGGCTCTGAACATAAATTTTTAAAACGTCTTTCAGAACAGAAGTTCTAAAGAAAGCAGGATACCTGCAAACTGCCTCTAACAGACCAAATAGTCCTCGTGTTTTTTCTCTTCCAGGTATTGTGCAGTCTACAAAAAATCAATAAAAAAAAGGTTTAAAATGAAGTATTTTGGAGTTGTATGCCCATCAAATCTGGCTTTAGCATGAAATGATCATTAGCAGGAAGAAGAAATGTATTCCTGCTTTATATGAAGTGATTTTCTTGAGGTCTTTTCCCTTTCCATACTTAAACTTCCTTTAAAAATACTAGCAGATATGAATAAATAAAAAGAGCAATCCATTTTTGTTCTCCTTGTTTTAGCAGGTTTTTTTTGATGATTCAATAATTCAGTCATGTTCTCTGTAGAGTCCTCACTGACACAAATAACACTTTTCTGTATTCATGGGGATATCTTTCTGCAATATGCATAATTTCACATTCCCCTGATTTCCAGTTACATAAAAAATCTGAGGCATGAATCTATATATCTTCCAGGCTGCATTAGCACTTTTTCAGAAACCTTTTAAAAGCATCATGCTATGCCCACAAGCAGTTTTAGACACTGTGCCAGTTTGAGCCCAACAAAAAGTAGTTGTTTTGACCTAGAAGTAGTTTTGAAAAAGGAAACCTAGAATGAACAGGTTTTAAAATAAGTTATTGTGTATGTACACCTGCAAGAACATATTTAGAGTCACATTTTCTTGTTATGTCGTTATGGCAGCAGACAAGACTAAAAGTCTTGCAGCAGGAAAAAAAAGGAACTTCTGAACTGAAATTGACCACAAAATAAGGACAATTAATGAGCTCCAAAGCTCAAAACAACAAGTCTAAAAAAAGAAAAAGAAGCAAAGGAATTGATTGTCCAAAGAGCTAGAAATCAGAAAATAAAAAAAAAGTTCATTAAGTCCCTCTAATCTCTTTGTAGTTTGTCAGCTTTTCTTATCATTTCCCTACAGAATTTTCCTATACACTGACAATATAAGTCCCTCCCCCTTTTTTTTTTATAGGAAGGAGCTGGCTTATCCAAAAGCTTATTGGACCCTTTAAGCCTGCAAGTCATAGTTCAAAGGTTCTGATAGTTCTAATCAGTCGCAGGTGTGAATGCTTTCTTACACTGTTTTCTGGAATGTCAGCCTAAATAGATATGTTATTAATTTTATTGTGGGTGGCTAACATTAGGCCTTTTTTGGTAGAGAATGTGACGGCACTGTGCCCTGTGCGATAACCACTCCTGAGCCCTGCACCCTGTGCAATACACATTCCTTAACCCTGAACCCTATGCGATATGCACTTCTGAGGTCTTTGAGTTGTGTAATACACACTTCTGATGCAATATACACTCTTGAGCCCTGTGCCCCTTGTGATACACACCCATAGCATGTGCCCCATATAATATGCACTCCTGAGCCCTCCTGATTCCTATGCGATATACACTCTTGAAACTTTATGGGATATACCCACACACTTCTAAGCCCTGTTCACATGTGTGACATGCAAATCTAAGTCCCGCACCTCATGCAATATGCACTTTGGATCCCTGCACTTTGTGCGAGCCCTTCATCCTGTGCAATACTTACTCCTAAACTCTGCACCCTGTGTGATATGCACTACTGGGCCCTGTGAATTGTTCAGTAGTCCCTCCTGATCCTTGAACCCCATGTGACACACACTTCTAAACGGTAAGCCTGGTGTGCCCCATTTGATGCTTAATCCTTCTCCCTATGTTTTATGTACTCCTGAACCCTGTGATCTCTGTCTTATGCATTCATGGGCCCTGCACTATACAGTATGTTGTATATTTCATAATGCTGACCACTGCATTCTTTGTTATATTTTATATTACATACTTCTGGCCAAAGTGTTTATGGTCTCAACAGTTGCTTGTTGCCAACTAATTTCTATTTCATGAAGTTCGTCTTTAGGGGAGGAAAACCATATAGTATGATGAAAGATTTTCAAATTAAAAAAATTATGCTGATGTACTGTATGTGTCTGTAAGTGTTTTACTTGTGACACTGTAATTAAAGGATATTGTGTATGTACAAGGACTGTAATATATGTGTGAAATGTATACAGTAAAATAAAAAAAATATATATATGTATCAGCTGTGGAGAATGGATTGAAAAAAGAAGGTAATAATGTAAACAGTGAGCAGACTAAGGTTTTGCCTCACCATTCCCTTTTAAGATCCTATCACTGTTGGTGCAGGTTGGTCTAATCCACTATTAAGCGTGGCAGACGGTACATTGAAAAAAAAAAAAGCTCTGATTAAAATTAACTAAACACAGAGCAAGCTCATGTAAGACACATAATGAGTTTGGTAATACTTATATGCATGGCTTTTTTTCTAAGAGAATAGGTGCAGGAACTCCCCTGTTTCAAGAAACCCCTTGTCTCCCCCCCTATCCACCTCTGAACACTGTTCCTTGGTTCCACCCCTACCCACCTCCCAAGACCACCCCTTTTAGAGAATACAGTAACATATGTGGTATTAACTAATTTGTATAGAATTTGTTAATGATAACAAGAAATGCAGTCAGTTGGCTACCCTGCAGCCAGCAACAATAGATCCCCCCAGCAACAATGGACGATCCACAACAAAATACCCCCCTCCCCAGCAACAACAGGCCCCCTGCAGCAACAACAGATCTCCTCATAGCCAGCCATATTTACAACTGACCCACCCAGCATCATAAGACCCCACCCCTGCAATAATAGATCCCCTCCAGTGACAATAGATTCCCCAGCAACCAGCATCAACAGACCCTGCAGCACACCCCAGCACCCCATGCATATATTCAGTCCTGGAGGTGCCGGCAGTCCCCTGGTTTTCCCACTGAGAAAAAGCCCTGCTTGTATGGCCAAATAAGCTGCCATTTTTAAAAAAATGTTACTGTAAAATAAAATTCCATAGTAAATTACCACAGTATTAGTGTAGTAATACTATTAGAAATCATAATCTTAATACTCTTTAATGTTGTAATTTTACTCCAATTTTTTGTTCTGAACCTCCTTAATAAAAACTGATTGAAAAAAAAATATATATATATATATCATAATCTAAGTCACAAGGAGAGAGGATCCAAAGAAGAAGGCAAACACTGAATTTAAAAACACAATTCGTCCCCCATATGTACATGCAACACCATCTCTACCACACAGGCCATAATGAGGATCCAAGATAGTTCCCCAGAACAAGCCATGGCACTTTTTTCGTCTACAAGTTCAGTCTTTTAGGGGGCTTACTTTATTAACCCTAATACTTTGTGGCAGAAAGCAAGCATACTTTCAGGTCTGGGCACATTCAGCCATTATTTAGGACTGCAGTACACTGGGGTGCTGTGATGTATCCACTGCAGCTAATGCATTTATTTGTAAATGTGTGCAAACTAAACCCCTGTTAGACAGAGGTAGCTGAGAAGCTAACTAGATATGTGTGATTCATCTAATTACAGATCAAATTTTATTATTCGGAGATTCAGATGTAGAATAAAAACAGAATAGAATAGAGCAGGGTAATACTAAAAGGAATAGAATAGAATAAAACAGAATAGAATAGAACAGAATAGGATTAAAAAGAAAGGAATAGAATAGAATACAGCTCCCCTGATGAAGTCACGTGACCGGTAACGATATGTGTCGGGATTAACTGGCAGGCACACCGGAAGTGATGCGCTCGGCACTCATGGATGATACACTGTGTCTCATTTTGCTTAATGTGAGTGTCATTCTGTGTTGGCTTTATCAATAAATTTTACACTACGTACTACACTATTGGGCTTCCCCTTCTTTCCTCTGCATCCTTCTCGGGCCGAGTGTGAAAGTCTAGTAAAGAGAAGCCACTATCCACCACCGAGTACTGATTCTTGGATTAATGGGAGGAGGACCCTTGCTGTTACTCTACAGCAGTAAGGTGAGAGGCCACTTTACATAGAAGTGTCACTGCATGGAATGAAGAGACACCTGTTATGCCCTGTACACACGACCAGTTTTGCCATCGGAATAAACTCTGAAGTTTTTCCGACGGAGTTCCGACAGATTTCCACTCAAGCTGTCTTGCATACACACGGTCACACCAAATTCCGACCATCCAGAACGCGGTGACGTACAACACAGACTAGAAAATGGAAGTTCAATAGCCAGTAGTCAACAGCTTCCGTCTCATACTTGCTTCAGAGCATGCGTTGTTTTTGGTGCATCGGAACAGCATAGATGAGCGTTTTTTCCGATAGTAATTTGTTCCGTCGGAAAAAGATAGAACATGTTCTCTATCTAAGTCCGTCTGAATTTTCAACAGAAAAAGTCTGATGGGGCATACACACGGTCAAAATATACAATGAAAAGCTCCCATCGGACTCTTTCTGTCGGAAATTCCGCTCGTGTGTACGCGGCATCACTTACCTCATAGTTTGCACGATTAAGATTGGAGCACCACTTTTCACTCCTCACACCTGCATCCCAGGATTATTTTAGAGACATTATTTAGTTATTGAGATGTTTTTGTTTATTCCTATGAACACTGATTGATTTATTATTATTTGTTATACGAGAATTTTATTCGCCCTGGATATTGTTTCTCACAGTTACATTTTGAAGGCTGTTTCTGCTTTTTGCACGTTTGGTTTCTACTGCCATCTTGTGCACAGTTTTAGTATCACTTTATACTTTATATCCTGTGGCACATATGTCACACTACAGTACCATAACAGAGCAGCACCATTTATTATAAAAACGCCCTTAAGGGCCACAGACACCGATAAAATGGGATCCCCCACCCTGCACAGCCAGGCAAATCAAATTTTCACTGGCACTCCAGAGTCAGAGAACAGTCCGTGACTTTGTTTTTGCTATTTATTGAGGGTAATAACTTGGATAGGGATGGGAGGTTATGGGATGCCCATTGACTTCAACAACAAACTTCAGGGACAACTCTTCCTATATACAGTTTCTATATATAGCTCTATTTCTTCCTCCAGCACTCGCTTGCAGAACCCAGCTGGATCACTGTGAAGATCGGACAGGCTCTCAGTCAAATTTTAAGCATTGGCCCATTACAGGCAGGAACCCAAGGCCCCTTGTATGTGTTGCAAAGAAACAGTGTCCAGCTTGTATTATGCTTGTGGCTACTGATCCCAGCACCACCTCTTCAGGCACTGCCAACCCACCTGACTGCAGCTACCCCTTTTACTAGCCCTCCAGGCTAACTTCTTCCCACAGTCCCCCAGACTGACTCTCATCAGCCCACCCAGATGACTCTCAGGAGATCTCCCAGTAATGCTGACCTTCTCCTGCTGTCCTTTCTCCTTGCTCCCGTACCTCCAGGAAGGACTTCCTCTGTGTGTTTTGGTAGGATCCATCCAGCACCTGAGCCCTGGCCCGAGATCACCCCCCCCCAGACTAGGGGGCACCCTCAAGGGCCACCGACAGCCTTCTCAGCACTCCATCTCCATCTTTCACCTGACTGCCCCTGATGGCATGACTCATGCCTATTTATGAGGTGACCTGAGGTGACCTGCTCTTTTACTGGGGATTGGCTGAAGTCCTCATAACTATTCCAAGCAGCTCCCCCTAACCTTCACCCACTAAATCTAGAATATTCTCCAATGTCCCAGAAAACAGGGGGAGGCACCAGGGAGGCTAATAGGATGCGCCATCCAGCCCTGAGTCACTGAACACTGACCCAGATTCGCAGATCAGGCTTAGCCCTGAGCTAAAATAAATTTACCTACACTAACAATCTACACTAACAAACCTACACTACCAACTAGCACACACTAGAGGGTGCTACACATGCTAGACATTTACCTATTCTGCTATGAATTTAGAGCTATTTAGAGCTAATTCATAAAACATATGATACTGTTTCATGCTCTGATACCAGATGTTAAAAAGCTGTCACTCACAGCAGGTCATATGCAATTGAACAATAACTGACTAACAATTTTGGTTGTGATATAAAGCCAACAGTTCTTTATATAACTTTGATCCAATTATAAAATATTATATTGTTTTATTGAAAGCACTCTATGTAATCAAGTGAAACTATTATTATGCTTTCCATGCAAGAGAGATCTGATAATGTGCTAATTAGGAGCTCTCTAGTGAATGACACACAATATATTAGTCTGTGCCTATCCTTTCCACTTTATCATACTGCAGCACAAATCATACAGAAACTGAATTGAGAAAACTCCTGTTGTATAATGAGTTCCAATTCAATAGTCTTTCAGTACAAAACAGGTGCACATCTAGGAAATTGTACACATTTATTATATGTCAATAAACAAATAGAGAAATCAGGACAAAGGCAACTCCACATGGAAAATGTCAGCTCCAGAAGAAATAGCATATGACCACAATATGCATGGGGCCTACATAATTCACCCTTCATCTTTATAGCTAATTACCCTGAATTCTGACCAAAACTTTATAGTACACTTTCAAGTTCATTATCTTTTCTTTTTGTGGTTGCTCATTCCTGAATTATTAGTTGTACACTTGGTGGTTGTAATACCACTTATAGTATATTTATGCAATGTTGCATTTTTAAATGTTTTCCCAATGTCTGGCATTTATTCAGACACTTGCAAGTGTTCTTTATATAGTATTACATAATGTATTGAGTATTTTACAGATAATTGTTTGTATTCCATTTGAGGCTGCCCCAGCATGATACACATCAGTTTTAAGTTCTCTAAGGATTAGAATTGTGGTCCTGTTTATGATATGTTTTTATTGATGCTTACCAAACTTGTAAAATGTATTTTTGTATTTATTCTTGCTAAATTAGTATTTACATTTTGGATAAGTTTCAAGCATGCAGTTGAGGTGAGCTTCCTTTTGGTTTTTGCTTTATTGTACAGTGGGGACGGAAAGTATTCAGACCCTCTTAAATGTTTCACTCTTTGTTATATTGCAGCCATTTGCTAAAATCATTTAAGTTCATTTTTTTCCTCATTAATGTACACACAGCACCCCATATTGACAGAAAAACAAAGAATTGTTGACATTTTTGCAGATTTATTAAAAAAGAAAAACTAAAATATCACATGGTCCTAAGTATTCAGACCCTTTGCTGTGACATTCATTTATGTAACTCAGGTGCTGTCCATTTCTTCTGATCATCCTTGAGATGGTTCTACACCTTCATTTGAGTCCAGCTGTGTTTGATTATACTGATTGGAGTTGATTAGGAAAGCCACACACCTGTCTATATAAGTCCTTATAGCTCACAGTGCATGTCAGAGCAAATGAGAATCATGAGGTCAAAGGAACTGCCTGAAGAGCTCAGAGACAGAATTGTGGCAAGGCACAGATGTGGCCAAGGTTACAAAAAAAATTCTGCTGCACTTAAGGTTCCTGAAAGCATAAGAATTTTCCATGAACACTGCATAATGTTCGAGTCTAACTTACGCTCGTCTGGAGCATCAGGCTCATCCCTAGTCTGCTCCTGGCTGTAGAGCAGTTCTGTGTTGGTAGCATTGTGTGTATGTTTAGGAAAGTGTTACCTCCCCTACTATAACCACAGTTATTAATATCAACATGTATGTCATTAACATAAGCATGACATGTTCTCTTTAAACATATTAAAATATGCATAGAAGGTAAATATCACATTATTGAACATAATGCTTTTTACCTTTAAAGCTACAAAGCACAGTAAATACATAAATTGAATAGGAATCTACATGTAAAAGTGTACATCGATGTTTATAGATGGTTTCTGACATTATAAATCAACATTTGGTATTCATTGCTCCAACTCGTGCACAACATTGCCTAGAAGTTTCATGCAGAGGGCAAAGCAAGCTTTATTCTCTTTTAATATCTGGCCTTGGCATACAATTCAACTTTCATTTTGTTCCTTCATGGCTGATGGGTCCCATCAAGTAAAATTCAATCTTCATAACATGTTCCGTTCAAGAATGAAAGCCAAAAAAAGAAGAGTATTTTTCCTAGGAGACATCAGTTATTTGTGGTTATGATATATTTAATTTACTTTTTTCTTTTTTTTTCGTTCACTCACACAAGAAGAGTATTGAATTTTTCTTCACTGCATTTCCCTAGCAGTAGCTATAATACATATGGCTGTAGCTGCCCTCTAAAATACATATAGAGGCATAAACAACAATATATAGATATACAGATGAATGGGGGTTGATTAATTTAAAATAGAGAAAAAATTAAGTACAGTATTGGAGTTTTTGCCCATAGCAGGATCCTTGATTAAGAGTGATTTTCTTGTTTCCCATGAAAAATATAAACAAGTGGTTTCTGTAATAAAAGACTGTAAATAACCTTGAGTCTGACTTCCTCTAGCCTTCAACATTCAAAACATGCGGAAGAGCTCCTGACGGCTTTCCTCTGCTCCTCTCGCAGTCCCACCCTATGATGGACATAACAGAGGGACTGGGCGTGACTGTGAGAGGAGCTAGCCGAATACACTCGGCTATGTATGTATATCGGCGGCGCTCGGCTCCGCTCACAGTCACGCCCAGTCGCGCCATTGGACCTGTGTTATGTCCATCATAGGGCGGGACTGCGAGAGGAGCAGAGAAAAGCCGACAGGAGCTGAGATACACAGGACCAGCTCTGTGTATCTTGGCTGCGCCATATTTAAACTGCTGTGACACTGACAAGTCACTGCAGTTTAACTGCAGCCTGTTCAAGGCTGCAAATGGACACTGATAAGGTTGCAGATGGAGGCTGCAAGGCTGCAAATGACACTGACAAGGCTGCAAGGCTGCAAATGACGCTGCAAGGCTGCAAATGACACTGACAAGGCTGCAAATGACACTGACAAGGCTGCAAGGCTGCAAATGACGCTGCAAGGCTGCAAATGACACTGACAAGGCTGCAAGGCTGCAAATGACACTGACAACAAGGCTGCAAGGCTGCAAATGACACTGACAAAGCTGCAAGGCTGCAAATGACGCTGCAAGGCTGCAAATGACACTGATAAGGCTGCAAGGCTGCAAATGACACTGACAAGAAGGCTGCAAGGCTGCAAATGACACTGACAAGGCTGCAAGGCAGCAAATGACACTGACAAGGCTGCAAATGACACTGGACAAGCATGCAGATGGACGCTGTGCAAGGCTGCATTGATGAGCATTTAAATGTAAGTTTTTTTCCTTAAATAATTTTTTTACTTAAAATTGTTTAAACTTTTATCTTGAGGATTGCTGATTGGTTATTGGCAGTTACGTAGTGCCTCGTTTACTTCCGTTAAGAAAACCTGTCTGCATTAGACATTGATGTAATGGCGGACAAACGGTATTAGTGTGGCGCGCTTAAAAGAAAACTAAAGGTTTAAAGTAATGTATAGAAGGTAGGGCCCGAAAGTGACTCAAGCCCAGGGGCCCCCAACACCCTAAGTCCTGCCCTGCATGTATGTGTCAACTATATCCTCTAGCAGTGTTTCAAGTAGGTACACTTAAATTAACTCTGTCATCACAAGATCAGTTTTACCCAAAAGGTCACCCATAAAAAAGCATGACTATACTTAACTTTCCAGTATTAAATCATCAGATGATCGTCGTGGCCGCTGTTAGCTTGAATGTCCTGTAGGATCTTGAATACTGGCCAGTTTATGTGTTTGGATACAGCAGGATCCCGGTTTTATATGTTTTAAACCTGATCCTCTTTGTGCCATCTGAGTTTTTTACTTTTATTGATATTAGGAATTTTATGTGTTTTTTTACTATTGGGAGCGCCTTCCCTTGTTTTGTTTCTACATGCAATATTTGCTATGGTAGGCAACTCCTGGATGATCTTTGTGGGACTGAGCTATCTTCCTGTCCCAGGTCTCTGTGGATGTAAGCTGCCTTATACCATAAGTACATTTTGATTTTTTTTCTTTTTCAATTAACTTGGTTTACATACAGCAGCAATACTCTAAGTGCCGGTTTACACAGGGGCAACCTGACTTACAGCGCAACTTTGCAAAGTGATTTGGAGGTGACTTCAGCACGACTTTGAGTGACTTACAACGCGACTTGAAGTCTCCTCCATTGTGGCCAATCAGAGCTAATCAGCTCTTGTGACATAATTGTTGTTCCTGTTCTCTTTCTGGTTCCCCATTCCCTGTGTCCTGTGCCCACAATGTTCTCTTTGTGTTATCTAATGACAGCTGTCATAACAGCTGATGTGGCAGTATTGATGGAAGAGAAAGAGAGGAAGCGGAGGATGAGGATGAGAAGAAGACGTCGCTACTGGATCCATCCAATCATTGCTAATAGATATAGCAGAGGCCAGTTCTGGGCCATGTATGAGAATTTGCGTGCTTATGAGGACAAGTTTTTCAACTATACTGTCTATGTCTATCGCAAGGTAAATACATATGCCATATGTGGATATGCACATATTAACTGGCCTTTTTCAGATATTTGTTGCTTACTCTGTATCTTTTGCTAGATAAAGTCTTTATGAGCCCCAAACATTAGATATATATATTTTAGCATTGAGCCTAGAGAATAAAATGGCAGTTGTTGCAATTTAGCTGCATTGGTTGTTATCTAAATAAAGCCGACCATCGGTACTGGGGTGATGGCTGCAGCTGCATGCATCCCCTCGGTAAAACCCTTTCAATCAGAGGCCACATATTTGCATACGGTGGGCTTGAAGGGGTTAATGTGTGTATGTAGTTACCGTTGGCTGATATTTCTTATTTTCAATATAGTAAATTACCTTCTTTATTAATTTTTTTTTTGAAAACTGACAGTTTTATTGATTTTCAACAATTTCTGACAGAAAATACAAGAATGCATGTGTTGTTTTTGAAAAACATAGTCCCAGCATGGTGTCTACTTAACATAACCAGCGGTAAAACTTGGTTAAGACATGTAAGCCAAATAGCCAAAGACAGTATATGTCAATATCAAATCAACTGAGTATGACTCAGAACTTTTGTGTAACAGCCAAGTCTAAACTGCAAAAATACATGTAGATACGTACAGTAGAGAAGTAAGAGAGAGCAGAGAGAAATAGATAGAAAATATTAGAGTAAAAAAGTAGTAAAGGACAACCACCTGCCACAGGACCCCTCCAAAGCCTGGGGTTGCCACCAACAAGCCACCTCCCCAAGACAAGGATTCATCAGGATATAGGGGCCTCCAACAAATTCCACTGCTCCCAGACCTAGTTATGTGTATCAATAGTGTTATTTAAAGAGGCTGTCAAAAATTCCATCCGTTTCACATCTCTGATTCTGGAGTGCAGGTCAAACGAGGGGGGGGGGTTCCCTCGTTTTCCACTACAGGGCGACCAAGCATCGTGCAGCAGTTAACACCTGAGCCATGAGTTTTTTAGTAAATTTGGAGAAAGAGGGAGGTGGGAGGCCCAAACAGAAAGTTTTAGGGTTCAACGCCATCCAGGAACCAAAGATGGAATGGAGTAAGGTATGTACTGCCAGTAGGGGACGATCAAAGGGCAGGATCAATAGATAAGGTATAGCGTCCCCACATCTCTACTACAGTACCGATATCGACGGTCGGCAGAGGGGTATATGGAGTAAAGCAGGTCAGGGGTTTGGTACCGGTGAAAAAGTATCTTGTATTGGTTTTCTTTGTACAATGTACAAATAGAGGTCTTAGATGCCTGAGACCAAATAAGCTGCCACATCTTTAGGTGTATGTCCTCACCCAAGGCCTGCTCCCACTTACACATATAGGCATGCCAAGGTCCGGGGGCGATAGGTCCGTGATCAGAGCTGATAGGGGCGCAAAATCATACCTTTAGGGGATGAGTATTCTAAGCAGATTTTCTCAAACTCGGTTAAAGGGGAAAATTGGAGGTTCATAGCCAAAGATTGCGAAAAGTGTCAGATCCTGGAAGGACCACAAGGTTCTAGTTTTGGTATCCATGAAATGACCGTATTGAAATAAGGCCCTTTCCATCCAATAGGGGGACATCTGCGAGGTCAAACTGTCCGGGACATTAGGTGTAAACAGAAATGAGGAAGCCAGGGAGGCAGTAGAGGCTTTATTATTTTTTTATTAACAGTTTTGACAAATTGCTTGGTCTGGTTTCCATCCATCTGGAGCGACAGCACACATCATATAGGAGGAGTATCTCACCCACTGAAAGACTGATTATCACACTAAGGTAAACTATGTTTTTTTTTATGCACAACAGTATAATTGATTACACCTTTGGAAGAAATGTAGAAGTTCAAGAACGATCTTAGTAAAAAAAAAAAATAATAAAACTACAGCAGCTCCATATTGCTTGATATATTTTTGGCCAACAATCCTTCAAATAGATTGTTTTATCATTATTGCTGCAGCAGATTATGCACCATGCATATTTTCAACATTAAAGGAGAAGTCCAGCATGAGCTCATTTGGCTAGGCTTCTCCAACGTGTTACATGAGTGCAATTCGTTTTGCACTCCTGCAACCAGTTTTCAGCGCATAGTGGCCTGGTCCAAGTCCACTCTGCGCTGATGTCACCAAGATAAGTTGAGGCAGCACGTCATCCCGACTTCGGACATCTGCATGCACCAGCTGCCTTGACTGATGGTAGGCTCAGCCTCCCAGCGAGTCGTTCCCCGCCCCTCCACAGCTCAGCACTCCAATGAGCATGGAGTAGCAGAGCAGGAGAGCTGCTGACTGACAGTGAGTAGCTCTCTGCTCGGGGACGGGGGATAACTGAGCCATCGGCGATGTTTGGTGGCTCAGTTCTGTGTGAAGAGGTGGTGGGGGACAGATGATTCTTCCAAAAAAAAAAAAACCATACTGTATAAAAACATCCAATAAATTTAAAAAAATACCAAAATTTTAATATCAGGGTACATCTTGAAAAATACAAAGAAAAAAGAACATTTTGTTATATTTTTCAAATTGCAATTGTTTGTATACTGGTCCATATTTCGAATGTGAGTTTGCAATGCTTGTGGAAGGCTTTGGGGATGGTGTTGTTTGAAAGGTGTTTAATTGATGAAAGAGTCTTGTGTTTGCTGGTGCGCAGATGGTGGAGGAAATTGGGGACGGAGACGGATATGGGATCAGTGGATGTGAAGTGTTCATTACATTGCCATACTCATCGGAGTATGGGTGGAAGTGAGAAGGATAGTAGGAGTGGGTTTTGGGTGGTGGAGGGGTTGGATATAAATAGTATGGACCGGATGGTGGTGGTGGACCAAAGATAGATGAGGAGCAATTGCTGGCTCATCGCGCAGACTCGCATCTAGGAGGTCCATCACAGCTTTCCTCACGTTGTTCTTCCGCTCTGGGGAAATATTTTTTAAGATGCCCACAACCATTATACCAAATTCATAATCTTTTGACTCTAGGCTGTCTAACTTTTTGTTCATGCGGTCAACTAGCTCCGCAAAGCGGTCAATGTTCTGACCATGCCTCCCTCATGGAGGTCTGCTCGTACGATGGCTTTGAAGCTGGCTAGGCCCAGCTGGCTCCTCCGTGTATGCTGAAGGTTCTGAGTGGTTGCTCTCTTGTTGTGCTTGAGATTCTTCCATCAAAGAATGCTCCTGCGACCCTTGAGAGTTAGGTTCCTGAGATGCCTCCTGCCCTTCTTCTCTCACTTCCCAACTGGATTGTGTTCTGAATTAAAACATAATACTGTTAAGGCACACCCTTCTTTATATAACTGTATAGTAGCACTTTACAAATATGACAGATGCGCTCTCATATCCATGAAAGGTCTTAGAAACTCTAATTCATTAGCATGGACATAGGGTACCATCCTTTTTGATCTCGATCCACTCCTGGCCTCATGGATTTTTCGGAGGTATCATTTGAAACAATCTCTTAAGCCCTTCCATCGATTTTGTATAATATGCACTGCAAAACATAAATAGGTACATAATCAATTATGTACAGTGTTTTATTTTTCAGGTACCTGGCAACTGGTCATTCCCTAGTGATACCATATGTAGCCTTCCAATGCTGCTTACTGTGATAGCCAGCTATAGATGGGGGCAAGTGGTGTATTTTTTGTATCACTGTCATGTTTTTTGGTCAGGCAATGCACTGACACCTTTGCAGCCATTGAGCTACATGCTGAGTGTTCAGTGTGCCGCTTTACCTTTAAGAAGGGGTGGCTCCCCTTCAGTCCACCTGCCCTCACCTATCTATCAGAATGCATGTGCATCCACTGTGGGGACACTTATAAGTTAGCGTTAGGTACCACAGATATCAGGGTGCCGTGACTAGGCTCTTGGCTTACGCATGCATTTGCAAATGCATGCAGACTAAACTCCTGCTTTAACGCATACTGTTAGGCAGGTTTAATTGGTTGTCTGCGAGCTGGTCGGTAAGTAAGCTTGTTTTTTCCCTTGGATTTATCCTTGGCCCTGTTTATACCTTGTGTAGCCTTCCAATGCTGCTTCCTGCGATAGCCAGCTATAGATGGGGGCAAGTGGCATCTATTTTGTATCATTCCCTAGTGAGCCTACATTATGAGTTCATGGTGGGCAGGTCTACAATCAGCTACATCATCTGAGAAACCTGCCAAATTTTATGGAATGTGCTTAATAGCATAGTTATGAAGAGGCCTACACAAGAGAATTTGCAGGATATTGCAAGACTCTTTGGGAGGTGGTGTAATTTCCCCAATTGCATTGGAGCTATATATGGGAAGCATGTGAGTGTCATTAAGCCTGTTGGTAGCGGAAGTATGTTCTTCAATTACAAAAAATACTGCTCCTTTGTACTGCTAGCCATGGCCGATGCAAACTTCTGCTTCACCTATATAGACAGAGGATCCTACGGAAGCAGGTGCGATTCACGTATTTCTTCAAATTCCTCATTTGGTGAAAGGCTATGAGATAATCGGCTAGATCTTCCTGAGAACTGTCCCATTCCTGGCACAACTGATCCCCACTATCCTATGTGTTTGTCGCAGATGAGGCTTTTGCGTTGGGGGAACACCCAATGAGGCCTTACTCTAACCCCTAAGAAAGTCTTTAAATATTGTCTCTCAAGGGCAAGAAGGGTGGTTGAGTGCAGTTTTGAAATTCTTTAAAATAAATGGTTTTGGTACACACACATATTGCGTTCAACCTTAAAAATGCAATTACTGCTGTCAAAGCAGCATGTCTGCTCCACAATTATGTCCGGCTATGTGATGGGTACTGTTTCCAGGATTTCCTTATGCATGACATGGAAAGTGCACACCTCAGTGCTACTAGGGGATCCTGCGATGGTGCACTGTTCGCAAGCAATTTGCTTCATTCTTCTTTTCACCGGCTGGTGAACTAGAATGGCAATTGGACGTTATTTTCTAACTGCATTGCTAAGTTCTTTAAATATATATTTTGCTGCTGTTGTTTTTTCTGTTTTGTTGTTTAACCTCCCTGGCGGTATGATTATTTCATATTTTTGATGCTTAAAGTGGTACAATTATTTTGCATGTAAATTTGGCATTCTATAGTGTAGGCCTGTAATTCTTAGGAATAACTCACTTAAATCTGTCTAAACCAGAGTCTAGTAGACATATCAGGTATGATAAAGTTTGAAACACAAAATCATAAATTATAATATAATATAATAAATAACTATAAATAATGATACCAAATAATAATATAATAATAATAATTATTCAATAATGTAATCAAATCAAAAACACTAAAATTTGCTCAGTTGCAGAGTTGTCACTGTCATTACTTTTCAGTGTTTGATGACGGATCTCCCCACAAATCACTATCGCTCAATTCCGTGAGTGATTCTAATTTATTATCGCTGTTTTCTAGCTGGTCTAAAATCCCTTTTGATGTAAAGGGAGGGTTTTGGTTGCTATGGACAATCTCCAGTTTCCAGGCAGAAAGAACAGTTTTTATAATATAAAACTGCATGCAGGGCACTTGAGAAACCACTAGGGACAAAAAGGATGTAAGATTACAGTATACTGTATGTATTGTGTGTGTTTCACTTTTTGAATTTGGCGCCGTTCTCCGTCCCTGTGCGTCGCAACTCTAGCAGGGAACGGAGCTCGCCTCCGTGATGAATCAAGCGGAGGACGAGCCGCTCACACTGCGGGGAGACATCGCAGGATGTAAGGTAAGTAAGCTCTTCCTGGATCCTGCGATGCGATCCCGAGTCTGACTCGGGGTTATTGCTTTTGGTTCTGAAATTCCACCCCATGCCAGACTTGGGAATACCGCCAGGGAGGTTAAAGCCTGTAAGGTATTTCTAAGTTTTTAATGCTCTGCTATACTGTCGTTAATGTTTTGAATACTACTTTTTTGATATTGTTTAAATAAAATGTGATACTAAAACAATCATTTTTTGCTGTTGTGATATTGATCATTCATTATTTACATATATTATCAAAGGTAAGTTATTTAACAACATAAAGCTGACATGATTCCTATTCTGCAAAAGGACTAGACATCAGTGATAGTCTTGCACCAGGGTTCCCCATACTCTGGCCCTCCAGTTATTCGAAAAATACAATTCCCATCATGCCTAGTCATGTCTGTGAATGTCAGAGTTTTACAATGACTCATGGGATGTTTATTTCTGCAACACCTGGAGGCCCATAGTTTTACGATCCCTGGTCTGCACTGATGACTAGCACTGATGACTTGCACTGATGACTAACACTGATGATCTGCACTGCTGACTTGCACAGATGACTAGCACTGATGATCTGCTCTGATGGTTAACACTGATGACTAGCACTGATGATCTGCACTACTGACTTGCACTGCTGACTAGCACTGATGACTTGCACTAATGACTAGCACTGATGACTAACACATTTGGGGATACACAGTGCATGTGAATAACAAACAGACATAAATAAAATAAAGGTTAAACTTACATTTTTCACTACATTCATTGGCTGACAAAATGTCCCAATTGTTCATACTGATACGGCAGATCTCCAGCCAGGTGTTGTCCCTCTTCATTTGATCCTTATAATTCGGATCACTTTTGTCGAAAAGGACTGTATGCTGCCTCACGAGCCTAATGAGAGTCTCATTGTCAATGGGCTCTCTGTGCATGACCTCCCTGTTGGCTCTGGTAGACATTGTATACAATCAAAATCTAGCATAGAGGTTGGCCAGAACATACAGAGACAACGGCATACAGGAAGTGCTCTGTGGGAGGGAGGGGCTGCCTGCGTACTTCTGTGTATTTCTGACACTTGTTGCGTACAAGTTAAAATCAGTATTGTTTGATAGAAAATTACTTAGAAACTACAAACATTATTTATATATATTTTTAGTAAAGACTATGGAGAATAAAATGGTGGTTGTTGCAATATTTTATGTCACATGGTATTTAAAAATTGGTTGTTATCACCAGAAAGCCGACCGCCAGCTCTAAAAAACGGTAACTGGTGAAGCCTGCAGCTGCATACATACTGTATGTTGTTTTGCCTGAAGTGGTTAAACACTAATAGGCTGAGAGACAAAAATTAGCTATCTGCCAGTTTGCTGTGACTTGTTCTTGATGAGGCAAAACTGTGCTGCCTCTGGACAATATCTTTCAAGTTCTCATTTAGAATTAAGAGATCACAAAAGATATAGCAGAATAAAATTGGTGAGCAGCAGAACATTTCTAACCTGGGAGAATTAGCTGAAATGTACTAGGCAAAAAACAGAGACATCAGCCTATGGACAAAGTGCAGTATAGTCAAAGCTATGCTATTCCCAGTAGTAACCTATGGCTGTGAAAGTTGGACCATGAGGAAGGCTGAACTCCAAAGAATTAATGCTTTTGAACTATGATGTTGGAGAAGACTCTTGAAAGTCACTTGGATGGCAAGAAGATCAAGCCAGTCAATCCTGAAGGGAATCAACCCTGAATATTCACTGGAAGAACAGATCCTGAAGCTAAAACTCAAATACTAATGATGCTGGGAAACATGGAAGGAAAAAAGAGAAGAGGACGACAGAAAACAACATGGATAGATAGCATCATCGACAAACAATGAACATGAAGTTAAGTAAGCTCCGGGAGGCAGTGGAGGACAGAAAAGCTTGGCGCACTATGGTCCATGAGGTCACGAAGAGTTGGACACAAATAAACAACTGAACAACAACTAGGCAATAAAAAAGTACAGGCAGATGTTTTACTTCAAGAATTAAAAGACTACAGGCATCATAACAGTGTAAATTGGCCAGCAATCAGCAATAATAGGCCTAACATGTATATGTCCATTTTTTATATCGGGCATACAGGGGAGTGTTAAATGTAAATAATAATAATAAAAGTGAGCTCTTAATACTTCTCTGTCAAGATCAATGGCACATCTATCAGTCCGTCCCCAAATGCCAGGGTGCTAGGGGTAACCTTAGACTCAGAACTGTCCTTTCAGGCTCAGGTACAATCCCTGTCCAAATCATGCCGCCTTAGCCTCCGCAACATTTCCAGAATACACCCCTTTTTAACCAATGACACCACCAAGCTTCTAATTCATTCCCTGGTTATCTCTCGCCTTGACTACTGCAACTCCCTCCTCATTGGATTACCTTTACATAGACTATCCCCCCTTTAGTCCATAATAAATGCTGCTGCAAGACTCATCCACCTTACCAACCATTCAGTGTCCTCCACCCCTCTCTGTAAATCCCTCCACTGGCTTCCACTCACCCAACGAATAAAATTCAAAGTACTAACAATAATTTACAAAGCCATCCATAACTCTGCCCCCAGCTACATCACTAACCTAGTCCCAAAATACCAACCAAGCCGCTCTCTTCGGTCATCCCAAGACCTCCTGCTCTCTAGCTCCCTCCTCCCATGCTCGCCTCCAGGACTTCCAACAAGAGAGAGCAATGCCACACAGCAGCCACTTACACATGTACATTTTTTAACACTTTTCCATACCAATAAACAAACAACTTTTAGCAATAAACACAGCTCGCCACACCAAATGCTGGCTGTCTACCAGATTTACCAAACAGTTGTCCTGAAGAAGTTCTATAGTCATATCATACACTTGTATATTATAAAACATCAGCATTGTAATAGCAATACAAATAGGAGTTGTTTTTGACAATCCAATTTAGGCTTACTTGAAAAATCTCTTTTCTAGTTGTGATTGTTGACTGTCTGCTGGCCTTCTCTTTCTACAATTTCCTGGACTCTCTGCATGCTTTGCAGCTTCTCCTCTATATATTTTCAAATTTTAAGGACTACATATCCCGTGGTACCTTGCTGACTGCAAGCAGCCATCCCTGCATTGACTCCATCTCCTGAAATTCTTATAGGCACCTCTGCATTTCCAAAGGCAGGCTCTATGAACTCTGTGACACACCGGGCACCAATGCACAAGGTACAGTAAGTATATGTCACAGAATTCAAGGAAGTAAAAGTGTGGGGTCTTTGCAAAGTAAGTTTGAAAACGAACGAATGCAATTCAGAATATTAGGAGCCTGTTCGAGGTGTTCTGGTGCGAACCGAACTGGGGGGGGGGTGTTCGGCCCATCCCTAATACTAATCATGTGTTCATTTTAAAGTATACTCTTTCTATAGTTTGTTATATTTTTACAGTGCTAGAAGACAGGTACTCTGTAAGTTAATGTTAAAAAATAAAATGTTGCTATGAAATTTATCCTAACAGCAAAAGCTCAATTAAAATAGGAAGCATATGAAATTGGTTCAGTTTCAGTCTTTGCTTGTCATGTATATTTCACATGGTGGGATATGACTGGGCTCAATAAAACCTTAATGCCTGACAAATGAGTTGTTGCTGCTCAGATCTCTGGCACTTCACTGGGAAGTATGGGAATAGATTATCATGGCATTGGAGGCTTTAGATTTATTTCAGGCAGCAGAAAGCAGCGAATTTCCAATTATGTCACTTCAAAGACCAGCTACGCCCATTTTGCGAACTATATGTACAAGGCATATATTTTTAATGAACATAATGTAAAAACTGAAGAAAAATTAATGAGATGAGTGACACCTGTGCCTAATCCTTGCACATTGATCTTGCATTGGAATGTGGTGTTCACATTACAATTTTTGTGCTTAGATGGTAGCTATATATTGAACCACTGCACACAATGACAATCTACCCAAACTCCAAAATTAGTCCTTACAAACATTTCTCAAGCTTAACATGTAAGCTTTTCATATTTTTCATATAGCTAAGTATTTGCAGCAAAATATATTAGACCACAAATTTATGTTATCCTAGTTAAAAGTGTATGTTATTTCCAGTTAAAGGGATATTATCAATTTATCCAATTGAATCTGTATCTTTGTTTATTTTAGGAAGAGTGACAGGTTTTCTTTATAATCAAACTTACCTCCCCCAAATACTTCTTTACTATGTGCCCTCCGCTGCCCTTTTCACCAGTCATATTCCATTTACTCAACATGCTTAGATGTGGGTGCAGCCTCCTTTAACACCTTTGCCACAACTCCCTAGATTACTTGCCCAAAGAAAATACATTTCTCTGTAGTAGCTCAGAAAGCCCATATCTGGATAAGCAGAAGTCAAATGATCTGCAGCCAGATGCGAGGCCCTTCACTGATAGAACCAGTCTGTAGGTAGCTTGGCCAGAGCCTAATAGCACACAGCTTCTAGAAAAGACCCAGTTCATTTGGGGAGCTCTTCCACAATAGCTACAACAGTACTCAAGTTCCAGTGGGGTGTCGCTTTGCTCTTATGACTTGCTGTTTTGCTTGTGTCTATCTAGCAAGGTTACTCTGTGGTATAAGAAAGGAAGCTGAACTTCTGCAGTGTGTAAATGTGCTTTTACTATACAAAGATGCTGTACATACAAAACTATTACAATCCTAGGAATACAATACAAGACTGACAGACATCTATAACAAGCAAAAATTCCTAGGAAATGAACAGCCTATGGTCTAACAGTACAAATACACTTAAAGGTTACTTATCTTCTGTTACTGTATGTTCGTGATCTCCATTGGCAACGTATTTTTTGGGAGTATCAGCCACTGTTCTTCTATCATAGGTGGCTTCTGATGTTACAGCATGATGGTGTGTGTGTCTGTCCCTACTCACCCCTTTTATGTGTCAGGCTGTTTACCATAGTTACCAAACAACAGAAAACATACATGTTTACTGTAGCTGTAGAAACAATGGACTGTTGCAAACTGTCAATTGAATACAAAAAATGGTATTTACGTACCATTGTCTAATCAAGCCAACACCTGACAGTAATCTAACAGTCATTCTTTCAGTTTGAGAGCTGAAAGAACCTCAGACAAGTACATTTCTTATTTGTTTACTGTAGCTATAGAGACAATAGCCTGTTAATTAAACTGTCAATTGAATACAACAATGATATTTACCCCCCCATTGTATAAAACAGCATTTGTTTGAGAAATCTACTCAAGCAAAAAAACTAACAATATCTCTATGACCAACCACTATTGTGTAATGTTATGTCCCATGTATTGTAATTCAGATTAATAAAAAAAAAATCATATTGTAACAAACGCAACACACTTGCATACCACTAGCTTTTCACATGTGTTAGCAGAGCTACCGTGGACTTCACTATCTGTAAGGATCATCACAAATAGTTGTGCTTTTTACTGTTTTACTGAAATAGAGTGAATCTCACCTTGTCCCTCTGCTGTTATAGAGTCTTATAAAAACTATGTTACCCTGACTTAGTCATAGACACGTTATTAATAGTCCATGTCTGACTAAAGGCATCCGAAAAGGTAGTCGGATTCGTGTAAGTTCCTTTGTAGACAAGGTAGCACTTTACGCAGACGATTTAATACTCTTTCTAAGAGACTCTGGCCCCTCACTCTCGGAAGCATTATGGATCCTAGACTGCTTTGGGGCCCTCTCGGGTCTACATACTAATTGGGTTAAATCCCTCGTTTTACCAATCGATCAAGAGACTGGCTTATCTCAATTCCCCTATGCAATGGGCAACGACTAATAAATATTTAGGGATTCATATTTCTTCCAACACTAAGGACTTTAGAAAACTTAACTTGTCCCCAGCTTTTCAGTAGTATAAACAGAGGCTGAAAGCCTGGTCACATCTCCCTTATCCCTTATTGGGAGAATTCATATAATAAAAATGGAAATCCTCACAGTCTTATTGTACAACTTAGGCACTCCCCAGTCTGGTTACCGAAATCCCTTTTATAGGCACCTTCTTATGGCAATCCCGCCCAGCTAGATTTAGTAGGAAGATTCTATGCAGACCTTGGACACAAGGGAGCTTGGCTTGCCCAGACTTTTATAACTACTATTTGGCGGCCATGCTAACCCATGCTCATAACTGGCTTGTCTCTGATGACACAAATGCCTCAGTAGTTCTGAAAGCTGCGCACTCAGGATCCTATTAGACCCTCCATAACCTCTTTTACAGGGGTCTGAGAGTCTCTCATCCCCCCCTTTATTGCTGCTATGAGGGCAGTTATTAAGACCTTGTCACGCCATGTTCGGGATTCGATCCTGGGGTTCTTTGGATGGTTTCCTATTGCCCAAGCCACCAGGGAACCTCCTTTAAGGTAGAATCCTTGTTATGATCTGCTCCTTGAGTTTAGATGCTGGCTCCACCCTGTGACCAGCTGTAGGAAGTCACCTGATCTAGTGACCCTATAAATCATCACTTCCCCTTCCTGTCTTCGCCCTAGTATAGGGCCTGTTTCCTGGTTGTTGGTGTTTAACACATTATATTCCTGCTGCTGACTTCTGCTTGTTCCCAACTACCCTTCTTGGACCATTCCTTTTGACTAGGGATGAGCTTCGAGTTCGAGTCGAACTCTTGTTCGAGTCGAACTCTTGTTCGACTCAAACATCGGCTGTTCGCAAGTTCGCCGAACAGCGAACAATTTGGGGTGTTTGCAGCAAATTCGAAAGCCACGGAACACCCTTTAAAAGTCTATGGGAGAAATCAAAAGTCCTAATTTTCAAAGGCTTATATGCATGGTATTGTCATAAAAAGTGTTTGGGGGCCTGGGTCTTGCCCCAGGGGACATGGATCAATGCAAAAAAAAGTTTTAAAAACGGACGTTTTTTTCAGGAGCATTTTAATAATGCTTAAAGTAAAACAATAAAAGTGTAATATTCCCATTAAATTTCGTACCTGGGGGGTGTCTATAGTATGCCTGTAAAGGGGTGCATGTTTCGCGTGTTTAGAACAGTCTGACAGCAAAATTACATTTCAAAGGAAAAAAAGTAATTTAAATGTATTCGCGGCTATATGAATTATCGGTCCGACAATACACATAAAAGTTCATTGATAAAAACGGCATGGGATTTCCCCACAGGGGAACCCCGAACCAAATTTTTTTTTAAAAATGGCATAGGGGTCCCCCTAAATTCCATACCAGACCCTTCAGGTCTGGTATGGATTTTAAAGGGAACCCTGTGACAAAATTAAAAAAAAATGGCGTGGGGTCCCCCCAAAAATCCATACCAGACCCTTATCCGAACACGCAACCTGGCAGGCCACAGGAAAAGAGGGGGGAAGAGAGAGCGCCCCCCTTCCTGAACTGTACCAGGCAACATGCCCTCAACATTGGGAGGGTGCTTTGGGGGGTCCCCCCCAAAGCACCTTGTCCCCATGTTGATGAGGACAAGGGCCTCATCCCCACAACCCTTGCCTGGTGGTTTTGGGGGTCTGTGGGTGGGGGGCTTATCGGAATCTGGAAGCCCCCTTTAACAAAGGGACCCCCAGATCCCGGCCCCCCATGTGTGAAATGGTAAGGGGGTACAAAAGTACCCCTACCATTTCACAAAAAAGTGTCAAAATGTTAAAATTGAGATAGTTTTTGACAATTCCTTTATTTAAATGCTTCTTCTTTCTTCTATCTTCTATCTTCTTTCTCCTATCTTCTATCTTCTATCTTCCTTTGGTTTCTTCCTCCATCTTCTTCTTCTTCTTCCTCCGATTCTCTGCTTCTTGCTCCAGTGTTCTCGTACGGCATCTTCCTCTGCGGCGTCTTCTTCCCTTCTTCTTGCTCGGGCTCATGCATTGGATCCATGATGGTAGGCTCCCGCTGTGTGATGCTTCTCATGCTGGTTCTTAAACCATCAGAGGGATGCGGGGTCACCGGGTGGGACCGCCCTCTGTTATTTAAGAACCATCAGAAGACGAGAAGCATCACACAGTGGGAGCCTACCATCATGGATGCGGAGCGGTACAAGCACGAAGAAGGGAAGAAGACGCAGCGGAGGAAAATCCCGGAAGAGAACACTGGAGCAAGAAGTAGAGGATCGGCGGAAGAAGAAGAAGATGGAGGAAGAAACCAAAGGAAGATAGAAGATAGAAGAAAGAAGAAGCATTTAAATAAAGGAATTGTCAAAAACTGTCTCTTGTCATTTTTAACATTTTTGACACTTTTTTTGTGAAATGGTAGGGGTACTTTTGTACCACCTTACCATTTCACACAGGGGGGGCGGGATCTGGGGGTCCCCTTGTTAAAGGGGGCTTCCAGATTCCGATAAGCCCTCCGCCTGCAGACTCCCACAACCACTGGGCAAGGGTTGTGGAGATGAGGCCCTTGTCCTCATCGACATGGGGACAAGGTGCTTTGGGGGGGACCCCCCAAAGCACCCTTCCAATGTTGAGGGCATGTGGCCTGGTACGGTTCAGGAGGGGGGGCACTCTCTCATCCCCCCTCTTTTCCTGCAGCCTGCCAGGTTGCATGCTCGGATAAGGGTCTGGTATGGATTTTTGGGGGGCCCCACACCTTTTTTTTTTTTGGCGCGGGGTCCCCCTTAATATCCATACCAGACCTGAAGGGCCTGGTATGGAATTTAGGGGGACCCACACGCCATTTTTTTAATTAATTTTGGTTCGGGGTTCCCCTGTGGGGAAATCTCATGCCGTTTTTATCAATGAACTTTTATGTGTATTGTCGGACCGACAATTCATATAGCCGCGAGTACTTTTAAATGACTTTTTTTCCTTTGAAATGTAATTTTGCTGTCAGACTGTTCTAAACACGGAAAACATGCGCCCCTTTACAGGCATACTATAGACACCCCCCAGGTACGAAATTTAAAGGAATAATACACTTTTATTGTTTCACTTTAAGCATTATTAAAATCACTGCTCCCGAAAAAATGGCCTTTTTTAAAACTTTTTTTTGCATTGATCCATGTCCCCTGGGGCAGGACCCAGGTCCCCAAACACTTTTTATGACAATAACTTGCATATAAGCCTTAAAAAATAGCACTTTTGATTATTCATGTTTGAGTCCCATAGACTTTAACGGTGTTAGCACGTTCAAACAAATTTTTTTGCCTGTTTGCATGTTCAGGTGCGAACCGAACCGGGGGGTGTTCGGCTCATCCCTGCTTTTGACTTCGCTGATCACTGTTGCTGACTCTGCCTGTTCCAGACCTTGCCTCTTGGACTACTCCTTTGGACTTTGCTGATCACTGTTGCCGACTCTGCCTGTTTCCGCCCTTGACTCTTGGACTTTTCCTTTGGATTACTCTTATCGGGTTTGCTGACTTCACTCTCTACCAACTGTGAGTTGTTTGTTTGGTGCTCCTTGATTTAGTCTGTTTGCACTTCCCATTGTGGTCCCCTATTTCTGGCTGCAGGATATCAACCGCCCTTCCACCTGATACTGGGATAAGAAGACCACTGGTCAGGAAACTGAAGGGATGGTTAGAGTCTCCTGGCAGACCTGACAGTGCTGGCATGTTGTTATTATTAAACCTAATACAGTGCAGGGTAAAAGGTCCCCATCCACGCCACTTTGGTTTAATCCCATGTTACCACAATTCCATTCGTTACCGAACCCCAGTCTATGGGCTGCCAAAGGAGTTCAGACATTTGTGATGGGTGTGCACTATTTACGTTTGACAGGTTAAGGAATAAATTTACATTGCCTAATGTGTTCTTTTTCCCATTCCTGCAACTCTGACATGTATATGCATCCCAATTTGAATCCTCTCCATTTAGATTGGAGCAGGATGATTTGGAGGTTCTCCTTCAGGATGACGCTCTTTTAAAAAAAACACTATCTGTGATCTACAAGTCACTACTGACTTCCGTTCATGAGGGTCTAGATGCCCTGCTTACTGTGTGGCATTCAGGGGAGCAGGACTTGGACAATGAAGACTGGGAGGATCGCTGGGACAGCCCATTCCAAGCATTAATATTGACTAAAGATAGGTTGATTCAATTTAAAATAGTGCACATAATTTATTTTACATCACAAAGACTACATTGTATCTACCCTAGTTCCTCTTGCTGTTGGAGGTGTTCTAGACCCTGCGGGATTTGCCCATATCTTTTGGGAGTGCCCTCAAATTAGTAACTATTAGAGGGATGTGACCCAGTTTATATATACTCTGACTACTATACATGTCCCTGTAAAGGTTGAAGTTTGTCTCCTGGGGTTAGTTGACACTTTGGCTGCTAATAGGGTGATGTGTACTCTATTGGGTCTCTTATTATTTTATGCCAGGAAGGTGATGGTGCTCTTAATTTGTCCTTCTGGAAGCATCTAATCAATACGGTTGCACGCATAAACAAAGCAGGCGCATGTGCCGCATACAGCGTGATCGTGCCCGTGTGATCGTGTCACGGAGCCTCAGAATGGGTAAGTGCCTATGTAAACAAGGCATTTACCCGTTCTGGCTTGTGTCATGACAGAGATCAATGGTCTCTGTCATCGAGAGCAGTGATCACTGTCATGTGACCTGAAGCCCATCCCCCCACAGTTAGAATCACTCCCTAGGACTCACTTAACTCCTTCATCACCCCCTAGTGGTTAACCCCTTCACTGCCAGTGTCATTTACACAGTAATTAGTGCATTTTTATAGCACTGATCGCAATGGTCCCAAAACAGTATCAAAAGTGTATACTGTCGCAGTCCCGATGAAAATCGCAGATCAACACCATTCCTATTAAAAAAAAAAATTAAAAATAAAAATGCCATAAAACTATCCCCTACGCTATAACCTTTGTGCAAACCAATCAATATACGCTTATTGCGATTTTTTTACCAATAATATGTAGAAGAATACATATCGGCCTAAACTGAGGAAAAAAAATGTTTTTTTATAAATTTTTGGTGGATATTTATTATGGCAAAAAGTAAAAAATAATGCGTTTTTTTCAAAATTGTCTCTCCTTTTTTGTTTATAGCGCAAAAAATAAAAACCGCAGAGGTGATCAAATACCACCAAAAGAAAGCTCTATTTGTGGGAAAAAGAGGACGTCAATTTTGTTTAGGTGCAATGTCGCACAACCGCGCAATTGTCAGTTAAAACGACACAGTTCCGAATTGTAAAAAGTGCTCTGGTCAGGAAGTGGGTAAAATCTTCCGGGGCTGAATCGGTTAAGGAAGTGGAGGTGGTCACATCTTTCCGCATACCTAGAAGTGCCTGGCATTTAACAGGATTCCATCAGTTAAACAGGGCAATGGGGAAGCACAACAATGTATTCAATGTATTCTAAAAAAAAAAACTGTCACTTTGCCTTGAACGTACAGAGTTTACATTAACCGGTTCCTGACCGGCGCACGACGATGTACGTCGGCAGAATGGCACGGCTGGGCAAATGGGCGTACCTGTACGTCCATTTGAATTCCCCGCCATGTCATTGCGTGTGCGCAGGCCGGGAGCTCCATGAGTCGGGTCGCTGGTCCCGCAGACTCGATCGCCACGGGATTACCCGCGATCGCCTCACGGAGAGGACGAACGGGGAGATGCTGATGTAAACAGCATCTCCCCGTTCTGCCTATTGACAAGTGTCACTGATCACTGCTCCCTGTCATCGGGAGCAGTGATCAGTCTAGTGACACATACAGCCCCTTCCCCCTACAGTTAGAAAACACTCCCCTAGTACTGATTAACCCCTCCCCGCCCCCTAGTGGTTAACCCTTTCACTGCCAGTGTCATTTACACAGTAATGTATAAATTCTGTATAAATGACAATGGTCCCAAAAATGTGTCAAAATGTCCGACATGTCCGCCATAACGTCGCAGTCACAATAAAAATCGCTGATCGCCGCCATTACTAGTAAAAAAAAAAATTATTAATAAAAATGCCATAAAACTATCCCCTATTTAGTAAACGCTTTAACTTTTGCGCAAACCAATCAATAAACGCTTATTGTGATTTTTTTAGCTAAAATATGTAGAAGAATACGTATTAGCCTAAACTGAGGAAAAAAAATGTTTTTTATATATTTTTGGGGGATATTTATTATAGCAAAATGTAAAAAATAATGCATTTTTTTCAAAATTGTCGCTCTTATTTTGTTTATAGCGCAAAAAATAAAAATCGCAGAGGTGATTAAATACCACCAAAAGAAAGCTCTATTTGTGGGAAAAAAAGGACGTAAATTTTGTTTGGGAGCCACGTCCCACGACCGCGCAATTGTCAGTTAAAGCGACACAGTGCCGAATCGCAAAAGACGCTCTGGTCAGGAAGGGGGTAAATTCTTCCGAGGCTGAAGCGGTTAAAGGACCTCCTATAATTTACACACTAACTGACAGATTAGAAAAATGGCATCAAAATATTGACAAGATTTGACACTTGGTAGCTCAGATCCAATACAGATACAGTGAAATTGGCTCGCCAATATTTCTGGCCAATACACATAAATTGTCAAGGACCAATGTCAATTGTACAAATTGGCTCCTCTAGCAAAAATAATCTAAAAGAGAACCCGGTCTTCTCCAAATCCTCTTATGACAAGGGTGGAAGTAGTTGCAGAGTACTCACAGGTTGTGACCTCTACAGTATTTTGCAGCCACCATGAACAGCACAGAGAACACATATTAGTCTAATACACTAATGTTCCCAGATAATAGAACCAGGGAACAGTAAGGTTAGACAGGGTAGAATCAGCAAGAGGTATGGAGCAAAGTACTGGGAAGCACAACACGTTAGCCAAGTGGAGATTAGTATACAGTATGTATCTATTTATAATTTTTAACACCTACCTGTGAAGCAACTGGAAACCATATGTTTTTTAACAATAATGAATTAAATACTTTGCCTAGAATGAGTTCTGCGTAGAACTTCCAAGAGTGTATGAGCTAAAAGGGAATCGGGGTAAGAGTTTACTGTTTTTTGCATGATTGAATCTATTAAATTGAGGGGGGAGATGGGCGGAGCCTAGCGGAGCAGACATGCATTGTTAGAGCTCTGCACCGCTGAGGAGAGAAGAGAAGGACAAAGCGGAGCCTGCAGGCTCAAAAGGTATCCATTTGAACCTTTTTGCCCCAGGGAACAAACTGTGAAAGTTTGGGCAGGAAATATGGTACTGGGAGGAAACCGTGGCAGAAATAAAAATCACCTCACAAAGAGCTCACAGGCACTCACTGCAACTAAAGCAGCTCCAGTCACCTCACAAGATACACCATCAGGGCGCTCTCACAGACAGAAAATGTCACAGCAAGACTCTCCATTTGAGTCAGATACAGAACAAATCCTCTCACAAACTTCTCCACAAGCCTCCTCAGCATCCCCAGTAATATTATTACAATTTGAAAAGATGCTTCATAAGGCTTTAAAACAAACCTCAGACCAAATAACAAAAAGCCTAACCAAAGAAATAAGAGAGCTGGGAAACCACACCGCAGCCTTAGAAATAAAAATGGATGAAATTGAAATTACAACCCAAGTAAATATAACAGAATTGGAACAATTAAAAGAAGAGAATTTAATACTTCAAACTTGCGCATAAGGGGAATACCTGAAACTGTGACAGACCTGCAATCTACTATTACTGCTCTATTACAAGAACTAAAGCCAGATATCCCTATTGAACGTTTAGAACTGGACAGAGTACACAGAGCCCTCACAGCCAAAAAGAAAGATGGACCCCCACGTGATATAATCACAAAATTTCATTATTACAGAACGAAAGAACAATTACTAATTGCTGCAAGAGAAAAAAAGGAACTTAATTTTCAAGGACACAATTATCAAATTTTTGCTGACCTATCCCAACTTACTATTACTAAAAGACGATCCATGAAACCCCAACTAATGGAACTGCAACGCCACAACATTATGTATCAATGGGGCTTCCCCTTTTCAGTCAGATTTAACTACCAAGGTACAATTTACAGAAGCAGATCAGCAGATGAACTACAACAGACCCTTTTAAAATTAAATCTGACAGAACCCACAAGCAGCAACTCTCCCACACACAGAAGAATGACATCATCTTCACCTTCAGGCAGCACTCAGAAAATTTCAGAACAAAATGGGAATCATCATTCTCACAAAAGAGGCCGTTATGCCACATTATCCATGGACCAAGAAGATTCAATGGACTGACATCCTAATTCCTGATATCTCTACATTTATTATACTAAGAGATGGTTCTCTATAAAAAACCTGTATTTATAACTGAATGTAACTGCATTCTGATAGTCACACATGGTGTGGGATCATGTTACATTCCAGTTATATTTCTTATTACTTCTGATTCATATAGCCTTAGAATATATAAGTGAAATAAGGAAATTCTTGTTCAGTTATATATTATCAGGTAATAACAATTTGTCCTATTACTTTTTTGGACAAATATGTTCAATAATCCAGAAGTAATGGAAGCTTTTTCTTTCTTTTCTTAAAACAAATATATTATTACCTAACTAGTTCCTAGAATTATGTTTTTGTTTATTCTAATCTGAAGCAATACAACCTCAATTTTATGAGTTAACATATCTAAACAGTTGCATATGAATAAAATATGTAATTGTTTACTCTAAAAGGGTTAAAATCCCAAAATAATTCAAACTATCTTCATCAATACCGAAGTTATTAACAGTACCTTTCTAACTGAATTATTTAGCCTAGGGCAAGACTAACCATATACAATCACCCTGGAATAAATAATTTCAACAAAAACTATATTCTGCACTCCAATTAATGAAACATCATTTTGATGTCTTTTGACATAGCACTTCTCTCCTGTAAGCGGAAGATCCGTGTACCCCCATTAGCCCTCCTCATTCTCCCAACCATATTATGTGGGAGTGTGACGAAGGCACTTATTCCCCTGAGAATGATATTTACTCTCTTTCACGGGTAAATTGTGATTACTTGCAAAAAATAATTTATACAATGTATCATCTAATCTCATATGTTTTTTGTTTACTCTTTACTCCAGAATTCACTGGTTTCTTTTCTATCTATTCATCTCTTCAGTCCACACAGGTTGATCTGCGCAGTCAGCTCTGCATAACAAAAAGTAAGTCAAAACTATTTGATCTGTTGCCATGGCACCACTGAATATGCTTTCCCTGAATATTCAGGGAATAAATGTCTCTCAAAAAAGGACCAAAGCCTTCCGTACTTTTCATAACAAGAAGGCTCACATAGTATGCCTCCAAGAAACACACTTCACCAAAGATTCTACTCCAAAATATATTTCTCCGTTTTATCAACAAATTTACACGGCTTCTGCCTGTACCAAGCAAAGGGGAACTCTAATTGCATTTCACCGATCCACACCATTCACCTTATCATCAGAAATTAAAGACCCAGAAGGTAGATACCTGATACTCATGGGTTATATAATGGATACAGCAATCACGGTGATTTCCTACTATGCTCCTAACAAACAACCTACACCATTCCTCTCACATATATTACAAGTGATTAATACACACAAAATAGGAACAGTGATAATGTGTGGGGATTCGAACCAGGTCCTCCTCCCATTTCTAGATAAATCACCTTTTACACCATCCAAAATAACCTCTAGATTACCTTTTTCTCAACTTCTTTCCAAATACAATCTGGTAGATTCGTGGAGAGAAAGTAACCCAATGAAAAAGAAATTCACTTATTTCTCGCACCCTCATCAAACCTTCACCAGAATAGATCATATTTTTCTAACAATAGGAATGATACCAGAAATTATTGCATCAGATATAATTCCGATTCCGTGGTCTGACCATAATGCAGTATACACTACTATAGCCTCAGCCATACCAAAAGCGCATGACCCAACGTGGTACTTACCGGACATAATGCTCAAACACCCACTACATCAGATGGCCATTGAACAAGCTTTAAAGGAATACATATCAATTAATAATACAACAGACATCTCCCCAATAACACTGTGGGAAGCTCATAAGCCTGTCTTGCGTGGTACAATACAAAGACAAATGGCACTATTTAAACGGGAACGCAAAAATCTAGCAAAAAAACTAGAACTCAATTTTAATGCAGCCTACATATCATTTCAAGATAATCCATCTCAGAGTACAAAATCTCATCTGGAAAAATCTAGATTGGAATACGATCTATTTCTCACTGAGTCAGTTGATAAATCCCTCAAACGCTCCAAACACAATTTCTACATGAATACAAACAAACCAGGTACATATTTGGCTCGGGCATTAAATTCAACTAACAAATCTTTCAAACCAATACGTTTGAAATTATCAAAAAATGTTTACACTTGTAATCCAGTTAAAATAGTCCATAAATTTCACTCACATCTCGCAACTTTATACAAGACAAACAATGAATTTAATCCTACAGAGGCTGAATCCTTCTTCTCAAAAATAACCTTACCTGAGTTATCTCAGAATCAAAAAAGCAGTTTGGATGAGCCCTATAACTATAGATGAAGGTGCTAACGCCATAAAAGACCTAAAACTTAACAAAAGACCAGGCACAGACGGCTACTCAGGCCTTATACTATAAAACATTCTCAGAAATACTCTCTCCCATTCTCACTGAAACTTTTAACAAACTTCTAGATGGACATTCTTTTCGGCAAGAAACACTAATGGCAATTGTTTGTATGATCCCAAAACCCCTTTCTGATGATACTTCCTGTGTGAATTATCGGCCTATCTCTCTGTTAAACCTCGATATTAAATTATTAGCAAAAATAATAGCAAAACGCCTCAATAGCATTAAAGGAAAATTAATACATAGAGATCAAGTAGGCTTCATGCCAAATAGACAGGCAGGCGATAATATACGCAGGGCAGTGTTATTGGCACATATTGCTAAAAAACGGAAAATCCCTTTATGTTTTCTATCTCTCGATATTAAGAGGGCATTTGATACAGTATCCTGGCAATATATGCAATATTCATTACAAAAATGGGGTTTTGGACCCCACTTTTTAACATGGATCAAAGCATTATATAATAAACCCAAAGCCTATATAAAATATGCTGGATACAAATCTGAAGCCTTTAATATCGAAAGAGGTACCCGACAGGGTTGCCCATTATCTCCCTTATTATTTGCCCTTATACTCGAACCCATGGCCCAATACATCAGAACAAACCAAACTATAACTGGCATTGAAGTAGGAGGTATTACACACAAATTATGTATATTTGCAGATGATATATTACTTTTTCTATTATCACCACAGGTCTCTGGTCCTAACTTAATACCAGCTCTTGATGGATTTGCAGCCCTATCCGGCCTTATGATTAATCCTAAGAAATGCCTAGTGCTTAATATTTCGCTCACAAACATGGAATTGATCCCGGCTAGGGCTGCACTCCCATTCACACGGGCAGAAAAATCAATCCCATATCTTGGAATTCATTTAACAGCATCTCATTCTGACTTATTCTCAACCAATTATCCTCCTGTATTAAGACAGATCACAAATCTAATAAAACAATGGTCGCAACTTCCTTTATCCTGGATAGGGAAGATTAATGCAATCAAAATGACTATTCTACCCAAATTGCTTTATCTATTCAGAGTCCTCCCTATTCCAATTCCTTCCTATTTTTTGAGAATAGTACAAAAAAGAGCAACTTCGTTTATATGGGGCTCTTCTAAACCACGTATACCTATACACACACTACATCTTCCCAAAAATAAAGGAGGCCTGGGATACCCTAATTTTACTAACTACTACAGAGCAGCACATTTGGCCAGTCTGTCCAAATACCATGCAAAACAGGAAATCCCATTATGGGTATTTATAGAGGCTTCAGAAAATGACCCTCTATTAATATCAAATTTATTATGGCTTGATCCTAAAGACCGCTTTAAAATTCATAATCCCATAACTAAACACTTCTTATCTCTCTGGGATAAACTAAAAACCAAATATCAGTTACAATCTCCACACAATCCTTTCCTTTCTTTTATCAGAAATCCGGCCTTTTATCCGGCATGGATCTACCCAAATTCTTTTAAAGCTTGGACAACATCAGGCATTCAGACACTAAATGACTTCATAGCATCTAAATCATTCCTTTCATTCCCATCGCTTAGAGAAAAATATGATCTACCAAACTCTGAGATATTTAGATATCTCCAAATCAAAAATTTCTATACATCATTCCTAAAGGGGGATACACCATTATCCCAATTATCCATTTTTGAATCAATCTGTACAAAAGATCCATTTGCTAAAGGTACAATTTCATCACTTTATAATCAATTATATGGAGTAGCAAATCTTAATAGACCCTCTTACGTTCAGAGGTGGGAGGAGGACCTGGGACGAACTTTAGAAGACACAGACTGGTCTAACATATGGCTCACATCTAAGTCATCTTCACCCAACACCTTAGCACTGGAGACAAATTATAAAATCCTACCTCGCTGGTACCTTGTACCCGCTAGAGTGGCAAAATATTCACCTAATACCTCAGCTCTTTGTTTTCGAGGATGCCCAGAAATAGGCACATATTTACACATATGGTGGACGTGCCCAGTAATCCAAACCTTCTGGAAGGAAGTCTTCGTGATTGCATCTAAAATATTTAAAAAAATAATACAACCAGATCCATATTTAACTTTACTTAATCTAAAACCGGAATGGTTAACACTCTCTCAATTCAAACTTATGATCCAACTAATAACGGCTGCAAAACAAACAGTGGCCAAGGCATGGAAATCTTCTACATTGGTACTAGCAGAAACAATTCACAGAATGAATAATACAATGTCCCATGCTAAGATGGTAGCCATCGATCAAAATCAAATTCCAAAATTTGAAAAACTTTGGCATCCTTGGATAAAACAACAGTTCCTGTCAAACTTCAATGACTCTGTCCTGTTGCCATGGTAACAGATTAAATGACTTACAGAGACACCCATTCTAAGGCTTCAAAGAGAACTAAAAAGAATAATAAACTGACGAGCGGGACAACCTTGTGGACCATACCTCTACCTTTCCTTGTCAAAAGAAGTTTATTGAGTATACAATATTCTAAAGATACATAAAGTAAGTTTACAAGGATCTATAAAGTAAGCTCATTGTTTTACAGTAGGGTTTATATAGGTAAATATCATGAAATTTCAAATATTAAACATTGGGTTCATGTAAACCTAAATTAAAGATATATATTATTTCCTTAGTTACTTTTGTAGGTATTTAAATGATTTATACCTACTATACATATTGTTTACAAGTAGAGTGTATATAGGTCAAATAAATTCTGATAATGAGCTTTAATCGTAAGGTGGAGAAAGGGAAAGAGAAAGAAGAAAAAGGGTTGAAAGGTAGAGGTATGGTCCACAAGGTTGTCCCGCTCGTCAGTTTATTATTCTTTTTAGTTCTCTTTGAAGCCTTAGAATGGGTGTCTCTGTAAGTCATTTAATCTGTTACCATGGCAACAGGACAGAGTCATTGAAGTTTGACAGGAACTGTTGTTTTATCCAAGGATGCCAAAGTTTTTCAAATTTTGGAATTTGATTTTGATCGATGGCTACCATCTTAGCATGGGACATTGTATTATTCATTCTGTGAATTGTTTCTGCTAGTACCAATGTAGGAGATTTACATGCCTTGGCCACTGTTTGTTTTGCAGCCGTTATTAGTTGGATCATAAGTTTGAATTGAGAGAGTGTTAACCATTCCGGTTTTAGATTAAGTAAGGTTAAATATGGATCTGGTTGTATTATTTTTTTAAATATTTTAGATGCAATCACGAAGACTTCCTTCCAGAAGGTTTGGATTACTGGGCACGTCCACCATATGTGTAAATATGTGCCTATTTCTGGGCATCCTCAAACAAAGAGCTGAGGTATTAGGTGAATATTTTGCCACTCTAGCGGGTACAAGGTACCAGCGAGTTAGGACTTTATAATTTGTCTCCAGTGCTAAGATGTTGGGTGAAGATGACTTAGATGTGAGCCATATGTTAGACCAGTCCGTGTCTTCTAAAGTTCGTCCCAGGTCCTCCTCCCACCTCTGAACGTAAGAGGGTCTATTAAGATTTGCTACTCCATATAATTGATTATAAAGTGATGAAATTGTACCTTTAGCAAATGGATCTTTTGTACAGATTGATTCAAAAATGGATAATTGGGATAATGGTGTATCCCCCTTTAGGAATGGTGTATAGAAATTTTTGATTTGGAGATATCTAAATATCTCAGAGTTTGGTAGATCATATTTTTCTCTAAGCGATGGGAATGAAAGGAATGATTTAGATGCTATGAAGTCATTTAGTGTCTGAATGCCTAATGTTGTCCAAGCTTTAAAAGAATTTGGGTAGATCCATGCCGGATAAAAGGCCGGATTTCTGATAAAAGAAAGGAGAGGATTGTGTGGAGATTGTAACTGATATTTGGTTTTTAGTTTATCCCAGAGAGATAAGAAGTGTTTAGTTATGGGATTATGAATTTTAAAGCGGTCTTTAGGATCAAGCCATAATAAATTTGATATTAATAGAGGGTCATTTTCTGAAGCCTCTATAAATACCCATAATGGGATTTCCTGTTTTGCATGGTATTTGGACAGACTGGCCAAATGTGCTGCTCTGTAGTAGTTAGTAAAATTAGGGTATCCCAGGCCTCCTTTATTTTTGGGAAGATGTAGTGTGTGTATAGGTATACGTGGTTTAGAAGAGCCCCATATAAACTAAGTTGCTCTTTTTTGTACTATTCTCAAAAAATAGGAAGGAATTGGAATAGGGAGGACTCTGAATAGATAAAGCAATTTGGGTAGAATAGTCATTTTGATTGCATTAATCTTCCCTATCCAGGATAAAGGAAGTTGTGACCATTGTTTTATTAGATTTGTGATCTGTCTTAATACAGGAGGATAATTGGTTGAGAATAAGTCAGAATGAGATGCTGTTAAATGAATTCCAAGATATGGGATTGATTTTTCTGCCCGTGTGAATGGGAGTGCAGCCCTAGCTGGGATCAATTCCATGTTTGTGAGCAAAATATTAAGCACTAGGCATTTCTTAGGATTAATCATAAGGCCGGATAGGGCTGCAAATCCATCAAGAGCTGGTATTAAGTTAGGACCAGAGACCTGTGGTGATAATAGAAAAAGTAATATATCGTCTGCAAATATACATAATTTGTGTGTAATACCTCCTACTTCAATGCCAGTTATAGTTTGGTTTGTTCTGATGTATTGGGCCATGGGTTCGAGTATAAGGGCAAATAATAAGGGAGATAATGGGCAACCCTGTCGGGTACCTCTTTCGATATTAAAGGCTTCAGATTTGTATCCAGCATATTTTATATAGGCTTTGGGTTTATTATATAATGCTTTGATCCATGTTAAAAAGTGGGGTCCAAAACCCCATTTTTGTAATGAATATTGCATATATTGCCAGGATACTGTGTCAAATGCCCTCTTAATATCGAGAGATAGAAAACATAAAGGGATTTTCCGTTTTTTAGCAATATGTGCCAATAACACTGCCCTGCGTATATTATCGCCTGCCTGTCTATTTGGCATGAAGCCTACTTGATCTCTATGTATTAATTTTCCTATAATGCTATTGAGGCGTTTTGCTATTATTTTTGCTAATAATTTAATATCGAGGTTTAACAGAGAGATAGGCCGATAATTCACACAGGAAGTATCATCAGAAAGGGGTTTTGGGATCATACAAACAATTGCCATTAGTGTTTCTTGCCGAAAAGAATGTCCATCTAGAAGTTTGTTAAAAGTTTCAGTGAGAATGGGAGAGAGTATTTCTGAGAATGTTTTATAGTATAAAGCCGAGTAGCCGTCTGGGCCTGGTCTTTTGTTAAGTTTTAGGTCTTTTATGGCGTTAGCAACTTCATCTATAGTTATAGGCTCATCCAAACTGCTTTTTTGATTCTGAGATAACTCAGGTAAGGTTATTTTTGAGAAGAAGGATTCAGCCTCTGTAGGATTAAATTCATTGTTTTTCTTGTATAAAGTTGCGAGATGTGAGTGAAATTTATGGACTATTTTAACTGGATTACAAGTGTAAACATTTTTTGATAATTTCAAACGTATTGGTTTGAAAGATTTGTTAGTTGAATTTAATGCCCGAGCCAAATATGTACCTGGTTTGTTTGTATTCATGTAGAAATTGTGTTTGGAGCGTTTGAGGGATTTATCAACTGACTCAGTGAGAAATAGATCGTATTCCAATCTAGATTTTTCCAGATGAGATTTTGTACTCTGAGATGGATTATCTTGAAATGATATGTAGGCTGCATTAAAATTGAGTTCTAGTTTTTTTGCTAGATTTTTGCGTTCCCGTTTAAATAGTGCCATTTGTCTTTGTATTGTACCACGCAAGACAGGCTTATGAGCTTCCCACAGTGTTATTGGGGAGATGTCTGTTGTATTATTAATTGATATGTATTTCTTTAAAGCTTGTTCAATGGCCATCTGATGTAGTGGGTGTTTGAGCATTATGTCCGGTAAGTACCATGTTGGGTCATGCGCTTTTGGTATGGCTGAGGCTATAGTAGTGTATACTGCATTATGGTCAGTCCACGGAATCGGAATTATATCTGATGCAATAATTTCTGGAATCATTCCTATTGTTAGAAAAATATGATCTATTCTGGTGAAGGTTTGATGAGGGTGCGAGAAATAAGTGAATTTCTTTTTCATTGGGTTACTTTCTCTCCACGAATCTACCAGATTGTATTTGGAAAGAAGTTGAGAAAAAGGTAATCTAGAGGTTATTTTGGATGGTGTAAAAGGTGATTTATCTAGAAATGGGAGGAGGACCTGGTTCGAATCCCCACACATTATTACTGTTCCTATTTTGTGTGTATTAATCACTTGTAATATATGTGAGAGGAATGGTGTAGGTTGTTTGTTAGGAGCGTAGTAGGAAATCACCGTGATTGCTGTATCCATTATATAACCCATGAGTATCAGGTATCTACCTTCTGGGTCTTTAATTTCTGATGATAAGGTGAATGGTGTGGATCGGTGAAATGCAATTAGAGTTCCCCTTTGCTTGGTACAGGCAGAAGCCGTGTAAATTTGTTGATAAAAAGGAGAAATATATTTTGGAGTAGAATCTTTGGTGAAGTGTGTTTCTTGGAGGCATACTAAGTGAGCCTTCTTGTTATGAAAAGTACGGAAGGCTTTGGTCCTTTTTTGAGGGACATTTATTCCCTGAACATTCAGGGAAAGTATATTCAGTGGTGCCATGTCAACAGATCAAATAGTTTTGACTTACTTTTTGTTATGCAGAGCTGACTGCGCAGATCAACCTGTGTGGACTGAAGAGATGAATAGATAGAAAAGAAACCAGTGAATTCTGGAGTAAAGAGTAAACAAAAAACATATGAGATTAGTTGATACATTGTATAAATTATTTTTTGCAAGTAATCACAATTTACCCGTGAAAGAGAATAAATATCTCTCTCAGGGGGATAAGTGCCTTCGTCACACTCCCACATAATATGGTTGGGAGAATGAGGAGGGCTAATGGGGGTACACGGATCTTCCGCTTACAGGAGAGAAGTGCTATGTCAAAAGACATCAAAATGATGTTTCATTAATTGGAGTGCAGAATATAGTTTTTGTTGAAATTACTTATTCCAGGGTGGTTGTATATGGTTAGTCTTGCCCTAGGCTAAATAATTCAGTTAGAAAGGTACTGTTAATAACTTTGGTATCGATGAAGATAGTTTGAATTATTTTGGGATTTTAACCCTTTTAGAGTAAACAATTACATATTTTATTCATATGTAACTGTTTAGATATGTTAACTCATAAAATTGAGGTTGTATTGCTTCAGATTAGAATAAACAAAAACATAATTCTAGGAACTAGTTAGGAAAAGAAAGAAAAAGCTTCCATTACTTCTGGATTATTGAACATATTTGTCCTAAAAAGTAATAAATCTATTGTTATTACCTGATAATATATAACTTAACAAGAATTTCCTTATTTCACTTATATATTCTAAGGCTATATGAATCAGAAGTAATAAGAAATATAACTGGAATGTAACATGATCCCACACAGTGTGTGACTATCAGAATGCAGTTACATTCAGTTATAAATACAGGTTTTTTATAGAGAACCATCTCTTAGTATAATAAATGAGGAGATATCAGGAATTAGGATGTCAGTCCATTGAATCTTCTTGGTCCATGGATGATGTGGCATAACGGCCTCTTTTGTGAGAATGATGATTCCCATTTTGTTCTGAAATTTTCTGGGTGCTGCCTGAAGGTGAAGATGATGTCATTCTTCTGCATGTGGGAGAGTTGCTGCTTGTGGGTTCTGTCAGATTTAATTTTAAAAGGGTTTGTTGTAGTTCATCTGCTGATCTGCTTCTGTAAATTGTACCTTGGTAGTTAAATCTGACTGAAAAGGGGAAGCCCCATTGATACATAATGTTGTGGTGTTGCAGTTCCATTAGTTGGGGTTTCATGGATCGTCTTTTAGTAATAGCAAGTTGGGATAGGTCAGCAAAAATTTGATAATTGTGTCCTTGAAAATTAAGTTCCTTTTTTTCTCTTGCAGCAATTAGTATTTGTTCTTTCGTTCTGTAATAATGAAATTTTGTGATTATATCACGTGGGGGTCCATCTTTCTTTTTGGCTGTGAGGGCTCTGTGTACTCTGTCCAGTTCTAAACGTTCAATAGGGATATCTGGCTTTAGTTCTTGTAATAGAGCAGTAATAGTAGATTGCAGGTCTGTCACAGTTTCAGGTATTCCCCTTATGCGCAAGTTTGAACGTCTGGCTCTATTTTCGTAATCTTCGAGCTTAGTTTGAAGTATTAAATTCTCTTCTTTTACTTGTTCCAATTCTGTTATATTTACTTGGGTTGTAATTTAAATTTCATCCATTTTTATTTCTAAGGCTGCGGTGCGGTTTCCCAGCTCTCTTATTTCTTTGGTTAGGCTTTTTGTTATTTGGTCTGAGGTTTGTTTTAAAGCCTTATGAAGCATCTTTTCAAATTGTAATAATATTACTGGGGATACTGAGGAGGCTTGTGGAGAAGTTTGTGAGAGGATTTGTTCTGTATCTGACTCAAATGGAGAGTCTTGCTGTGACATTTTCTGTCTGTGAGAGTGCCCTGATGCTGTATCTTGTGAGGTGACTGGAGCTGCTTCAGCTGCAGTGAGTGCCTGTGAGCTCTTTGTGAGGTGATTTTTATTTCTGCCACGGTTTCCTCCCAGTACCATATTTCTTGCCCAAACTTTCACAGTTTGTTCCCTGGGGTAAAAAGGTTCAAATGGATACCTTTTGAGCCTGCAGGCTCCGCTTTGTCCTTCTCTTCTCTCCTCAGCAGTGCAGAGCTCTAACAATGCATGTCTGCTCCGTTAGGCTCCGCCCATCTCCCCCCCATACCTCTACCTTTCAACCCTTTTTCTTCTTTCTCTTTCCTTTTCTCCACCTTACGATTAAAGCTCATTATCAGAATTTATTTGACCTATATACACTCTACTTGTAAACAATATGTATAGTAGGTATAAATCATTTAAATACCTACAAAAGTACCTAAGGAAATTATATATATCTTTAATTTAGGTTTACGTGAACCCAATGTTTAATATTTGAAATTTCATGATATTTACCTATATAAACCCTACTGTAAAACAATGAGCTTACTTTATAGATCCTTGTAAACTTACTTTATGTATCTTTATAATATTGTGTACTCAATAAACTTCTTTTGACAAGGAATCTATTAAATTGATCTTGGCTATGACAAGACAACCACCCAATCTAGCTGTTTTTCATCATGTTCTGATAGCTATCACTGTAGCAGACAGTGGACGATACAATGTATTGGACATTTAAGGAAAACTCACTATTGTATCCCTGTGTTTAGTCACTCCTCCAGCCCCTCCAATCTCCATTGACATAAATACATCCCCTCAGCTAAGCTGGGGGTATATATTTACTTAGTACTCTTCAGTGCTATGCAAACTTTTTAGTATGAAAGCAATCAGATTATTTTCCCCACACATCTGACCACCCTCTAAATGCTATTGGGACCTTTGGAGTTGACTACAACAGATTATACTATTATGATTTAAAGATCAATAAAAGGGATTTTATATCCTGCTAGGACTTCTATATACTGGATGTCAGTGCTGAAATAAGGTTCCCGAATTATTCCTTTATTTACTGATGCACTAATTACATGTGCTCTTTGCTGATTAATTATAGGTAAGACACAGGCTGAATCTAATTAAGCACAGAACCTGTATATTTATTATATATCAATGATTAATATCATACGTCGGTAACCCTGCTTTGCTTAAAATTAATTATCATTACAATACACATTAAATTTGTGTTCTATTCTTGTCAGAGCAAACTGAGATGACATTCTAACAGAATAATATACCTTTCCTGCATTGCTTTCCAAATGACATGTGTAAATAACTTTACATGTGTTCAGATGCAAAAAGCTTACGTTCTTCTATTCCATTTTAATATGACTTTGAGAAATGCTAAACAGATTAAATGGTCCATTGCTGTTGGTAATGGTTCTTGTTTAGTGATAAAGGGCCAAATCACACCAATGCATTGTGATAACACACATGTTAATGCTCACATGAACACAGTGCAAGGCAACACAGCATGCACACATTGCATTGCAGTGACATATATATAATCAGTGACACCCCAACCCACCTGTTTTGCAGTGCACATCAACACATGATAGATATGACTGGGCTATTTTTCTGGTCTTTGGGAACCCCTGCTAAACATTATAATTCATGGAACTCACGGTGTATTTGAATTTCAGCAAGTTGTAGAACTTGTAAAAACTAATGAATATGGCAGATCTAAAGTATTTGAACATTTTTTTCACTCTCTCTTGCTTTGTACAACAATTATTTTCTGTAATAATTGTGAAATTAAACCAAACCACCTTAGGTGGAACTTCCAGTGACATCACTTTCAACGATTGGAGCACAAACCACAGGTATTGGATTGTACACTGATTTTATTCGTGAACATGTTGTAAGAAATGTGATTTGAATAGCCATTGTTTTAATACAATTTTAAACAAAATGAATGGATTTACACTATGGATACTATCTCATCTCCTCCATGCTACACCTTTTTGAGATATTCACTGGCTTGCTTGGAAGTTTGAGGAACCATTGATAAACTATATTTGGGCGCTTAATCCATCTGGAACTGATATTCATTGGCTTGCTGGGAAGTTTGAAGAACCATTGATAAATCATGTTAAGATTCTTAACCCACCTGGAGTTGGTGAGTAGGGCACAGAAGGAGGGGAGCACATCTGCACTACTTACATCAAGAGTTTATGAGCACAGACTGCACTTTATGAAGATTGTGGCACATTGCCAATTGATGGAAACTTTTCTTATGTTATAAGTCTCATTTGCACTAGTATGTTTGTTTAAAGATATCATGGTCACATTGTAAAATATAGTTTTAAAAGTTTGTTTAGGATAAAAGACAGAGCAGTCGACGCGTATATTACATATCACTGAGGGCACCACACCTAATTCACCACAACAGCAGTCAATTAAATATATCCTTTTCATCACCAAAGCTCAGGAAATATTAATATATTGATTGCCATCAGTGATTATTGTAGAAGTGACCAGTTTTAAAGGTTGTTGGTGGAAAATTGCCTTCAAGCATTGGTAGTGTAGATTTGAAATCAATTTGCCACCTCTCAAGGAATCCAAAACAATGTCAAAAGGAACCTTGGGTGAAAGAGGCTGCTTTAGACAAACAGTGCAAGTGGTAACTGTATCATGATCTTGTAGTGTTGGTATTCATACCATTATTATTCTGCCTAGAATCATTTACCAGGCAAAGACCCAGCAACTATTTTTCATTTTCCATTCCTTTGGGCCTCTTACTACAGAATAAGCCTCTTCAATAGTCACTATTAAAGTGAAATGCCAGGCAAACAAGTAAAAACGCAATTGAAATACATACATGTTTACTGTTTTGCCAGGAAAAAAAAAGTCATATTACTCACATTACATGAAAACATACAGCAAATGTATTCTTGAATTAACATTAAAGTAAGACTCATTATGAACTTATTATTGACATGGCTGTGCTTTGCTTATATAGTAGTTAAACCCTATAATACATTTTTATTATGTTTTATGTTAATAGGTCTCATTTTATTATACAGGTACATCTCATGAATTTAGAATATCATTAAAAAGTTAATTTATTTCAGTAATTAAATTCAAAAAAGTGAAACTCATATACAGTATTTTATATAAATGCGTTACACACAGAGTGATATATTTCAAGCATTTTTTATGAACTTATTATGAACTTATTATTGACATGGCTGTGCTTTGCTTATATAGTAGTTAAACCCTATAATACATTTTTATTATGTTTTATGTTGATAGGTCTCCTTTTATTATACAGGTACATCTCATGAATTTAGAATATCATTAAAAAGTTAATTTATTTCAGTAATTAAATTCAAAAAAGTGAAACTCATATACAGTATTTTATATAAATGCGTTACACACAGAGTGATATATTTCAAGCATTTTTTTTTCTTTTAATTTTGAAGATTATAGCTTACGGCTAGTGAAAACCCAACATTTTGTATCTCAGAAAAGTAGAATATTACATAAGACCAATAAAAAAAAGAACTTTTACTACAGAATTGTTAGCTTACTGAAAAGCATGTTCATGTACATACTTTGTGTGTTATGGAAGCCATCTGGTTTAAAATGGAACTTTTTTTTCAACTTTCCATCTATTAAATCTTCTGCCCTTGTTGTTTTAACTTTGGATAGTAGAACTTTTTTTTCTGCATGTTGTCTGGTAAAAAGCCTAGGCCTATGACATCATACACAGCTTTCTCTCTCAATGTCGTGAGAGTTTGCCAGGAAGGGAGGGGGGATAAGTCATAAGAGGGCCAATGAAAGCTGCAGAGCTGGAGGCGTGCCTCTGTGTGTCTGTGTAAATCCAGGAAGTGAACAGGCAGCAGCTTCAGCTGGCCACAGTTGAAATGGTTGCAGCCAAACTCACTGGAGGGAGATTTCTGCAGCATATTTGACAAATACAGAATCACAGTATATATAGGAAGGCCGGTTTACCGGCCTGAAATTATGGGAGGAGCCCGGAGGGTATATAGCCAGACCATCCACAATGGTCTGTGTCAGTTCCAGTGCGCGGTAGCTCACATCACAGGGCTGACTCTTCCCAGCTCACCTCATGTTCGGCAGTCTGTGCATTCAATCGCAGGTGCACTCCGGCTTTTCATTCGTGGTCTTCGTCGGCGGTTCCCACTCACGGTCGCAGGTAGTATCCAAACTTTCGTGTCATGTGCAAAATCTTGCGGTTTATTATGCTTCTTATCCTGCACCCCTTTTGTGAAAAAACCTGCCCCGGAGTTGTTGTCGCTCATGTCCCGACATCATTCGGCACAGGCATAGTACATTCGTAAAGTTCCTTCTGACAAATATGCGATTCATTCGTAGACCCAAGCCTCCAGTCACTGTCGGTCGTTCTCAATATCACTCGCAATAGGCTTCACTGGTCAAAAAATTCATGCTCCATGGGGTTGCCATCTCATTCATTAGGAGATCAGCATATATCGTTTGTATAGGTTTCTGTGGCTGATTGAGGTGTGGTTGAGCCCACCTGGTGCCTTCTCTGCACTTGATTAGCCTGGGGGGATGGGTGGTTGATAGGTGTTCAGTTTCACAGTAAGGGATGGCATACACTCTACAACCAATTTGTATCAGATACTCCTTACTACCGATTTATATCGGATTAATTTAATATGTTTTACAAACTGATTCATATCAGATGCATTGCAGAGGCCGACTCTACCAACTCACTGCATGTCCTTCGAGATTGGTCGTAGGTTTTTATCAATTGTCCCACACTCACTGTCGCAGGTAGTGCTTTCCTGCTACCGAACCGTTACTTTATGTTCCCCTTCGTAAACCACCTACAACTTCGTAGGTCTTACTCGGTTATTCGCACACATCCGTACTTACTGCCTTTCTCCGTTCCTCATTCGAGCCCCTTACGTCCACAACCAATCTGAATTTAGTCGCATAATCAGCGCAAAGATTCGGATCCTCTGCAAAACGAACTCCACCAACCGATCCGAGTCCAGTCGCAACACCGGCTCAATGATTCAGATCCTCAGCATACACAAGCACTCACCAACAGTGTGCTTCTTTCATCCCACCGATCCGAGTCCAGTCGCAAAACAGCGGCTCTGCGATTCAGATCTTCAGCATACAAGCACTCACCAACAGTGTGCTTCTTTCATCCCACCGATCCGAGTCCAGTCGCAAACAGCGGCTCTGCGATTCGGATCTTCAGCATACAAGCACTCACCAGCAGTGTGCTTCTTTCATCCGACCGATCTGAGTCCAGTCGCAAAAGCGACTCAATGCTTCAAAACTTTAGCATACACAAGCACTCACCAACAAGTGTGCTTCTTTCATCCCACCGATCCAAGTCCAGTCGCAAACAGCGGCTCTGCGATTCGGATCTTCAGCATACAAGCACTCACCAGCAGTGTGCTTCTTTCATCCGACCGATCTGAGTCCAGTCGCAAAAGCGACTCAATGCTTCAAATCTTTAGCATACACAAGCACTCACCAGCAGTGTGCTTCTTTCATCCGGCCGATCTGAGTCCAGTCGCAAAAGCGACTCAATGCTTCAAATCTTTAGCATACACAAGCACTCACCAGCAGTGTGCTTCTTTCATCCCACCGATTCGAGTCCAGTCGCAAACAGCGGCTCTGCGATTCGGATCTTCAGCATACAAGCACTCACCAACAGCGTGCTTCTTTCATCCCACCGATCCGAGTCCAGTCGCAAACAGCGGCTCTGCGATTCGGATCTTCAGCATACAAGCACTCACCAGCAGTGTGCTTCTTTCATCCGACCGATCTGAGTCCAGTCGCAAAAGCGACTCAATGCTTCAAAACTTTAGCATACACAAGCACTCACCAACAAGTGTGCTTCTTTCATCCCACCGATCCAAGTCCAGTCGCAAACAGCGGCTCTGCGATTCGGATCTTGAGCATACAAGCACTCACCAACAGTGTGCTTCTTTCATCCCACCGATCCGAGTCCAGTCGCAAACAGCGGCTCTGCGATTCGGATCTTCAGCATACAAACACTCACCAGCAGTGTGCTTCTTTCATCCGACCGATCTGAGTCCAGTCGCAAAAGCGACTCAATGCTTCAAATCTTTAGCATACACAAGCACTCACCAGCAGTGTGCTTCTTTCATCCGACCGATCTGAGTCCAGTCGCAAAAGCGACTCAATGCTTCAAATCTTTAGCATACACAAGCACTCACCAGCAGTGTGCTTCTTTCATCCCACCGATTCGAGTCCAGTCGCAAACAGCGGCTCTGCGATTCGGATCTTCAGCATACAAGCACTCACCAACAGCGTGCTTCTTTCATTCAAACCAATCCCAGCCCAGTCGCATACCGGCTCAGTGATCCAAGACCCCCGGCACAGCAAAAAACCCCACCGCACATTCCAAATCCAGTCGTAGCACCGGCTCAACGATTCGGGTCTCTCACAACAAATACCCACCACCTATTTTTCCCAATGCCGCGCACGGTTTTCCTACATAATCAAATTTCAAAAAAAAAACTCTTTTACTTTGTAAATCACCGCAAACATTTACGAAATGGCTTCATACAGCCATTCATCTTTCGTAGCAACACGGCTACTCATCGATTTCTCCAACCCTTCCCCCTTTCAGGTCAGTAGAGTTCTTCAGTTGATCCATCCTGCAAGAGGTGTGGACAGTATCTTCCTCAGCTTCCCGGTCAACCAAGTCTCGACCCCAAAAAACTAAAACTCCACTACTAGGACTTCAAGGCAGCGGACACCATGTCGCAGGCCAGCAGCGAGGACCTCGCCTCCACCCCGTCGTCACCTGGGGCAGACTCAGCAAACGATGACTTACAGTCTCTCAGAGCTTGGACCATCCCCAAGCTTACAGCTGAACTACGGCGCAGGGGAATACCTTTCCCTGCGACTGCTAGGAAAGCTGAGCTTTTCAGCTTGCTATTTCCTCCGCCAGCGGCAGCCCAATCGGGCACCCAGGCATCACTACAGTCAATCTCATCAGCAATCACTCAGCTGCACTCCTTGGTGACCACACTATCGGCAGCAGTCACTGATGTCCAGACAAGAGTGGGAACCCTGGAGGTACATCAAGCTGCACCCTCACCATCTACAGTAACCACCGCCACCCCCATGCCTCTCCTTACAGGAACGCCCGACATCTATACCTACGTCCTCCCCGCACATCTCGTCCCAGCAGGAATCAGGAAGAACATCATGGATGGGAAGGACATTAACTTGGCATCCCTCCTCATCGCAGTACACGACCCAGCCGAAAACAAGTCCTATGTGTGGGGAGACGTTTCCGTCGTCCTAAAGGCCAAAGACCATAGGCTTACCCGCAAACTCAATATTGCGGAGTTCGTACTAGCATTTGGCATGTTCAGAGACGTGCTATGCACGGTCAACCCCAACAGGAGAGAGGAGCTGGACCTATACCTACACGCAATAGTAGATCTAGGTTATAAATATGGGGGATGCTCCTTTTATGACTATCACAGGTCATTTTCAGCAAAAGCAGCAGCTAGACTTTCCCAGTTTCAAGTAAAAACCAACTGGAGTACCATCGATACAGAGCTGTTCTGTCGCCATTTCGCTGGCCTACGTTTCCCACTCTGTACCAACTGCCAGTCGTCCACCCATACGGCCAACTGGTGCTCCGAGTCAGGTGGCAGACGCCCCCCCAACCCTCCTTTCTTTCCCAGCGTCACTCGTCACTCAACGGCATTTACTCAGCCGGCTCAGGCAGACAGATTAGGACGACCCATCCAGGCACTAGGGGGAGCAGCCATATGCAATAACTTCAACTTTGGGGGTTGTAACTTCCCCCACTGCAAACTACTTCATGTCTGTCTCACATGCCACAAAGCTCACCCCAGGTACGCTTGCGCTATGAAACAGCCTAAACCCGAATGACTAAGCCGAGTGCACGTCGGATGGCTCGCGTTTTACCTCGCCTCACACCCAACACCTTCACTGGCAGCCTTTCTCATCCGGGGATTCACGACAGGCTTTCACACCGGACTTATCACACTCCCAAACACAACTCACGAATGCAGAAAACTGCTGTCAGCCGCTACCGACAAGGAAACCATCACCACCCTGCTGCAAACAGAACTAGACCGGGGATACATAATCGGCCCCTTTACACAATCACCTTTTTCTGTATGGAGAGTCAGCCCTATCGGCCTTGTGAAGGGCAAGTTTTCAAATAAACTTCGTTTAGTTTATGATTTGTCCGCGCCTCATTGTTCCCATATACCCAGTTTAAATTCCCTAATACCTTCAGAAGAGTTTACACTTAAATATTCAACGGTAGACTCAGCTATTCAATCCATCATTCTCGCAGGAGCAGGCGCCTGGTTGTCTAAAGCAGACATCTCGGACGCATTCAAATTGTTGCCAATTGATCCGTGCCTATGGCGGTGGCACGGAATCAAATGGAAAGGTCTATACTATTTCGCCACCAAGTTAACGTTCGGCTCCAAAAGCAGCCCGTGGCTATTCGACACTTTCGCTCAGTCTCTTTCCTGGATTCTCTCACAACATGCATCCTGTCAGAAAGTGATCCACTACTTAGACTACTTCCTACTCATAGAGAAACCCAACGAGCCCCCAGTTGATCTAAACAGCCTCAGAACAATCTTTCATAATCTTAACGTACCTTTAGCGGATAAGAAGGTAGAAGGCCCGGCACAGATCGTCACCTTCTTGGGTATCATACTCAACACTCACACCATGCAAGCTAGTCTGCCTCCCGACAAATTGACCCGCATCAGGACAGTCATCCACACATTTACTAATACGCAAGGCTGCACAAAAAAGCAACTGCAATCCCTCCTTGGCATGCTGAACTTTGCCATAAGGATCATCCCTCAAGGGCGATCCTTCGTCTCACGTCTCCTGGTGTTCCTTTCCCAGGTACAAGACCCCGACCTAATATTTAAACTAGACAAGGCAGCCGTAGCTGACCTAGCCATGTGGGACGATTTTCTAACAAACTGGAACGGCATTTCGATGTTTATCCCATCAGCGTCTCCCACTTCACCCCAAATAATCACGGACGCCGCAGCCTCCACAGGTTTTGCAGCTATTTTTGGCCACCACTGGTTCGCAGCACCATGGCCGCCAGAAATACTCTCGATCCCCGGGTTCAGTCAATCCTCCTCGATGTTCGAGATTTACCCCATTGTTGCAGCAGCCCACGTCTGGGGCAACAACTGGGTAGGACAAACAGTGACATTTTCCACAGATAATCTAGCCACAGCCTCTATTATAAACAAAGGTCGCTCCAAGTCCTTGGCCATCATGTCCTTCCTACGCAGGCTGGTGCAACTCTCACTACAGCACCAATTTAATGTCCTCTGTGTTCATATCCCCGGTAAATGCAACACTTCGGCCGACGCGCTATCTCGCTTTAACTACACAACCTTCTTTTCGCAGGAACCTGGAGCCGACCCGACCATGTCTGCTATCCCACATTGGTCACAGCTAACCCTGGATTGAAGCGACATCTTCATGACGCCACTAGTCTGATTAACCAGTCACTATCTCACAATACCCTGAAAGGCTACCATGCTGCCTGGAAAAGCTATCACAGGTTTCTAGAGGCTAACCCCGGGGCTATACCAGGAGATCTCCATCATATCCTGGCCTTCATTTCATACTGCCACACTCAGCTGAAGTTATCCTACAACACTATTAGACTCTACCTAGCTGGCATCCAGCATTTCACCTCTTTTCTAGATCCTAACAAACCATCTTTGTTCGCTACTCATGCGGTCAAGGCCATCCTCCGAGGCATCCACAAGCAGAAACCCCAAGTTAGCGGTAAACGCTTACCAGTCACCAGTGCCATGTTTCGAGACATGTCCACCATACTCTCACGCTCACCTTTCGGTTTTTTGCCCAGCTTGGTCATCCAAGCTGCCATCTACCTGGCATTTTATGGCTTTCTACGACCCAGCGAATTCACAGTCAGCAGCACCAGTCATAGGGCCTTACGCAGACGCCACCTCACGCGTCACCACAGCCACTTCACGATACACCTCGAGGTATCCAAAACACAACAGTCCGGTCCAGGGGTTGACATCAAGCTCTTCAGAACGCACAACGCCTGGTGCCCCGTAGCCATCCTAGATAGTCTATTAGCCCATTTACTTGATCCCTCGCAGGACAGCCCATTGCTGCCGTTCCCGATCAGCCCGCTTAGTACCAACCAGTTCACTACTCACGTCAGGATCCTTCTGCGCAACTTAGGCCTTGACCCCAACCGTTATTCTGGACATTCTTTCCGTATTGGAGCAGCATCAGCAGCCTCACGAAACGGAGTCCCGGACCACGTGATCAGGAAAATGGGAAGGTGGAAATCCACCTGCCTTGCTCGCTATATTCCCAATCCACAAGTAGAAATGTCACGAGCCTTTTGCAAGCTCGCTCTGTAAGAAGACCATAAACTTAAATAAAACATTACCTCCCTAAACCAAGTCTTTTTGCGCCCTTCTCTGGCATACCGCCCAGCAGATCTGGGTTTACCATACAGCAGGCCAGGGCACACTTCAGGTCTATTTATGTTGTTAGTCTTGTGACGTGTTTATGTGTTTCATATCTATCAGGACGGAGGGCTCCGACCATAAATAGGAAGGCCGGTTTACCGGCCTGAAATTATGGGAGGAGCCCGGAGGGTATATAGCCAGACCATCCACAATGGTCTGTGTCAGTTCCAGTGCGCGGTACCCACCCACCCATTCCCCTTCTCAAGGCACTTCTCTTCAAACAATTTCTCTACAGAAATATCCATTACTTTCTTAAGGTATGCGCCCTTCTCTGGCATACTGCCCAGCAGATCTGGGTTTACCATACAGCAGGCCAGGGCACACTTCAGGTCTATTTATGTTGTTAGTCTTGTGACGTGTTTATGTGTTTCATATCTATCAGGACGGAGGGCTCCGACCATAAATAAAATAATATGTAAAGTGGTTGGAGGGAAGCTTCAGAAGGCAAAGATGTTTTTATTAGAAATTATGTGATCAGACTGCAGTTCCTCTTCAAAGTGGAAGTAAACCATCCTATCGTTTTCAGTCAGGGAAGCTGCCATCTTGGCCTCTGTTTAATCTACAACTACCATGATTCTGCACATGTGATCAGTTATGACATCAGCTATTGGATGGTTTGACAGTTTGGTTGAGAGCACAACCAATGGGAGTTTTACATTTCCGGCACATGCCGGAAATCTAACTGTTTTTTCAAACTGTTAAATGGATGGGTTTACTTCTACTTTAATGATCATGGTATCGCTGTGCTTGATTGGCCAGCACACTTGCCTGACCTAAACCCCATAGAGAATCTGTGGGATATTGTCAAGAGGGAGATGAGAGACACCAGACCCAACAATGCAGATGAGCTGAAGGCCGCTATCAAAGAAACCTGGGCTTCCATAACATCTCAGCAGTGCCACAGGCTGATCCCCTCCATGCCACACTGCATTGATGAAGTAATTCATGCAAAAGGAGCCTGGACCAAGTATTAAGTGCATACTATAATGTACATGGACATACTTTTCAGTAAGCCCACATTTCTGTATTAAAAATCCTTTTTTTTATTGGTCTTATGTAATATTCTAGTTTTCTGAGATACAGAATTTTGGGTTTTCACTAGATGTAAGCCAAAATCATCAAAATTAAAAGAAAGAAATGCTTGAAATCTATCACTCTGTGTGTAACACACCTATATAAAATATTTCAGTTTCACTTTTTGAATTGAATTACTGAAATAAATTACATTTTTGATATTCTAATTTAATGAGATGCACCTATACATCTCAGGGCTTCTGCTGTGTGCTAGAATGCAGGTGCACACCTTTGAGCAATGATCTGGCTAGCTCATTGTGAGCCACACATCAGCTGATCTGAGGACTGCCGTAATGCTGCAGCTTTGAAGACTGATACAAAATTGATAGCAACCAAGGTAAACATGCCAGCACACTGTCAGCATGTTAGCTTGTAATGCAGAATGAGTGAACGTCCTAGAGTTTCAAGGCTGCTTTTGCATAGTGAGGTAGTGTTGTCACTCTAGAACAGGAGGTCCCAGAAAGATTTGTACTGGCAGAATCACCAAGTTCAAATAGAAGAGAAAAAAGCCTGCAGTCGAAGGCAATGAGAATCACAAGATCTAACAGATATTGTCCCCACAGTAAGCGGGTGCCTATAGACATGTGGCTAGCATGTCCTATGGTAAATCTTATGAACCGTACACACGGTCGGACTTTGTTCGGACATTCCGACAACAAAATCCTAGGATTTTTTCCGACGGATGTTGGCTCAAACTTGTTTTGCATGCACACGGTCGCACAAAGTTGTCGGAATTTCCGACCGCCAAGAACGCGGTGACGTCAAGCACGTACGACGAGACTAGAAAAGGCCAGTTCAGAACCAAGCGCGGCACCCTTTGGGCTCCTTTTGCTAATCTCGTGTTAGTAAAAGTTTGGTGAGAGACGATTCGTGCTTTTTCAGACTTGTGGTTTTCAGATCGTTTTCTGCCGTTCAGTTTGTACTTGTGGGTTTGTATCTGCTCTTCAGTGCGTGCAAGCAAGTACCATTGACTTGTCAGTGTGTTCTTGTGCATTCGTTACTGTTTTTCAGGTCGCTCTTCACAGGCCTTGCTGTTCTTCAGTGCGCTCTGTTACTTTGTTCTGAGCAGCCAACCGTTTTCTAGCCATGTTGCGTATGCGTACTCCTCGTAGAGTTCGTGCTGTGCGGGGGCTTGGTGTTGGGGTCCTGACCTTGACACAAGTCCAGTCCATGAACAGGGTGGGGAGGAGTTCATGGACCAAGAATTGGTTGCTTCAGCGTGACCAGTTCTCTCATATGCCTTTGCTCGGTGAGATCCGTGAGAATAATCCTGATGATTTCAGGAACTTTCTCAGGATGACGGACCCCGTATTTCACCGTCTGTTGGCTTCGCTGACCCCTTATATTAGCAGGCAGGATACCTGCATGAGGCAAGCCATCCCTGCGGAGCAGAGGCTCGTCGCTACCCTGCGGTACTTGGCGACAGGGAGAAGTCTGCAGGACTTGAAGTTCTCGACAGGCATCTCCCCCCAGGCTCTGGGGATCATTATCCCAGAGACCTGTTCTGCCATCATACAGGTCCTGCAGAAGGAGTATATGAAGGTAAGATTTTTATCCTTTAATATCACATTTTATTGTATTTAATGTTTGCTAATATATTGTATTTCTTTCCTCATTCCCTAATTACCATGATTGTAATATGTTGTGAATGTCCCCTTTGTCCTCACGCATGCTGGATTTTTATGTAATTCATACAGATTGTCCTTCACTAACCTCCCCAGCATGCTCTATGGGCCCTATATTCACCGCATGTAGTCACTTAAAACAATGTATTTTATCAGCTTCATAGTAGTGCTTTACCCCAAACACCCCCTAAAATGTTTTGAAATGTTATTTTAGCTTTACATTCAGGCAGAGTGGCAGAGGCTTTTTTGTGGTGTCCCCAAATCATTTTTAGTAACCCTCCCTCCCCCAACTGCTAAGTCAGCTGATCCCAATTCTCTATCTATCCACAATCATCTATCTGCTGACTTTGCCAAACCCATACACACTATACACATCACTTTTGTGCTCTGATTTATGGATGAATTCCCCAAAGCATGTAGTGCAAGGGCCTGCCTGTATACTTTCAAATGGTACTGTTTGAATTTTTAAGATCCTATTATTATCTTGAGACAGGTAATAGCAGAATGTTCAAATGTGCTCAAATGTGTACAGTGTGTATTTCTATCTTTGTATTCGGACACTTCCTACCTGTCCAGTGGGCTGCCAATAGTGTAACTAAGGAGGGGCTGTTCCAAGTAATACCCTGTATTTCGGCATTCATCTCTCAATGAAGTGAAGAGGGTTACCTGTTCAAGATTTCCACACCCCCCAAAATGTTAGAAATGGCCCATGAGAGGGGGGGAGGGGGGATATGATAGCTGTACCTTATACTTTGGTGTTGTTAAATTTCCCTTAATAAATGCTATCTGGAGGTTGCCCCAGAATGTTTGTGCCTAATCTGCTTGCCATGTTTCTGAGCAAAAATATTAATTTTTTTTTCCTCAACAGCTTCCTTCCACGCCACAGGAATGGCAGACTGTGGCCTCCCACTTTGCCCAGCGGTGGTACTTTCCTAACTGCGGAGGGGCAATTGATGGGAAACATGTCCACATCATCCCACCACTCAATCAGGGTCGTACTATTTCAACTATAAGGGGTTCAATAGTATTGTGATGTTGGCGGTGGTGTCGGCTAATTACGACTTCTTGTATGTGGACGTGGGGAAGAATGGCCGGATGTCCGATGGTGGGTTCATCGCCCAGACGGGGTTCTACAGGCGTCTCCAGAATGGCAGCTTGGACTTGCCAGCTCCAGAGGACTCCCATTCGTGTTCGTTGCTGATGAAGCATTTGCGCTGGGGGACCACCTTATGCGGCCATTCCCTATGAGGACCCTCACCCCGGAACAGAGGGTTTTTAATTACCGGCTGGCCAGAGCCCGAAGAGTGGTGGAGAACACATTTGGAATCCTGGCCAGCCGGTTCCGCCTATTTCTGACACCTATCCATATGGCGGAGTATAAACTTAATCTTATAATCATGGCGTGCTGTATTCTCCATAACTTTTTACGGAAACATTCGGCCAACTATGCTGGCTCAGTTGGGCCTGAGGCCGGAGTGATACCTGAAACAACACTGACGGCGCTTGAAAGCGCTTGCCCTCCCTGAGTGCCCGTGATGTCCGGTTACGATACCTGGAGTTCTTTGCGGGTAGGGGGGCCATCAATATGCCTTCAAATTTGTGAAGCCTTTTTCAAATAAAAAAGCAAAAAAAAGAAATTCTTTGTGGACATTTACTGCTTGTGTTTGTTTTAGCTGACCCTGACAGAAATGTGTTGAGTCCAGAAAATGGCGTGATTGTGTAACCTTATACAAAGCACTGTTGGGTGTTATTTACTAAAGGCAAAGACACTTTTCACTACAAGTGCACTTGCAACTGCACTGAAACTGCACTTGTAGTGCAAAGAGGATTTGCCCTTAGGAAATACCCCCCATTTTCATAAAAAACACCAATTACATCACCAACAAAGTGTTTTATTAGCGTTGACACAATAATCCACACATTCTTGCTTAACAATCTCTTTAATACCTGCACAATCACATGTGCATTTCGAACAGGTTTTTCTAACAAACCCACATGTTTGTTGTTTTTCAATTATTGGGGTAGCATTACAAACCAGATCAAGGTTTATTTATTTCAGATAAAACAGGCATGTGTAAAACCAACAAGAAACACACAAATCTTGAACTTACAAAGTTCACATTTGGTAGAACTTGAAGGCAATATCAGACATGAGTATTTAAGAACTGTGTTTGATATTGCATTCAGATGGGGTGAATTTACCCCAGGAAAAGGCAAATTTGGAAGATGCACACAAATTTACCAATGTCAACATGTGCTAGCTGCCATCACGGGGGATCAAGGGACGTGTTTTGGGGGAGAAACCCCTTCCTCTCAGTTACTTTATTATAGAGGAAGGGGTTGCAACCCCAAAACGCGTCCATTGATCTCCCGTGATGGCAGATAGCACATGTTGGCACACTGTGTGCATCCTACAAATTAGGTTTTTCCACAAATCTTGCAAACATTTTGAACATTGGAGCACACCAAAAAACCAAGGGATTTGGAGGGGTTTTAAACTCGCCCCAAAACATCAATGATGTTCTTATTTTTTTGGATAACATCATTGATGTTTTTCTTTAGGTTTTCCAATTGTAAATTATACCCCATGATCTCCCCGATCAGGATCTGGGCACTTTCTGATGTGAAAGGATCTGGATCCCCAACATCACGATCACCTAAAAAGAGATAAACCAAACAAAAACAGGTATCAAAAATATGCCGGCATCCATCTCTTACCTGAGCCTGTGGTCGCAGACACTCACCTGTTGTGGTGACTAGTTCCACCACGTCTTCTTCATCCTCCTGCACTTCTTGGTTTGGGGGAATTTCCCCTTCTTCCAGAGGTGGGGGGTCTCTGGTCTCCTCGGATGAGGGGTGTCCTCCGAGTCTTTTCTCCCCTATGTAAAACACAAATGCTATACTTAGCACACAGTGATTTGATGGCAGAACTATAAATAGGAAACATTGCTTGGAAGTGGGGTACAATTGTCTATTTTGGCCGAGTGCAAAAATGTAGCATTTTCAGTGTCCTTTGTAAACCTTCAATACTTTACCTGTTTGGTACAAGCTTCACAGATGGAGACCCCCCCATAGTATACACTGGAGCACCTGTGTGGCCCCCTAATAAAAATGGTGTTCTTGTGTCCCACACTAGTGCTCCAGTGTCCAGATGTGAAAGCAGCTGCTGAGTGTCCTCTCCTTACACAGAATCTAGTTTGCATTTCATTCTAGTAACAAAGCCAAATACACAACCAAAATAGTTTCTGACAAGTAGGGCTTTAAAAATGTGGCCAAATGCATATGGCCTAAACCATGGTGTTTTAGAGGCCGAAAGAAAAATCTTTGATACGAACGAATAATGTACCCATGAACATGAAAGTTGCCATTTAAAAATGTACACTTGTAAGAAAAGCACATGGAGCAGCACTAATGTAAGAAACATAAAAAGAATAGGAACACAGGACAACTACTTACTTTTTTGCAGCACTCTCCGGATCTTTCTGTACTGCTCATGTTCTTGTAATTTGAGGTCCGACCACCGCTTCCTGAGCTGATCTTTCGATCGGTGTACCCCGAATTTCCGGTGCAGACTTTTGACCACTTTCGCAATTATCTTGGCCTTTCTGACATTGGAGTTGGGGTAAGGTCCATCATAGTCGGCCTTCTTCAGGATGTCCACCATCTCCAACATCTCCAACATCTCCCCAAAGGACATATTTGAGGCCTTAAATCTCCTTCTGGATCGGGACGTTTCCGGCTCCGGGCTTTCCTCCTCCTCCTCCTCGTTGCTATAATTAGCACAATCCTGCTGTGTATCCGCCATGTGCTCTTCCCCCACTGCGCAGAACGAAAAGGGGCGGGGAATAGATTAGAAAGAATGTCAGGGGCGGGCGGAGTTACACGCATGCGCAGTGTGTATAAGCGTAACACGCGTGCGTATTACGTACGATCTGTGAGCGGAGGAAGGAGCATCGAAAGCGCCGATCGTGATAACGAAGGTAAGATCTAAACTTGGGCCTATACTGCTTCGAAATAGAAGCCTAGATTTTAACAAGATTAGGAGAGTTTGGCCTGACCTTAGGGTTTGTCTTGTGTTGTGTCTTGCAGAGAAAATGGATGGCTTCAATGACCACAACTTCCTCCCCCTGTTCATAGACAAATACAGGGAGCTGCCCTGTCTGTGGCAGGTGAGACATCCCCATTATAATAATAAACAAAAGAGGCAGGCAGCCCCGGAGAAACTGCTGGAGTTGGTGAAGCCGGTGGTCCCCACAGCAACCATCCCCTATTTAAAAACCAAAATTGGTGGCCTGAGGACCCCTTATCTTAGGGAGCGCAAGAAGGTCACGGATTCCCAGAGGTCCGGAGCTGCAGCAGATGACGTTTATGTCCCCAGGCTGTGGTACTATGAGAGACTGTGATTTCTGTCAGACCACACTGAAGTCAGGGAATCCCTCTCCACTCTTCCTTCCACTCTTCCTTCCACCCCAGCTGAGGCTTCTGATGTCCAACCTGGGCCTTCCAGCCAGGAAGAAGTGGAGGAGCCCAGCTGGAGTCAGGTATAGCATTCTTCTACAGATTTCTGGTCAATAAAGAAATGATGTTTACTAGATGTTAGTATTGATCATTAATTGCTGATTGAAAAAAGTTTTTTTACATATCAATAGACAGTAGTGGGCAAAAATAATTGAGACAAGAATGAAAAATGCTGGGCTCAGAATGCTAGTCTGTTATATTTGTAAACAATCAATTTGCAACAGTCAGAAGGTGAAAATTGTGTGTGATTGATGAATAAAATACTAAAACTATGTCCCTTTTTCATACACAGGAAGACCTCAGCCAGGAGGAGGTTGTGGAATGTGGCAGTCAGGAGGAGGCGGGGATTAGTGGCAGCCAGGAGGAGGCGGGGCTAAGTGTCAGCCAAGAGAAGCCTGGGACCAGTCGCAGCCTGACTGAATTGCAGGTTCCTCCCCTCCGCCTTCCATATAAAAGAGCGAGGAAGACGACTCCCATGCAGGATTCTGCGCTCAGGCTCATTCAGGAGGCTTCTGCATCCCTCCGAGCCTTACCCACTCCTGAAGAGGCCTTTGCCTGCATGGCTGCCACTAAACTGCAGGGCATGCAGGAGGGTCAACGCAAGCTGTGTGAGGACCTGCTTTTATAAAGTCCTAAGTAAGGGGGTGAGTGGGGAACTAACACCCAAGACCAACCTGATTGAGTTGGACCATCCTCTACCTCCTCCTCCTGCTACCACAACTCCACCACCACAGCCACAGCGTGGAAGGAAGCGTGGAAAGAAGACCAGAGAGTGATTGCCCTGGGTTCAGTCTGGTCTGACAAAAGCTGCAGTCTCTTGTATGACCACAGCCTGGGGACACAGATGTCATCTGCTGCTTTCCGGATCTCTGGGACTTCTGGACCAGACTGCACTCCCTTAGATAAGGACTCCTCAGGCCACCAATTTTGGCGTGAAAATTATTGATGTCTGCCCTGGGGGTCCAAGGCTTCGACAATTTCTGCAGTTTCTCCAGCGTTGCCTCCCTCTTTGTTTAGTTGTGACCCCTTAATAAAAGTTTTTTATTTGGGAAATTATACTCTCCTGTGTGTTTTCATCCAAAAAGGACAGTTTGTTGGTGACGATTCAGGTACATTTTTAACATAAAATGTGAAATTAACAAGGGACAACAACACCAAACAATCTCCTACAGATTAAATAGAACAACATATTAATGGTGTTGTGGTAACTTGACCCAAAAAACATACACACAAATTTTCACGAGTACAAATAAAAATCCCAAAAACCAAAAATACGCCTTGAAAAAAATACAACCCCTAAAAAAATTAATCGGCCTTAAAAACCAAAAAAAAAAAAATAAAAAAAATTATGTCAGATGTGACAAATCAAAATATATATATATATTGAGGGAATCCCGAAAAATAGTAAAGAAATTAGTTTGTGAGAAGTGTGTGTGAATATGAGCAGCAAAACTACTTAATTCTTGTCCCATTATAAAGAAGAAGAAGAAGAAGAAGAAGAAGAAGAAGAAGAAGAAGAAGAAGAAGAGAGTGCGCTGTATTAAACCATTTTTAACATTGCAGCGTGACGAAAGTGCTGTATCCATTGCGAACGCTCATTTTACCTGACCGAGCTGTTCCATGTCGGAATTTCTTCTGCGCATGCGTGGCACTTTGTGCGTCGGAACAGGCCACACACGGTCAGAATTGACGCAATCGGATTTTGTTGGCGGAAAATTTTATCTCCTGCTCTCCAACTTTGTGTGTCGGAAAATCCGATGGAAAATGGAGCCCACACACGGTCGGAATTTCCGACAACACGCTCCGATCGGACATTTTCCATCGGAAAATCCGACCGTGTGTACGGGGCATTACAGATTAATTTTAGAGTTTGTATACACATAAATGCTAATCTCAGTATTGCAATTCAGGACAAAATACACCTTTTGATTTTAAATGCATGTGAAAACAAGCCTTATCCATGTTCAAAGACTGCATTATTTAGATTGCTCAGTCGTAGAATGTGGGAGTTGGCAGCCCACAATATCAACTGACAGTTGCAGGGAAGCACAGGCTCAGACTGGAGTGGTGTTCAGAAGTAAGTTTTACAAGAAAAAGTATCTGTTTTAGATAGTAAATTTGCAAAACGTCACGACATACTGACCAATAGGTGCCTGCTATAAAAGTAATACAATTGATCAAATCTTTCACAAACGAAAGGAGCGAAGGATACTTGTACAGTAAGTTTAGGGTACTGTAAAAGAAAGATGACTGGGGCTGAATTTACATCTCAGTAGCCTACAGGCACCTGAAAATATAAAATATACAGTATCTCACAAAAGTGAGTAAACCCCTCACATTTTTGTAAATATTTTATTATATCTTTTCATGTGACAACACTGAAGAAATGACACTTTGCTACAATGTAAAGTAGTGAGTGTACAGCTTGTAAAACTGTGTAAATTTGCTGTCCCCTCCAAATAACTCAATACACAGCTATTAATGTCTAAACCGCTTGCAACAAAAGTGAGTACACCCCGAAGTGAAAGTGTCCAATTTGGGCCCAATGCGGTGTCATGTGACTCGTTAGTGTTACAAGGTCTCAGGTGTGAATGGGGAGCAGGTGTGTTAAATTTGGTGTTATCGCTCTCACTCATACTGATCACTGGAAGTTCAACATGGCACCTCATTGCAAAGAACTCTCTGAGGATCTGAAAAAAAATTGTTGCTCTACATAAAGATGTCATAGGCTATAATGGAGCTGCAGCATAGTGGCCAAGACCATACGGCGGTATAACAGGACAGGTTCCACTAAGAACAGGCCTCCCCATAATCGACCAAAGAAGTTGAGTGCATGTGCTCAGCATCATAGCCAGACATTGTCTTCGGGAAATAGACATATGTGTGCTGCCAGCATTGCTGCAGAGGTTGAAGGGGTGGGGGTCAGCCTGTCAGTGCTTAGACCATATGCCGCACACTGCATCAAATTGGTCTTTATGGCTGTCATCCCAGAAGGAAGCCTCTTCTAAAGATGATGCACAAGAAAAGCCCACAAGCAGTTTGCTGAAGACAAGCAGACTAAGGACATGGATTATTGGAACTAGTGAGACTAAGAGAAATAATCGAAAATGATTTGGTTCAGATGATGTCAAGTGTGTGTTGGCAACAACTAGGTGAGGAGTACAAAGACAAGTGTGCCTTGCCTACAGTCAAGAATGGTGGTGGGAGTGTCATGGTCTGGGGCTGCATGAGTGCTGCTGGCACTCGGGAGCTACAGTTCATTGAGGGAACCATGAATGCCAACATGTACTGTGACATACTGGTCAGGTGAACTCCATGCCCAAGTGGGTTAAGGCAGTGCTGGAAAATAGTTATGGCCACATAAATTATTGACACTTTGGGCTCAATTTGGACATTTTCAGTTAGGGGTGTACTCACTTTTGTTGTCAGCGGTTTAGACATTAATGGCTGTGTGTTGAGTTATTTTGAGAGGACAGAAAGTTTACACTACTATACAAGCTGTCCACTCACTACTTTACATTGTAGCAAAGTGTCATTTCTTCAGTGTTGTCACATGAAAAGATATAATAAAATATTTACAAAAATGTGAGGGGTGTACTCACTTTTGTGAGATACTTTGTGTGTATATATATATATATATATATATATATATATATATATATATATATATATATATATATATAGATATATATAGATATATATATATATTTACACCCAAGCCACACCCCTTAGTGCTGATTAGTTTTTTTTTCTTAATTAGTGTTACACTATCTGCACTAAAACATTTACCATTTTAGGGTAGCAGCTTGTCACAAGATACTGGGACCTTAGGCAGCACACAGATTTAACCAACTTAGCTATCATCCCTGTATTGTATGTGTGTGTATATGTTTATATATATTCTATTCAAATACATTTCAAAATATATTTATTTTTTCAAAGCCATTTCATTTATTCACAAAAAGTAAAACTTAAAAAAGGGGCATTGGAGTTGCTTTAGAGAAAGAAAATCAGGGTCACTTCTAAAAAAAAAAAAAAAAAAGCATTCCATCTTACTGATTGGCACAAACCATCCCTTACTGTAATTTTCTTTTGGAGCTGCATTCAAATTTTAAATTGTGCTTAATTTAGAAAATGCTCTGCATTGTACCCAGCTCAATAGCTATGTAAATGAGTTTACAGTGTGCTGAAATGTTGAAGTAATTGCACACAAAACTAAGTAGTATTACAGCATATCATTTAGATGAGGTGTGCTTAACTCCTTGAAAAGAGGATCATAGATTGATTAAAACTAATGAGTGCTAGTTTGCCCATACTTGTCAACTATGCTGAAAATGTTTACAACATATTTCACATGCCCTGCAAAACAACTGGCAGCACAACATGGGTATTCTATCTAATTCATGGGTATTCTATCTAATTAATTGCTGGAGTGTTGTAGCTACTATGTAGCTAGTGCAGTCATGTACGAAATGTTAAATATTCACTTATTCAACTGAACCAATGCTCTGCCCAGTTTAGGGAAAAAAAATCAGGTTACCTACACTTCCTAAAGAAAGAACTTTTAGCTTACATGGAGCAGAGGACTTTCTCCTGGCTCCCATGTGACATTGCTGACCCAATCACCAAGCACCAGCACTGTCACATGTGAGACAGTTGACATGCTCTCCCTTACAGGAAATACTGGGTATTACTTTTTGCTCCTGTTGGTTAAAATGAATGGCACACTTGTAAGAGGAAGGTGAGCCTATGGTGGTAAAGAGGAAGTTAGTTGAGTGAATTTGCTTCTTTTGTTCTGTTGATTTTTCTCAAAGTGTAAATGTTTTTGAAAAGAAGTGTCTTCTTTGCTTGCAACGGGTTTGTCAACACATAAGTGTAGTTATACTTTTTGGAGTGGAGAGCACAAAATAGTGACAAAATACTTTAGCCTGTAATAATTATTGAAAGTAACATGTTCAGTACTGAAAAGTTATGCATATGACCAGGGCTTTTTTTTAGAGAAAGTAGGTGCAGGAACTCACCCCTCACCAGGTCACACTTGTCATCCATCCCCCACACACACCTTATAGCACCACTCATTGTCTCCACTCCTACTTACCTCCTAAAACCACCCCTATTATTAGAACATGGAATCAAGTATAATTTTGTGGAGATACACAACTAATTTGTATAGAATTTGTTAATAATATTTTGGAGTAACCCCAATGCATTCATGCTCTTCATGTTACACACTTCTTCCCTGTGGCAGGTGGGTAAAAGAAGAGAGGACAAACAAAGTTTGGTGCTCTAGGCAGAGCATACCCCTCGGGATTTTTGAGAGCAGACCAGGAAGGTATATAAAAAATTCCTTTATTGTTTAACAGAATAATACAAATAGAAAAAATGAAATCTAAAATCAATGATAATAATACAAAGTAGCAAGCATTGTTACCACTTGATTGGAGATGCAAGTGTTCCTGACTGTCATCTCTGCCGGAACTACAGAAGCAGCTCAGCTCAGCTGCAGTTCTCAGTCTAATTTTAAATTGTTCCCCCACTGGCAGTTCCCATCAGCCAAGGTGCTGGAACACAGTTCCTGCAAATTCCACCAGAAAAAAAGCTCTATTTATGAAAATTTTTTACACTAGTCCGAAAGAAAGATCTTAGCTCATTTGAAATATGGCATCTTATCCATTTTTTAGATTGCTAAGTACTGCAGTAAGGTTTGAATAACCTTGTGCTGCACACAGGGGAGTTGGACAGCAGCACACAAAGCAGCTGCACTCCTTAGTTGTCCGAAATGTGCAACCAAACACTGCCCCATTTAACTCTTTGCTCAAGAATAACATTTCAATTAGAACTGGTAATCCTAATATCACAGTTTTTGTTCAGACACTTTCTGTTATGTGGTGACAGCACTTTGTCCCACAACCATGTGCTCTCCAGGATTGTCACATGCAATTCCATTGGAAAATTATAAGTGGTGCCAATGTTTATTGTGTCAATGTTTATTGTGCAGGCATGTTCCACCAGCTTCACCAGCTTGTGTATGCATGCTTTTAGACAAGAAGTGGCTAGGACATTTCAATGGCATTTCAGAGGGAGCCTGCCATTATTACCACTATCCACCATTACCAGTTGTCTTCCTTAGGACAAAGTTACATAGGCACACAAAAGTGGAGTTTAATTGCCATAGCAGCTCTTTATTACAAAAATAATAGTATTGACAATAAACTGAAAAAAACTAAATATGGGTTGATGATCCTTGAAGGCACCAAAAAGAAACATCCAACCATAGCATTGTATCTGCAGCCCAAAATATGTTACTTACAAGGATCCCCAGCCACACTACACTGCCTCAAGAATAATAACAAATCTACCACATAATACCAATCCGTACATTTATGGGTTACAACTGGACCACACTTGAGCTGACCACCATACCTTAGATAGGTCCCCAGCCACTTTTCACAAATGAAGGCTTTCAAGGAATTTTCAAACAACCATAGTTCCTCAAGCATAAAACCTTATCCTCGTGCCCACTTCGCAGGTCTTTTGAATCCTGAACAGGATACCGAAATACCACATATTGGTGAAAACTGCATTTACATACATTCCAGCACCTCTAAGATACAACTGCATATCAGTCTATAGCTCTACATGATACATTACAAGCCCACCATTATGGACAATAAATCTCACTGGCTTTTTATTAACCTTACTTTTAGCCTTGTTCAATTTTTTGATAGAGCAAGTAATTCACAAAGTTTGAGCAACAATGCCCACCGTACAATAATCATTCCTGGGGAAAAAAAGAGTAAAATAAGTACATTACATTTATTGTTCCAAATAAGCTTCCTCATAGGCCACGTACCCAAAGCATTTTTGCTGACAAGTAAGACCAGGATGCCACGTGGTGTGTCTAGCCAAGCATAGCAGTGATTTTCTGTAATTGCTTAGATCCAAAGCATCTTAGGTTACCTGATACCCCTTACATTGACCTTGCTCCATAGACCTCTCAATTGCCTGCTTGCAACAATACATAAACAAAATATCATAAACCATTTGACAATGCAAAAAATAAAAGACAGATACCCCCAAGGCAGTCCCAGTACAAAGTTAACTGACCAATTATTGCAGATGGACATATAAATGGTACCTTTTAGATTTCCCCACTTTGCTGCCTTTATTGATGCACCAATGTGAATGGAGAGTACACAATAGTCCACAGCTTGATGGCCTGTCACAGCCACACATTTCTGAAAAACAGCAACAAAATGAACGTGACATAGAGCAGTGCTATTAACATGAACAAAAAGGGGACCTTCTAAGGAGTTAAATAAAAAAAAAAAAAGAAAAACATAACTCTCCTTTAAACATGGAGAAAATCTGAAAATGCAGAGAGAGTTCTTTACAGTCTGAGCAGCAAAAATGTAGAACTCCCTTCCCCAAGTAGTGATAGCTTAGAGTATAGAAAAATATAAAAAAACTTCTAAATGTCTTCTTTGATGAGCATAACATACTGGGATATGTATACTCCTAGAAACAAAGTTACACACGCAAATATTGGTTGGACTGGGTAGACCTCTGCCTTTTTTCAAATGTATCTACAATGGAATTATGTAACTTAGGATGTGTAAGTTTGAGTTTGTGAGATCCTCAGGTAGGTGACATTCAATCACTATCAATGACAATACCCAGAAAGCTAATCTGAAATGTTGGACCCTTAATCTTATTAGGCACCAATAATACCTAAACTGATCAGCCACATGTTATACCTGCCTAGGAAAATGACACAAAATGAAGACACTGGCTGAGCAAAACATGAAAAATCATCTAAGATAGAGCTAACTCCCAACACATCCCAAACCACCCACTCCAGGAAAGAGCTGAACATTTCTAACAGGGAACATAAAATGGGACAACCCACCAAAGGCAATGATGCACAAAGAATCCCTTTTGCCACTTACAGCCTAGTAGAGGAAAGCTTTCTGGGTGAACAGGTAATAAACAAAAGGTGAACTCAGTATCCATTTTGGCCAACAAGGAATATCATCCATAATGCTGGACAGAAGTAATTGCTGCATCATAAGACAAGGGTAAATGGCTTTGTGAACAGAGTCCCTTTTTGAGTACAAATGATGGATGAGCCAAATTGTATACAGCTTTTTTTTCAGAACCAATTCCAAAAGTAACACTATCAACTTATCATAAGGAGGGGGCACAAATACCCCCCCCCACAAACTTTGAGTTTTGCAACTTCAAGTTACATGGGACAAGGGGAATGGCAGTAAGATTACATGAATCAAAAAGCCTTAATAATAACCGTATTCCAACAAACAGCCCCCACAGTTAGCTGATTGAGTTACGTACTTAGAAAGGTCACATCCTTTCCACCATCACTGGTGTTCTCACTTTTTTCCTGAAAATCACCAGAACAAACTCTTGCTTGAAAAACCACACGGACGATTGAGAACCTCTGCAGCCAGTGCATTCAAGCTTACAGTGGCAGTTTTCAGTGAACTTACAGCCACCCTCATTAAACTGCCAGCAATACCCCTTCTTTATTGTCCCAGGATAGATGCACTACCTGCTTCTCTGGAAATGACAACTTGTCCACTCGAGCAGACCTCATTAGCTTTTTCCAGAGGTTAATATTTTTATGGTTCCAGTGAACTGTCGGATGCCCTGCCTTGCACTTACAAAACAGCTCATCATAACTGTAACACAACCTACCATACACGCTGCACCTCGCTAATAGCATCCAGACAGCAGAAAAGAGAGGAGTGATGCTCCGGGGTTTTTTTTTTTTTTTTATCAATGACACTGAAACTGGCCATGATTGCAAATGCCAGCAACCAGTTCATAAGTATCCTTGGAAAAAGACTATACCTATGCTTTTCTTCATCCTCATTCTTGCTGTTGTCTGATTTCACACTGTTCAGCCTAAACTTCTCCAGGGGAAGCAAAGACCATATTTCCACAAATCATCCTTTTGCATACTTTTTCTTTTACTTCCAGTTTAAGGTGCACCCAGAGATGATGTCAAAACAACTACATCAACAACTAGTCTTGTTGTCAGCACACATTGTCTTGGCTTGCACATTCATTGCTCTCCCACCAACCTTTGCTGTTGCAGAAACAGGGGCCATGGTGGATGTAACTGTCACAGAAGAAGGCACAGATGCCCCTGAATGTTATTTCCTTAACCCTCTAGTTGCCAGATGTTCAAACCTATCATATGGCCCCTATGTCTTTTACCTTTGTCTTCTTGCTCTTGGCTCTTCTGATCTATAGTAATGTAGTGCAAACAAGGGTGAAAAACTATTTTTCTAAAAGAAAAATCATGTTAGTTATTTATGATATTTTAGCAAGCTAAATGTAATCCAGCTAGGCTTTACATCTACTTTAGAGCTGAACTTTAGGAATGTAGCCATTTTCTAAAATGAGGTGCACTCCACCTCATGTATTTATTTTTTTTATTTACAACTTACCATTTTACTGAGCACTAGGAGTACAGCTATCTTTATACTCCCAGCACTCTGATAGGAGAGATTTTGCTTTCTTACACAACAGCAGCTCTGCCTTCCCCTCCCCTCTGCTGTCTATTCACAAAAGGCATTGTATTTTTTGAATGGGTTCACATAATGCAAAGTGCTTTGTGATTGGGCAGGAGGAGGGAAGAGGCAGGTACAGCTGTTGCATTTGACTCTGCAGCTGCAGAAACTAAGACCAGAAGGTCCAGCAGAGCACAAGAAGTATAATGACATTATTGTACTGTAAGTCCACAAAGTAATTTTGCACATTTTAGAAAGTGGCTGAGGAAGGCTAGAGTTCAGCTTTAAGCAAAAGAAAGAAAAATAATATGTATTGATTTGTTGGCTAAAAGTTGTTGTCTCTTGTTTTAGCAAGAGTTTCCCTTGTCTGTAGCAATACTGCCTTTTTGCAAGTGGCTTTATGGAACAATATGGAGCTCTCTAAATAGATCAAGTTTGCATTGTGCTTTTTAAAAGACACAAATTTTGCTTAGTAGCACTTTAAGCATTATCATAAGTTGTTTTTTTTCATACTTTTTTTTTATATACCTTATTTGGTGACGTGAAATATGTTTTGTTAAGGATTCTGAAAATTCAACTACTGTTTACAATGGTAAAAGACCTGACAATACAAACACCATTAATTTTGTTTGGTGTATAATAAATTGAAATTAGAATGCACTTACAACTTAATTCCTAAAAAAATATTGCAAATAATTTTTTTATACATTTATTGATTTTTTTTCTACAATGTGAACAATTGGGATAGTTCACATTGTATAAAATAAAATACTTTTACTTTTTGTGTATAAACACTATACAACATTCTTTAGCAGCTTTCATTTACTCCATCTATTAAGATTCCTTACCAATTTAATGCATTATAATATCTGAGCATTGTAACTGTGCTCTTCTGATATACCAATTGAGAGAATACCATTACAATGAAAGCTCTGTAACACCCATTCTTTATGGTACAGAGGTTGCTAATTTGGAATGTGCAGAAGAGCTTGAGGTGTTCCTGGGACCTGTACAAAAGTGACATGCAAAGCAAGCAAATAGGAAACAAGAACTGCTATAATGTACAGTACTTATGCCTTGTGAAATGAAAAGTGAAAAGTAAACACAAAGTTACAAACGAGAACATTGAACTCATTCTTTCATGGATTCTCAGTGCATTTTGATTAAACATATTCATATGTGTGTATTATATGTTTACATCATTCCTTGAGATAGCTAACCAGGTATGCAAGGATTTTAAAAAAGGCTTTAGTTCTATAGCTTTTATTAGAAAACCTGCATTCATTTGTTATATTAAACTTCCTGCAACAGGGGCAGCACACTGTTCCTTCCGTTTTTTGATACTACTGTTTTTCAGGAACTAAGATATTAACCACTTCCTGTCCAGTCACTATAAAAAATGGCCAGACAGGATTGATGTGGGAGGGTGTATATACTGTATATGACCTCCTGCACCAGGCGGTCATGTGCACCTCCTAGCACGAGCAGCGGTGTACTCTGTGATCGCTGTACCCCTCGGACGTGATCACTGTGAGCAATCACAGGGATCACATTTGTAAACAGAGGCTGCATGCCTGCAGGCTTTGAGTCTTTTCCTCTCACAGTGATCGGCTATAGGAGGAAACTAACTGTATAGTCATACAGTCATCAACTAGTGAGCAGTCAGAGAGTAAAAAAAAAGACCAAGCCCTGAACAGTACAGGGTCACTATGGTGACATTGCACTGCTCTGTCTATTGATCAGAGACCCTGACTGCTGCACTGATGGCACTGCTCTGGTAACGATATGCAAGAATATCACTTTATATCTATATATACACTTTATTTAATATAGATAGATGGATAAATACCGTATTTATCGGCGTAGAACACGCACAGGTATATAACACGCACATTAATTTTAAGTTTCAGGGAAAAAAAAATAATTTTAAATAAGGAACTTTGAAGCAAAATAAGGGTCAGTGCCCATCTGCAGTCTCACCATTGCCATCAATACAGCCTGTCCAATGCCCGTTTGCAGCCTCACCATTGCCACCAATGCAGCCTCATCTATGCCCATCTGCAGCCTCACAAGTGCCATCAATGCAACCTCATCAGTCCACATCAATGCAGCAGCCTCACCATTGCCATCAATGCAGCAGCCTCACCATTGCCATCAATGCAGCAGCCTCACCATTGCCATCAGTGCAGCCTGATCGATGCCCATCTGCAGCCTAGAGGGGACAGGGAGGGGGTGGCCCAGGAGACAGGACTCCTTTTACAGAGGCCGCCAAGTAGACAGGAGATTTTCACTGTATGTAATCTGACAGCGCTCGTCCCGCCCCCCTCCCTGTCCCCTCCGAGGCATCTAAAATTGAAGCATTGGCGTATAACACGCACGTTCTATTTGCACCCAATTTTTAGGGTGAAAAAGTGAGTGTTATACGCCAATAAATACAGTAGATATCATCTTTCTTATACTGTCACTAGAGTTTATTAAACTTTTGAAGCTAAAGTTCATGCAAATCTAAATACACAAATGAAACACATTTATGCAATCTGGTTTTGCATTTCTGTCCAATAAGTCAGACAGAACCGCCAGGAGAATGACACCAAACTTACAATTTTAGAATAGATATAGTGGACAGAGTCAGATAAATACACTGGTTGCATTTAAAAGATACAGTATATTTAAAAGTCAACTCCAGGCACAAAGGACTTTCCCTCAATGTTATTCCTCAATAACAACAGAGGATACAAAAATCCACTTTGCGGACACATATGCACAAGGAGTTCCTCTTCAACAAAGCTGTAACTGCTGTTCTACAAAACTACAAGTCAGCCCCATATAGCACCACTAGGGAATCACCTGCACAAATCATGATAGGTTGTGATTTAGAACAGTCTGACAGCAAAATGACATTTGGAAGGAAAAAACTCATTTAAAACTACCCGCGGCTATTGCATTGCCGACAATACACATAGAAGTTCATTGATAAAAACGGCATGGGAATTCCCCACAGGGGAACCCCGAACCAAAATAAAAAAAAAAAAATGATGTGGGGGTCCCCCTAAATTCCATACAAGGCCCTTCAGGTCTGGTATGGATATTAAGGGGAACCCCAGCCAAAATTTAAAAAAAAATTGACGTGGGGTTCCCCCTAAATTCCATACCAGACCCTTCAGGTCTGGTATGGATTTTAAGGGGAACCCCGCGCCAAAAAAAAAAAAAAAAACGGCGTGGGGTCCCCCTAAGAATCCATACCAGACCCTTATCCGAGCACGCAACCTGGCAGGCCGCAGGAAAAGAGGGGGGGACGAGAGTGCGGCCCCCCCCCCTCCTGAACCGTACCAGGCCACATGCCCTCAACATTGGGAGGGTGCTTTGGGGTAGCCCCCCAAAACACCTTGTCCCCATGTTGATGAGGACAAGGGCCTCATCCTCACAACCGTGGCCGGTGGTTGTGGGGGTCTGCGGGCGGGGGGCTTATCGGAATCTGGAAGCCCCCTTTAACAAGGGGACCCCCAGATCCCGGCCCCCCCCCTGTGTGAAATGGTAAGGGGGTACTTACCCCTACCATTTCAGTAAAAAACTGTCAAAAATGTTAAAAATGACAAGAGACAGTTTTTGACAATTCCTTTATTTAAATGCTTCTTCTTTCTTCCTTCATCTTCTTCTTCTTCTGGTTCTTCTGGCTCTTCTGGACGGGACTTCCCTGTGGCATTCCCCGTGAAGTCACAGGGAAGTCCCGTCAAGTCGCCGTGCGTCAGAGGGGGGCGGGGTCACCGGATGGCCCTGCCCCCCATTATTTAAGAACCGTCAGACGAAGAGACGCCGTCACACAGCGGGAGCCTCCCTCCATGCCACAGCATGGCTGCGTAGCGGCCCGGAGAAGACATGAAGAAGAGAAGAAGAAGAAGAAGATGAAGAAGAAGATGAAGAAGAAGATGAAGAAGAGAAGAAGATGAAGAGAAGAACGGGAGCCTCCCCTCATGCCATGGGTGCGGAGCGGCCCGAGGAGAAGAAGATAGAAGACGCCGCGGAGAAGATGCTGGACGAGAACACCGGAGGAAGAACCAGAAGAGCCAGAAGAACCAGAAGAAGAAGAAGATGAAGGAAGAAAGAAGAAGCATTTAAATAAAGGAATTGTCAAAAACTGTCTCTTGTCATTTTTAACATTTTTGACAGTTTTTTAGTGAAATGGTAGGGGTAAGTACCCCCTTACCATTTCACACAGGGGGGGGGCCGGGATCTGGGGGTCCCCTTGTTAAAGGGGGCTTCCAGATTCCGATAAGCCCCCCGCCCGCAGACCCCCACAACCACCGGCCACGGTTGTGAGGATGAGGCCCTTGTCCTCATCAACATGGGGACAAGGTGTTTTGGGGGGCTACCCCAAAGCACCCTCCCAATGTTGAGGGCATGTGGCCTGGTACGGTTCAGGAGGGGGGGGGCGCACTCTCGTCCCCCCCTCTTTTCCTGCGGCCTGCCAGGTTGCGTGCTCGGATAAGGGTCTGGTATGGATTTTTAGGGGGACCCCACGCCGTTTTTTTTTTTTTTTGGCGCCGGGTTCCCCTTAAAATCCATACCAGACCTGAAGGGTCTGGTATGGAATTTAGGGGGAACCCCACGTCAATTTTTTTTTTACATTTTGGCTGGGGTTCCCCTTAATATCCATACCAGACCTGAAGGGCCTTGTATGGAATTTAGGGGGACTCCCACATCATTTTTTTTTTTAAATTTTGGTTCGGGGTTGCCCTGTGGGGAATTCCCATGCCGTTTTTATCAATGAACTTCTATGTGTATTGTCGGCAATGCAATAGCCGCGGTAGTTTTAAATGTGTTTTTTCCTTCAAAATGTCATTTTGCTGTCAGACTGTTCTAAACACGGGAAACATGCGCCCCTTTACAGGCATACTATAGACACCCCCCAGGTATGAAATTTAAAGGGATATTACACTTTTATTGTTTGACTTTAAGCATTATTAAAATCACTGCTCCTGAAAAAACGGCCGTTTTTAAAACTTTTTTTTGCATTGATTCATGTCCCCTGGGGCAGGACCCAGGTCCCCAAACACTTTTATTGACAATAACTTGCATATTAGCCTTTAAAATTAGCACTTTTGATTATTCATGTTCGTGTCCCATAGACTTTAACGGTGTTCGCGTGTTCGAACGAATTTTTTTCCTGTTTGCATGTTCTGGTGCGAACCGAACAGGGGGGTGTTCGGCTCATCCCTAGTTACGAGTAAAGAGATACCAAACATGTCATGCAGGGAAAGCATGGTATCCAGGGGTATAATCAAAGTGGGGGTATCTGGGGGGTGTGATCAGGGTGGAGGTGTCTGAGGTGTGGGTATCTGCAAGGTGTGATGGGGGTATCTGGGGTGTGATCAGAGTGGGGGTATCTGGGAGGTGTGATCAGGGTGGGGGTATCTGGGGGTGTAATCAGGGTGGAGGTATCTAGAGGTGTAAGCAAAGTGGGGGTATCTGGAGGTGTGATCAGAGTGGGGGAGTATCTGGGGTGTGATAAGGGTGGGGGTATCTGAGGGGTGTGATCCGAGTGGGGGGGTATGTAAAAGTCTATGGGTTAGGGGGCGCAAATTACTTGCCTTGCCCAAGGCACTGACAACCCACGCTGCACCACTGTACACAACACAGGTGATCTGCTATTTTTAGTTTTACAAACATGCAAAGCTTTTCTGTTACCTGTAGTTCCATGTACATGTGGGTTATTCTGTACCTGCAGTTCCCTAAGCACGGAGTTCTTTTGTTGCCTGGCTGTCGCACTGGTCTGTTAGTTTTAGGCATTGTAGCTTCTCTGCTAGTCCCTGCAGGTACTTGCATTGGTACTTGCAGAATCCATGCCAGTACTTCCTATGGTACTTTCAGAGTTCCCTGAAAGCTCTGGCAATGAAGGATTAAAGTGATACTAAAGTCTTGTTTTTTTTTCTTTAAAAATAACAAACATGTTACACTTACCTGCTCTATGCAGTAGTTTTGCACATGGCAGCCTAAATCCTCCTCTTCTCTGGTCCTTCTTGGGCACTCCTGGCTCCTCCCTCCTGTCGAGTGCCCCCACAGCAAGCAGCTTGCTATGGGGCACCTAAGCTGAGCCGCACCTCTGTCAGTCCGTTCAAACAAGGAGCCCTGGTTCGGCCCCACCCCCTCTCTCTCCTTATTGGCTAACTGAGTTTGATTGACAGCAGCGGGAGCCAGTGGCACCGCTGCTGTGTCTCAGCCAATGAGGAGGGAGAGTCCCGGATGGTCGAGGCACTCATGTACATCGCTGGATAGAGATGGAGCTCAGGGAAGTATTAGGGAGGCTGAGGGGGGCTTCTGCACACAGAAGGTTTTTTTTTTATCTTAACCACTTAAGCCCCGGACCATTTGGCTGGCCAAAGACCAGAGCACTTTTTTGCGATTCTGCACTGCGTCGCTTTAACTGACGTCCTTTTTTTTCCACAAATAGAGCTTTCTTTTGGTGGTATTTGATCACCTCTGTGGTTTTTATTTTTTGAGCTATAAACAAAAAAAGAGCGCCAATTTTAAAGAAAAAACAATATTTTTTAATTTTTGCTATAATAAATATCCCCAAAAAATATATAAAAAAACATTTTTAAACTCACCCCCAAGTTCCATTCTCGCACTTTCCCTAAACTGCGTATTGCAAGACAGCCCCCTACTGCCAACCCAAACAAAATTATGACCGCCTTTCACGATTTTTATTCCAAGCTATACAACTCAAACTATACTAGTAGCAGATCTGTAATCTCCTCCTTCCTGCAGAACGTTCATTTACCCTCTATCTCACAAGAGCATAAAGATATTATGGAGGAAGCTTTTACGGTGGAAGAAATAAGGGAGGTCATTAAAGGACTCAAACCCGGTTTAGCACCAGGCCCTGATGGACTATCAGTCCCCTATTACAAGACTTTCGGAGAAATTTTAGCCCCACATATGTCTAAATTTTTTAATTACACAAGCTCAGGTTCCCCGCTCGACCCCCACCTCAACACTGCATTTATTTCGGTAATACCCAAACCTATTAAGAACCACGAAGAAGTGGAAAATTATCGCCCCATATCCTTAATTAATAATGACCTGAAAATTCTAACGAAAATTCTAGCCAATCGCCTATCTTCTTTTATTAAAGGGTATATTCATAAAGATCAAGTGGGGTTTATCCCGGGAGGAAAGGACCAGACCAAATCCAAAGAGCGGTGGACATTGTCTCCCTGCTTCAATCTAATTGGACGGGGGGCACCAGGCAAGAGGGAATGCTCCTATCACTGGACCTTCATAAGGCCTTTGATTCAATAGAATGGCCCTATCTGTTTTCCCTTGTAGAGAGATGGGGTTTTGGTTCCCGTTTTCTAGGAATCCTTAGCTCCCTCTACTCTGCTCCGAAGGCGGTGATCCGCCTGCAAGGCCAGTACTCTAGTCCCCTAAGCATAGCGAGAGGCACCAGACAGGGGTGCCCATTATCCCCCCTAGTTTTTGCGATGACCATTGAAACTCTAGCCATAGCAATACGAGATGACCCCAACATCCAAGGAGTTTCCTGCGGAAATCAGGTCCACAAATGCGGGCTATTTGCGGACGACATGTTACTATTTATCACATCCCCGACCACTTCCCTCCCAAATCTCCTCAAACTCCTGAAGGAGTTTTCTGCGATCTCGGGACTACGGGTAAACTACACCAAGTCATACGCCTTTAACATCTCCCTCAAAACAGAAGTAGTTGGCTCTCTCCGAAACTCATTCGACTTTAAGTGGGGTGACTCAGCCATTGACTATCTTGGAATTAAGCCCACGGCAAAAACGGAACAACTGTACCCTGCTAACTTCCCACCCACATATCGTAAGCTCGAGACAGATCTAGGGTATATGGGCAAGGGGGGAGGTTTCCTGGCTGGGTAGAATTCACGCTGTCAAGATGACGTTACTGCCTAGACTCCTCTACCTCTTCAGGGCTCTTCCAATAAACATCAGAAAGGATCACCTGTCTGCTTTCCAACGGAAAGTCATTAAATTTATATGGGGAGGGAAGGGGCATAGAATCCAGCAAGGAACCCTGTTCAGAACCAGATCTCAAGGAGGCCTAGGACTTCCCCAGTTATTTTGGTACTATCAAGCTGCCAGGCTAGCACAACTCTCCTCAGTATACGCCAGGGCTGAGAAGCCAGACTGGATACAAATAGAAAGACAGGCGGTGCCTGCATACACCCTTGACTTCATACTCTGGACCCCCCACGACGTCGACCTCCAATTCTATCTCCAACCCTCTCTCAATCATTAAGAATCTGGGACAACATGAGATCTAACCCTTCATTAACCTCGAGCACCCGACCCCTAGCTAATATTTTCAATAACCCTGACTTTACTCCAGGCCTAAATATTAAAGCCTTTAAATGGTGTACGGGGGGTTGTATCTAATCGGACACTTTTTCTCTGCAAGCGGACCTCTTACCATTGATTTCTGTGTAAATCAACTGGAGCTTCCAAATTCTGAACGCTTTAGATTCCACCAATTGAGCCACTTCCTGAATCATATCTGGGTCAGAAAACCCTCACCGCCAAGATTCACACCGTACGAATTATGGTGTGGCCAGCCTATGGAGCAGAGGGGCGGAATCTCCATTATTTATCAGGCACTATCTACCCAATCTGAAAAGACCACATACATGATAGATTGGAAAAAAGATTTATCTTTCAATTGGAATTTAGATAGATGGTGGTCCTCCTTTAATAGGTCATTCAAGGGGATCCATAATATCTCCCTTATAGAATCTAGTCTGAAGGTTATCACCTGGTGGTACCTTACTCTGATGAGACTTTCTAAAATGTTTCCCTCAGCAGACCCTAGGTGTTTCCGGGGTTGTCATCTCAACGGCACCCTAGTCCACGTTTGGTGGGAATGCCCAAGACTCAGACCTTTCTGGACTAAGATCTTTGCCCTGATCCGTAAATTAACAGACATCCAGATACCCAAAACCCCGGCCATTACTTTGCTCAATGATAATCTAAACAACGTTCCCAAACACACGAGAAAATTAATACACTTTATCTTTTTGGGAGCTAAGTTAACCATTGCCAGAGCGTGGAAACAACCCAAGGTCTCCTTTAAAACGGCCACACGAAAAATCTCCTGGATTATGTCCCAAGAGAAACTGTCAAGCATCCTACTCGACACCAAATTGAAATTTGAGACCACCTGGGAACCATGGGCCCGTTATGTGGGCATTTCCCTCATTCTAGGGGTCCAGCCTTAGAGCTTCTGGGACTTCCAGAGAACAAAGGGTCATCCCCCATTGATGGGCTCTTCTCTCTCTCTCCTCTCTCCTTCCCTCTCTTCTTTCCCCCTCTCTCATGCTCCTATCCCCTCTCCTTTGTACTATTTTTGCACTAAGAGTATCTTTCCGATACGAGATAAATAGTTATCATTCTCTGGGGGGCTGCACCCCCGGGGGCTAGCAGTTCAGGCATGAATGAACCTTAAGATCTGTTCAGGTATCCGTCAGGTTTATTAATGTCTTGTGCCTAGGGGCTCGGGGGGAATCGGTCGAGCACAGTTTGTTCCCTTTTGGGGTGCTGGCGAATTCTCTACGAGGCCTTTCCCATTCCTTTATCCAGGGCTTGACGTAGATGGGTCTGTTGGTTGTTTAGGAGCGACTCTTAGGAGCTGCTCCTTTCATTGGTAGCTACTCAGCTTACTTTCTTACATTTATTGCTTCTGAACATTTTCCAAGAGATTGGGTTGATATTTTTGGATTATTTGGTTTGCTTATGTTTGTACTTTTATACTTTGAAAAAATCAATAAAATACTTTGAAACAAAAAAAAAAAACATTTTTTTTCCTCAGTTTAGGCCGATCCATATTCTTCTACATATTTCTGGTAAAAAAATCGCAATAAGCGTTTATTGATTGGTTTGCGCAAAAGTTATAGCGTCTCCAAAATAGGGGACAGTTTTGTGGCATTTTTATTAATTTTTTTTTTTACTAGTAATGACAGCGATTTTTATCGTAACTGCGACATTATGGCGGACAGATCAGACACTTTTGGTGCTATTTTTGGGACCATTCACATTTATACAGCGATCAGTGCGATTAAAAATGCATTGATTACTGTGTAAATGTGACTGGCAGTGAAGGGGTTAACCACTAGGTGGCGCTGTAGGGGTTAAGTTTGTCCTAGGGAGTGATTCTAACTGTGGGGGGGGAGGGGCTACATCTGACATGACACTGATCACCGCTCCCGATTATAGAGAGCTGTGATCAGTGTCTGTGTCATTAGGCAGAACGGGGAAATGCTTGTTTACATTAGCATTTCCCCATTCTTCCTCTCCGTGAGACGATTGCGGGTATCCCCGTGGACATTGAGTCCCACAATCACACTCACGGAGCTCCCGGCGGGGACGTGCCCGCAAGCGGTTTTCTTAAAGGGCAATGCACAGGTATGTTAATCTGCCTGTATGTGCCCTTCTGCCGCAGTATATCTGCGTGAGGCGGTCGGGAAGAGGTTAATGCATAGGATGCATTGAGATAAAAAAAACTCTTCTGCCTTTAGAACCACTTTAACCTTACTACTCTTTTTTGCCATCTGCCTCAACCCAGATATTCCCCCTTATTTCTGTCTGCCACAAACCCTAGGCCTTTCTTTTCTCTTTCCAATCCCATAGTGTACAGTCTCCACACCATAGCATTCCTGTCTTCACTCACCCCTCGGTGGGTCAGTTCTGAAGGCGGTGACCTGGTACCAGTCTGCAGTAAAGCGCTCTGGGGGCCATTAAGGCCCATCTCCACCATCACGACCTCTGGAGAGACTCAGCTTGCATTTAGATAGGGTGAGCATGCATCACCTGCCAGTGTGCGTTGTTATAACAATTATAAACACACATATTTTACATATTATAAAGAACAGATACTCCTTAGAGAATTCTTAGAATGTACTGTATGTTGTAACCTGTGGCAATCTGGTTAGTAAACTCTTGTTTACCTCTCAGATCTAAATTCAGCCTGTTATCTCTCTCATTTATCCTGAATCCTCACTTCATGAAAATAATTATCCACTTCTCTGGCATGCATTTGATTTACCTGCACAGTCACTAATTGCAGCTCTTTGATTTGTGTCTAAATAATACGACAGAGCTAAAATAACACCATTGCTATTTTTACTGAAGTACTGCCCTAAGGATTTTTTATTTAATTTTAATTGAAATGACAGGAAGCAAACAATACACACAAGTGATATTCCAGAAAAAATAGAGATAAACTAAAATGAAACCTTATAACACCTTAAAGCGGACCTTCACCCTAAAAGGAAAGTTTCACTTAACATCTCCTACCCCCTCCTCTCCCACTTGGAGGTTTGCTTTATTGCTTTATATGAGGAATGAGGAATATGAGGAACTGATACTTAGTTTTAGCAGGTATTCCCTCCGACTTCCGCTCCAACGGCCTAGGTGATCGGAGTGGACGTTTTTTCCCTCTCCTCACCAAATAGGTTTTGGGACATGTCACAGGTCCCAGGAGGCTGTGGGTCAAGATACAAAGTGCAGAGTGACTTGTGCATGCACAGTGGGAAGCTGGCTGTGAAGCCACAAGGAATCACAGCTGGCTTTCCTTAGTAAACATGTCAGCACCGGGGACCCGAAGACCTATAAAAAACTAGCCCAGGAGAGACCTGCACTACATCCTTGGACAGGTAGGTGTCTTTTTTTAAAAAGTGTCTTGTTTTAAAAAGTCAGCAGCTATAGTATGTATCTGCTGACTTTTAACTTTTTTTTTTAAGACTGAAGATCCTCTTTAAAGCAGAGTTCCACCCAAAAATAAAACTTCCGCTTTAAGTACTGGTGACCCCCTGACATGCCACATTTGGCGTGTAATTTATTTTTTTTTTTTGGGGGGGAGCAGGTACCAAGTTTTGACAGGTACCCAGCTCCCACTTCCTCCCCTGGCGCCGCAGCGCCAGAAGGAAGTTCACCTTTCCCCCCCTCCCTGCAATCTTCTGGGACATGTCACAGATCCCAGAAGATGGCCTGGCTGCAGTGCACGCCAGCTGTGAAGTCACATCTGGGCGCCCACAGTTACAATGCCAGCCCAGCGGAGAAAAGGGGGAGAGGAGCGAGGCTTTGTGCACCAGCATCGCTGGACCGTGAGACAGGTGAGTGTCTGATTATTAAATTAAATGGCTGGAACAATGCTTTAAGGACTAAAGGAAACTATTAAAGAAATTAAGACAGAAAAATAAACTGCTGAAGCAGACATTAATTTAAAAGTAATGGACTTATTTTGGGCTGATGTTGCCTATAAACAAGCCAGTCCATGACCCTTACCATGACCCAGGACAGCTGAATCTCTACCTTCCCATACAAAAGGGTTTCTGAACCTTTTATGAATAAAGTTATACTAAAGGTTTTTTTTATTTTTTTTATTTTTAGATAAAATAAAAACAAGGTAATACTTACCTGCTATGTGCAACTATATTGCACAGAATGGTCTCTTACCTATTCTTCTGGAAGTCCGTCGCCACGCTGTCTGTTCCTTTTTCCTAATGTACTACTGTATGTGTTCCCTGTTAGTATACTTGCCAACTTTCCCTGATATGTGGGGACAGTCTCGATTTTTCTTCCTGGAAGCATTTGACCAGCTCTGTGTCCTGATATTACAGCTTGAAACTTGCTGAGCCTGTCACTACCTCTTCCTAGCCCTACCACATTGCAGTATACAATGTGCAGAGCTGACTTGCAGGAGCGGCTTAGTGATTAGCTGGATTTTGGTGCCAAAGCACAAGTCCCAACCCTGCTCCTGTCCTTTCTAGAATACTAATCCTCCTGCTGAGTCTATAAACTCAATCATATTGTGCCCCACTCCATGCCAGAGGCCTCCACACAACATTCCCAGTCATAAATGCCCAAAGGAAGGAATGTCCACACATGGATAAGGCTGTTGCACGTCACTGGTGGTACTTAGAAACTGCACAAAACAGTCACATCACATTGAAATACATTCCAGAGTCACTTGACAGTATGTTACCAATCACATTTAGTGGATGGTCTGTAGCAGTAACATTTCAAAGCCTATGTAGCACTTTAAGAAGCCTTCTTCAGACAGTCTCTCCCTCTCCTTACAAGTCCCACTTCATAGCTCTACCCAGCTGGGTAAGCTCCCTACAGTTACTCATCTGATCCCAGAGTCATTAGTACTCACTGAGAGGGCTCTGACTTGAATATTAGGGTTTAGGCATCCAGCTCACAACTCTCCTTTAGTTGTTCAAGAGACAGGATTGCTGCAGTTGTTGCTACTGAAATCTGTACACCTTTCCTGGGATTCTGCCAGGGCCTTGGGTGTGCTGAGTGCTGACTACATCTGCTTAAGGGTGGGTTACTTGGCTCCCATGCCCCATCTGCCCTAAGGCTTCGCTCCATGGTTTATATATAGGCCCATGACATCATTATTGGAAGGACTTTTCTAAAAGGGGAGCTATCACTTGCTTATAACTTTTCCATTTACCATACTATTTTAGGACAGAGTCACCTAGTGTAAGACTAGCTTACTGCACCTGCTTACAGAATGATGTGTAAATGAGCTGCCATTCATATGTAATTGACATGGAGCTCATATGTAAATGATCTAGCATTAATAAGTAAACAACTTGGCTAATTTTTATGCAGATCCCATCCCCCCAGAGGCCCCACTGTCCATCACCTCCACAAAATGCTCCGCAGGTGGGTAATGTAAAAAATCAGAAGCAGACTTGGGAGTCCTACCTGCCACTGAGAATGACAACAGGTTCAGAACTTGAAGGCTGCTGCAGCACTGCAATGAAGGTAAACAGAAGGAAGGAGTGTTACCTTATGGAGTGAAAATGTGCGCAAGGTGTCATGGGAGTCCATAGCATCTGGTGAGTGAGGGCACACAGGAGGGGAGCATGGATTGCCCGGAATATCTGTTTCAGCACTTGCCACTTTATTTGCACAATAAAAATTTGAGTCTGCACTATAAAAAAAAAAAATGTGCGCAAGGGGGGAAACAGAAGTATACAGAGGAGGGGTTACCATTTGGGGTTCAAATGTGAGCAAAAAAAGGGGGAGGTGCACAGGTATACAGAGAAGGGGGCATATGATAAAAGTGGGAGATGCAGAGGTATACAGAGAAGGGGAAAATATGATGTGATTGTGACAGACTCCGGGCTGGGTATCCCTGCCAAGAAGCTGCTTCCCAAGCTCTGGTACATGACACCAGTGAATCTGGCTATAGTTGACCCAAGAACTAGGCAATACCAGATTTGTAGTAAACCAGAATAAGAACTGTTTATTCAAACACAGGTTCAAAGAGATATACATACAGGGACAATCCCCCTCCTTTGCATAATGACAAAGGGCGGGGTAAACTTTACCTCCGCCAGTAATATGACCCACAGGTATATTCAACTTTCCAGTAGACAGTCTTTAGAAGGGGCTGTTGGAGAAATCCCCCCTCCTCCTCTAGCATCTAATCCACATACACATATACATCCGATAATAATTTGCTATTAGGGCAGACAGAAACAATAGAACAATGGGATACAGGCACTTAACAAACACATAACATCCCCACCCCACGTTAAACTATCTAGCAATAGTCTAAAATGAAAGGTGGAATTTAGCTTCATATATTTCTTGAAGGATATTGTTCAGAAAGAGCCCCTTCATTCTGTCAACACAAACCACACATATATAACCCAGGATAACAGGGGAAAAATGAAATGCTGAGTCCTGTGTGGTTGTACGGTGAGTCTGGTTAGTGCAGACCCGACTGGGGTTCTTGGTCATGGTCACCCTGTGCCCTTAATAGACACAGGGAGACTTACACATAGGCGGGGCCGGGGGAACTGGACAAGGAGTTTCCTGACCTCTCTAAGGTAAGCTGGATTCCACAAGCCCCCCGCCCAAGGTGACTTCCGTCACACATAACAGAATTGCTTCCCACACTCCGCTTAAGTGCTTCCGTCATGTACCACTTCCTTACAGTCTGAAGATAGATATCAGATATTATAGCCGCATAATGCAACCATGAACTAGGTAGGACTTGTTTGACTGCAAAGCTGGAACTTCTTTATTTGAACAAACTCACACAAAATATATACACTACAGAAGGACATCCTCCTCCTGATCATATTACCCTAACAATACAAACTGCACACAGGATAATAATTGGAACAACCGACATATACTATAAACATTATGTTAGTTAGCCACCTGGCTGACTCAGAAGTCTCATTCCAGGCCAGACTTGCTGACTTCAAGCTCATTTAAAAAAAATACACATTATTACAAGTATAAACACAACCCTCAATAGTAGTGTGCTAATAGACAATAGGTGAGTTAATTAGCACTTAAAGTGGAACTTCAGTCATTTTTTCAACTTTCCATCTATTAAATTTTCTGCCCTTGTTGTTTTAACTTCGAATAGTAAAACATTTTTTTCTGCCAGTAAATACCTTATACAGCCCACTTCCTGTTTCTTGTCTGGTAAAAAACCTAGGCTTAGGACATCTTGCACAGCTCTCTCTCTCTCACTCTCGGGAGAGTTTGCCAGGAAGGGAGGGGATGAGTAATAAGAGGGCCAATGAGAGCTGTAGAGCTGGAGGTGTGCCTCTGTATAAATATTACTGTCCCATTTGAAGTAAACCAAACCACATTCTTCCATTAAGTAGTTGTCCATTATTTTCTCTGTCACTCTATGCCCCTAATAGACAAAGAGTGACTTACACATAAGAGGGGCATGGGGAGCTGAGACAGGGGTTTCCCAACCTGCCTAAGGTAAGCTGGGTTCCACGGGACCCCCCAGGGCAAAGTGACTCCCATCACATCGGTGTTAGAATTTCAGTGTCGAAAACTCCTGTTTCTTTGGTGGTCAGTGTAAATTCCTCCTTACATTGGTGGTTAGTGAAAATCCCCCCTTACATCGGTGTTCAGTGTAGAAATCTCCCTGTTACATTGGTGCTCCATGAAGATCCTCATTACATTGGTGATCAGAGTAATTTCCCTCTTACATTGGCGGCCAGTATAGAAATTCTGTTACATTGGTGGTCAGCATAAAAATCATGCTACATTGGTGGTCAGTGTAGAATCCCTACTTACATACATGCAAAAGATCTCCATCTTTTCTTTAATATACAAGCTTTTTGGCACCTACCAGCAATCACAACAGGTGTCGTAGTACTCAGCAGAACAGTCAGTGTCCCAAGATGTTTTCCAAACGTTTGTTTATTGCCAAATGTGTTTACAGTGCAATTGGTGTTTATCACGCTATTCTCCAAGAGCTGTTCGGTTGCTGCACTTTAAATAAATTGTGTAAATTTCCCTTGTTCAGGTCTGAATGAGAGAAATTATTTGATTTCCCTATCCAGACTAAATAGTGTGAATGAAGGAGTCTCTTCTGAAGGATACTGTACGAGACAGACTCGGCTGTCTAAACACACAAACAGTGACTGAAGCCAGCTTTTGTTGAACCTGGTTGGCTCATATTCAGTCAGGATCAGAATTCATCAGGAGTCATGTATGGTCATTTAAAAAATTAGCTAGCTAATTTTGAACAATGTCTGTTATACTTCTATCCATATTATGATAAATCTTTCTGTATACACAATATTTAAAATTTTAGTTGTTCACAGGTTAATGCTATGCCTCTTGTAGGGCCACTCCAATTTTAAATAAATGTCCCACCCCTAACTTAAGAAATTCAACAATGGCTTGCTGGGTACACAGCAAAAATGTGTTCCTATAATTTTTTTTAAAATGTTGGCAACTTTGCCTCAGCAATCTGTTTGCTTTAGGGGCACCCATGCATTCACGCTCTCAAGCCGACCTGTGTGCATCCATAGACAAACACAGTGCTGGTAAACCACACTTTCCATTCCTCCTCACAGGAGTTTGACTGAAAGTATATCTGTGAAACCAGAAAGTGAGAGGAGCGGTGCTACAGCTGGGACAGAGCTGGATTGGCAAGAGAAGCCAGGTAAGTGTTTAGGGATTGGGGAAACAGTGGGGAGTTTTTTTTTTTTTTACCGGATTCGGTCATTTAGAGCAGAACTGGAAAAAGGAACTGCAACATCTATTTTTTTGGAAACCTTAACATATATACAGAGCATTTACAGTAACACTTGTAATTTGAATGTGATGAAGGTGTTCAGTGATATCAAGATACAAGCAAGCTTTTTACTTATAACATTTAAAGTGGTATTAAACCGAAAAGCAAACATTTATTTTATTGCAGTTTACCAATTCTTAGATGTGATTACTGCATTCATTTTCTTTTTTAAGCTTTCTTCTTTTTTATCTGGTGATCCAGCCAGCAAGGTCTGTTGTTTTTCAAAAGCTCAAGCTCTCCAGCAGAATGCATCAGTTGAGATGGATGAAACCAACCATTTAACACTGGCAGGAGTGGTTAAAATTATCATCTTTTATTAATTTATGTAAAGCCTTTATCTCAAAAGGAAAAAAAAACTGTTTGCTATAACTGGTTATAAAGTGTGAGCTCAGGTTTGGCTTCAATTAGTTAATGTATTTAAATCTGCTAATTCTTTAAAACACTCCGCTCCTTCCCAGACTGACAATGCTGCGGTCTGCTGTGCCTCCTGTGCTCATTCATCCAAAGTTGTGTCTCACTAAACAAGAGTTGTCTTACTGGCCAGATCACCAGGGGAAAACACTGGGAAAAAGTTAAGGAGCAGCCTTAGCCTTAGACCCCTGTCACACCAAGGCATTTTTCCAGCTTTTTAGCACTAAAAATAAAGCTTATAAAACGCTCATAAGATGCTCCCCATGCATCTCAATGGACCCTTTCACACTGAGGCGTTGTGCTGGCGGGGCGTTGAGAAAAGTCCTGCAAGCAGCATCTTTGAAGCAGCTTTTGGGCGTTGAAAAAAGCACTTCAAAAACGCCCCTCTCCATTGAAATGAATTGAAAACGCTGTAAAAATGCCTGAATAGTGCCTAAAAAACAAAACATGTAGATGGATGGATGGGTGCCCACCTCCCTGTGTCACCACAAGCTTTGATCCATTCAATCCAACTCACCTGCATTTAATTGGAATTCAGTGAACCAGCCAGCATAGCAATGGGGATTAGATACCAGCATGATGGCTGCTTGGACTGCCTGGATTGATTGTTATCACTGCCTGGAACATCAGCATTGCAGCGGGGATTGAGCTTTGAGAGCGTGTACTGCTCAAGCTATAGCTTAGACCGACTTCACAGATGACGGATGCTGGATACAAGAACTGTTTTGCTGCAGGATCCTGAGTAGCATACACCACATAGACCCCAGGTGCATATGTACTGGTCATATCGGCTGCGGTTGATATTTGGGGATAGGTTACCCAACCCCACGGGACCATCCCCACACTGCAGGCTGGACATTATCTACTTGGTGAGTCTCTTATATCTAGTCTCTATATGGGATGTATTGACTGCTCCTGCAACACTTAGCTCAGCTTTATAACCTCGACTGCACTTGCAGTTCAGCAGCACTGGATTCATCTCTTGATGTGATATCTACCTCTATTGCCCATATGTCAATATAGCAGTCCTTCGGTATCCTACACTGCTTTACCATATATATGTTCATAAACATCAATTAATCACAATCTTTACCTCTATGTTAAGGAACTTGTGACTTTTGCAGTAGGATTCAGTGGCCCTGGACTGCCTACCATTTTTGAGTTTTTGGATATTGAAGGCTTTTACATTTTTGGTCTGGATCAGCTTCCTAGAGTGCCTGAGGAATTCAGCCCCCTATTCACCCACTGTGGTTCTAAGGTGGGGTGCTGGCTCCTCAGGACTATTAGGTTTGTTGTATATATACAGGGAAGGGGGGCCCCTTTTGGGAGGTTTCCATCAGCTCCCACCCGGGGGGCTATTTATTTATATATATTTTATGCACTAGGCAGGGAGTTGTTTTGGGGAGTGATATAGTTGGTTAGGTAGATTTTGAGGTGCGGTCTTGCTGGTGGGAGGGTAGGGAGTGGGTGTATACGGGGGTGTTAGGGAGGATCATTGGGCAGGATGCTGACTAGGGATGAGCTTTGAGTTTGAGTCGAACTCATGTTCGACTCGAACATTGGCTGTTCGCAAGTTCGCCGAACAGCAAACAATTTGGGGTGTTCGCAGCAAATTCGAATGCCGCGGAAGACCCTTTAAAAGTCTATGGGAGAAATCAAAAGTGCTAATTTTAAAGGCTAATATGCAAGTTATTGTCATAAAAAGTGTTTGGGGACCTGGGTCCTGCCCCAGGGGACATGGATCAATGCAAAAAAAAGTTTTAAAAACGGCTGTTTTTTCAGGAGCAGTGATTTTAATAATGCTTAAAGTCAAATAATAAAAGTTAATATCCCTTTAAATTTCGTACCTGGGGGATGTCTATAAGATGCCTGTAAAGGGGCACATGTTTCCTGTGTTTAGAACAGTCTGACAGCAAAATGACATTTTGAAGGAAAAAACCCATTTAAAACTACCCGCGGCTATTGCATTGCCGACAATACACATAGAAGTTCATTGATAAAAACGGCATGGGAATTCCCCAAAGGGGAACCCCGAACCAAAATTTTAAAAAAAAATGACATGGGAGTCCTCCTAAATTCCATACCAGGCCCTTCAGGTGTGGTATGGATATTAAGGGGAATCCCGGCCAAAATGTAAAAAAAAAAAATGACGCGGGGTTCCCCCTAAATTCCATACCAGACCCTTCAGGTCTGGTATGGAATTTAAGGGGAACCCCGCACCAAAAAAAAAAAAAACGGCGTGGGGTCCCCCCAAAAATCCATACCAGACCCTTATCCGAGCACGCAACCTGGCAGGCCGCAGGAAAAGAGGGGGGGAAGAGAGTGCGCCCCCTCCTGAACCGTACCAGGCCACATGCCCTCAACATTGGGAGGGTGCTTTGGGGTAGCCCCCCAAAACACCTTGTCCCCATGTTGATGAGGACAAGGGCCTCATCCCCACAACCCTGGCCGGTGGTTGTGGGGGTCTGCGGGCGGGGGGCTTATCAGAATCTGGAAGCCCCCTTTAACAAGGGGACCCCAGATCCCGGCCCCCCCCTGTGTGAAATGGTAAGGGGGTACTTACCCCTACCATTTCACTAAAAAACTGTCAAAAATGTTAAAAATGACAAGAGACAGTTTTTGACAATTCCTTTATTTAAATGCTTCTTCTTTCTTCTATCTTCCTTCATCTTCTGGTTCTTCCTCCGGCGTTCTCGTCCAGCATCTCCTCCGCGGCGTCTTCTATCTTCTTCCCCTCGGGCCGCTCTGCACCCATGGCATGGGGTCAGGCTCCCGCTCTTCTCTTCTTCTTTTCTTCTCTTCTCCTCTTCTTCTCTTCTTCATTTTCTTCTCCGGGCCGCTCCGCACCCATGCTGGCATGGAGGGAGGCTCCCGCTATGTGACGGCGCTCCTCGTCTGACAGTTCTTAAATAACGGGGGGCGGGGCCACCTGGTGACTCCGCCCCCCTCTGACGCACGGGACATGACGGGACTTCCCTGTGGCATTCCCCATGACGTCACAGGGAAGTTCTGTCACGTCACTGTGCGTCAGAGGGGGGCGGGATCACCGGGTGGCCCCGCCCCCGTTGTTTAAGACCTGTCAGACGAGGAGCGCCGTCACATAGCGGGAGCCTCCCTCCATGCCAGCATGGGTGCGGAGCGGCCCGGAGAAGAAAATGAAGAAGAGAAGAAGAGAAGAAAAGAAGAAGAGAAGAGCGGGAGCCTCCCCCCATGCCATGGGTGCGGAGCGGCCCGAGGAGAAGAAGATAGAAGATGCTGCAGAGGAGATGCTGGACGAGAACGCCGGAGGAAGAACCAGAAGAGCCAGAAGAACCAGAAGAACCAGAAGATGAAGGAAGAAAAAAGAAAGAAGAAGCATTTAAATAAAGGAATTGTCAAAAACTGTCTCTTGTCATTTTTAACATTTTTGACAGTTTTTTTAGTGAAATGGTAGGGGTAAGTACCCCCTTACCATTTCACACAGGGGGGGGCCAGGATCTGGGGGTCCCCTTGTTAAAGGGGCTTCCAGATTCCGATAAGCCCCCCCGCCCGCAGACCCCCACAACCACCGGCCAGGGTTGTGGGGATGAGGCCCTTGTCCTCATCAACATGGGGACAAGGTATTTTGGGGGGCTACCCCAAAGCACCCTCCCAATGTTGAGGGCATGTGGCCTGGTACGGTTCAGCGGGGCACACTCTCGCCCCCCCTCTTTTCCTGCAGCCTGCCAGGTTGCGTGCTCGGATAAGGGTCTGGTATGGATTTTTGGGGGCACCCCACGCCGTTTTTTTTTTCTTTTGGCGCGGGGTTCCCCTTAAAATCCATAGCAGACCTGAAGGGTCTGGTATGGAATTTAGGGGGAACCCCACGTCATTTTTTAAAAAAATTTTGGCCGGGGTTCCCCTTAATATCCATACCAGACCATACCTAAACACAGGAAACATGCGCCCCTTTACAGGCATACTATAGACACCCCCCAGGTATGAAATTTAAAGGGATATTACACTTTTATTGTTTGACTTTAAGCATTATTAAAATCACTGCTCCTGAAAAAATGGCCGTTTTTAAAACTTTTTTTTGCATTGATCCATGTCCCCTGGGGCAGGACCCAGGTCCCCAAACACTTTTTATGACAATAACTTGCATATTAGCCTTTAAAATTAGCACTTTTGATTATTCATGTTCGTGTCCCATAGACTTGAACGGTGTTCGCGTGTTCGAACGAACTTCTTTACTGTTCGCATGTTCTGGTGCGAACCGAACAGGGGGGTGTTCAGCTCATCCCTAATGCTGACATTTGTATGTGTTTTTTGCTAATAAAATTGTGGAGAAGTTAACCCAATACTGTGCTTGTATCGTATCTTTTTTGTTTTTTCATTTTTTGATAGTTGATTTGTAGATTAGCATCCTCCTCGTGTATTGGAGCTGAGTACTTCTCCCCCTCTTAGGGGTCGGATAGCAAGGCTCCCAGGATCAACATTTTTCTTCATGTAATGGAGCTTGTGCTTAACCATAGACCATCATATTATGGTAAAACAAAAGGACCATCTTGCTAAGACTGTGGACAGTAAGCCTTCAACAAGAGATCTGTCAGGTTTCTGTGGTAGTGAGCCCTTGTAGAAAGCCAACTCAGAGTTCCCTAGGACGTGGAGTCTAAGCCTCAGCCTTCTTCTTCACCTGGGTCCCTGTTGATGGGGATGGACTTGCAGCATACTGAAACCAGGTTACGGCCCCCAAATGTGCCCAGCTGATAATGCGGAGACCACTCACATGTGCAGAGTTCAGATGGCAGGAGACAAAAGAGGATCTGGGAAATGAGCCGAAGTGAGGACGGGTGGCACACACGTAAAAATGGTAGACGAAGCCTGGGTCAGTATATGGGTAGTCAGGCACAGATTACAAGTAATACTAGACAAACAAGGAGCTCAGAGAAACTATGAAGTTTCTCAGGCTGCACTGAGCATGTCTATATATAGGGAAGCAGGCTGAAAGGTGGGCCAAGAAATGATAGATGGGAAAGGGTTATCAATTCACAGGAGAGCAGGTAATGCCCATACACAAAAGCAAACAGCACATGTGAATGGGATCCCAGATCTAGCAGAATCACTGCAGTAAGGAGGTTAGAATTACATAAGCAGAAAATTGCCTGCTAGGCTGTGACAAGATCCAATTTCCGCTGCACATTTAAGATTAATAAACTGAGACTTTCAACCAAGGAATTACATTCAAATTAAAAATGCCAAACCAATTGAATTTACAGATATTCAAAAATGTGATTGGCTTTAACCACTTGCTTACTGGGCACTTAAACCCCCCTCCTGCCCAGACCAATTTTCAGCTTTCAGTGCTCTCACACTTTGAATGACAATTACTCAGTCATGCAACACTGTACCCAAACGATTTTTTTGTCCTTTTTTTCATATAAATAGAGCTTTCATTTGGTGGTATTTGATCACCTCTGGGTTTTTTAATTTTTGTGCTATAAATGAAAAAAGACCGAAAATTTTGAAAAAAAATGCTTTTTTCTTCGTTTCTGTGATAAAATTTTGCAAATTAGCAATTTCATTTATTCATAAATGTTGGCCACAATTTATACTGCTACATATCTTTGGTAAAAATAACCCAAATTAGTGGATATTATGTGGTCTGTGTGAAATTTCATTTCTTGAGACCCTAACAAGCCAGGAAAGTACAAATGCCCCCCAAATGACCCCTTTTTGGAAAGTAGACATTCCAGGGTATTTAGTAAGAAGCATGGTGAGTTATTTGAAGTTATCATTTTTTCCCACAATTCTTTGCAGATTAAGGTTTATTTTTTTTTTATTTATTTTTTTTAGAAAATTGTCATTGTAATAGCTTATTTCTCTCACATGGAATGTGCATACCACAAATGACACCACAAAATACATTCGGCTACTCCTCCTGAGTAAAACGATACCACATGTGTGAGACTTTTACACAGCCTGACCACATACAGAGGCCTAACATTGAAGTAGCACCTTCAGGTGTTCTAGGAGCATAAATTACACATCTCATTTCTCACCCACCTATTACACTTTTGAAGGTCCTGGAGCACCAGGACAATGGAAACGCCCACAAAATGACCCCATTTTGGAAAGCTAACACCCCAACTTATAATCTATGAGGCATAATGAATCTTTTGAAGGGTTCATTTTTTTTCCAGAAGTTTTTGGAAAATGTGGAAAAAAATGAAAGCGCATTTTTTTTTACACAAAGTTGTACGTTTATAAGATATTTCCAACACATAGCATTTACATAGCAAAAATAACACCCCGAAATACATTCTGCTACTCCTCCTGAGTAAAACGATACCACATGTGTAAGACTTTTACACAGCCTGACCACATACAGAGGCCTAATATTGAAGTAGCACTTTCAGGTGTTCTACGAGCATAAATTACACATCTCATTTCTCACCCACCTATTACACCTTTGAAAGCCCTGGAGCACCAGGACAATGGAAACGCCCACAAAATGACCCCATTTTGGAAAGCTAACACCCCAACATATAATCTGTGAGGCATAATGAGTCTTTTGAATGGTTCATTTTTTTCCAGAAGTTTTTGGAATATGTGGAAAAAAAATTTTTTTTACACAAATTCCAAATTTTTTTTACACAAAGTTGTCCGTTTATAGGATATTTCCAACACATAGCATTTACATAGCAAAAATGACACCCCAAAATACATTCTGCCACTCCTTCTGAGTATGGCAATACCACATGTGTGAGACCTTTACACAGCCTGGCCACATACAGAGATCCAACATGCAAGGAACACCATCAGGTGTTCCAGGGACACATAGCATGCATATACCAAGAATTACACCCCAAAATACATTATGCTGAGCAAAGAGAAATAAAAGATTACCTGTGGTTTTAGTAGTACAGTTGTCCACAGGAGGATAGCACTGGTCCAGGCAGCAGGCAGGGACTTGGTCAGCAACACAATTTTTCAGGCAGCAGGCAGAAATACTGTCCATAGTCAGTACAGGCAGCAGGCAGGGATACTGTCCATAGGTCAGTGCAGTGCAGGTTCAGTGCAGACAGAGATTGTCAGCAGTGCCAAAATATTGGTCTTAGTAGTAGGCAGGAACAAGGTCCATGTACTGTGGTCAGTGCGACAAACAGAGGCATGACGGCAGTAACTCCTACAGGCAGCAGGCAGAAGTAGGGCCTCGTTCAGGACAGAATGGGGACAGGGGTAGAGGCTTCTCCCACCCAAATCTCTTTGAAGCCTCCGAGTCTCCAGACCCTAATCTAGGAATGAGAAAACAAAGAAAATTGTTTTCTTCATCCAGAAAAAACTATTCTGGAGCCCCTCACATATGTGAGACCCCTGTGTTGAATCCCACTAGTCCAGTTGCAGGGTACAAGATCAGTCCAAGAGGCAGGCAAGAGGCATGGTCAAACAGTCCAAGGTCAGTTCCAGATCAGGCAAAGGTATGTACAGAATCGTTAGGCAGAAGCATAGTCGAATAACAGTCCAGGGTCAGTTCCATATCAGGCAGAGGTATGTACAGAATCGTTAGGCAGAAGCATGGTCGAATAACAGTCCAGGGTCAGTTCCAGATCAGGCAGCGGTATGTACAAAATCGGCAGGCAGAAGCGTGGTCAAATAACAAGCCAGGGTCAGTTACAGAGCAGCCAGTGGCATAAGGGGTGTGAAGGCAGGAACTGAGGATTACGGTTACCATACTTCACTAATAATTTAGTGAAGTATGGTAACGGCGGAAGCATTCACCTATACAGAGGCCTGGTTCGGAAGGACATTCTGCACAATAATATGTGTCTCTTCTGACTCCTGCTCTGGTACACACCTTACATCTTTTTTGACGTCTTTGGCCTGTTGGTTTGGGAGGGAGTTTATCTGGAAAGTGGCGCTCGGAGAGTCGACTAACAACATCTGATCGGATGTTTACTGGTGGGCCGTTCGGGAATATAAGGGCAGTTTAATATTCCTCCTGATAGCCAAGGAAGGGTTGGGGGTTTTGGGTGGATTTGCGGTAAATGATATAGGAGTTGTATATGGCCAATTGAAAAAATAAATCGCTACTTTTTTGTACCAGTGGTATGTCCTTCTTGTGGCAAGATATGGTTCCAACATTTGATCGTTGAAGTCGACTCCCCCCATAAACAAATTGTATTGATGGATGCATTTGGGTTTCTGGATGGGGCCATTCCTTCTGGGGATTTCAACATAGGTGTTGTTGTGGATGGAAGACAACATATACACATCCCTTCTGTCCCTCCACTTCACTGCCAGAATCTCTTTGTTACGCAGACATGCCGTTTCTCCTTTTCTCAACTTCTTATTAACAAGACTTTGAGGAAAGCCCTTCCGATTTTCTTTCACGGTGCCACATGCTGGCGTCTTCTTCCGATGAAGGTTGTGGAACAGGGGCTGAGAAGTGTAGAAGTTATCTACATACAGGTGGTATCCTTTGTCGAGTAGGGGGTATATGAGGTCCCAAACAACTTTCCTGCTGGTTCCCAAGTAGTCCGGGCAATTAGGAGGCTGCAGCTGGGTGTCCTTCCCTTCGTACACTATGAAGGAATATGTGTACCCTGTGGCTCGGTCACATAGTTTGTACACCTTCACCCCATAGCGGGCTCTTTTGCTGGGGATAAATTGCACTGGCTGCTCTGTAACTGACCCTAATTTTAAGCCTGCCGCTAAATTTCACAAGGGACTCATCTACACATATTTGTTGGTCCGGGGTGAACAGCTGGGGGAATACTTCGGAAAAATAATTTAATATTGGGCAAATTTTGTAAAGCCTGTCAAAATTTGGATCAGTTCAGGGAGGGCACTGGGTATTGTCGCTGAAATGTAGGAACCTCATTATCATCAGATACCTAGTTCTGGGCATTACCGCGGAGAAGAGCGGCATGTGGTGGAGGGGGTGGGTTGACCAATAGGAACGGGATTAGTTTTTTTTGGTGAGCCCCATATTAAATGTGAGGCCCAAAAAAACCTTGAACTCCTCCACTGTCAGGTCTCTCCACTCATAGGGACGGGCATAATATGATGTGGGATTTTGCAAAATAAATTGCTGTGCATACAGGTTGCACTGGGCCACAATTGACGCCAACATGTCCTCCGTAAAAATTAAATTAAAAAAATTAATTGGGGTGAAATTCCCTGTATCCACCTGGACTCCTGGCTGGACCATGAAAGGGGGAACACTAGCTTCTCCTGAATTCGGAGGAAGCCACAAGGGGTTCTGAAGTGCAAAGGGAAGGCTGGCATGGGACCTAACCCTTTGGGGCTGGGGTGACACCCCACTGGTACTTGGCCTTTCTTGCCGAGGCACTGCGGTGCTAGTGGATGGCACTGCAGTGCTAGTGGATGCCACTGCGGTGCTAGCGGATGCCACTGCGGTGCTGGTGGATGCCACTGCCTCCTCACTAGAACGCCTTCGTTTGGCGGGCCGAGTTTCTTCCTCCTCTGAGTCTGTAAGTGTTTCACTACTGAGGACTGGCTCGTAATTTACGTCAGAATCTGAATGGGAAAGGGATTCTGAAAAAGAGAGCTCCCCGTTGCTCTCGTCGGCCGTAGAAAGAATTTGGTATGCCTCCTCGGCGGAAAAGCTTTTTTTGGACATGGCTGCTGGTGGTTATGAGATTGCACAGCTGTGTGCTAAGCCTGCACTGATGAGGTGGCACTGATTGATGGCACATATGTGCACTGATGAGGCGGCACAGATGGGCACTGATCGCACAGATGGGCACTGATGAGGCGGCACAGATGGGCACTGATCGCACAGATGGGCACTGATGAGGTGGCACAAATGGGCACTGAGGCAGCACAGATGGGCACTGAGGAAGCATCACACATGTGCACAGATTTACACTAATGAGGCGGCACAGGTGGGCACAGATATGCACTGATGTGGCACAAGTGAGGTGGCACAGATGGGTACTGATAAGGCAGCACAGATGGGTACTGATAAGACGGCACAGATGTGCACTGAAGCGACAGATGGGCACTGATTGGTACAGATGGGCACTGATGAGATGGCACAGATGGGCACTGATGAGGTGGCACAGATGGGCACTGATGAGTTGGCACAGATGCGCACTGATTGCACAGATGCGCACTGATTGCACAGATGCGCACTGATGGGCACAGATGGGCCCTGATGGGCACAGATGGGCCCTGATGGGCTCTGATGGGCACAGACGGGCACTGATGGGCACAGATGGGCACAGATGGGTACTGATGATGCACTGATGGCACAAGTGGGCACTGATGTGCACAGGTGGGCACAGATGGCACTATATTGGTGTCACTGTGGGCACTGTTGGGCACTTTTTGGGCACACTTTGCTGTTACTGATACTGATAACTACTCACAGAAGCTCTCTCTATTCACACGCTGTCTCTGTGTGAGGAGAAAGAGCCGGCAATGAGAGATGATCTCAATTGTTTACCTTTTAGATCATCTCTCATTGGAGGCGGCGATCGCGCTGTAAACGGCCGCTGTGATTGGCCGTTTACAGCGATCTGTGATTGGCTGTGTCCAAGGGACACGGCCAACACAGATTTTACCCGAGGCACGCTCATGAGAGCGCGCTGGGAACGAGGAAAGGGGACGACGTCAAAAGACGTCATCCCGGTATTTCAGATCCGCGCTGTTGCCGTCATTTGGCAATGGCCCGGATCTGAAGCGGTTAAACTGAAAAGGGTAAACTGATCTGGAAACCGGATGAGAGCTTAAAGTGATACTAAACATACTGTTTAATCTAAAAGTGTCCCTTCTATTTCTGTATGTGGATGATGGCACTGTAATTATTTTAATTAAAAAAAAAATATATAAGTACATTTTTGATATACAGCTGTCACATGACCCAGCTCTTTCCCAGCCTGTCTGCAGGGAAACATAAGTAGGAGGGGCTTCTAGTCCTCTGCTGCTGGTCACATATTCAAAATAAAAAAAACAGCCTTTGGGATATGGTGTAAAACTAAATAACTAATATCACCTGTCAGGGTAGTTATACTGAAATATTAAACAGTGTTATATTTATGGGAATAAGCAAGGATCTATAATTTAGGAGATTCCTATGTATTTCCACAAATCAACAATGTAACTCGAATTTGTTTATCTGCACTAACTTGAAGACAGAAAGGAATACGCTATTGTGAAAAAAAAAAAAAAATATATATATATATATATATATATATATATATATATATATATATATATATATATATATATATATATATATATATATTTACTAAAATTAGTGCAAAAAAATATCAAAATATAATTGGTGATAAACACAGAATATAAATCCAAATATCACAATATTTATTTATTATTATTATTTATTTCAGGTACTTATAAAGTGCTGTCAATTTATGCAGCTCTTTACATATACATTGTACATTCACATCAGTCCCTACCCTCAAGTAGCTTACACTCTAAGGTCCCTAACTCACATTCATACATACTAGGGACAATTTAGACAGGATTCAGGTAACCTACCAGCATGTCTTTGGAGTGTGGGAGGAAACCGGTGTACCTGGGGGAAACCCACGCAGGCACAGGGGGAACATGCAAACTCCAGGCAGGTAGCGTCAAGGTTGGTATTCAAACCAGCAACCCCTCTTACTGCTAGGTGAAAGTGCTATCCACTACACCACTGTGCTGCCCCTACAATATGGGTAGTACATATGATGAGGCAATAACCACAAACTCCAGTTTTAAAATACCAATGTCTTAAAACTTTGTAACTGCTTTGTAAATAGTTAACAGCTTCTCCGTGGCTCTGCAGATTAAGAAAACAAACAAGTGTTGCATTTGACACATGACTTCTCTCAAAAAAACAGACCTTGTAAACTCAAACTTCTCTTAATGGTATATGGACAAATTTGTTATACCATATACAACTTGGTAATTTAACCAAGAATTGTATTTAAGGTGAAGATAAATCACTGATGAATTTTACATTTAAGCATACAACACAACTAAACCATTGAAAGACTTTGAAATCAGCTTCAAAGCAGATGGCCCCCTTCCTCTTTTACACAGGCAGTATTCCTGAGGGAGCTTGTCAGGGAGCTTGTCAGCTTTTTCACTTATAAATAGGGATGAGCATGGTAATTCAGTGTTCTCGTCCGGCATCTCCCTCCACGGCATCTTCTTCTCTTCATCTTCTTATCTTCATCTTCTTTTCGGGCTGCTCCGCATCCATGATTGGATGGAAGGCTGTGTGACGCTTCTCTCTTCATCTTTTTCTCTTCATCTTCTTGTCTTCATTAGGGATGAGCCGAACACCCCCCTGTTCGGTTCGCACCAGAACATGCGAACAGGAAAAAAGTTTGTTCGAACACGCGAACACCGTTAAAGTCTATGGGACAGGAACATGAATAATCAAAAGTGCTAATTTTAAAGGCTTATATGCAAGTTATTGTCATAAAAAGTGTTTGAGGACCTGGGTCCTGCCCCAGGGGACATGGATCAATGCAAAAAAAAGTTTTAAAAACGGCCATTTTTTCAGGAGCAGTGATTTTAATAATGCTTAAAGTCAAACAATAAAAGTGTAATATCCCTTTAAATTTCGTAGCTGGGGGGTGTCTATAGTATGCCTGTAAAGGGGCGCATGTTTTCCTGTGTTTAGAACAGTCTGACAGCAAAATGACATTTCGAAGGAAAAAACCCATTTAAAACTACTCGCGGCTATTGCATTGCCGACAATACACATAGAAGTTCATTGATAAAAACGGCATGGGAATTCCCCACAGGGGAACCCCGAACCAAAATTTTTTTAAAAAATGACGTGGGAGTCCCCCTAAATTCCATACCAGGCCCTTCAGGTCTGGTATGGATATTAAGGGGAACCCCGGCCAAAATTTTTTTTAAAATGACGTGGGGTTCCCCCTAAATTCCATACCAGACCCTTCAGGTCTGCTATGGATTTTAAGGGGAACCCCGCGCCAAAAAAAAACGGCGTGGGGTGCCCCCAAAAATCCATTCCAGACCCTTATCCGAGCACGCAACCTGGCAGGCCGCAGGAAAAGAGGGGGGACGAGAGTGCACCCCCCCTCCTGAACCGTACCAGGCCACATGCCCTCAACATTGGGAGGGTGCTTTGGGGTAGCCCCCCAAAACACCTTGTCCCCATGTTGATGAGGACAAGGGCCTCATCCCCACAACCCTGGCCAGTGGTTGTGGGGGTGTGCGGGCAGGGGGCTTATCGGAATCTGGAAGCCCCCTTTAACAAGGGGACCCCCAGATCCCACCCCCCCTGTGTGAAATGGTAAGGGGGTACTTACCCCTACCATTTCACTAAAAAACTGTCAAAAATGTTAAAAATGACAAGAGACAGTTTTTGACAATTCCTTTATTTAAATGCTTCTTCTTTCTTCTATCTTCCTTCATCTTCTTCATCTGGTTCTTCTGGCTCTTCTGGTTCTTCCTCCGGCGTCCAGCATCTCCTCCGCGGCGTCTTCTATCTTCTTCTCCTCGGGCCGCTTCGCACCCATGGCATGGGGGGAGGCTCCCGCTCTTCTCCTCATCTTCTTCTTCATCTTCTTCTCTTCTTCCTTCTTCTCTTCTTCTCTTCTTCATTTTCTTCTCCGTAGTAGTTTTAAATGGGTTTTTTCCTTCGATAGGTCATTTTGCTGTCAGACTGTTCTAAACACGGGAAACATGCGCCCCTTTACATGCATACTATAGACACCCCCCAGCTACGAAATTTAAAGGGATATTACACTTTTATTGCTTGCTTATTGTTTAAGCATTATTAAAATCACTGCTCCTGAAAAAACATCCGTTTTTAAAACTTTTTTTTGCATTGATCCATGTCCCCTGGGGCAGGACCCGGGTCCCCAAACACTTTTTATGACAATAGCTTGCATATAAGCCTTTAAAATTAGCACTTTTGATTTCTCCCATAGACTTTTAAAGGGTGTTCCGCAGCATTCGAATTTGCCGCGAACACCCCAAATTGTTCACTGTTCGGCGAACTTGCGAACAGCCAATGTTCGAGTCGAACATGAGTTCGACTCGAACTCGAAGCTCATCCCTAGTCTTCATCTTCTTGTCTTCATCTTCTTGTCTTGTTAAAGGGGGCTTCCAGATTCCGATAGCAGGACCAGCTACACTAGAAATGCCTTCAGTATCAGTCATTTTCAATATTGCAACCAACAATAGCAATAATTAAAAAAAATGTTTTTATATATATTTTTTTTATGGAACAAAATTGGCAACAAAATATATATATTTTGCACAACTATATTCCTTTAAACTTAGTTTAAGTTTCAAACTTAGGCTTTTATCTCGCTGGGGCCTCCATAATATGTCAGGGTATTTATACTGAGAAATTAAACAGTGTTATACTTATGGGAATAAGCAAGGATCTATAATTTAGGAGATTCCTACACATTTCCACAAATCAACAATGTAACTCAAATTCATTCATCTGCGCTAACTTAAAGACAGAAAGGAATATGATATTGTGCAAAAATATATATATTTATTTACTAAAATGAATGCAAAATAATATCAAAATATAATTGGTGATAAACACAAAATCCAAATCCAAATATCACAATATGGGAAATACAGATGATGAGACAATAACCACAAGCTCCAGTTTAAAAAAAACAATGTCTTATAATTAGTAACTGCTTTGTAAATAGTTAACAGCTTCCCCGTGGCTCCGCAGATTAAGAAAACAAACAAATGTTGATTTGGACACATGACTTCTCTTATATAAACAGACCTTGTGAACTCAAACTTCTCTTAACCGTATATGGACAAATTTGTTATACCATATACAACTTGGTAATTTAACCAAGACTTATATTTAAAGTGAAGATAAATCACTTATGCATTTTACATTTAAGCAAACAACACAACTAAACCATCGATAAGACTTTGAACTCAGCTTTTTTGAGATATACCAAAATGTGTATTTCTCTTTACTTGGAACATAATTATGTCATACTGCAGTTAGAAATAAAACAATTCCAATATTAATGCTACAAAGATTAAATGGTTTAGCTATGTATATGTTCAAATAATTCAATTACGAATAGGCAGAAAATTATACTTTATCTGAAATATAAGAGTCTTTTGTCTGAGAGATATAGCTGTGTATCCCAAGGGGCCTTTCTACCCTTCCTTGATTTTTTCCATTCTCCTCTCGTCCTCCTTTCCTTCCAATCTTAGCCCTCTGTTCTCTCCACTCTCTCTCACTGCTATTTGTCTACCACCTTTATCCCACGCAAAAAGTTGGTGTGTATGTCTCTATTGCGTAATGAATGACATTGATTACCTGTGAATGCCCCTATAACTACTGACAGAGGGAAGTATTTTCCCTTACATCACTACCAGGAGGTGGCAGTATAGGCTCAAAAAAGATTTTGGAACATTTCTTAAAATGTCAAAACATTATTCCAAATTACCTTTGATCTAATTCTCAAAGAATACTATAAATATAATGAACTGTCTATTATGTGTCAGACTTTGCTAGACTTTCTGACTCTCTCATGGGATATATGGCTTTAAGAAAGTTTAGATAAAGCCAACAACTTAACTTCTCACATACCTTGAAGTTTAAGTCATGGTTACGAGAAACATACCGGCTATTCATAAGTATTACCACTAACAAGATTCCTATACAGCTTTATCATACATAGTACTTTATACCTGCTATACTCATATTAATGAGATGTACTAATACATTTTGTAAGTATATTCAGTATATGTAAAATTATTCAATTAAGCAAGCATATAATCTCTCCAATATAATGTAATAATGATATAATAGAAATTATTGCCAATACAATTTCTTGTAATAAATAAGGTTTGATTATAAGACAGTTATATGAATTAGTCCCCTTTTCCTCAGTTATGAGAGAAAACAGAAAAAAAAATATATATATGTATACGTCTCTCAGTTCATTGTTCCCTTGAAACATGAGTCAATCTCATTATACCATAAACACGGGCCTCATGACTAGTTTCTTATCTCATCTGGCTGCCTGGAATTCACAAATCATGACCTGGTAGACTCTACGATAATAAAAAATAAAACTTTCTTGTAAAAGATTCTATTCATCAGCTCTGAACTTACATTAACCTCTTACAGATGAACACAAAATGGCTTCTAAGATGTTCATATATATATATAATGATATAATGATGTACATAGCCTTAGAAATTAATTGTTTTCAACCCCAATAGTTCTGACAAATCCCTCCCTTGTTTCCCCTGGTATTCAGGTGAACAACATATTAAGGAAACAAGTCATAAGAAATATCATAGTTGCCAAAAAGATATGACCATTTGTTTAATTTTTTTTTAAATTGAAGAATGTTTCTCTCTTTTCATCCATGATGATAAAAGAATGTTATTGTCTGTCTTGGCTAATTTCTCCATAGAATTTTTTTGAATTTTCACTTCCACTTGCAAAGTCTTTATGGAAATAAAATTGACTGCTGAAGTGGTGGTGGAGACCACCATCCCGAGTGTAGCGAAAACAATGCTGGCAATCAAGAAACCGATGAACCTTCTCAGTTGTTCATTTTTAGACATGGGTTGGATAATAAATGGTTTCCTTGCATGTTCTAAAATGTCTTGCACTGTCATCTGAGCTCTGTTTACATGTACAATATACCATTCTTGCATCTCCACAAGTTGTAAATGGGATATATTATAATTCCTCTCGATGGATATCCTTGGATCCAAACTCACAAAGATCTTCTGAGACAAAATCTTTTTTACGTCAATAAGAATCCAGAAGCGTCTTGCATCATGATTCCTGATGAAGGATCTGGTTTGATGACAGGTTCTGTCTGGAACTTGGTGCCAAGGATTAACACCATCCATATGATCCCTGTGTCTTTGGTAGTCATCGTCGTCTTTACCAATCAACGATCTGGTTTGGACTGTCAATCTTTTCTATTTAAGAAAACAGATAGTATGAAAACATATTCTTTTTTTTTTTTTTTTTTTTTTTTTTTTTTTTTACTTTGGACTTTTACTTTCAATATGTTTTTATTTTCAATGATGTCATACAAATTATGCATTAACATATTTAGATTGCACAGGAGGGAACGCCTCCTCGAACATGAGACAAAGAGGTTACAATTCGAGTGCAAACAAAGAAGAAAAAAAAAAAAAAAAAAGAAAAGAACAGATAATATACGGTTTCTATGCCTCAAGGGCTGGTGGAGAGGACAGCCTGATATATAACCTTGACTAAGCTTTAAGTAAGCAGTCTCCATGTATTGCCCCCCACACAGCACGGGATCTTTCCCCATCCCCGGCACCCCTGACGGGATCTAGCTGTGCCAGGTGGGGAAATCTCCCTACTTCTCCTTTGCCCATTTGGTCTGGGCCATCAGGAGTGTGTAGGGGTTATGAGTCCCCGTAAGCTAGGTACTATACCGTATGGTAGCTTTCCATTGAATTGCAACCAGATAGTAAATTTAAAGTGAGATAGAAGACAGGAAGAAGAGGAGAAAGAGAAGAAGAGAAGAGTGAGGCGGGAAGAGGGGTGGGGGGGATCTTTAAGGTGGGTGGGGAGGGAAAAGGGGTGCCTTTGTGTACCTCTATTAATATTGAGGAATAAAGCAGTCTAGTTGTGGGTTAGGTGGTGATGCGCACCTGAACCCCTGGTATGAGGGAGGTTCCCATAAATTGGGCCCAAGGTTCCCATATTGTTTGGAATTTCTTGGAGGTGTTTGACGTGATGCTATAGAGTTTTTCTTGGGCCATGATCCATGAAACCTTCCTTTTTACTGCGTTAAACGAGGGCCTCGGCTGTTTCCAGGCTTTGGCAATGGAGATTTTAGTGCCCAGCAATATAAAATTGATCAGTGTTTGTTTAGCCTTTGAGATTCCAGGAAGGTTAGCATTAAGTATAGCCACCTCTGGGGACCTAGGGATCTGGCAAGCCGTCACCTTGTAAATCATAGAGAAAACTTTCCTCCAAAAAGTGCGCAGTTTGGGGCATTCCCACCAAATGTGGGCCATTGTGCCCCGGTGTTGACATCCTCTGTAACACAGGGGGTTCGCTGAGGGATAGATTGCTGCTAACCTGGTAGGGGTCATGTACCATCTGGTTATCAGTTTGAAGCTTGCCTCCATCAAAGAGATGTTCTGGATCCCCTTAAAGGATTTAGTTAGAGCTGCTTGCCAAATCTCTATGTCTCTGCTGCATTGGAAGTCAGCCTCCCAGGCCTGCATGTATGTGGTTTTGTTCGTTGGGTAAGTGAGGGCCGAATATATCACAGATATGCCTCCCCTCTGCTCCATGGCTTGTCCGCACCATTGTTCATATGTAGTGAATTTAGGGGGGAGCGGTTTCTCCTGCCAAATTGAGTGTAGATAGTGAGAGATTTGGTGAAAACGGAATCTTTCCGAATCCGGGAGGTCTAGGTGTTTGATACAGAAATTGAGGGTGATTGGTCCATTGGGGGTGAAGAAGTGCCCTATCCGGTATAGCCCTTTGTCCAGCCACCATTTGAATGCTGAGATGTCCAGTCCAGGTGGAAAATCAGGGTTGTGGAATAAGTGTGCTAGGGGACGACCTGTGGAGACCAGGGCAGTGGAGTGTCGGAGGGAGTCCCAAAGGGCGCAGGAGTGGGATAAAGTGGGTGACAGGATGGGCGGCCTAGATTTAGTCGGGCACCAAAGTATGTAGTCTAGTGTGTGTTTGGGGGTGGCCTGCCTTTCAATAGTTACCCAATCTGGTTTTTCATACCGCGAGTAGATTGAGGATAGTTGGGCTAATCTAGCCGCTAAGTAGTATTTATGTAGATTTGGGAGACCCAGCCCTCCCTTGCGTCTGTGAAGGAATAGGGTGTTCTGAGGGATACGATATCCTTTCTTACCCCAGATAAACTGGAGAATTTTACTCTGTAAAGCTTTTAGGTGATTTTTCCTTATTGGGATAGGGAGGGAACGGAAGAAGTAGAGGAGCCTGGGGAGTAAGGTCATCTTAATGGAGTTTATCCGACCCAGCCAGGATAATTCATGTTTTGACCATGTAGTAAGGTCAGCCTCCAGTTTCCTAAAGAGAGAAGGGTAATTTTGTGCATAGAGAGTTTCCGTCTTGGCCGTCAATGTGATACCTAGGTAGCAAATGGAGGTGTCGCCCCATTTGAAGTGGAAGGATTGTTTTAGAGAGTCAACTGTTCGTGGTGGTAGCGAAATATTAAGGGCTTGAGATTTGGCGAAATTGACTTCGAGTCCAGAGATTTTAGCAAAGTTCCTTAACAATAGGCAGAGGTTAGGTAGTGTAGTGAGGGGGGATGTCAGGAAAAGGAGAATGTCGTCGGCAAAAAGCCCACATTTGTGCGTCTGGTCTCCACAGGTCACCCCCTTTATGTCCGGGTTCTGTCGGATTGCGATCGCCAAGGTTTCTATGGCTATTGCGAAGATTAGGGGGGATAGAGGACACCCTTGTCTAGTGCCACGTAAAATGTCTATTGAGTCGGAGTGATGTCCCTGGAGTCGTATGTGGGCCTTTGGTTGTGAGTAGAGAGCATGTAGAATTCCCAGGAAACGGTCGCCAAATCCCCATCTCTCCAGTACGGTAAAGATGTATTTCCAAGAGACCGTGTCAAAGGCCTTCTGCAGATCTAATGATAGAAGGAATCCCGATTGATTTGGCCCCCCTTCCCAATTTGTTTGAAGAATCGAGGTGATGTCTATTGCTCTCCTTATTTGGTCAGGACCCTGTCTCCCGGGTATGAATCCTACCTGGTCCTTATGTATATATTGACTAATAAAGGATGACAGCCTGTTGGCCATTATTTTGGTGAGTATTTTTAGGTCGTTGTTGATGAGTGATATTGGTCTGTAATTGCTAACGTCTTCGTGGTTTTTGTCAGGTTTAGGTATGACTGTGATTAAGGCGGTATTGAGGTGGATGTCAAGGGGGGTTCCATTGGTTTTGGAATTAAAGAAGGAGGTCAGGTGAGGTGCTAGTATGGCTGTAAAAGATTTGTAGTATGCTACCGAAAGACCATCAGGACCTGGAGCTGACCCCCCTCTTAGATCTTTTATGACCCCCAAAACCTCCTCCTCTGTGATGGGTATTTCCATCTTTTGTTTATGGGTATCTGTTAGGGATGGTAGGGAGATACCCTCCAGGAACTGAGGGATTAAGTTCGCGTGTGGTGTATTTTTTTGGCTATATAATTTAGAGTAGAAATCCCGAAAGGCTTCTAGAATCTTTGAAGGGTTGGTCGTGGGGGGTTGACCATTTATTCTGAGTTTAGGAAAGGCGAGGGTCCTAATGCGGGGGGAGAGTTTTTTAGCTAGGAGGGGACCTATCTTGTTTGCCTGAGTGTAAAATTTTTGTCCATTCCAGCGGACGGCCTTTTCGGCTTTGGATGTCAGTGCTAAATTAAGGTCTAGTCTAGCTTTGTCGATAAGGTGAATAGGGGTCTTGGAGGGGTCCTTTTTATGGGCAGCCTTCAGTGAGGTATATTCCCTGTCCAACCGGATTATGTCTGCTTTCTGTGCATGTTTGGTTTGAGTGGCAATCTGGATGAGTTTACCCCGTATAAAAGCTTTATGTGCGGCCCATAACGTTTCTGGAGAAATATCCTCCGATTTATTGAGTTTAAAGTATTCTTGTAGGGCTTTTTCGAGTTCAGTGACCCTGATGGGGTCAGATAATAGTGACTCATTCAGTCTCCAATGTCTCCTGGGTACGCCCAGGGGGCCAGTTTTGAGAGATATGGTGACTATGGAGTGGTCCGAGAGGGTCGACTCTCTGATTTGAGCTCTGTGAATCAGGGGAAGAAGGGTGGAAGGGGTTAAAATGTGGTCAATCCTCGCATAGGTGTTATGAGGTGACGAGTAATGGGTATAGTCCCTTTTGTTGGGATTCAGTTCCCTCCAAGTGTCAGCTAAACCGTGGGCGTGGATTATTTTTGCGATCCTGAGGCTCTCCTTGGTGGGTCGTGTTAGTTGGGTCGATAGGGGTTTAGACTTGTCCAAACCCTGATCGAACGCTGCGTTTGAGTCTCCACCAAAGATGACTGTTCCCTCCAGTTTCTGAGCGAGGCTGCGCAGTAGGGTGTCAAAAAATTTCGCTTGACCTCTATTTGGGGCATAGTAGGAGACCAGGGAATACAGGTGGTCCGCCACTGTGCCTTTGACCAGGATGAACCTGCCCTCTGGGTCGGCGAATTCAGAGATCTTTACAAATTTAAGATGTTTGGAAACGATGATTGCAACACCCTTAGTTTTGTTATTCGCGCTCGCTAAGAAGAACTGTGAGAAGTGTGGGTGTAGATACTTAGGGCTATACCGGGAGGGGAAGTGCGTTTCTTGCAGCATAACGATGTCTAGCTTGAGGTGTTTGTAGTAGTCGAGTACTTTTCTTCTCTTAATCTGGGAGTTGATTCCCTGGACATTGTGTGAGGCTATGCGGAGTTCATCTGTGGTGTTATTAGCCATGGAGCAGGTGGAGTGCAGTGCAACGGTCCTCACTTACCCTTTGATGTGGGGAAACCCGGGTCTGAGGATGATGGTCATTCCGTCTTCTTGGTGGAGAGATATCAGGAACTTCCGTGGGGGTGTGTGTGGTATCTGAAACACAAATTGTGATTAGGTACATTGATGTGCACATGGAGGAGGGGAGGGGGAGAAGGATAGCAGAGAAAAGGTCTCCTTGAAAGGAAAGGAAAGACGCAGGGAAGGAGAAGTCCCTTATGTCTTTTAAGAAAAAAATGGAGTGTGTCTGGCCCATCTGGGCTCAAACAACCTAGCCCCCAGAGACCTACGGGTGTCTAAGGGTTAGGTGGGTGTGCATGTGTTTCCTCACGAAACCGAACGCCCAAAATGAAACTTAAAAGAAAATAGCAAGTAAAAACAAAGAAAATTTTAAGCTATTACCGGTGACTATCAGGTTTTCACAACAGTTTGGCCAACTAGTGGCCCTAAGCCTATGCCCAGTGCAGTAACCTTCTAGGTCTTCATTAAATCGCTATCTCAGCAGAGCGTCCAAAGTCTAGACCTATATAATTCCCTAGAACTGGGGGTGAAAATCCCACTCCCCCCCCCATAACTAGGCTTAAGGGTACCGCCCCTCTCAATCCGGAGAGGTGCAGCTCCCCTGTGCCCAGTCTAAAAGGCCGTGGGCCAGTAAAAAGCAGAAAAAACTAAAGAGGGAAAAATTGAACAAAAATCTAAAACTGAAAAAAAAAAAGTCCCTCCTTGGAACCAGCAAAAGCAACAAAAAATTCTGATAAGTCAGAAAACGTAGCCCGGTAGACACGGGGGGATCCCCTATAATCATGGGGATGTTCAATCCAAACCCCACGTCACATTCGGGATAGAAGCGATGCAGTTCTCATCATCACTGGCTTCAGGTTTGGTTGTTGTCTTTGGCCTTCTTTGCTTTTCCTGTTGACCACAGGGGAGATTGAGGGCTGGTGGGGGTCTGACGTTTGTTAGAGTTGGTCCCGGCATTGGTTGTGTCCATTTCGGCTTCCTGGGAGATGATTTTCAGGCGCAGGAGAAGTTTTTCACCTTCTGTGAGGGAGGAGAAGGCATATTGTTTCCCTTTGACGGAGAATTTAACCGCGAAGGGGAAGGCCCACTTGTATCTCACGTCTCTTTGGGTGAGAGCGAGAAGCAGTGGCTTCAATGATCTCCTCTTCTGGATCGTAGAGGGTGAGAGATCAGCGAAGATCTGCACTGGGTGTCCCATACACTGCACGGAGTGAGAGGACCTGGCCTGTCTCATCACTTCCTCTTTAACTGTGTAGTGGTGCGGCTTAGCGATAACATCTCTTGGGGTGCCGTCTTTTCTGGGAGGCCCTAAGGCTCTGTGTGCCCTGTCCAATTCAAGGCGTTGAGAGGAGATATTAGGGATTAGCTGTTTAATCAGGTCTTGGACTGCTTCTGGGACATTGAGAATTGTTTCCGGTAGGCCGCGGATTCTGATGTTATATCTTCTTGACCTGTTCTCGAGTTCGTCAATACGAGCCATTGCTAGGTCCAGTTGATCTTGCACAGTGCTGATGTGCTGCGATTGTTGGTTAGTGATGGCTATAGTGTCCTCCATTTTGTGTTCGATTGCATCGATTCGGGCCCCTAAGTTAATAAAGTCTGCCTTCAGGTCCCCTGTAATTTTGGCTGCTGTTTGAGCCAGGCCTCTGTCCAAAAGTTCAGAGAATCTGTGAAAGAGGGAGTCCATGTGAGAAGCAGGGTCACTGGCAGGGAAGGTATATGGTGTGAGGCCTGTGTGATCTGAGGCAGATCCCTGGGGGGATAGAGGGCCTTCACAGTGGGGGCGATCCTGCAGGGATCCAGTAGAGGCTGGGGAGGGGGTCAGCAGAGGTGGGTATCCCTGCTGTCTCCCTGGAGTGAAGTGAGGGGGAGTGAGGGGTTGCTCTGACCTGTAGTCCGCCGGGCCTGTGGAGCAGAGAATCTGAGGCAGAGGCTGTGCCTGTGTAGCGGCGGCCATCTTGGGCGTCTCAGCCGTTTGTGTTCGCTCCTGTTGTGGCCACAGGTTCCGTTTTACCTGGGCCCCGGGCATATGGGGGTGTAGCCTGGACCTTGGGGAGTACCCCCGGGTGTTTTGGTTGTGCGGTGGGGCGCTGTGGTCCGTGCTGTGAGCGCCGGTTGTTCGTGAGGGAGCGGAGCTCTAGGCTTTAGCGGCCATCTTGCGAGCTCCGCGCATGCGCACCCCATGAAAACATATTCTTATCAATTGATATTTACATTTTCTAGTTATGCTATATATGATATATCGATATATATGGTTTATTATTTTTCAGATAGCTAAAATGTATCAATGATCTACGATTTTGGTATTCTGTCCTGATTGGCAGGACCAAATAATAATGTGTAGAGGCTCAAGAAATGAAGATCTGTAAGTTGAGAGAGAATTATCACAATGTTAAATCATTACATTCATATTCTCTAGAGATACGTATTAGGTCTCTTCTTCTACATTACCTTCCAGCATTTGCAGGTGGGACCTAGGATGACAAGCACGTAATTGATTGACATGAACCCATTTTTCCACAAAACCATAATTTTTGACAATTCTTATTTTGTAAACCACAGGTGAGATCTTGTCAATGATATTGTACTGACCCTTCCATGATGGAAGAAACTTATTTTCTTTTACTTGGTTTCGAGCAAAATCGTACATATACACTTTATCACCTGTTTCAGTCTCCTTCTTAGTGGTTTTGAGATCATAATACGTTTTATTACTTACTGCTGCTTTCTCAAGATTCTTCTGTGCAAAAGCATGTTGAAGATGCTGACAAAGGCTTTTCACATACTGATGTGTCATGGCTGCTTTGATCAGGTTATGATCTGATGTGTGATACAACAGACGTTGTGGAAGTACTATTTTCCTACCTGTCATCAACCTTAAAGAGTGACATCTTAGTATCAGTAGTAGCTCTGATAGTCATGAGCACTAGAGGCAAATTCATGTCCCAATCTTTACCTGATTCTTTCACAAATTTCTTAAGGACGTTGGCAATAGACTGGTTATAGCACTCTACTGATCCACTGGATGCTGGATGATAGGCAATGTGTAATTTCCATTTGACACCCAAGATTTTCCACATTTTAGACATTACCTCAATTGTGAAATGCTGGCCCTGATCTGAATCAATCCTTAACTGTGGACCAAATCTGGAAAATACATGGTTAATAAGCAAATGGGCGCATGTTTCAGCAGTGTTATTATGAGCTGGTAAACATCCTACCCACTTGGTAAATACACCAGTAACCAATAACATGTATTTGTTTCCCCTGGATGACTTTGTGACAGGACCTATAAAGTCAATCTGTATGTCGGACCATGGCAATGAGAAACCCTTTCTCTGAAGTGGGGCACGATGTGTGGGACCTTGAGGTTGGAATTGAGCACAAACTTGACAACCTTGACAAAAAGTTTGAACATCTTTCAACATATGTGGCCAATATGCATAATCACGTGGTAATTCATAGGTAATCTTCTCACCTCGGTGACCTGCTGTAGGTGCGTCATAAGCATGTTGTAACATTAGGTTATTCAACAGTGGGTAGGAACTATATCCTATATCCTCTGAAATAGGATTGTTACTAGGATCTTCAATGTGTTTATAGAAGATCCCAACTATAGGATCTTCCTTTTGGCTTTTAATTAGATCCTCACTGGTAGATCCTTGACTCTAATATGCCACATTATTTACAGTCTGTAACTTAGCTCGGTGTCTAGTGACAGCTTAAATGTGTATCATTAATAGTAAATGATCTATGGCTACATTTTCTCCGTTTATGGCACCTTGTTTGGCAAGTTGATCCGCTAATTTATTACCTTCCTTGTCCATGTTCTGGGTTTTAGAATGACCTTTTGTTTTCTCCCAATAAATGGTTAATCCATTACTACTGACTAATTCATCTATGGTGCAAAACAATTTGGCAATTGGGATTTACCTGTCCGAGTGATTCCAATAGAGGCCACTAGTTTTCTCTCATCCCCTACCATGGTGTGATAAGCACAACCATTATCGTATACACAAGAGAGTAGAGGACAGTAATCCTTATCATATGAAGTGTAAATAACACTGCGCTAACCCAATAAACAATAGTGAAGCTGCTACATACAAATATGACCAATATTCAAACCGTGTTGTAAATAAATGTAGCGCTAGTAGTGAACAAACAAAAAAGTAATATGGTGATCGGTGAGTGTAGCTCACTTAGACATAAAAATAAATGAAAATAAAAAAAATAAAATGAATAAATATAGTTCAATGATTATGTAATATTTCAACTAAACCATAATGAAAATAGGTAAAATAAAGTCCCATAATAGAAAATGAATGGTGAATCCAATGTGAATGGAAAATCTTCAGGTCCGTGTTTCATCAGCATGAAAATCTTGAATAAGAAATAGATGCAATACTCTTACCAGAGACGGTGGATTCGGATGCTGGTGACACCAAATCAAACAGGCTTAGAGATCCAAGATGGAAATGGTCATCCAAGGAACCCCGGATCTCAAGGGGAATCCCTTCTCCGCTCCACCGATCAGGACCACCAATTCAGAGAGACCGAGGGAAAAGATGGAAGGTCCAAACCTCGTAGGAGTCCCGGGAATGTATGGAGGCACAAAAAATATAAAATGCGCCAATGGTGCAGATCAAAAAATATATTTATTGGGTGACACCAATAAACAAATCAGTTAAAATAGCGTGATAATGTAAATAAAATCAAGTGTAGGGAAGAGTGTAGCTCGACTGACGCGTTCCGTCCAATTGAACTTCAACTGGGGCATCAAACTCATCCCCTACACTGTTAAACTATATATGGTTCCTTGGACCATTTCCATCTTTGATCTCTAAGCCTGTTTGATTCGGTGTCACCGGCATCCGAATCCACCGTCTCTGGTAAGAGTATTGCATCTGTTTCTTATCCAAGATTTTCATGCTGATGAAACACAGACCTGAAGATTTTCCATTCACATTGGATTCACCATTCATTTTCTATTATGGGACTTTATTTTACCTATTTTCATTATGGTTTATTTGAAATAGAACATAATCATTAAACTATATGTATTAATTTTATTTATTCTTTTCCTTTTATTTTTATGTCTCAGTGAGTTATACTCACCGATCACCATATTAGTTTTTTTGTTTGTTCACTACTAGCGCTACATTTATTTACAACAAATCCTTATCATATGCTTTGTAAAGGGAAGAGATTTGTTCCTCTAAGAAATCATCCAACAACTCTTCTTTATGAGAAGGAGCCACACAATCATGAAGTTCAGCAAGTCCTTGAGCTACTGGACACTTTTTATTTTGTTTATACCAGACTTCCAATGGCCATTCTTGTAGAGATAACATCCAAGCAGTTATTCTGCTGTTTGACAAATTACTCTTATTATTTTATCACTTTGAAAATATTGTAGAGGTTGATGTGCTGTTTCAATGAAGATTTTCTTACCCTGAATGTAATTTCTAAAGTTTTGAAGGGTCCAGACTGTGGCTAATAATGCTTTTCCACAGTCACTAAATGTTACCTCTACAGGTGACAATGATTTACTTGCAGATGCAATGACTTTGTTCAAACTGTCTTGTTTTTGACACAGTACCGCACTGATACTGAGGTTAGTAAAATCAGTTTCCTGACAAAAGGGTTTACCCCCCTCTGGATAAATCAAACATGGGGCTCGGGTGAGTTTTCTTTTAAGCTCAATCATGGCCTGTTCCTGATCCTCTGCCCACATCCATAGTACATCCTTCTTTAGTAGTGCCAACAGTGGTTTACTGATTTCTGCATAATTCTCAATAAACTTACGTGAATAATTCATCATACCCAAAAATGATCTCAGTTCACTGATATTGGTAGGGGTTTTTGACTTCATCACAGCCTCCACTTTCTTCTTTTGGGGATATTGGCCTTCAGAAGTAACCTCATGTCCCAGGAAATTAACCTTGGAACGACACCATTGGGCTTTCTGTAATGAGATTTTAACACGTGCCTCTCTTAACGGATTAAGCACATACCTAATCTCTTGGATATGCTTTTCAAACGAGGTAATTTTTATCAAAATATCATCCACGTATGGGAAATTTCCTCTTTCAGTGGCCTCAGGCAAAATCAACAATAGGATTTAATCTTTTAAGGAGATTGATGCCAATAATTAAGCGATCATAGGGCAAGTCAACTATAAGTGTGGGATGGAAAATTATTTTGTTCCCCAAATTGAAGTTCAACCAGACCTTTCCTATGACTTTTAGGGCAGTGCTGAAACACTTAGAGGTTAAGCTGTGAAACTTTTCAGCTTGTATTTTTTAAAATATAAATCCTCCTGTATTTGTTGAAAATATTTCTAAGACAAAATAGTTGCTTGGCTACCTGTGTCCAATAAAGCCATAATGTGTGGTAAATTATTATGTAATTACACTTCCATGAAATACCAGTAATCTATTTCCATTAAAGAGCAAAGAAATTTTGGATGTGAAACTGTCTTTTGGCTTGTTCTGTATCTTACCAATCCAAGAAAATGCCCCCCCCCCTTCCTCTTTTACACAGGCAGCATTCCTGAGGGAGCTTGTCAGTTTTTCACTTCTTAAGGCTCTTTTGGCTGCAAGATAAAATCACACACGTCTCCCACCCTTGTTGCCATTTGGCAATGGAGGGGTTAATTTCTTTTCAGGCATATAGACATTTGGGTTAACTGGCTCACTTTTGCTTACTGGTAAATTACAGGCATTGGCATGATCTAACACTTTAACCTGCTCATCATTTTTGGTTATTGAGCTGGGCTCTTGGCAGGAGTGGCCTCCTTTAAAAAAGGATTTTTGGATTTAACCATGAGGAAATTGAAAAGTTTTTCCATCTGTTTGGCCAACATCCCAAACTGACTGTGCATCTGATCTATACTATTGTGTAAATTACTTCTATTTTTCCAATGACCCCTTGTGGGTGGATTTTGGAATTTAGAAGTTTGGGACTTTTCAGACCCTTCTGATTCAGAATTATTTTGAACCTTTTTCTTGTCAAATTGATTATTCCTGTAATCATTTTTCTGATTTCTCCCATATTGATTGAACTGCCTTTTTACAAACTGCTTCTTGTGATTTGGATTATCAGAAACAACAGGTACCTTTTTATCATCTGGATTGGGTCTAGCTTTCCTCTCATTGGGAGGACTGGGGTTTTTAACAACTTCAGCATAACTTCTCTTTGGAACCTCAAACTGTCCCTGATCCCTTTTAATGTGAGTCTCAGCTGCTTCTTGGCTTTTTAAATCTATCCTAAGACTCGTCGCTATTCTGTAGAACAGCATAAAGGGTGGTACTCTCCTTTTATAGACAATCCAGACTTCTTTTGGGATGGTAATCCCGGGCCACAATCATTTTTATTTTTATGACAAGGCATCAAAAAACAGTTAAATGAATTCATGACACTCAAAAATGGGATCTTTCTCAGCCAAGCTATAGGCATTTTTGAGAACTGACAAAAATTCCCTGGGTCTTTGATTCAACCTACATTTCAAAGTAAAAATGGCCCTTTTTGATGCATTAGCTGACCGATAAGGATCAAATTCAGTTTTTATTTCTGAGATGACTTCAGACCAGGTATGTTTACCCATGTATCATAGGGAATTAAAGAAATATTTGTACCTTGGTTCAAATACCCATGAAATAAAATCAATTTTATGTTTGTCATGTTTTAATTGAAGGGTCCTCATTGCCTCCTCATAATTTTCTATATGATTAATTATAGAAGGTGATCCTTTCTTAGTAAATATACCCACAGATTCTTTTAAAAACTTTATCACTTTTGTGGTGTCTATTCCAGGCTGATGGTCTCTTTTCTCATTCCTATCGGACATTCTTTTGGAATACCTTTGAGGTGAGATTGACTTAAATTTAGGAACATAATGATCCTTAGTGAATATATGTTCCTCTTCCTCTGAGGGGAGACTATAATCACTTACAACCTCTGAAACCTTTTCTCTGATGTCTCGTTTTACAATAGCAGGTCCCCGGACCACAAGTCTGTGGAAAAGCTTCTTATAGGGCGTACACATGGTCGGACTTTGTTCGGACATTCCGACAACAAAATCCTAGGATTTTTTCCGACGGATGTTGGCTCAAACTTATTTTGTCTACACACGGTCGCACAAAGTTGTCGGAATTTCCGATCGCCAACCACGCGGTCACGTACATTACGTACGACGAACCTAGAAAAAGCCAGTTCAGAACCAAGCGCGGCACCCTTTGGGCTCCTTTTGCTAATCTCGTGTTAGTAAAAGTTTGGTGAGAGACGATTCGCGCTTTTTCAGACTCGTGGCTTTCAGATCGTTTTCTGACGTTCAGTTTGTGCTTGTGGGTTTGTATCTGCTCTTCAGTGCGTGCAAGCAAGTTCCGCGTGACTTAGTCATTGTATTCTTGTTTGTTCGTTACTGTTTTTCAGGTCGCTCTTCACAGGCCTTGCTGTTCTTCAGTGCGTTCTGTTACTTCATTCTGAGCAAAAAAATGTTGGAAAATGCATATGGCTTAAACAATGGTGTTTTAGAGGCTGAAAGAAAAATGTTTGATACAAACTAATAATGGGCCCATGAACATTAAAGTTGCCCTTTTAAACTGTACAATTAAGAAAAGCATATGGAGCAGCATGAATGGAATAAAGACAGAAAGAATAGGAACACAGCACAACTACTTACTTTTTTGCAGCACTCCCCGGATCTTTCGGCACTGCTCTGGCTCTCTCAATTTCAGGTCCGACCACCGCTTCCTGAGCTGATCTTTCGATCGTCGTACCCCGAAATTCCTGTGCAGACTTTTGATCACTTTCGCCATAATCTTGGCCTTTCTGATATTGGGGTTGGGGTAAGGCCCATACTTTCCGTCATAGTCGGACTTCTTCATGATGTCGACCATCTCCAACATCTCCCCAAAGGCCTTAAAACGTCTCCTTCTGGATCGGGACGTGTCCGGATCCAGGCTTTCCTCCTCCTCCTCGTTCCTGCAATTAGCACGCACCTGCTGTGACTCCGCCATGTGCTCTTCCCCAACTGCGCCGAATGAAAAGGGGCGGGGAATAGACTAGAAAGAACATCAGGGGCGGGCGGATTTACACGCATGCGCAGTGTGTATAAAGCATAACATGCGTGCGTATTACGTGCGATCTGTGAGCGGAGGAAGGAGCATTGGACGCGCCGATCGTAAGAACGAAGGTAAGAGACAAACTTGTGCCTATACTGCTTCTACATTGAGGCCTATATTGTAACAAGATTAGGAGAGTTTTATCTGACATTAGGCTTTGTCTTGTGTTGTGTCTTGCAGTGAACATGGATATGCTACTGAAAGACAATGACTTCATGTCAGTATTCGTAGATATGTTAAGGGAGCTGCCCTGTCTGTGGGAGATTAAACACCCCCATTTCAAGAACCAAGCAAAGAGGAAGGCAGCACTGGTGCAATTGTGTGAAATTGTGAAGCATGTGATCCCCACGGCAGACATCACCTATTTAAAGATATTAATTGGTGGCCTGAGGAGCACATATCTAAGGGAGCGCAAGAAAGTCCTGGATTCACAGAGATCCGGAGCAGCAGATGACATCTATGTCCCCAGGATGTTGTACTACGACAGGCTGCATTTTCTGGCAGGCCAGACTGAACCCAGGCCATCCCTCTCAAGTCTTCCTTCCACGCTTCCTTCCCCCCCGGCTGAGGCCTCTAAAGCCCAACCTGGGCCTTCCAGGCTGCATGTGGAGGAGCCCAGATTGAGCCAGGTATAGCATTCCTCTAAATATTTCTGCTTGTACAATCAATGATGTTACCTAGATGTTATTTGGGAGTACTAATTTAGGATTGTGATTGATGATGCAAAAACTAAAACCATGTCCCTTTTTCATACACAGGGAAGTCTCAGCCAGGAGGTGGCCGGGCCTAGCCGGCTGGCTGATCTGCAGGTCCCTCCACCCCCCCTGGAAAGAGAAAGTGGCAGGAGGAGGAGTGCCCTAGAGGAGGCTGCCAGAGGACTCTTTTGGAGGGCTACAGAGGTCCTGGGAGCACGACAGACCGTGGAGGAGGATATTGCTGCCGTCATTGCATATAAAATGCAGAGGATGGAGGAGGGACAACAAGCCATGTGTGAGGCGCTCATATTGGAGGCTCTTAACAAAGGTATGAGGGGCCAAATTACAGCTCAGACACACCTTTGCGATGGTCCTCCTCCTCGTCCTCCCTCTCCTCCAGGTCCTCCCAGTCCTCCTCCAGGTCCTACTCCTCCTCCTGCCACATCTCCAACTGCACAGCCACAGCCGGGAAGGAAGCGTGAAAGGAAGACCAGAAAGTGAGGACCCTGGATCCAGTCTGGTCGGCCAAAAAATGCAGCCTCTTGTGGTACCACAGCCTGGGGACATACATGTCATCTGCTGCTATCCGGATCTCTGCGAATCCCAGACCAGACTGTCCTCCCTTACATATGGACTCCTCAGGCCACCAATTTTGATGTTCAAGAATTGATGTCTGCCATGGGGGTCCCAGGCTTCGCTAATTTCTCCTGTTGACCCAGTGTTGCCTTCCTCTTTGTTTGGTTCTGAGCCCTTAATAAAGGATTTTTGTTTTGAATTATACTCTCCTATGTGTTTTACTTCAAAAATGACAGTTTTTTTGTGAGGATTCAGGTACATTTCAAATATACAATGTGAAATGAACAAGGGACACCAACAACAAACAATCTCCTTGAGATTAAATAATAAAAGATATCAATGGTGTTGGGGTAACTTACACACAAAACACACACAAAAATATTCTGGAGTAAAAATAAAAATAACATTGAACAAAGATCAGCCTTTGAAAAAATCCAAACATTAAATAAAAAAAAGGCTTAAAATCCCCCAAAAAATTAAATAATAAAAAAAAATTCTGTCAGATGTGACAACTAATAACAATATATTCAGGGAATCCCAATAAAAAAACAAAAATAAAACTTTGTGAGAAGTCTGTGTGAATATGAGCAGCAAAACTACTTAATTCTTGTCACATTATAAAGAAGAAGAGAGTGCGCTGTATTAAACCACAAAAGTGCTATATCCATTGCGAACGCTAAGTTTACCAGAACGAGCTGTTCCGTCTTGGAATTTCTTCTGAGCATGCGTGGCACTTTGTGCGTCGGAACAGGCCACACACGGTCGGAATTGACGCGATCGGATTTTGTTGTCAGAAAATTTTATCTCCTGCTCTCCAACTTTGTGTGTCGGAAAATCCGATGGAAAATGTCCGATGGAGCCCACACACGGTCGGAATTTCCGACAACACGCTCCAATCGGACATTTTCCATCGGAAAATCCGACCGCGTGTACGGGGCAAAACAGTTTTTGGTAGTCGGCTCCTTCCCAAACAGAAGGTTTAACCTTTACACTGCTGGCATGTTTTTCCTGCATAGACAGCAGATGTGCCGCACTTTACTCATTCAACTCCTGCTGAAGTCTTGAATCAGCCTTGTACAACCTGCAACGTCTTCCTCTAAAATACCTTTTAACCTTTGACAGTCTAACAATTCTTTACAGAGTTGATCCCGACTCTTCTTAAGAAGATTGATCATTTCCAAATATTGGTTATCTTTTTCACGATACTCCAACATTTGGGCAGACAATTTCTTAACCTCATCAGACATCTTTACAGAGTGAAAGCTCACGAAATTCCTTCTGTAAATTTTCAAAATTATCAACTTCCCACCTGAATTCATATTTTGCTTTATCTAATTGATCTGCCAATTCCCAAATACATATAGAAATTCTGGCCAATATTTAATTATCAGAAATTCTCTATCTTTCTTCATAGTGGCTTGGACTAAAAGAAGGTAAGTTGCAACACGTGATTCATGAGACCAGATATCATTTACATAATCTGCAATTCTACTCTGTATTCCAATTACCCATTCATTGATATTCTTTTTAATCTCCAATTTTTCTTTGACATAAGACATAACTTAATATTTTTACAATTCTCTGGTATTTCTGTTATGCAGACCAGTTTCAATGTCTGCGTTAGCTACTGGCTACACGAGAAATATCTTAATATCAGTAATTTTCAATATTGCAACCAACAATAGCAATAACAAAAAAAAAATGTTTTATATACTTTTTTTTTTTATGGAAAAAAATGGCAAAAAAATATATATTTTGCACAACTATATCTCTTGTTTCAAACTTAGACTTTTACCTTGTTGGGGCCTCCATAATATGCCAGGGTATTTATACTAAAATATTAAACAGTGTTATATTTATGGGAATAAGCAAGGATCTCTAATTTAGGAGATTCCTACGTATTTCCAAAAATAAACAATGTAACTCGAATACGTTCATCTGAGCTAACTTGAAGTCAGAAAGGAAAATGATATTGTGCAAAAATACCGTATTTTTCAGACCATAAGATGACCTTTTTTCCCCAAAAAATATGGTGGAAAATGTCCCTGCGTCTTATGGTCCGAAAACTGAATGGAAACCCCCCCGTCTCTGCCGTTTTACATACCGGGCCAGCAGTGGTCAGAGAGCACGTCCTCAGCCGGCGCCGTCAGCTAGAGCTTACGGGGGGGTCAGACTGGTCCATGGTAGCATCTTCTTCCCAGCAGCACATCAAGGGAAGGGGGCGGCCCATGTAAAAGAAGCCCAGGAAGCTTTGCAGCAGGTCCAGTGCATAGAGGCACACCCACACAACGTCATTACGTGTTGCTCCGCGCACTGGGCTTGTTCAACAACAGCTGACTAGTAAAGTGAGCTATCATTGGTCACTGCTTCATAAATCCATTCCAGTTCATCTGCAAGCAGTGCCCGCCCTGCATTCTGCTTTCTACAGTATAAAGTACATTATACAGTACAAAATATTCTATACACTTTAAATACTGGTAATTAACACTGACCAGGTGCCAGCCCAGCCCCCACTGACAGGACCAGGTGCCAGCTCAGCCACCCATTGACAGGGCCAGGTGCCAGCTCAGCCACCCACTGAAAGGGTCAGGTGCCAGCTCAGCCACCCACTGACAGCGCCAGGTGCCAGCTCAGCCACCTACTGACAGGGTCAGGTGCCAGCTCAGCCACCCACTGACAGGACCAGGACCAGGTGCCAGCTCAGCCACCCACTGAGAGGACTGGGACCAGGTGCCAGCTCAGCCACCCTCTGACAGGGCCAGGTGCCAGCTCAGCCAACCACTGACAGGACCAGGTGCCAGCTCAGCCACCCACTACAGGGTCCAGGTACCAGTTCAACCACCCACTGACAGGACCAGGTGCCAGCTCAGAAACCCACAGCCAGGACCAGGTGCCAGCTCAGCCACCCACTGCCGGAACCAGGTGCCAGCTCAGCCACTCACTGATGGGACCAGGTGCCAGCTCAGCCTGCCCTATATACTTTGCAGAAATTGGGGCCTTAGGTGTTGGTGTTGCCACACCACTGTCAGCCCTCACAGTTACTCTTGGTGGGCACAGGAACGGGCTCTGCTGTGAAATATTAGATCAAGAATTGTAATTACATGCCCCTGTTGAACAGGGTCAGAAAAATTGGGCCTTTGGTGGTGGTGGTGGTGCTGGTGCCACAACACTGTAAGTCCTCACAGTTACTCTTGGTGGGTGCAGAAACGGGCCCTGCGGAGGGGGCGTGACCGGATGTTAGAGTGAGAGGAGGGGCGAGTGAGCTTCCCCCAGCCCGATGCCTCCGTGCTCATCGGATCTAACCCAGCGTTCTGGCCCGGCTGACTGAGCTTCCTTCCCCCCGCAGTGCTCGGCGTCTGCCTGGCCGCCTGGCTCCCTTATCACTGCCCATACCGGAGTGTGCCGGCGGTGCATCGGCACAGCCGCTCGGGAGAGGACGCAGACCAGAGCCCACGGAGTGGCGAGGAGGAGCTCGGGTTATTTGTTTGGAGCAGTTACCCGGGCAACAGCTTCGGCATCAGCAGGAAGAGGCGGCGGGGATGGCGTCTGTCACTAGCGAGAGGATCCATCACTAGGAGCGTCCCTGTGCTGCCCAGGTACCCGGCAGCATTAAGGTACCAACCTCTGCAGTTACATTAAAGGTGGACTGTCTCTCCCCTCTCCTCAAGGGCTAGTTTACTGCCACGGATGAGGGGGGGTGGAGGCACAGGCGGGCCCAGGCAGCTTGATACATTGTTACCCAACGATCAGCCTTTGGGCTTAGGCAGGCTTAGGCAGCCTGATATACTGACACACAGCGATCTGTGCCTACTAGGGAGAAGACACCCCTTGATGGCTGGCGGAGGGCTATATCAATAAGATAGACGCTAATCTTTTGTCACATTATATAAATTTAATAGAGCTGAAATACTGCCTATTTTCAAAACTGGACAATTACCCTAGTGGTAGCTGCAAACGGGAAAGGTGAAGAGAGGGGGGGGGGGAAGCACCAACCCCACGAGCGGCTCAACTCTTTTATATACTCCCCATGCTTATATAATAAGCCATGACTAGGAAAAAGGGAGAGGAACTGCAACAGCAGGACAACACTAGCTCCCAAATGACCCGCACCTCAAAAGAAAAGGCGAACCAGGTAGCAGCCGCCGCAGCGGCCAAACTGGAAAAATTTGCGCACCCCTCTACCTCATCACCATCTAAAAACACTCAGCAGCTGCAGCACAGACCGCATGCGGGGGGCTCAGGGGACAGGAAGAGCCTAGGAAAAGGATCAGAGGCAACGCACACAATAAAAACGGCGAGCAGTAAAAGCTCTGCGGGTGAGTCCGCGGGATTAGCAATTAACTCTGCTGCGCATGACGCACCAGCAGAAGCTGAACCCACACTGAAAGACGTTCTATGTGCTGTTAATTCCTGTAAGGCCTCCCTAAGCGACCTGTGCGACCAGCTGACGGGACTAAAGGAAGAGATAATTATACTAAGCCAAGAACTGCAAAGGACTATCGCTAGAACAACTGCATTGGAGGAGAGAGTTAGCCAGGCTGAGGACGAATTAACCCCATTGAAGCAAGAGCTCAAGTCATTAAAAACGCAGATGGGTCTACACAAAGTTAAAATGGAGGAAATGGAAAATAGGTCCCGCAGGAACAACGTGAGGGTGGTAGGCCTACCGGAGCGGTGCGAGGGTCTCCACCCTGAGGAGTTCTTGGAGAAGTGGCTTAAGGGAATATTTGGGACGGAAACCTTCTCTCACCTCTTTGCTATTGAAAGAGCCCACAGAGTGCCAACTAGGGCCTCACCACCAGGGGGGCATCCCAGGCCAATAATAATGAAGCTTTTTAACTACAGAGACAAGGTAACATTGATGCGTAGGGCCAGAGAGCTGGGGGATATCCTACACAACGGAGTCAAGATTTTTTTTTTTCACGATTATTCCCCAGACCTCCAGAAGTGGAGGGCTGAATTCAGGGACATTAAGCGTAACCTACGGACCTATAAAATAGAATACGCCCTGCTGTATCCTGCACGGCTACGTATCACTGCCTTAGGGTCCACCCATTTTTTCGACACAACAGCAGGGGCAACAAAGTGGCTGGAAGATAACAAAGCGGACCTGCAGAGCTAGGGGTTAAATAAGGCCTAAACCTGGATAGGAAAAGAGGAAAACGTGACTTTTTTCTTTCTTTTTCTTTTTTCTCTCTGTTTTTTGGTCTCCTTTTTCACAGGAATCAGCAGTTGACACGGGGGAGGGGGGAAGGGGGGGGTATGTGAGATGGAAGCACGGATGAAGGATGCGATCCCACTAGTTTCGCAGGGGTTTGGAGGAGGGCTGTGGGTGGGGGGGAGGGGGGGAAGAGTGTGGTAGTGAGTCACAACGTATTTTTTCAGTATATGTGTGGGGAGGTATTTTTTGCATGGTTGGGAGGGGGGAAAAAGGTCACAAGCACAGCCCCTAGGGCTAGCCTAATTAGGCAGGAGGGGGGTCACGAACAAGGGTGGTAAGAAGGGGGATGCATAAAACTGAGGGCGGGGGGGAAGGGGGGTTTATAGCGAGACATAGGGTTAGGCAATGGGGTGAATGCAAGGCACACATAGTTACGAAGGGTGGGCTCACAAAAATAAACGTAAAGCATATTAGCACATGTGGTTTGTACCTGCAGTTAGGAAACGCGGGGGGGGTCCCTGGACGCGGGGGCCCTTTGCCCTTCCCCACTCTATCTATTTTTTATTCCTTTTCTTTTTTGGTTAACACAACCACAGCACTCACGATTAATTTGGTATCCACAAATACACAAATGAAATGCCCCCTCTTTTTGGGCATTTTCTCCTCTTTCTTTTTTTGGCCCTTTTTGTTACTTTTTTGCTTTTTTCTTCTAAATGCCTCTTAAAACGCTAAAGATAGGCTCCTGGAACATCAGGGGCATGGGGGATCCCGCCAAAAGGGCAGCAGTTTTTACGGCAATGGAAGCTTATGGCGTTGAACTGGCTTGCCTGTAGGAAAATCACCTCACTAATGATACCAAATTACATGTTTGGAACCACAAATTTCAAGAACAGTATCATTCAGTCTACACCTCATACTCAAGAGGGGTGAGCATATTGGTGGGGAGAGGTATCTTGTTTTCCTGCAGGGAAGCCAGAATTGACGCGTTGGGTCGCTATGTCTTCTTGAGTTGCGTTGTGGAAAATAAGCCTCTGGTAATAGCAAATATTTACATCCCTCCTCCGTTTAAAACAGAGACCATCTTGGATCTGCTGGAATTTGTGGAAAGTAAGCTAGATGTACCGATAATATTGGTGGGGGATTTTAGCGCAGTTTTGGATAATAAAATGGATCGATTTCCGCCTATGAACCGGGCGGAAAGGTTATCGGAGGGCCGCCTAGGCCAACTTCTGGAAGAGGTTGGGTGGTGCGACCTATGGAGATCTCATAACCCAAAAACCCGGCAGTACTCCTGTTATTCAGGGTCATACTCTACTCTCTCGCGTATAGACATGGCAATAGACAACAGTGAAGCTCTGCAATTAATAGGGAACATAGAGTATAAGCCGAGGGGTATCTCAGATCATTCCCCCTTGACCTTGACTCTGAACTTAAATGCTAGATCTAGCCGGAAAAGGTGGACAATAAAACCACTATGGTTGGATCTATTAAGCAGTCCAGTAGAAGTTACCTCCAAATTAAAAGAGTTTGTGACATTTAACTCAGGTACAGCCCCTGCGGGGGTAGTGTGGGACACTTTAAAAGCGTTCCTTAGGGGACTACTACACCAGCAGGTTGTCATAGTAAAGAAAACGTCAAGGGAATGGGAGGTGAGGGCTAGCAGGGAAGCCATGGAATCAGAAGCACAATACGTGGCGGACCCAACCCCTGCAAAACAGGAGGTCTGGCTCAGTAGACAACAAGAGTACAAAGAATTAATTAATAGAAGAGTAGAAAATAAAAGACTTTTCCAGAAACAAAATTACTATGGCGAAGGGGAGAAAGTAGGTCGGATGCTGGCACTTATAACTAAGTCTAACCTATCCCCATCGGCCATTTTTTCAATTAGGACACCGGCTGGAGAGATTACCTCCGATCCCGCCGAGGTCCTAGAGACCTTTTCCGCGTTCTATAGGGACCTGTAGAGGTCGCGCCGGGGGTCGGACCGGCGCGATATGGATGGGTTTCTGGAAGGGGTGGATCTGCCCTTGCTTTCGGAGGGGGACAGGAGTGAGATGGAGTCTCCCCTGACCCTGGAGGAGTTGCAAAAGGCTGTTGCAGAGTTGTCAGGCCAGAAATCTCCTGGCCCGGATGGATTGCCATTGGAGATTTACAGAAAGTACGGGGAGGTCCTACTTCCGGAGCTTTTAAAAGTACTGGAGCAGACGACTAAGGACGGAAGGCTACCCCCATCAATGTTGGAGGCTGACATAGTGGTGATACCAAAAGAGGGGAAAGACCAACTGGAAGTCACCTCATACAGACCGATATCATTACTGTGTTCGGACGCCAAGATCGTAGCAAGGGTGTTGGCGTCCAGATTAAACAAGTGTATTGCAAAACTCGTGCATCCAGACCAATCAGGGTTCATCCCCGGTCGGTCTACTAGCACTAACATCAGAAGGGCATACTTGAACCTTCAGGTGCCAGCGGAGAATGCGGGGCCTAGAGCCATACTGTCTTTGGACACCGCCAAGGCCTTTGATAGCCTGGAGTGGGAATATCTTTGGTGGGTGCTAGAGAGGTTTGGATTTGGCCCTGTATTTATCAGCTGGTTAAAAATCCTTTATAATCATCCAAAGGCAAGACTCAAGATAAATAATGACTATTCGGAAAGCTTCCCCCTCGAAAGAGGGACTAGACAGGGCTGTCCCTTGTCCCCTTTGTTGTTTGTTTTGGCCATTGAGCCATTGGCGGGAGCGGTGAGATCATCATCCGAACTGCAGGGTTTTCACAGAAAAGGCGAGGAAGAGAGAATAGCGCTTTTTGCGGACGATGTCCTATTTTTCCTTGGGGACACGACCTCCTCATTGGAGAAAGTAATGCACCTAGTGGAGGACTTTGGAAAATTCTCAGGATTGACTATCAACTGGGAGAAATCATCGCTCCTGCCGGTCGATCCATTGGCCAACCCTATCTCAATGAGCTTACCCCAACTGAGAGTCACGGGGAAAATGAAGTACCTTGGTGTTGTGTTGTCCAAAGACCCCGGTGCGTTTATTGAGGACAACTTGGTCCCTCTCCTATTAAAACTTTTTAAAAAATGCGATATCTGGAGTAGACTCCCTCTATCTGTGGCGGGCCGGGCCAACCTGATCAAAATGGTATGGCTGCCTCAGCTGCTATACCTGCTCCACAACTCCCCAGTGTGGATCGGGGAGAAGTGGTTTCAAAGAATCCAATCCCTTTTCAGGGAATTAATCTGGAAAAAAGGACAGGCCAGGATAGGCCTACAAAAACTGCAGTGCCCCGTTACGGAGGGGGGACTGGGGGTCCCCCACCCATTTACTTACTTCCTGGCAGCCCAGCTACAACAACTTGCTGGATGCGCCATTGATGGAGGGGGAAGTAAGAGTGCCCAGGTCATCCTGCAGGGAAGCCCACATAGTTCATTAGTTGAAGCACTGGAGGCAGATTCACTACAAGGAGAGACTCCGACACTTAAAATGATTACCAGGGTCTGGCAGACAGCCAAGCGAATAATGGGGTACAAAGGAATCTCAGAATACTCACCAATTTGGAATAACAAGAACTTGCAGGAACTACTATCTGTTGATAGGAATAAGCTTTGGGAGAGGAATGGGATATGTCGGTTGATACAGATATATGAGGGGGACACCCTGAAACCCTTTGAGGAACTGAGGCATGAGTATGGGCTGCCAAACCACGTATTTTATAGCTATTTACAGATTAGACACGCCTTGAGGAAGCAGTTTGGAAGGCAACCCCCCACATGGTGCAAGATCCCACTATTACAAACAATAATCAAATCAGAGGCCTCTAAGGGGTTAACCACAGAGATATACACTCAACTAATAAAGAAAATAAACACGCATGTAGGCTCTTCCGTGGGTAGGGACAGGTGGGCGGCTGATGTGGGGGAGATAACCGACACACAGTGGAAAAGGATTCTGGAACTTGGACCAGAGGTGTCGGTCTCTCCCTCACAAAAGGTGTCCCATCTGATGCTGCTGCACAGATCTTACTATACACCAAAAAAGCTCTTTATGTTTGGTCGTCGAACCAACGATGAGTGCCCCAGATGTAGAAGAACAGGCGATTTGATTCATATGTTCTGGAGGTGCCCAAAACTAGTTAGGTATTGGCCCGAGATCTTAAAGAAAATAAACACCACGTTCAAAATTAACCTAGAGCTAGATCCTCAGACCTGTGTGCTGGGACATGTTACTAACGGACTGAGAGACAGGAGCACGGCGGTAGCGGCAGCAAGATGTTCCAAGCCAGAAAACTAATTGCACAGTCTTGGCAATCAAGAACCCCCCCCACCCCGGAAGATTGGATAGGAACTGTCAACTCCACAGTGTGGAGTGAAAGAACATTCTACACTAGGTCAGGCAACTATAACAAGTTTGTGAGAATGTGGAACCTGTGGGTTCAAACAATGCCTTGCCCGCTAACAGTGCTATCCTAGTGTTGAGAATATCCGCCTCCCTACTAACGGGGTGGACTGAGCTAGGAGCAGCTTAGAGTCTAGAGCCGAGAGAGAATAATGTACGGAACCTACATCGGACGTGCCTTGGATCTATAGGGGTTTAACAGGGGGGGGTCACAGGAGGGTGGGGGGGGTCACAGGAGGGTGGGGGGGGTGGGTTTATTAGAAAGAAAAGCATTAATATATAAATACGCACAATAGCAATATGAGGATATGCAGTTAATTGGCTTTGAGATATAAGACGTATGCTACGCACTTTGTAACGTGGCACTATTGTAACTACATACATATCGAAAAGTATATTGCAATATAATACTTATACAAAAAAAAAAAAAAAAAAGGGAAAACTTTGAAAGGCCATAATGATGTGACTGGATTAGAGACATATATGAATATCATTCTGAAGACAGTCTCTGGATAAAGTTAACTGATGTGGCAAAGAAAAAAAAAAAAAGAAACGGGCCCTGCTGTGAAATACTAGATCAAGAATTGTAATTACATATCCCTGTTGAACAGGGGCAGAAAAATCGGGCCTTAGGCACTGGTGCCACAACACTACAACCTCTCACAGATACTCTAGTTGGAGCGCAGGAACGAGCCCTGCTGCAAAGTATTGCATCAAAAATTGTAATTACACGCCCCTGTTAAACAGGGGCTGAAAAATTGGGCCTTAGGCACTGGTGCTGGTGCCACAACACTGCAACCCCTCACAAATACTCTAGTTGAGTGCAGCAACGAATCCTCCTTGCAAAATATTGCATCAAAAATTATAATTACACGCCCCCGTTAAATGGGCTGAAAAATTGGGCCTTAGCCACTGGTGCTGGTGCCACAACACTGCAACCCCTCACAAATACTCTTGTTGAGTGCAGCAACGAACCCTCCTTGCAAAATATTGCATCAAAAATTATAATTACACGCCCCTGTTAAACAGGGGCTGAAAAATTGGGCCTTAGCCACTGGTGGCGGCGACCAGAACCAAAAATATTCTTACAAGCTATGAGCATGATCATTGAGGAGGAAGAGGATAGTCACACAGCATAACAGGATAGTCACTCAGCATCAGCATATGCAGTCTTGAAGGGATCTGACATTTAAAAAAAAATATTCAGTTACATCAGCATCAGGTGCTTGGTAGCTGGTGGTGATCCAAGACTGATTCATTTTTATGAAGGTCAGTCGATTGACCGAGTCGGTGGACAGGCGCGCCCTGTGATCGGTTACAAAACCTCTAGCAGGACTGAATATGCGTTCCGAAAGAACGCTGGATGCAGGACAGGCCAGTAGCTCAATTGCATACTGTGAAAGCTCTGGCCAGTGATCCATCCTCAAGACCCAGAAACGCAGAGGATTTTCGGTGGGAAAGGTGTCCAAGTCAGATCTTGCCCCTAGGTATTACTGCACCATATAAAACAGACGCTGGCGATGGTTGCTGGAACCGATCATACCTTGGGGCTGTGGACTAAAAAACTGTCTGAATGCATCGGGCAGATGGCCACCTTCTTCACCGCTCCTTCTTTGACTGACTGAAGCCTCAGCAACACGTTGTCCAGGAACAGGAGTTTGTAACCTCCCAGTCTCTGGGAACGCATTGCACAGACCTTTCTGCAAGGCCTCCTGAAGATGTTTCATCCTCTGCTCTCTCTGCGACGGCAAGATAAGGTCCGCAACCTTACCCTTGTAACGTGGATCAAGGAGGGTGGCCAGCCAGTATTGATCCCTCTCCTTGATACCACGAATACGAGAATCCTTACGCAGGCTTTGTAGGATCAGGGAGGCCATGCAGCGTAGGTTTGCTGAGGCATTTGGTCCGGAGTCCTCTGGGTCACTAAGGACAACATGATCCGCAGCCACCTCCTCTGAGCCATGTACAAGTCCATGGGTTTCTTGGGACTGTAAATGATCCCTTAAAGACTGCTGCTGATGCTGAGTGCCAGGCTCCACCTCCATGCTGACACAATCCTCCTCTTCCTCCTCCTCCTCCTCGTCCTCTTCCTGTGTGATCAGCGGGCACGCAGGAACACTGTCTGGATAAAGGGGGCCTTATGAGCTAAGGAAGTCCTCCTCTTCCTGCCTCTGTTCTGCCTCAAGTGCCCTGTCCATTATTCCACGCAGTGTGTGCTCCAACAGGTGGACAAGGGGGACAGTGTCACTGATGCATGCACTGTCACTGCTCACCATCCTCGTGGCCTCCTCAAATTGTGACAGGACAGTGCATGCATCCCTGATCAAAAAAAACAAGCTCTCCTGACCCTGTCCTGGTGCCATAGTCGCACAGGTACTCATTGATGGCCCTCTGCTGCATGTGCAGCCGCTGCAGCATGGCCAATGTTGAGTTCCACCTGGTGGGCATGTCACAGATTAGGCCGTTCTTGGGCAGGTTAAATTCCTTTTGGAGGTCAGCCAGCTGAGCACTGGCATTATATGACTGGCGGAAATGCACACAGACTTGCCTGGTCTGCCTCAGGACATCCTGTAAGCCCGGGTACCTGCCCTAGAAACGCTGCACCACCAAGTTAAGGACGTGAGCCAAACAGGGCACATGGGTCATTTGTCCCTGTCGGAGGGCGGAGAGGAGGTCGGTGCCATTGTCGCAAACCACCATTCCTGCCCTAAGTTGGCGTGGTGTCAACCACCTCTGAACCTGCCCCTGCAGAGCTGACAGAACCTCTGCCCCAGTGTGGCTCCTGTCCCCCAAGCACACCAGCTCAAGCACCGCATGGCATCTTTTGGCCTGCGTACTTGCGTAGCCCCTTAAACGCCTACAGAGCACCGCTGGTTCCGAAGTCAAATCAGCACAGAAAGAGGCCATGGAGGAAGAAGAAGAGGAGGGGGTGGAGGAGAGAGGTGTGGCAGAATCACCAGTAGTATCATTTTGGAGGCGTGGTGGAAGAACAACCTCCAACACTACTGCACCTTGTCCTGCATCCTTCCCAGCTGCCAGCAGAGTCACCCAATGCGCTGTGAAACTTAGGTAATGTCCCTGTCCATGCCTGCTGGACCATGAGTCAGCGGTAATATGCACCTTACCGTTGACCGCCCTGTCCAGCGAGGCATGGAAATTGCCTTCCACATGCTGGTAGAGAGCCAGAATCGCCTTCCGTGAAAAAAAGCGGCGTTTGGGTACCTGCCACTGAGGAACCGCACATTCCACAAACTCACGGAAAGGGGCAGAGTCTACCAACTAAAAAGGTAGCAGTTGAAATGCTAGCAATTTTGCCAAGCTAGCATTCAACCGCTGGGCATGTGGATGGCTGGGAGTGAACTTCTTTCGGCGGTGCAGCAGCTGGGGCAGGGAAATTTGCCTGGTAAAATCTGACGTTGGTGTACCGATAGCAGATTGCCCACAAGTACTTGGCTGTGACACACCTAATTCTACACCTTCATTCTTCTCAGTGCAGGTCTCAGAGAGGACTGAAGGTATAGTGGGGTTGGAGATCTCAGCTGATGAGGAGCAAGGAGAGGTCCTCTTTGTTCTTTGGTGTGGGTCTTTTAGTTACGCTTGCCAATGAACTGCATGGCAGGTCAACATATGTCTGGTCAAGCATGTGGTGCCCAAGCGGGAGATGTTTTGGCCACACGAGATACGCTTGAGACATATGTTGCAAATAGCAGCGGTGCGATCTGATGCAGTCGTCTCAAAAAAGGCCCACACCAAAGAACTTTTGGAATAACGCACAGAGACAGCAGTGCCCTGCACATGCAGAGCTTTCCTTGTGATGCAGTCAGTGTGCTGCCCTTAGGCTGGCCCCTGGAGGGCATCCTGCCTCGTTGGTGATGCGCCTCCTCCTCTCTCCTATCAGGCCTCCACGTGGAGTCAGTGACCTCATCATCCCCTCCCTCCTCATCACTGGAGCAAACCTGTAGCTTTAGCTGAACACTGTGCAGAGGTTGCACAGAGGTTGAACGGGTGGGGTGTCAGCCTGTCCGTGCTTAGAACATACGCCACACACTGCATCAAATTGGTCTGCATGGCTGTTGTCCCAGAAGGAACCCTCTTCTAAAGATGATGCACAAGAAAGCCCGCAAACAGTTTGCTGAAGACAAGCAGACTAAGGATTTGGATTACTGGAACCATGTCCTGTGGTCTGATGAGACCAAGATAAACTTGTTTGGTTCAGATGGTGGCAAGCGTGTGTGGCGTCAACCAAGTGAGTAGTACAAAAACAAGTGTGTCTTGCCTACAGTCAAGCCTGGTGGTGGGAGTGTCATGGTCTGGGGCTGCATGAGTGCTTCCAGCACTGGGGAGCTACAGTTCATTGAGGGAACCATGATTGTCAACATGTACTGTGACATGCAGAGCATGATCCCCCAACTTCGGAGACTGGGCCGCAGGGCAGTATTCCAACATGATAACGATGCCAAGCACTTTTCCAAGACAACCACTGCCTTGCTAAAGAAGCTGAGGGTAAAGGTGATGGAGTGGCCAAGCATGTCTCCAGAATTAAACTCTATTGAGCATCTGTGGGGCATCCTCAAATGGAAAATGGAGGAGCGCAAGGTCTCTAACATCCACCAGCTCTGTGATGTTGTCATGGAGGAGTGGAAGAGGACTCCAGTGGCAACCTGTGAAGCTCTGGTGAACTCCACGCCCAAGAGGGTTAAGGCAGTGCTTTGGGCACTTTGGGCACTTTGGGCCCAGTTTGGACATTTTCACTTAGGGGTGTGCTCACTTTAGTTGCCAGCGGTTTAGACATTAATGGCTGTGTGTTGAGTTATTTTGCGGGGACAGCAAATTTATACTGTTATACAAGCTGTCCACTCACTGCTTTACATTGTAGCAAAGTGTCATTTCTTCAATGTTATCACATGAAAAGATATAATAAAATATTTACAAAAATGTGAGGAGTGTACTCACTTTTGTGAGATATTGTGTGTATATATATATATATATATATACAGGGCCGGATTAACATAGGGGCTGGTGGAGCTGCAGCTCCAGGCCCCTCCCTCAATATAGGCCCCTGGCAGTGGCTTATCGATATCTGTGTGCCTGAAGGAAGAGGAGCCCTCTGTAAACACATGGAGGAGACAAGTGTTAGTCAGTGCAGCCGAGTCCTGTCTCTGCCGATGCCTGACTCTTATCACAGGATCTGTTACACTCACACAGATCCTCCTCAGTGCCTGGGAGCTGTCTGGGGGAGGGGCGCTGATGTCCTAACCAGCAGGAGCCCGGGAGGAAGGACATCTCCCATGCTGTTGTTGAGATAAGGTTAGTACATTTGTTAGGGAGGTGTTTTATTGTGCTAGGGGACAGACTGCTGCTTCCCCCCATGTAATGTGCTCTCTTGTGCCCACCATGTCATGTGCATTGCAGTGCCCCCCATGTAATGTCCTGTGCTCACTATGTCATGTGCTGTGCATTGCAGTGCCCCCCCATGTAATGTGCTGTGCCCACTATGTCATGTACTGTGCATTGCAGTGCCCCCCCATGTAATGTGCTGTGCCCACTATGTCATGTGCTGTGCATTGCAGTGCCCCCCATGTAATGTGCTGTGCCCACTATGTAATGTGCTGTGCATTGCAGTGCCCCCCCATGTAATGTGCTGTGCCCACTATGTCATGTGCTGTGCATTGCAGTGCCCCCCATGTAATGTGCTGTGCCCACTATGTCATGTGCTGTGCATTGCAGTGCCCCCCATGTAATGTGCTGTGCCCACTATGTCATGTACCGTGCATTGCAGTGCCCCCCATGTAATGTGCTGTGCCCACTATGTCATGTACCGTGCATTGCAGTGCCCCCCATGTAATGTGCTGTGCCAACTATGTCATGTGCCGTGCATTGCAGTGCCCCCCATGTAATGTGCTGTGCCAACTATGTCATGTGCCGTGCATTGCAGTGCCCCCCATGTAATGTGCTGTCCCAACTATGTCATGTGCCGTGCATTGCAGTGCCCCCCATGTAATGTGCTGTGCCAACTATGTCATGTGCTGTGCATTGCAGTGCCCCCCATGTAATGTGCTGTCCCAACTATGTCATGTGCCGTGCATTGCAGTGCCCCCCATGTAATGTGCTGTGCCCAGTATGTAATGTGCTGTGCATTGCAGTGCCCCCCATGTAATGTGCTGTGCCCAGTATGTCATGTGCTGTGCATTGCAGTGCTCACTATGTAATGTGCAGTGCCCACCATGTCATGTGCTGTACATTGCAGTGCCCACCATGTAATGTGCTGTGCCCAGTATGTAATGTGCTGTGCATTGCAGTGCCCCCCATGTAATGTGCTGTGCCCAGTATGTCATGTGCTGTGCATTGCAGTGCTCACTATGTAATGTGCAGTGCCCACCATGTCATGTGCTGTACATTGCAGTGCCCACCATGTAATGTGCTGTACATTGCAGTGCCCACCATGTCATGTGCTGCACATTGCAGTGCCCACCATGTAATGTGCAGTGCCCACCATGTAATGTGCTGTGCCATGCAGTGATCCCACCAAGTAATGTACAGTGCCCACCATGTAATGTGATGTGCCATGCAGTGCCCACCATGTCATGTGCAGTTCCCACCATGTCATGTGCTGTGCCCACCCTGCCATGTGTTGTGCCCAGCATGTAGTGTGTTGTGCCCACTGTGCAATGTGCTGGGCTGTTCAGCAGTGCCCACCATGTCATGCGCAGTTCCCACCATGTCATGTGCTGTGCCCACGCTGCCATGTGTTGTGCCCAGCATGTAGTGTGTTGTGCAATGTGCTGGGCTGTTCAGCAGTGCCCACCATGTCATGTGCAGTTCCTAACATGTAATGTGCAGTTGCATTGCCCACCATGAAATGTGCTATGCCATGCAGTGCCCACCATGTAATGTGTTGTGCCATTCAGTGCCCACCATGTAATGCGCTGTGCCCACCACGTCATGTGCTGTGCCATGCAGTGTCCACCATGTAATGCGCTGTACCCACCATGTAATGTGCTGTGCCATGTAGTGCCAACCGTGTCATGTGCAGTGGCCACCATGTAAATTACTGTGCAGTGCCCACCCTGTCGTGCTGTGTTGTGCCCACCATGTCATGTGCTGCGCCATGCAGTGCTTACCATGTAATGTGCTGTACCCAGCATGTAATGTGCTGTACATTGTCCACTATGGCATGTGCCGTGCAGTACCCACAATGGAATGCGCTATGCAGGGCCCACCATGTCATGTGCGGTGTCCACCAATTAATGTGCTGTGCTCACAATGTAATGTGTTGTGCTGTGTCATGCAGTGCCCACCATATCATGTGGTGTCATGCAGTGCCCACCTTGTCATGTGCTGTGCAGTGCCCACCATGCCATGTGCAGTACCCACCATATCATATGCTGTGCCCACCATATAATGTGCTGTGCAGTGCCCACTTGTAATGTGCAGTGCCCACCATGTAATGTGCTCAGCTGTGCCCGCCATGTCATGTGCTGTGCCCACCATATAAGGTCCTGTGCCCACCGTGTGCATGTGCTGTGTTGTGCCCACCATGCAATGTGCTGTGTTGTGCAGTACCAACCATGTCACGTGCTGTGCCCACCATATAATGTACTGTGCCTACCTTGTAATGTGCTGTATTGGGCAGTGCCAACAGTGTAATGTGCTGTGCCCGCCATGTAATGTGCTGTGCTTCGCCCACCATTAAATGTGCTGTATCCATGTATCCACCATGTAATGTGTAGTGCCAACCATGTAATGTACTGTGCTATCCCCCCCCCCCGTGTAATGTACTATGCTGTGCCCCCCACAGACTCACCCCCTCACTCTCACACCCCCTCTCTCTCTTTCACCCCCTCTCTCTCTCTCATCCCCTCTCTTTCACCCTGTTCTCTCTCTCACCCCCTTCATCCCCCATTCTCTCTCTCTCTTGCCCCCTTCAACCCCCTCTTTCCTACCACCCTCTCTCTCTTTCACCCTCTCTCTATTCCCCTTTTTCTCACCCCCTCTCTCTCATCCCCATCTCTCTCATTCAACGTCTTTCTCTCTCTTTTCCCCTCCCTCTCATCCCCTCTCTTTCAGCCCCCTATCTCGCTATCACCCCCCCTCTCTCTCTCTCAACCACTTTCTCACACCCCTCTCTCTCTTTAATTTAATTCAACAAAAAATTGTTTTCATTTTATTTAGTTTCATAAAAAGGCCCACCAAAATCCTTAGCACCAGGCCCATGTTGCTCTTAATCTGGCCCTGCATATATATATATATATATATATATATATATATAAAATGATGTGCCTTAGATATTATTTTTTTTAACCCCAATAGTTCTGACAAAACTGTTTTAAATTGGCATGCAAATAGATATTTGAAATCATTTTTTTTTTATTTTTTGTGAAAATAACATGGTGTGGGTGAATTTCTGCCGGTCACAGGCTGTGTCTTAGGATAAGAAGGAGGTGAAGCCACCAATAATCTACATGTAATAGCCCATCCCATTGTGATTCGTTAGTTAGTGGGCATAGAGGAGGAGGGAGGGGAGTGGGCTGACATTTACCATTGTGTATATACCCACATGTGTTACTCTATAGCCACATTGGCTGCTCAGATGTGATAGGGAGGAAATGCTCAGCATAGAAACCCTCTGCAAACTGAGCATGTGCAGAGTTCCCACCACAGCTACAAAATCCCTAGCTGAATTGGGGACATGGACAGAAGGGGGAGACAGGGTGTAGCAGGATCAACTGGGTTTTTGCAGAATACATAAAATGAATCCCATAGTGACTGAGTGAGTATGAACAGCATGTAATACACCATTTATTGATAGTTTTTTTTTTATGATTTGGGTTTAGTGACACTTTCAAATATCATGAGAGTCTAATTTACAAGTATTATTGTCAGAGCTTTGCATACTTGACAAAAAAAAAAATCTAAATTAAAAAAAGTAGGTAATATGCCCTCAAAACCATTCTTAAAATTATTGTAAAGGCAGAAGGTTGTTTTCTTTTAATGCATTCTATGCACTAAGATAAAAAGCCTTCTGTGTGAAGCAGCCCCCCTCAGCCCCCCTAATACTTATCTGAGCCCCCGCTCCAGCGATGTGGATGAGTGCCTCGACCGTCCAGGACTCTGCCTCCTGATTGGCTGAGACTTTGCCATGCTCAGCCATACTCGGCCATGCTCGGCTGTACTCGGCCTCTGTATGTGGCCAGGCTGTGGAAGTCTCACACATGTGGTATCGCCGTACTCAGGAGGAGCAGGAGAATCTATTTTGGGGGGTCATTTTTGGTATGTCGTCATACGACGTCCTTGACTTTGTGCGGGGATATCTGAATGATGGGTGCAGCTATAGGCATCATTCAGATATCATCTTTTTCAGCCGGCGATTCCCTACACCATAAGAATGATCATAGCGGCTGTTCCACTGCTTGATCATTCTTACGCCCTCAGGTGCTTCTACCGACTCACCGCTACGATCGAAGCCAGGATCATTTTTTTTTTTTTTTTATTTCAGGCTTCGCAGCCTAGAGGTGAGATGTGGAGTCTTATTGACCCCATATCTCACTGTAAAGAGGACCTGTCATGCCATATTCCTATTACAGGGGATGTTTACATTCCTTGTAATAGAAATAAAAGTGATCAAAAAATTTATTTTTTGGAAAAAAGCCTCAAACTAAAATAAATAAAGTAAAATGAACAATAAAAAAAAAATTTAAAAAAAAATTCCCCGTGTCCCCGTGTGCTCGCAGTCAGAAGCGAACGCATACGTAAGTTGCGCCCACATATGAAAATGGTGTTCAAACCACACATGTGAGGTATCGCTGCGATCGGTAGAGCGAGAGCAATAATTTTGGCCCTAGACCTCCTCTGTAACTCACAACATGTAACCAGTAAAATTTTTTAAAGCGTCTCCTATGGGGATTTTTAAGTAGCGAAGTTTGGCGCCATTCCACGAGCGTGTGCAATTTTGAAGGGTGACATGTTAGGTATCTATTTACTCGGCATAACTTCATTATTCACATTATGTAAAAACATTGGGTAACTTTACTGTTTTGCAATAAGACGCCAATGCAATCTTGCAGTGTATTATGGGGCGTTCTGCAGTGCTCGAATTTGCTGCGAACGCCCCATAATGTTCTAAATTCAGCGAACGGGCAAACACCCGATGTTCGAATAGAACTTACGTTTGACTCGAACATCGGGCTCATCCTTGAAAACTAAACAGTAAAGTTTAGTTTTATAATGTGAAAGATGATGTCACACCAAGAATCATGAGGGAATTGTGATCTTTAGTCTAAGAAAAAAAAAAAATGTGATTCTCATTTTATCCAGAATCATGCAGCTCCACTTTACAATCACTTTAAGATGAAATAACATGTTGGAATAACAGAATACATCCTAGAAAACCTTCGACCTTTCACACTGAGGCAGTTTCAAGCATTTTAGTGCTAGAAATAGCGCCTGAAAACTGCCTCCCATTCATTACAATGGGTGCTTTCACACCCAGGCGGTGCGCTTGTGGGAGGTTCGGAAAAGTCCTGCAGCCAGCATCTTTGGGGCGGTTTGGGAGCGCTGTGCTCCCAAAACACCCCTGCCCATTGCAATGAATGGGCAGCACTTTCAATGCGCCTGAAAAGGTCTTCGGAAACGCTGCAACATGGGAGTTTTTAACCCCTTCTTTGGGGTTAAAATCACCCCGCTAGCGGCCGAAAAGCACAACTTAAACAGCGCTAAAGCACTGCTAAAACTAGCAGTGCTTTAGCACTAACTCAGCCCCAGTGTGAAAGGGATCTTAATGATTAGCTGTGTTCAAAGAGGAGAAAGCATAACAACTTATGCCCAGGTAAAGTACATGGAGGTAATAGCCTCCACCTGCGCATTTGTTCTGCCAAAGAAGACCTTGGGGGCCTGAGCTGTAGGGTACGGATTGGGGCTAGTAGTGCCAAGATTGACACTGTTGCTATGGGAATTGTAATTGATAGAATTAAGCTTTAAATGACACTGTGGGCTGTTTGTTGTTAATGCAGCTCTTTAGATGTAATGCTATTCCTTTCACAAGATATTAGCATTACTAATAGGTGATAAAATGTTATGATGATGGCAGATGACAACTCCCCCGATGTCTCCGTCTGCAAAAATATTTACCAGCAGTGATGTAAGTATGAACACCTGCTCTATTGTCGATCAACAAATATGTGCCAAATGTCTATTTAATGCAGTACGAGGTTGGCACTCAGAAGCTAGTTACTTTTCATTTCCATCCATCCTGGCTCAAGCGCTGGGATTTCAATAGAACTAGTTTAACCTGTTTCACAGCTAGATATCAACTCAGCATGGCATGATGTACTGCTTTCCAGGAAAGGAGGGAGTTAATGCTTACAAGTTACGGAAACTTTTTCATTGTACAGTAACAGAAGCTTCTGTCGATAAGCAAATGCATTGGAGTATTCAGAAACCTCCTGTGTACAAATAAGAGGATGGAAGGGAAGGTGAAGCATTGAGATCCTGGGAGGCCTCATTAGCAGCAAACATACTCTAGCTGATACCTACTGGTTTTGAAACTCAGATTCCGTCAAACATGCGACCAAGATAGGGAAAGAAAAGAAAGCATGTTATGCTCAAGACAGCTGAATAAAGCCAGAAGCGACTCAGGAGCTGGGCTACAGAGACACAATTACAGAACCCCTGGGAGGGACTTAGTGCAGCCTGAGCATATGCTGAGCTGTTACTGATAACAAATGCTCATATCCAATCAGTGAGGACCTGCTACTTTAGCCGCTAAATAAATTACAAGGGAAAAAAAAGGACCCTGAATTTCCTTTCATATAAATATATATCATTCATTTTGACTGAAAAATATAATGAAGTCCTAAACTGCCACAAACCATTTTTATGGCCTGTTTACATTATGAGCAGGTTTCATCCGTATATTTGAATCTGCAAAGAATAAGGAAACGCCTTACTAGGAAAAACACATAGGCTGCAGTTCTGCCAATGCTAAAAACCCAGCTATATTACTGATCCTCTTCCATTGATACTTCAGACACTAAAGGATAGATGCGTATTCTGATGCATTCATCATGCATGTACAAGCAAATTGTGTGCTTACATAAGAGGATAAGTCTATCTAGAGCTACTGAGACCAGAGTTTAGGAGGAAACATCACCAAAAAAGCAGGAGAAGCGCTTGACTTTGTGTAACACATTGTTTTAATTCATATTGGAAAAAAAAGCAATCCCAATAAATGTGTGTTTATTTAAAATAATGTATAATATATTTAAATTGCTCTATTTTGACAGATGTTTGAAGACATTGCAGATTTATCTTGCTTGCATAAAATGTACCGATTTAATAAACCACCTCCTATGTGATTATTATAAGATGTACCCCATATTTTGGTCTTGTCTAATCAGTACATAATTCAAAGATGTTTTATAAAATCCTTAAACATTTTAAAAATCAACACCAGTCAAAATGTTAGGTAATCATAAACAATTAAAAGCTTAAAATGCATATTCCTGAAAGCTTTTCAATAGGGCTGAAATACTTACCTCCTCTCCAACCAATACTGTCCCATTCAAACTCTGCAATTCAGCACTGCTCATCTTCTGGGATGAAGAATATAATAACGAATAAGCAGACGCCAATATTTTCTGTAAGTGTGCTTATTCATATAATATTATATCTTATACTGTGATAGAATAGCATAGTACTATGATAGGATCAGGACACTGCACCCTTGCCATTGAACAAAACAACACTGCAGGGACTATTTTGTACTCTGTCCACCCCACAGAGTAAGCAGGTACTAGTATTTGTGGGGTGATATTCTGCTGCCCTGTGCCTCTCCCTGTAGTGATATTGTATTATGACAGGGAGAAGTGGAGGGAAGCCACATATCACCCCCCTGGAAACCTGCTAACTTTGCGGAACGGACAATGTCTAAGTACAAAATAGTCCAGCTACCGGAGACTCCTCTCCTGGCTAACTGTGCACTGTTTTGTGGTAATTTACAATGTATATTTTTTTTTCTAGCTACTATGCCCCTACTCATTTGAATGAGAGATCCATTGTTGCTGCTGGGGGGGTTGTTGCTACTGGAAGACACTATTGTTGCTACTAGAGAAAGCTATTGTTTCTGTTGGGGGTCTATTATTGCTGCTGGTTGACCTATTGCCACATGGGATCTATTATTGCTGCTGGGGTCTATTTTTGCCAAGGACAGTGAGGTTTAATGTTGCTGTTGCTGCAGTAACACACTCTAAATGTTCATGTACAGGGGTAAGCTGTAGGGTGTAAAAACTGGGTGTATTTCAGAACCTGTGCATCACAGGCCTTGCGTACAGCCAGCTGACAACTCCTTGTAGAAATCAAAAGCAAGCTGAAATACACAGCACATCCAGAAATGTATGCATACAGGCACATATGCACTGAACAGTCTGCTTTTGGGGCATACATCCCTGTACACATCCATCACTGTGTGCAAGTACAACTAGTATGTGCCTAAAAAGTATATTGCTACTGTGGATTTCAGCCTGGCATTGGTGTCTATAGGCTGCTAGGAGGTGGTTAGGGGTGAAAACAAGTGTGACACCCATTTTGTGGCAAAAAAAAAAATCACTGGATACAATTTTTTGTAATATCATAATATTATGATATGAATACATTATATAATAATACTATGGTAGGACAGTACCCTCTGAAACAGCACCTCTGTCATGCATGTATGCTCTTGCTTATGTGGCATTCAAGAGGCAAGCAAATCTCTAGCCTAAATGATGGCCAGTGTCAGTACTCCCGTTGGCATGTGTGCAGTTAGCTTGCCTGGCACTGGGTGGTTCTGTTGCCATTATAGCATGCTATGGGAAAGGCTGTAATCAGGTGTTAGCTCCCCTTCTAGAAAAGTCCCTCCTTACTGATGCCATTGGTGTACAGTAGTTAGTTCCCATACAAATGCCAGTATGTGTGGTACCCAAGGTACACAGCGCATTGGAGGGGGGACACTACAAAGCTGTTAAGATATAGTCTACTGCAGAGCTGACCTAAAGGGCCCTTGTAGGGTCCTGAAGTCTCAGGCAAGGTGGTACAGAGCATGGGAAGATTAGCTGTAGTCACCCTGTCTCCTCTGCATAAGGCTTTGAAGTTCTGAACAGAGTCCTCTGATGTAATTAATAGTGGAATCCTGGGAATGAGTGTGCCATCTGGGAGCATGCCTGACTAGAGCTATGGAAGGGACTTTGGTAAGTGAATGTTATAATAAAGAAAGCACCTTAGCTGTGGGCAGGGGACTTGGTAATGGAAGCTTAATGCTGTGGACTTATATGTAGAGAAGTGGTACCAACTCTGTGGTACTCCCAAGGGGAGGAATGAAGGTGTAGAGGGAAGCTGGCTGAAGACTTTTACAGTAAAGTGAGAAAAATGCATCTATGGTTGGACATTCCCTTATTCTTGAATATTAGGGCCTCTGGCCAGGGATGTCACCTCAGGCTAGGAGTATGACACAAGATGGTAAAGATTTTCTCAACAGCTGGGTAGTTATCCTATTCGAGAAGAAGGGGGCAGGGACTTGTACAATTTTGCACCAACACCTGCCCAATCATAGTCCCCCTTACACTCTGAACTTGCAGGTCATTACTTAGCATTGCTCTGCCAGGAGTAAGGATTGCCCACTACCGCAGGACTGGACTGAAGACTGCAGCAAAAATGTATGTATAAATGAATTGCTTATAAAAAAAGAAGTCGGAGAGGGATTCAGGAAGGGAGGAGAGGGCAAGGGTGCTCACATGAAATCTGTAGTTGAGCTTTAAACATGTTTTAACCACTTCAATACAGGGCACTTAGACACCTTCCTGCCCAGACCAATTCTCAGCTTTCAGTGCTGTCGCAGTTTGAATGACAATTGCGCGATCATACAACACTGTACCCAAACTAAATTTTTATCATTTTGTTCCCACAAATAGAGCTTTCTTTTGGTGGTATTTGATCACCTCTGCGTTTTTTATTTTTTGCTAAACAAATAAAAAAAGACCGAAAATTTTGAAAAAAATAAAAGTTTTGCTTTTGTTTCTGTTAAAAAAATTGTAAATAAGTAAGTTTTCTCTTTCACTGATGGGCACTGATAAGGCGGCACTGACAGGCACTGATACGGCGGCACCGATGAGGTGGCACCAATGAGCGGGCACTGACAGGCACTGACGATGGGCACTGATATGCGGCACTGATGGGCACTGGTAGGCGGCACTGATGGGTGGCACTCATATGCAGCACTGATGGGCATTGATAGGCGGCACTAATGGGCACTGATGGGGGGCACTGGGTGGCACTGGTTGGCACTGATGGGCACTGATAGGCGACACTGATGGGCAATGAAAGGCAGCTCTGCTGGGCACTGCTGGGCACTGATAGGGTGGCACTGATAGGTGGCACTGATAGGCGGCACTGCTGGGCACTGATGGGCACTGATAGGCCACGCTGCTGGGCACTGATGGGCACTGATACGTGGCACTGATACGGGGCACTGATATGAGGCACTGATGGGCATCCCTGGTGGCACTGGCAGTGGTAGGCATTGAAGTGGGCACTGATTGGCAGCTGCCTGGGCACAGATTGGCAGCTGCCTGGGCACACAGTGGCATTTCCCTGGGGGTCTAGGGGCATACCTGGTGGTCCAGTGTGGATGGCTTCAGTGGTGGTCCTGGGCAGCTTCCCTGGTGGTCCTGGGTAAGACCTGAGGGGGGGCTGTACTGATAAACAATCAGCACAGACCCCCCTGTCAGGAGAGCAGCTGATCGGCTCTCCTCTACTCGCGTCTGTCAGACGGGAGTGAGGAAAAGCCGATCACCGGCTCTTTCTATTTACATCGTGATCAGCCGTGATTGGACACAGCTGATCACGTGGTAAAGAGTCTCCGTCGGAGACTCTTTACCTAGATCGGTGTTGCAGGGTGTCAGATTGGCACCCCGCATCAACGATCGCCGCGATGCGCACCCCCAGGGGCGCGCAGCGGCTCAATATTCCTGATCACGTCATATGACGTCCGGTCAGAAATATCAAACCAATTTGCCGCCGTCATTTGGTAATAGGGCGGGCGGCAAGTGGTTAAAGATGTAAAAAATAAATAAAAAAATTAGACTTATTTAAAATATTCTTATCTATATTCCCATCACACACTTTCGTGGATCACAAGGCTCATCAGTAATGGGTGCTATAGCGACTACCAGCTGGATACTGGATACATCACTGATCAATGCACATACTCGCCAGCCAGAACGATCTGCAATAAAAGCTTTGACTACGTTTGATGTAAATTTGATTTGATCCATGGTGTGCTGATGAGTATGTCCATTGTACTTTAAAATGTTTTCAGCCATTTGTGTAACTTAAAACTTTTAATCAATGTTATATTATTTTTCTTCATTCAGTAGGTCCGGTCAGACACCCAGAGCGGTAGCTTGAAGCTTGTGGCCCCTGATGCAAAAGTCACCCCGGCCCCCCCCCCATACCACCTGCTGCTTCCACCATGCCCCAAGATATTCCCACTATGCGCCAATATATTCCAAGAGGTTAAGGAGTTATTTCAGATATTTATTTACATATTGAGAGGGATTCAAAATTCTAAAGATTTTGTAGAAACTGTCAATTTTGACATAGTTCTCCCTTGCACTGTAAAGGGGAATCCTGCAAACTCTGATGTAAAGGGGAAATCTGAGGACACTGATTTAAGGGGGAAAGCTGGGCATGCTAATGTGTGTGTGTTTTGGGGGGACTCTGGTGACCACAGACCACCTTCCACAGAGTGAATACCTTTTTATACCTTTATATCAGTGACTCAGGTTTCTAAATCAGAGACCTGAGACCCAACCCCCCCCCCCCCCCCACAGTGTGACCTCTTGGTTGGAGCTGTCATGTCATTTACACTGACCTCCATAATTGCGGGTGCAGGGCACTGGGGGTAGGCTTTGCCTCTGCTTCTTTTCCGATTCTGAGTCCTGGGGTCTCCCCCCCCCTCCACCTGCTCCGCTCCTTGCATTCAGACTTGCATTTTAGAATAGTGGCCAAGCACCATGACATCACCATGCTCGCTCCAGTCTGCCTCAAGCCCACCCTGAACCCAAGCACCATTCGGCTGCCTTCGGAACTGTGCATGCGCAGTTGTGAAGCTGATCCATGGCCATATATATATATTTTTTCCCAGACATTTACGGGCAGGGTACGAATTGGCTGATTTTTGCAAACTGTGCATAAATGTATGGGTGGTTGGCAATCCTGTATCCCCCCTCCTGGTAATGACGCATGTCTCCCCCCATAGTTATAAAAAATCAAATTCCTCCCCCACCAAGATATTAACAGAGGTTCACCCCCTCCTGGTAAGACACATGCCCTGCCCCTCCAAGTAATGACAGATATCCCCCACCTCCAGGTAATGATAGGTGCCCTCTTCTTGGTAATTACACATGACATCCCCCCCTCCTTGTAATGAAACATGCCCCCCTCCCCACCTTCTCCTCCCTGTTGTCTTTCTGGTATTTTAACACATGAACACAGCTCACTCTACATTGAGAAATGTTGGTCTGAAAATTTTATTGACAGAGGAACTTGCAACAAATGAGCATGTGAATTCAAGCAATCTTTTTAAAACACATGCAGACTTTTAGCCGTTGCTGTTTTGTGAATCAGGGCCTTAGTATGCAATGCTTAATGCATAACAGAAGATACACAGCAGGCCATTTAAATTACAGAAGACCAAAATACAGTGGGAATCAATCGTTTTTCTGCCAAAGAACTCATTTAAAAAGAAAAATGCAGTTAGGAGCTACACTTAGAGCTAATATAGCACTGAATCTTGAATTTTGCTGCAGCTCTTCTTTAGTTTTGTGGTACAATTTTGTATTGTGTCTAGAGACATATTATTTGCAATTTCAGCTCTATACGAAAATGAATTTGGATCTAGTAAAGGAAAAATACTAACCGAAAATATGCTGTTAGCTTAGCAATCAAAACACTTCTACTTAAACTAGGTTCTGTAGGGACTGATACATATAGCTTTAGTTTGATTTTTATTTTGTTTATTTTCATTTATCTTACTCTGGAGATCAAAAGATATAATACAGCTCATAACAAAAGCATTTTATTTCCCCTAAAAAAAGAGGGCAGCTGCTGCCTGCATTTCCTTATTTGCTTCTTTTTATTCATGTGAAAATAACATTTCACTGGAAAACAAAAAAAGTTTTGTTGAAAAGTAATGCATACACTTGTACTATAATCTGGCTGGGGAGACAATATTGCAGGCTTAGAACCTCCATTTGGCTATACTAAACTGTGCTACAGACTAAAAGACTTAGATGACAGGCAGTGTGTGGGTCCCCTAAGAACATGGAACTTGTCATGCTTGCCACTCTTCAAACTTTGTTCCTATAGCACCAGGTATATTGATATAGGTATATTGGTTGGACTGTGAAAATACAATAGTTAAAAAAGGTTAGTGAATCCTAAATGTAAAGTATTTTAGAAATGAGACACTATTCAAGAAAAAAAACAAGCTTGCAACCTATTAAAGTATAACTATAATATAACTAAAAAATAATAAAAGTGAAAACAACATAGGCTTAAAATGGTATTTACTTAAACTAAAAAATACACTATATTACCAAAAGTACCTTTACACGCACATGAACTTTAATGGCATCCCAGTCTTAGTCCGTAGGGTTCAATATTGAGTTGGCCCATCCTTTGCAACTATAACAGATTCAACTCTTCTGGGAAAGCTGTACACAAGGTTTTAGAAGTGTGTCTATGTGAATGTTTGACCAATCTTCCAGAAGCGCATCTGGAAGGTCAGGTACTGATGTGGACATAAAGGCCTGGCTCACAGTCTCTGATCTAATTCATCCGAATGGTGTTCTATCAGGTTGAGTCAGGCCAGCCAAGTTCCTCCACCCCAAACTCACTCATCCATGTCCATAGGCGTGCGAAACCTATTGCATTAGGGTGTGCACCCTTAAGCTCAAACACACATGCGTGTGCGGGTGTCTACATATATATGACCCTGGCACATTGATCTCCCTGCCGGCATAGTGAAAGAGAAGAGAATAAACACTTCTCTTATGGCAGAGCCAGTAAGAGGGAGATCTTTCCCCTGTTTCTGCTGCTACACAGAGCAATATCACTAATGTGCACGGGATGATTAGGGTGTGCCTGGGCACACCCGGCACATCCTGTGCGCACGCCTATGTCCATGTCTTTATGGACCTAGCTTTTTGCACTGGTTTAAATTATTTGGTGGAGATGGGATTATTGTGTGGGGTTTTTTTTCAGGGGTTGGGCTTGGCCTCTTAGTTCCAGTAAAGGGAACTTTTAAGGTGTTGGCATACCATGACATTTTGGACAATTTCATGCTCCCATCTTTGTGGGAAACATTTGTGGATTATCCCTTCTTGTTCCAACATGACTGTACACCAGTGCACAAAGCAAGGTCCATAAAGACATAGATGAGCGAGTTTGGGGTGGAGGAACTTGACTGGCCTGCACAGAGTCCTGACCTCAACCTGATAGAACACCTTTGGGATGAATTAGAGCGGAGACTGAGAGCCAGGCCTTATCATCCAACCTCAGTGCCTGACCCCACAAATGCACTTCTGGAAAAATGGTTAAACATTCCCATAGACACACTCCTAAACGTTGTGGACAGCCTTCCTAGAACAGCTAAAGCTGTTGTAGCTGCAATGGGTGGGCCAACTCAACATCGAACCCTATGGATTAGGACTGGGATGCCATTTTTTTCACATAAATAGAGCTTTCTTTTGGTGGTATTTAATCACTACTGGGGTTTTTATTTGTTGCTAAATTAACAAAAAAAGACAGAAAAGACAGAAAAGTTTGTTATAAAATTTTGCAAACAGATAATTTTTCTCCTTCATTGATGTGCGTTGATGAGGCTGCACTGATGGGCACTGATAAGGCGGCACTGATAGGCACTAATAAGGCAGCACTGGTGGGCATTGATATGTGGCATTGATAGGTGGCACTGATGGGTGGCACTGAAGGGCACTTAGAGGTGACATTGAAGGGCACTAATAGATGGCACTGCTAGGTACTGGTAGGTGACACTGATAGGCATTACTGATGATGAGGCACTTATGGGCACTGATTGACAGCACTGATAGGTGGCACTGGTGGGCATTGATAGGTGGCACTGGTGGGGACTGGTAGGTGCCACTGGTGAGCACTGATAGGCAGCACTGATTTGCACTGGTAGGTGACACCGGTGGGCACTGGTAGGTGGCATTGGTGGGCACAGATAAGGCTGCAGTGGCTCTCCGTGTTCGGGACCAATGTCCCTCTGACAGAAGCCGGTGATTAACTTTTTTTCTCCACACGCTGTCAGCATGATGAAAAAAATAGTCGATTACGGCTCTGTTTACATTACGTGATCCTACTCCAATCTACGATCAGCCAAGTCTCGTGGATTTGCTGATCACAGAGTGAGCTGTGAATGCCCCGCAGGGGGCGCACAGGTAGCTCTTGCACAGAAGGACATACATGGACGCTCTCTCGGAAAATTAGGCCATCTTTCAACTATATCGAGTGCAGGAAGAGGTTAAGCACTCCTCCCCCCTCCCCTACTACATTTGGCATGTGTTTTTTTTAGGGAGGGGGGGCTACCTAGCTTTGACTAGGCGATTTGAGTGGAATTTATTCTCCCCCCCTCCCTCCCTTCAGTCTTCTGGGACACCTCACAGGTCCCAGAAGACTGCTGGATGATTCAGGAAACACAGCGTGACTTCCGCAAGCTGTCACAGCTGGGTGCCCACAGTTGAAATGCTGGCACCGGGGAGAGGAGAGGGAGAGGAGCAACCGCTCGGGTGAGCACATCGCTGGATCCTGGGACAAGCGAGTGTGTGTTCATTAGCTACACTTTTTGTAGCTGCTGACTTTTAATAAACACAAAAACGACTGAAGCTTCTCTTTAATGTAAGGAATTGCATTGTAAAAACAAATGTATTTTTAATAAAAACAATTCTTTAAATTAATTTACAGTGTCTGTGTTGTAAAGAGTTAATAAGTCTCATCTCTCTGGTGTCATTAAAGAGCAGGAAAAACAAGAAAAGCGCCAGCAAAACATGCCTGGTTTTAATTATTGATAAGACACTTTTTTAATAATTCAGATATGCAAATGAAGCAGGGTATCAAATTTGTCTGTTAAAGAGAGCCACCTGGGGAAAGTTGATTTGTGCGAGGCAGCAGAAGGGAACATGTTTCTAATTCAGAAAGGGAAATGTCTTAATGATTCTCTGTGTGATCAGCAAATCTGGACTACTGTAAGTTAACGTAGAAGCTTCTCAATGCTAAGAAGGCAGATGTCATTAGAATATATTAGATACTGCTGTGTATTATGCCATCAGATTTCTTTGTATGCACATGGTTATTTTATTAAAAATAACAAAGAGACCATCAGGACATTTGCCATGTAACTACCAGGTCAATGGACCCAACACATTGCTAATGAAGCTGTCATTGTTAGGTGTTGAAGAAGCTCATATATCAGTCTCTGGAGCCCTGGGAAGTTAAGACAATTGTTAAAGAAAATTTATTTTTCTTTCCATGTATGAGATCAATAAAATCTTAAATATAATTTTTGGAATATATATATATATATATATATATATATATATATATATATATATATATATATATATAAGGCTTGTCTGCCAGGTCCTATTTCTGTACTCATTACCCAGATTAGCTGCTAATGTTTTCATGGAACTCAACTGTTCAATCTCCTAATATAAATCCCGAAAAACAGACATGTTAACAAAGAACTGAATTTGTTTGATATGAAATGTCAAAAAATTTACAATGAATATGATTTTACAGGGAGATAAAGAAAGACAAGAGAAGGTCTTCACACTGGGCCTGAAATTTAAAGCACAAATTCTCTTCTGCCATAAAATATCTTCTCTCTGCTAGCAGTTTTTTAGTAAGTATACAATGACAGCCATGCATGCGCATCTCAGTGCATAAGTCTAGCATTTGTAGGAGCCCAGAAAATGCAACTCCTATTCACAGGAGTTATAGGTATGTCATGCCATTTAAAGCAGTCAATGCAGCCAAAGACTCCTAAACCCGGAAAGAGAAGATAGAAGGAGAAGGTGTGCTGGCAGAAGATCAATGAAGGATGGGGGAAGCATGTATGACACTTTGCTGAAGGGGCATTTAGTACGGTAAGAATGCCATAATGTACAAATATACTGAACATAGTTTTCACTTTGTGGTAAAAGTTCCTGGGGAGCTTTGAAAGTTCAATTCCAGTTTACCGCTTCCATCTGAGTCTTTTTCTCCCTTTTCACCTCAGAATTTGTGTTCTGATTCTTATGACATTCGCTTTTTTACTTTACCCTAACATAGATTTTTTTTTGGGAGGGGGTACAGATAGTATGCAGATTTTAAAACATATCATATTTTATAATATATTTACTAGGTTTTAATTAGGAAGAAAGAGGAAGATATCAAGAAAAATATATCTTACTGGATTTTAGCCCTAAGCAACATTTTGCATAAATTGTCTAGTAATTTACACCAAAATATAGCTAACAGCCTCCTGCCTAAAAGGATATAACTTAAAGCTGATCTCCATGTTTCCCATCACTTTAAATAGTTGTTTGGATCAAGTTGGTCCAAACAAACTATTTCCTTTGCTAACTGATGTGTTTCTGTATGTACTGTATGTAGCTTCATCTACATACAGTAAACAGTGCTGGGTTCTGGCTGTGGGACAGAGACTTCCGGTCTCACACCCAGAACAAAATAGAATTGGTCTGAGCAGCACTCAGCCATTCATCGGCAGCTTTGAATTCTGTAAATGAATACAAAGCCTCCTTTGATTGGCTGAGAGATGGGTTGAAGATGTCAGAATCTCTAACTCAGCCAATCAGAGGAGCTGGAATCCTCTGGTGTCCTGCTGCCCAGTGACATATCTCCCCAATCCATTCAGATGTTAAGTATGAATTCCTGCTGATAGTTGAATATAAACAAAGGGACAGGTATGGTTTAAAAAAAATGCAAGCGCCCCCCCCCCCCCCCCCCACTCCAAATATATTACCAGACCCAAAGGAGAACCCCATGGGGAGAAAAAGGGAGCCCCCCAAAAAAATCTAAACTAGACCTTTGTCTGAGCATGCCATTTAGCTAGCAAAAGGAGGACCTCTATGAAAGCACCTTGATAAAAACAAGGGCCTGTTTGACACAACCCTGGCCCACTAATTGTAGGAGTCTGTGGGACGTAGTCTTAACAGAATCTGGGAGCCCCTTAGAAACTAAAGGGGCTGGTTGGCAGTTTTTTTCTTTCAGTGAGTCAGCAGGCTTTACTTAGTGTGATTGACAAGGATATGTGTGGGGTTTCCTGTTAAAATCCATACTAGCTGATAGAACAAGCTCTCACATAAAGTGCACTGTCACCATAAACCAGCAGGGGGCGCCATTTTGTTTTGAACCAGACCAATCCAAAGCTCTAGTCGCTTGAAACATGTTAGCCTTTGGGAACTTCACCTCCTGTCCTGTAATGTGTTGGACTATGGACTGAATGATAGGGTACCATGTGACAAATCTTGATGCTGTACTTTGTGATGAGCTTTTATTCAATTGTAAATTTGTGAGTATAATACATACCATATTTTAATAATAAAATCTGGTTTTAGGATAATGCACTAGGTCGGTGCGCCCTTTCTTTCTTTTTCTTGTGGTTCCAGAGTATCAGACTTCTCCAGTCTTTAGAGGGCAGCAAGATGGAGATATAGCACATCCTTCCTGAGTGAACCCACTCTCAAGCGCAGGAGAAGTTGCGTTTGTGACTATTCCTACACAAAACAAGTGATTTTGCCTGGCGATTGTGTTGAGACTGTGTTGGGCATAGCTGCCCAATGCAGCCTAATTGGTCTGGTGTGAACAAGCCTTTAGATGACTATTACTCTATACATTACTTATACCCGAGCACATTAGAGGTTTAGGAAAAAAATTAGATTTACACATTTGCACTGTGGTGTGATGCCTTATTACAGGGGTGATAAAAGTGTATAGGTGTAGCGCTAAAGTGCTAGGGTTAATTGACACAACCCTACCATAAATGTGGAAGGGTATATAAAAATATCTTAATAAATCAAATATGCAATCTAAATGGATAAACCAATATACATGACTTGTAAAAATACCACATGTGAAATATAACATATATATGACTAAAATTGAAAAGTAAAAATCAGTGCAAAATATATAGTTATATCCGTGAAAATCTCAGAAATTCACAATGTGTAGTAAGTAATTGCAGTCCAAAATAAAATTGATAGTTTGAAGATTTCTATCCCCACATAAATATCCAATGTAGTGGATGAAAATTAGAGACACCAATGTGACTAAGCCACCACAGAGGTAGATGCAGGCTTACCGGATGGTTTCAACTCAGAAGAACATACGTTCTGTGAGTCAAACAGGCTTATGTTGTCAGCTGACAATGGGGATGGGACCTTGTGGATTCTCCGTAGTTGGAACCTGGGGTATCCTAGGCTTTCATGGGAAATCCGTCTCTCCAAATTGACTTTTCTTAGAACATCAGCTCAGCTCACATCCTTCCCTGCTGACATTGTGCAGGGAAGGGGGTGAGCTGAGCAGCCACCAGCCATACCCGCCTGAGGGATAGCAGCAGCTGCCAGCCATACCCACCATGGGGGACAGCGGCAGCCAATAGCCATATCCTCCCTGGGGGACAGAAGCTGCCAGCCATACCCACCTGGAGCACAGCAGCAGATGCCAGCCATACCCACCCTGGGGGAAAGCAGTAGCTGCTGCCATACCCACCTAGGGGACAGCAGCAGCTACTAGCCATTCCCACCTGGGAGACACAGCACCCACCAGCCATACCCGCCTGAGGGATAGCAGCAGCTGCCAGCCATATCTGCCTGGGGGTCAGCAGCAGCCACCACCCTTCCCACCCCCGATTGGACAGCAGCAGCCTCCAGCCATATTCACTCTGGGCAACAGCAGAAGCCGCCAACCATACTCGTATGCCTAAGCGACAGCAGCAACCACCAGGCATACCCCCCTGGGGGACAGCAGCAGCCGCCAGCCAATCACACCTGGGGGACAGCAGCAGCCGCCAGCTATACTTCCCTGGGGAACAGCAGCAGCAAATCATACCCACCTGGGGGAAAGCAGCAGCCAGTGATACCCGCAGGAATCCTGAGGAATCAGTGAAGATTGAGGTCAGTTTTTAAATAAGCAAACGGCAATGGGCATATCTGTTCTCTACATTGGTACACTGGGCTGCTTTCAAACTGATCAGCAGGTGCAGTGCAGTGCACCTGCAGGTTACCTGCAATTCATAGACTTCTGTTATTACTTGTGGGTTTGGTGCACTTTCAGAAAAGTGCACCACACCTGTAAGATATAATAGAATTCTATGGAAAAGTGCAGCTAACCCACAGGAAAGCCACAGGTACACTTCTCTGCAGATAAACCACAGTGCATCAGTGTGAAAGCAGCCTTAGGCCCCTCTTACACAGTCAGTCTAATCAGGTCCACCTGTCTCTTTTTTAGGCAGACACAATCGGACCCTCCGTTCACCTCTATTGAGTGGCAGATGTACAGTGGGGACAGAAAGTATTCAGACCCCCTTAAATTTTTCACTCTTTGTTATATTGCAGCCATTTTCGAAAATCATTTAAGTTCATTTTTTTCTCATTAATGTACACACAGCACCCCATATTGACAGAAAAACACAGAATTGTTGACATTTTTGCAGATTTATTCAAAAAGAAAAACTGAAATATCACATGGTCCTAAGTATTCAGACCCTTTGCTCTGTATTTAGTAGAAGCACCCTTTTGATCTAACACAGCCATCAGTCTTTTTGGGAAAGATGCAACAGGTTTTTCACACCTGGATTTGGGGATCCTCTGCCATTTCTCCTTGCAGATCCTCTCCAGTTCTGTCAGGTTGGATGGTAAACATTGGTGGACAGCCATTTTTAGGTCTCTCCAGAGATGGGTTTAAGTCAGGGCTCTGCCTGGGCCATTCAAGAACAGTCACAGAGTTGTTGTGAAGCCACTCCTTCGTTATTTTAGCTGTGGGCTTAGGGTCATTGTCTTGTTGGAAGGTAAACCTTCAGCCCAGTCTGAGGTCCTGAGCACTCTGGAGAAGGTTTTGGTCCAGGACATCCCTGTACTTGGCCGCATTCATCTTTCCCTCAATTGCAACCAGTCGTCCTGTCACTGCAGCTGAAAAACACCCCCACAGCATGATGCTGCCACCACCATGCTTCACTGTTGGGACTGTATTGGACAGGTGATGAGCAGTGCCTGGTTTTCTCCACACATACCGCTTAGAATTAAGGCCAAAACATTCTATCTTGGTCTCATCAGACCAGAGAATCTTATTTCTCACCATATTGGTGTTTTTTTTTAGCAAACTCCATGCGGGCTTTCATGTGTCTTGCACTGAGGAGAGGCTTCCGTCGGGCCACTCTGCCATAAAGCCCCGGCTGGTGGAGGGCTGCCTTGATGGTTGACTTTCCACAACTTTCTCCCATCTCCTGACTGCATCTCTGGAGCTCAGCCACAGTGATATTTGGGTTCTTCTTTACCTCTCTCACCAAGGCTCTTCTCCCCCGATAGCTCAGTTTGGCCGGACGGCCAGCTCTAGGAAGAGTTCTGGTCGTCCCAAATGTCTTCCATTTAAGGATTATGGAGGCCACTGTGCTCTTAGGAACCGTAAGAGCAGCAGAATTTTTTTGTAACCTTGGCCAGATCTGTGCCTTGCCACAATTCTGTCTCTGAGCTCTTCAGGCAGTTCCTTTGACCTCATCATTCTCATTTGCTCTGACATGCACTGTGAGCTGTAAGGTCTTATATAGACAGGTGTGTGACTTTCCTAATCAAGTCCAATCAGTATAATCAAACACAGCTTGACTCAAATAAAGGTGTAGAACCATCTCAAGGATGATCAGAAGAAATGGACAGCACCTGAGTTAAATATATGAGTGTCACAGCAAAGGGTCTGAATACTTAGTACTGTTTTTCTTTTTGAATAAATCTGCAAAAATGTCAACAATTCTGTGTTTTTCTGTCAATATGGGGTGCTGTGTGTACATTAATGAGGAAAAAAATGAACTTAAATGATTTTAGCAAATGGCTGCAATATAACAAAGAGTGAAAAATGTAAGGGGATCTGAATAATATGGTAAATTACCTCAGTAGGACCAAATGCAATAAAAAGAACTGATCTCTCAATTTAGCAGTAAGATGTTTTAAGTAGCACGGTTCCGCTATACCACTGAGAAAGTGAGACAGAGTCAGAGGAGCTGGTGATCTTCAGTGGAATGAAATATGTCACCTAGCCACCATCAGAATATGTGTTATCTATGCATATTTAGGCATTCCAGGATAAGGTAGGCCAAATATACAATGTATAACGTCTAAGGCTAAAGATACATCAAACACTCGTTGAAGTACTTGAAATACCTGTTGCCAGTATGGCTGTATTAAGGAACAATACCAGAATAGGTGAATTAGTGTCCCCGTGGCTTGTCCACAGCACCATCGCTACTGAGGGATAGAATGATCAAGGGAATATAAGACCCCAGTGGTCCTATACCAAAACATTAATACTTTATACGGTAATTTGTTTTCTTATGCAGCATACATGTAGATGATTTAGCTGCCCATATTTTACCCAAATATACAGGGGAAATAGGATGCTGAAGAACAGCCTCCCACTTTTTCATATAAGCATGATGTATTCCTAAGGTGTGAGTAGAGTTATGCTGACACTTTTTGTTTACATGTAAAAATCAGCTTTTTTGTGCTTAAAAATTACTTAGAACCCCCAAACATTATATATATTTTTTAGCAGAGGACCTAGAGAATAAAATGGTGGGTTTTGCAATTTTTTCATGTCACGCGGTATTTGCGCAGCTGTTTTTCTAATGCAAATGTTTGGGAAAAAATACACTTAGATGATTTTTAATGCACACAAGCACAATATAATACCTATTTTTTGTTAAATATAAAGGATGGTGTTATGCTGAGTAAATAGATATCTAACATGTCATGCTTTAACCACTTCAGCCCCGGAAGAATTTACCCCCTTGCTGACTGGACCATTTTTTGCGATACAGCGCTGCGCCATTCTAACTGACAATTATGCAGTCATGCGACGCTGTACCCAAACAAAATTGATGTCCTTTTTTTCCCACAAATAGAGCTTTCTTTGGTGGTATTTTATCAACTCTGCGGTTTTTATTTTTTGCACTATAAACAAAAAAAGACGAACTATTTAAAAATATATATATATATATTTTTTACTTTTTACTATAATAATTATCCCCAAAAAATATATAAAAAAAACAAATTTCTTCCTCAGTTTTGGCTGATATGTATTTTTCTACATATTGTTGGTAAAAAAAATCGCAATAAGCGTATATTGATTGGTTTGCGCAAAAGTTATAGCATCTACAAAATAGGGGATAGATTTATGGCATTTTTATTATTATTCTTATTATTTTTACTAGTAATGACTAGCGGTGATCTGCGGTTTTTATTAGGGATGCGACATTGCAGTGGACATATCAGACACGTTTAACACTATTTTGGGACCACTGACATTTATACAGCTATCAAAGCTAAAAATAGCCACTGATTACTGTACAAATGTCATTGGCAGGGAAGGGGATAACACTACGGGCGATCACGCGGTTAGATGTGTTACCTAGGGAGTGATTCTAACTGTGGGGGGATGGTACTGCCTGGGTGAGGAGACGGATCGTTGTTCCTAAGCATTAGGAACAACAGATCGCTCTCCTCATTCCTGACAGAACGGAGATCTGTCTGTTTACATTGACTCGTCTGGCCACGCGCACAAGCTCCTACGTAACATGCGCCCTATACGCCTTAAAGCGCCGGCCGTACAGCTATGGCGTTTTGCGCCGTGGGCAAATTCTGCCACCATCAATCGATGGCGGGCAGTCGGCAAGCGGTTAAAATTGTGCACGCTTGTTTAATAGCACGAAACTACAGTATTTAAAAATCTCCATAGACCACGCTTTAAAAGCCTTTACAGGTTACCAGTGGAAAGTTACAAAGGAGGTCTAGTGATAGAAATATAACTTTGACTTTGATGTTTGCAGCAATACCTCACAAGTGTGGTACTCTTGCCGTTTACATATGCCTGTGGGTTCAACGGATGCATTCACCTTAGCGCGAGAGGACAGGATACATAAAAAAAAAAAAAAAAGTTTTTTTTTTTGTTTTTTTTTTTTTACTGTTTGTTCATTTTTTTAATCACATTTATTGCTGTCACAAGGGATGCAGACATCCCTTGTGACAGCAATAGGCATGTGACATGTACTATTACAGGGCTATTAGACCCAAGATGTCTCCTCTGCCCTTAAAAGCATTTGATCACACCCAGATCGGTGTGATCAGATGCTTTCCTATTTTAAAAATGCCACTGTTTACATCCAGGGGAACCGGAAATGACAAAGTACAGGTCGCTTCCGGCTTTCTATACCATACACTTTATTGGGGACCTTCTGAACCCCGAAAAGCTCTATGGTAATCAGGCGTAAGCCCCGGCTTTATGTCTGGTTTCTACAGTGGGATGGAGAGTCCGGAGGGGCACTGGCAATCCAGTGGCTAATTAGCTGCTAGGATGGCTTTTACAAAAGAAATTGCCACCGGCAGAAAAAAATTAACATTGTGTCATTGGTTAGCATGAAGCGGAAGGTCCTTTGATGACGCCCTGGAGGAGGGGCGAAACGTGTAGACGTACTTCTGGTTCAGGCTAACCAGTGATGCAATTTTCGCCTCCGTGGAATGCACGCCACACAGTGGCGAACTCGGATGTTTTTTTACTGATGCCTGTCTTTGCCATTTAATGCGCTTGATAACTCATGTTAAACAGTATTTCACTATGAGTTCTTTCTCTGTTTTCCCATCTATGGAGTGTGGTGTATCCTTCCTGTCATAAAGTATCTTCATGGAAGAGTGTGCTAAGAACCATCCTGCATATCCCCAGATCATTAGATAACTGCTTTTTTGATTCCAGCTGAGGATCTAATATTTCTGGTGAGTGGGGTCACCAAAGGGAAAGTCACTTCACTCGTTCAAAGTTTTGGAGCACCTTTCACTTTTTACAAACGCACTAAGCACTTTTCAGATTTTGTGTATATTTGCATTTTATGTCACAATTACATTGATGTATAAGGCACCATTTATTAGGATGTATATTGTTTAATATAGGCTGCCAGCGCTGTTTCATACTTTATATTGCTTTAAGATTCCAGCACCTTTGTGCAGCAGCTGCAGTCCCATCATTTTCCATTTGTATTCATTTTCATTTGTATTTATTTCTGATTTAACACTTCAGCGCAAGTTTTTGAATTAGATTTATTATGCATATGCTTTAACCTACAGCTGTGAGCAAAAGTTTTGAGAATGACACAAATATTAATTTTTGCAAAGTCTGCTGCCTCAGTTTTTATGATGGCAATTTGCATATACTCCAGAATGTTAGGAAGAATGATCAGATAAATTGCAATTAATTGCAAAGTCCCTCTTTGCCATGAAAATTAACTTAATCCCATAAAAAAACATTTCCACTGCATTTGTGAAGAAGGCTTCAGAGCGCCCAAGAAAGTCCAGGAAGCACCAGGACCACTCCTACGGTTGATTCAGCTGCGGGATTAGGGCACCACCGATGCAGAACTTGCTCAGGAATGGCCGCAGGCAGTTGTGAGTGCATCTTCATGCACAGTGAGGCGAAGACTTTTGAAGGATGACCTGGTGTCAAGAAGGGCAGCAAAGAGGCCACTTCTCTTCAGGAAAAAAGCATCAGAGACAGACTGATATTCTGCAAAAGGTACAGTAATTTTCTTTGATGGATCCCCTTTCCAATTGTTTTGGGTATCTGGAAAAACCTTGTCCGGAGAAGAAAAGGTAAGCGCTACCATCAGTCCTGTGTCATGCCAACAGTAAAGCATCTGGAGATGCTTTACTGTTTAGCTTTATTGCTATTCGTGTGTGGGTTTGCTTTTTAGCCAAGGGAGTGGGCTCATTCACTATGTTGCTTAAGAACACAGCCATGAATAAAGAATGGCACATAAACATCCTCCAAGAGCAACCTCTTCCAACCATCCAAGAACAGTTTGATGATGAACATGCCTTTTCCAGCATGATGGAGCATCTTGCCATAAGGCAAAAGTGATAACTAAGTGGCTTGGGGAACAAAACTAGAAATTTTAAGTCCATGGCTAGGAAACTCCCCAGACCTTTATCCCATTGAGGCGGTTAACAAGAACCCAACAAATTCTGACAAACTCCATGCAAGAATGGACTGCCATCAGTCAGGATGTGGCCCAGAAGTTGATTGACAGCATGCCAGGGCGAATTGCAGAAGTCTTGAAAATGAAGGGCCAACACTGCAAATTTTGAGAGGAGATAAGGGCGCTCTGGTGGAGGTGGGTAGCTGGTCAGAGGGATGATAGTGATGAGGTGGCACTTCTGGCAGCACTTTAGTTAGAGGAGAAGCAACTCTAAAGATATAAAAAAGGAAAAGAAAGGCACCTCTAAGTGCAGTATGCAAAATTTAATAAAGTGCACAAAGGGTTAGAAGCACTTACAAGATTGTTGAGTGTTAAAAGACATGATAAAATCAGGAGTCCTCATCTGTGGCATGTGTCCATCCTCAGCATGGTGGTAGAGAGCAGTGTAGAGCCGTCCAGCAGCTGTAAAGTGTTCTCGTGCATGTTGGAAAGAGGAGGCAGCAGGGAAGCCTGTTTTCACTGCGGGACACACAAGGCTTGTGGTGTCAGTGTAGAGAAGGGGCGTTAATGCATTTCGGAGCATGTGCGACTCCTTCGTCAGACCTACGCTCATACTCCTCAAGCTGGCTTATGAATGGTGAGGGGGAGGAGCAATGGGAGGAGTGTGGGCAGATGTTGAATACAAAATGATAAGGGAAGTGACAGATGTATTACGAGGACAGCCAAGACGACTGTGCACTCGCAAAATGGATCATTAACGTCAGTGCTATATACAATGAAGTCCTGAAGGAATTTGACACAGGGGTACAGGGCACAGATGGCAGTGGCTAAATTAACAATAATAAATAAATATACAAATGTAAGGTTGACATTGAATCAATATACAGGTGTGTTACATGGTCGGCCGGGTGTCTATATGCATGTGTTACAAAGGCGGCCAGGCATTTGCACACATGCAAATAGGGTCGTAAGTTTAATGTTGAGTTGACAATGAATAAATCTACAGCCGTGTTACAAGGGCAGCCAGGCGTTTATACACATGTGTTACAGGGAGGCCAGGTATTTATGTGCACGTGTTACAAAGGCAGCTGGGCGTTTGTACACATGCAAAATAAGGTCGTAAGTCTAATGTTGAATGAATAAATATGTAGCCGTGTTACAAGGGCAGCCAGGGAGCTATACACCTGTGTTACAGGGGTGGCCAGGCATCTGTACACATGCAAATGAAGTAATAAATCTGTTGTAAGGGGATAAAAAAAAGGAATAAGCGATAGTGTATAGTGGATGTTGTGTGATTATGTCTGTAACAATGTAACAAAACAATGCTGAATATTACTTTACTATGAATAAGTGTATAGGTGTGTTACAAGGGCTGCCGGGCGTCTATACACTAAAGACAGATAGAGAAAAATAGTGGATGCTTATACAAGTTGTACGAATTGTGCAGATTATGCCTGTAGCAATAATCTCACGGTGAGAGGTATTACTCAACTGTGTACTAGTATATAGAAGTGTTACAGGGGCGGCTGGGTGTCTATAAACTACAGAAGGGTAATAGGAGGTGGTGGATACTTATGCAAATAGTGCAGATTATGCCTGTAGCAATACTCTGATGATAATAGATAATAATAGATAATAATAGACTGTAAATAAGTATGTGTTACAGGGGCGGCCGGGCATTTACACACCCGCAAATAAGGTCACAAATCTACTATAAGGAATTAACTTATAGGTAATAAGATGTATGGATGCTCTACAAAAAGTATTTGATTGTGACAGATGGCAGATATGTACATGTATAACAGGCAAACACCATGATGTATGAATATGATAATAAGGAGGGATGAATGATAAATGAACAACTAAATGTATTAGATCATATAACTTACTGTAGTAGATCATATAACTTACACAAGATAAAGTTAGGAGGTTAAAGGTGGATAGTATACTAGTAGTGGATAACAAATAGACACCATAATATCACAGTCTGTATGTTAAATGTAGTATCATCTAGAGTAAGGTGCTAGAGTGGCTGGTATGGATTCGATGATCCATACTTTTAGGCCTACGATGGATTTGGGATGATGTTGGGTGAAATGTCGTGGGACGCTATGGTGGTCTTTACCGGCCTCGATGAATCGACGTGCTCTCCAAAACGCTGGCGTAGGGGACCTACATAGTGGAGGCCGCAGGGGCAGGTCAGGCAGTAAAATACATGGTCTGTAGAACAGGTGTAGAATTCCGAAATTTTGTATGTTTTATTTTTAATCGTGAATGTTTTTTGACCATGTTGTACAAAACTGCATGTAAGGCAAAGGGAGTTGCAGCATTGATACATCCCAATCATAAAAAAGAGTTAGAGTAAAGATGACGTATTTGTTTTCTCTTTGAGTTTGCTTGGGGCAATCTTTACCTTAATGTTAGGTGCTTTCCTATATGAAAATTTAGGTTTATTTGTTATACTGTCTTTGAGATGGGGATCCTGCAGTAGTATTGGCCAATGTTTATGAACTATGTGTTCCATATTTTTGTATTTGTTATGAAATTGAGTCGTGAACCGAATGTCCTTTGATGAATTCATTTTATGGGTATGAGTATCAGAACTGATGTATATGGTGTAGGCTTGTTTGATGAGTGATGGAGGGTAACCTTTTTCAATAAATTTTTGTTTGAGATTTATGCTTTTGTGTCTGATAGTCTGACTTCATGGTGCAATTATGTCTGAGATGGCAGAATTGACTTTTTGGGATGTTTTTTAACCAACGAAGGTGATGGCAACTATTGGAGTGCAGATAGGAATTCCCAGCAGTGGGTTTGCAATCATTTTTTGCATGAATGCGACCAGTATCATGAAATAGATCAAGGTCTAAGAATGCTAGATGTGTTTTATTGTGAACAGATGTAAAGGATAGGCCCATTTTGTTATAATTACAATGGGAAATGAAAGATTCAATATCATCGGTATTACCATCCCAGATAATAATGAAGTCATCAATATAACGACCGTAAAATATAATTTTGGCCATGAAAGGGTTATTCGCCCATACGTATCGTGTTTCCCAAAGACCCATAGTTAAGTTGGCATATGAAGGTGCAAAATTGGTGCCCATGGAAGTGCCATGGGTTTGAAGGTAGTGGTGGTCTTCAAACATGAAATAATTATGAGTCAGGCAGAAGAATGTGGCATCTAGAATGAATTTAACTTGGTTTGGATGAATAGATGGGTCTAGGTGCAAATTTTGATTCTTTGCATAAACTTAATGCAGTTTCAATAAAAGCCTTTGACACTTATGAAAGGCTTGTAATTATATTTCAGTTTGCCATAGTAACATCTGACAAAAAGATCTAAAAACACTGAAGCAGCAGACTTTGTGAAAATGGATAACAAGAGACAAAAAACAAAGAAGCAGCGCTCTTATGGGTAAAAGCATAGATACTTATAGACCATTGGCTAAGTAAAAAGTTAGTTTATTGCACTTGAGAACAGTGAACAACAACTGCCAATTATAAACACTTGCGGAGGTTGCAAAAAACAGTCATAGGATCATATAGCCAGTATAGATACTAGTATAAAAATGTTAAATAAACGGTACCACAATGACATCTGGGTAGGGAAGGGTCACCATCATCTAGTCGGCTTGTTGGATAAGCATGGAAAGAGATGTAGCAAACCATGTGAGATAATGATGGAAGCCCGGTGGAAGTGGGGGGTTGTGTGACAGCCCTCTGCCTCAAACTGGTGGTCAAGCTCTGCTGGTGTCCAGGATGGAGACCGCAATGGCGAAGGACACTTGCAGGAAGCTGTAAGATGCTGAAGCTGGTTGTGGGAATGAGCCACGCTGAGCCGCAGACAGTGTGATATAACATCCACCACTGGGAGATGGAACCAGGAGAACCGAACTAACTCACTGGAGTCGGGCGCACTGGATGACATCAGGGCTGCACCGGGAACAAGGGGAAACAGGAAGCCCATCTGTAGTGGTGAACCGCAAGCTCTGGTTGCCGTGGCTTTGTGAAAATAAATGTTTGTCTCATTCTAAAAACTTTTAGCCACGGCTGTACACATTTCGTTAAAGTGGATCTAAACCCACTCTCATCCTTTCTAAACTACTGCCATATTGGTTATCTATAAGGATATGCATGCCTCCTGCAAGTATCCTTACCTGTCAAATGTCTCCCTTCTGTCTGTTATGAGACCTGAAAAACTGCAGAATCGGCAGGTCTGTTGTCTGGAGCTCGGTAGGTGGAGTCGTGACGTCAGTAGACTTCCCACCCACCTCTACACTCCCTTTGTCAACATGTATTTTCTCCTGTGTATTTCTTCTGCTGGTCTTGTGGATTATGCCTCATGATCACTCACATCCAGAAGAAAGAAGGGGGGATGGGAAGTACACAGAATGCCTCTGTCAAGTTTGTGCATGAGATATGTAAATCTTGATGAGTTTGAGTCAAACTCATGTTTGACTTGAACATCGGCTGTTTGCCAGTTAGCCGAACAGCGAACAATTTGGGGTGTTCGCGGCAAATTGAATGCCGCGGAACACCCTTTAAAAGTCTATGGGAGAAATCAAAAGTGCTAATTTTAAAGGCTTATATGCATGGTATTGTCATAAAAAGTGTTTGAGGACCCGGGTCCTGCCCCAGGGGATATGTATCAATGCAAAATTTTAAAAACGGACAGTGATTTTAATAATGCTTAAAGTGAAACAATAAAAGTGTAATATTCCTTTAAATTTCGTACCTGGGGGGGTGTCTATAGTATGCCTGTAAAGGGGTGCATCTTTCCCGTGTTTAGAACAGTTTGACAGCAAAATGACATTTTAAAGAAAAAAAAGTCATTTAAAACTAATCACGGCTATTAATGAATTGTTGGTCCGACAATAAACATAAAAGTTCATTGATAAAAACGGCATGGGATTTCCCCACAGGGGAACCCCGAACCAAAATTAAAAAAAAAATGGTGTGGGTCCCCCTAAATTCCATACCAGGCCCTTCAGGTCTGGTATGCATTTTAAGGGGAACCCCGCGCCAAAAAAAAATGGCGTGGGGTCCCCCAAAGCACGTAACTGGTGACCCCGCCCCCTCTGATGTCATGGGGAAAGCCATAGGGAAGTCCCCGTCAAGTCCCCGTCCTCCATTATTTAAGAAGTGTCAGAAGAAGAGAAGCGTCACACAGCGGGAGCCTCCCATGGATGCGGAGCTGCCCAAGAACTATAACTTTTGCACAAACAAATCAATATACGCTTATTACAATTTTTTTTTTTTTTACCAAAAATATGTTGAAGAATACGTATCGGCCTAAACTGAGGAAAAAAATGTTTTTTTTTAATATATTTTTTGGGGATATTTATTATAGCAAAAAGTAAAAAATAATGCATTTTTTTCAAAATTGACCTCTTTTTTTGTTTATAGCGCAAAAAATAAAAACCGCAGAGGTGATCAAATACCACCAAAAGAAAGCTCTATTTGTGGGGAAAAAAGGACTTTGACTTTGTTTGGGAGCCACGTTGCACGACCGCGCAATTGTCAGTTAAAGCGACGCAGTGCCGAATTGCAAAAATTGCTCTGGTCTTTGGCCAGCCAAATGATTCGGGGCTGAAGCAGTTAATTGTCCATATCTGATTATACAGCACAACAAAAATGCATTCTTTTGATGTTCAATGTACACTTTAAACAGGGACTGCAACAAATTCACTGAATATAATTTTGCAGGAGATGAGCCAATTATCATCGCATAATCATAGATATTTCTCCCTTTTCTTGTGTATTTCCTTTGAGAAATCTGACCTTATGTGCTAATTTCTATAACTTTAGCAATAAATAGGCATTGATGTTACACAGGGGCGTAACTAGAAATAGCAGGGCCCCATAGCAAAATGTTGTATGGGGCCCCCCTGCAAACAGCCCCTCCCCCCCACAGCTGCCCTAGTGTCAATGCAGCGTGACCTGTGCCCCATGCAGCGTGACCTGTGCCCCATGCAGGGTGACTTGTGCCCCATGCAGCGTGACCTGTGCCCCATACAGCCCCACCTATGCAGAGGAAGAGGCAAGCCACCCGGATCAGCAGAGAGTGGGATTGCCGCTGTAATAGCTTTCATTTTAATTTCCTGTCTTCCCGGGGGGCTCATCGTCACATAGCCCCACCTCTTGGCCCGACGCCTTTGATGAAGTCACATGTCCCGCATTGGATCGGCGCTCTGTCTATCAAAGGCACCGGGCCAAAAGGTGGAGCTATGTGACGTGAGCCCCAGGAACACTGGAAGTTCTAATGAAAGCTCGGGCAATTCAGCTCTCTGCTGATAAGGACAGCTCGCCTCTTCCTTTCCTCTCTCTTCCTCTGGCTTGGAGACTGGGCCGGCGGTTCTCTTATCCTCACTGGGCCCCACTCGGCTGCGGGCCCCATAGCGCCCGCATGGGTCGCTATGGTGGTAGTTACGCCCCTGATGTTACACTCTTTGTTTGCCAGCAATGAAACAGTGTATTACCTTTTATTTTTTAACACCTTGGTACTGTATATGGCATAATGTCAAAGGTATTTTCAGAAGAATGTAGTAGCAGAAATCTTTGACTTTGCATATTTTTAAGCTTTTCACAATTCCATTATTCCAGATGAGATCCTTAATTTAATCTTATGGAACAGACTTTTTATGCTAGCAGAAATGGGTTTTCAGTTTGAGCACAGATTCTGTATGTCCTTATAAATAGGGTTTACTATAAAGGTAACCTGTGGTCCATTACTGCTGCATTATACACTGTCACTGTTCTTTATATATATGAGTGTACTTTTAAAACCCTATGTTTGCAAAGTACATCTGTCAGGCTTTAAAACTGAAGCTATAGGTCCAACCATCCTGTCTTTTGAAAGTCACAGCCAGCTCCATTCTGAAATAAAAAGAAAACTATAGTTACATATCAAATTCGGTATCCGTGGGCAGGTAAAGACTGTTTAACATAGATCATTTCCCTGTATTTTCAGTGAGCTCTAGATGGCTTAGGTTGTAGGTATACTAAAGCAGATATAAACAGAAACATAAATTTCTAGAAGCTTAGGATGTGCATAACAATACCGGTGCTGTTTCTTTAGCACACCCAGTGTAGATTTTACAAGGATGTACAGGCATGCCAAGAAGCCTATTTTGCTGTATACAGCTGTTGTTATTTGGTAAAATTGATTTTACCAAAGGTAAGGCTAAATAATAATAGGGCATTCAAGGAACAATATATCTACAGACCAAAAAACACATTATTTTCACAATTGCAATATACACAAAGCATCAAACAATTATAATAACATAAAGCAATAAGCAAAAATAGAAGTGTGTGTATTATTTTTTCTTCTCAATAATCTAAACCCACAATGTTTGCTTCATCTGAATTTTTGCTGGTGTATGAATCATTTTGCAGTGTCGGGAATTGGTTGACACCCAGATCCCTTAATATGCTGCAAAGATGGAGAGGTTGCTCAAGAAAAGTGTCATAGGTCATAACCTTTGAATTAGCTAGGAGTGTTAAGCCTTTCACTGCTGAGTAAGTATGAATATTTGTTAACTCAGCAGGTCAAGATTTGTATTTTCTTTTTTTTTCTATATAGATGCTTGGATGGATGGATTAATGGATGCATGGACAAGCAGGAAGAAAGAGATAAATACACTAATTTATATATAAATAGATATATGAAAAAATGAAAAAATACTGCGCTAAAGTGCATAGACAAATAATAAATAGAAGAGCAGCTGCTAAAACTATGAGATACACATAGAACAAATACAATAAAACAACATAGCAGCACTAATAAATGTGAAAAAAAAATATTGAGTAAGTCCAAACAATTCGATGTGTCTGAAATGAACAATTGAATGTGACTAGGATGAATGTTGAAGACACAATGCAAAAGGGCACATATGTGAGTGCTGACCAAAACACCTCTTGACTAGGGATGAGCTTCGAGTTCGAGTCGAACTCATGTTCCACTCGAACATTGGCTGTTCGCAAGTTCGCCGAACAGCGAACAATTTGGGGTGTTCGCGGCAAATTCGAATGCCGCGGAACACCCTTTAAAAGTCTATGGGAGAAATCAAAAGTGCTAATTTTAAAGGCTTATATGCAAGTTATTGTCATAAAAAGTGTTTGGGGACCCGGGTCCTGCCCCAGGGGACATGGATCAATGCAAAAAAAAGTTTTAAAAACTGACGTTTTTTCAGGAGCAGTGATTTTATTAATGCTTAAAGTCAAACAATAAAAGTGTAATATCCCTTTAAATTTCGTACCTGGGGGGTGTCTATAGTATGCCTGTAAAGGGGCGCATGTTTCCTGTGTTTAGAACAGTCTGACAGCAAAATGACATTTGGAAGGAAAAAACTCATTTAAAACTACCCGCGGCTATTGCATTGCCGACAATACACATAGAAGTTCATTGATAAAAACGGCATGGGAATTCCCCACAGGGCAACCCCGAACCAAAAAAAAAAAAAAAAAAAATGATGTGGGGGTCCCCCTAAATTCCATACAAGGCCCTTCAGATCTTGTATGGATATTAAGGGGAACCCCAGCCAAAATTTAAAAAAAAAATTGACGTGGGGTTCCCCCTAAATTCCATACCAGACCCTTCAGGTCTGGTATGGATTTTAAGGGGAACCCCGCGCCAAAAAAAAAAAAAAAACGGCGTGGGGTCCCCCCAAAAATCCATACCAGACCCTTATCCGAGCACGCAACCTGGCAGGCCGCAGGAAAAGAGGGGGGGACGAGAGTGCGGCCCCCCCCCTCCTGAACCGTACCAGGCCACATGCCCTCAACATTGGGAGGGTGCTTTGGGGTAGCCCCCCAAAACACCTTGTCCCCATGTTGATGAAGACAAGGGCCTCATCCCCACAACCCTGGCCGGTGGTTGTGGGGGTCTGCGGGCGGGGGGCTTATCGGAATCTGGAAGCCCCCTTTAACAAGGGGACCCCCAGATCCCGGCCCCCCCCCTGTGTGAAATGGTAAGGGGGTACTTACCCCTACCATTTCACTAAAAAACTGTCAAAAATGTTAAAAATGACAAGAGACAGTTTTTGACAATTCCTTTATTTAAATGCTTCTTCTTTCTCCTTCATCTTCTTCTGGTTCTTCTGGCTCTTTTGGTTCTTCCTCCGGAGTTCTCGTCCAGCATCTCCTCCGCGGCGTCTTCTATCTTCTTCTCCTCGGGCCGCTCCGCACCCATGGCATGGGGGGGAGGCTCCCGCTCTTCTCTTCATCTTCTTCTCTTCTTCATCTTCTTCTTCATCTTCTTCTTCTTCTTCTTCTCTTCTTCCTTCTTCTCTTCTTCATTTCTTCTCCGGGCCGCTCCGCAGCCATGCTGGCATGGAGGGAGGCTCCCGCTGTGTGACGGCGTCTCTTCGTCTGACGGTTCTTAAATAACGGGGGGCGGGGCCATCCGGTGTCCCCGCCCCCTCTGACGCACGGTGACTTGACGGGACTTCCCTGTGACGCCACGGGGAATGCCACAGGGAAGTCCCGTCATGTCACCGTGCATCAGAGGGGGGCGGGGTCACCGGGTGGCCCCGCCCTCCGTTATTTAAGAACCGTCAGACGAAGAGACGCCGTCACACAGCGGGAGCCTCCCTCCATGCCACAGCATGGCTGCGGAGCGGCCCGGAGAAGAAATGAAGAAGAGAAGAAGGAAGAAGAGAAGAAGAAGAAGAAGAAGAAGATGAAGATGAAGAAGAGAAGAAGATGAAGAGAAGAGCGGGAGCCTCCCCCCCATGCCATGGGTGCGGAGCGGCCCGAGGAGAAGAAGATAGAAGACGCCGCGGAGAAGATGCTGGACGAGAACGCCGGAGGAAGAACCAGAAGAGCCAGAAGAACCAGAAGAAGAAGAAGATGAAGGAAGAAAGAAGAAGCATTTAAATAAAGGAATTGTCAAAAACTGTCTCTTGTCATTTTTAACATTTTTGACAGTTTTTTAGTGAAATGGTAGGGGTAAGTACCCCCTTACCATTTCACACAGGGGGGGGCCGGGATCTGGGGGTCCCCTTGTTAAAGGGGGCTTCCAGATTCCGATAAGCCCCCCGCCCGCAGACCCCCACAACCACCGGCCAGGGTTGTGGGGATGAGGCCCTTGTCTTAATCAACACGGGGACAAGGTGTTTTGGGGGGCTACCCCAAAGCACCCTCCCAATGTTGAGGGCATGTGGCCTGGTACGGTTCAGGAGGGGGGGGGGCCGCACTCTCGTCCCCCCCTCTTTTCCTGCGGCCTGCCAGGTTGCGTGCTCGGATAAGGGTCTGGTATGGATTTTTGGGGGGACCCCACGCCGTTTTTTTTTTTTTTTTTGGCGCGGGGTTCCCCTTAAAATCCATACCAGACCTGAAGGGTCTGGTATGGAATTTAGGGGGAACCCCACGTCAATTTTTTTTTAAAATTTTGGCTGGGGTTCCCCTTAATATCCATACCAGACCTGAAGGGCCTTGTATGGAATTTAGGGGGACTCCCACATCAATTTTTTTTTTAATTTTGGTTCGGGGTTGCCCTGTGGGGAATTCCCATGCCGTTTTTATCAATGAACTTCTATGTGTATTGTCGGCAATGCAATAGCCGCGGTAGTTTTAAATGTGTTTTTTCCTTCAAAATGTCATTTTGCTGTCAGACTGTTCTAAACACGGGAAACATGCGCCCCTTTACAGGCATACTATAGACACCCCCCAGGTATGAAATTTAAAGGGATATTACACTTTTATTGTTTGACTTTAAGCATTATTAAAATCACTGCTCCTGAAAAAACGGCCGTTTTTAAAACTTTTTTTTGCATTGATTCATGTCCCCTGGGGGAGGACCCGGGTCCCCAAACACTTTTATTGACAATAACTTGCATATTAGCCTTTAAAATTAGCACTTTTGATTATTCATGTTCGTGTCCCATAGACTTTAACGGCGTTCGCGTGTTCGAACGAATTTTTTTCCTGTTCGCATGTTCTGGTGCGAACCGAACAGGGGGGTGTTCGGCTCATCCCTACTCTTGACGAGTGCACCACCACAACATAGATATGCGCTTACCAGAGGCAAGCTATAAGAGAGCTTGCGGCTAATACCCAGCCAGGGCCTTTTCCACAAGGAAGTTGATGTCACACCACCAGCAGAGGGAAACCTGGATCACACTCCAAATGGCTCAAAGATCGAACGTCAGCCACCAGGGGTTAATAAAGATATTGCCCAAAAAATAAAGGAGAGAACTCCATAGTGCAGTCTTTTATTTTTTTTCTGTGATATGAGCCATTCGTTTGATCTTCTTGACAACTATTTAATTAATTAGTTTATGTGTTTATGTGTGAAGTTTTTTGTATCTGTATTTCATATCCTTTTTTTTTTCTTTTTTTTTAGGGGCCTTTTTTCTATAATTTATTTTCTTGGTCATATCTAGTGTGTTGGTTGCATCCATTTGTCACTATTTGGGCGTATTTATTTACACCATTTATGTGGTGTGTATGGTCCATTTATATTTATACTTATTTTTATTTTTAATATTTGGCTCCCTTATATCAATAGTTAGGGTGCGTTAGATATTTTATATATCAATTAAAACATTTTTTTTTTAATCTGTGCTACTCAACAATTTGTTACAAGTATATTGCTCTCTGTCCTTTTCATTGCATGTACTTTTTAAATGTCCTAATAAAGTTTTTTAGGTCTAAATCTCGATGGCTTTAGGTTCCTGGGTTTCCACCTCCTTTGATTCACACCGAGGCTTGGTTCCATTTTACATTTCCGGGTTCAGGCCTCTCAGGATTCATATCGAGGCTTAATACTATTTAGTGCGATAACCTGATCCCCGAGACGACGTCTTTTGATGATGAAAGCGCGTAGGGAGGTGGACGTACTGACGTCATCTCGCTTCTCAGTGACGGGTGTTCGTTTGCTGGCCAGCCCTTTTTATATGTTAGTTTTTATCCTTTACAATGTAAGTGCACTACTTTTAGTACAATAAATCATATTGTGGTACAGTCTGCACTATGGAGTTCTTTCCTTTATTTTTTGGGCAATATCTTTAGCAACCCCTGGTGGCTGACGTTTGATCTTTGAGCCATTTGGAGTGTGGTCCAGGTTTACCTCTGCTGGTGGTGTAACATCAACTTCCTTGTGGAAAAGGCCCTGACTGGGTATTAGCTGCAGGCTCTCTTAAGTGCATATTTATGTGGTGGTGGTGCACTATCGTCAAGAGGTGTTTTGGTCAGCACTCACATATGTGCCCTTTTGAATTGTGTCTTCAACATTCATCCTAGTCACATTCAATTGTTCATTTCAGACACATCAAATTGTTTTGGACTTACTCAATAATTTTTATTCACATTTATTAGCGCTGCTACATTGTTTTATTATAAAATAGATAAATGTTGGTGGGGGTTAATGCCTGAAACCAGTTTTGCAGCTCTGGTATGTGTCAGTATAACTGTACATATCAACCTAACTACTTAGTATATGCAGGTGAATTATACCTTATTTACTTTTTCTCTTTTTTCAGGACAAATTGGGCTTTCATTTAGTGGTAAATGATAACTGATATTTCTGATTTTCTTTTATTCAAAGTAAAACTGTCCCAAAATAGTAAAATGTAGCTGTATATATATCTTGCTATTACCATGATATATTACTAAAGAACAATTAAAAATAATTCTACTCCTGACAATCGCAGCAAAACCACATATGTTGTGCAAACAAATCTCGCCGATATGGAAGTAAAATAGACAATTGTGTATGAAACCTGTGTTTAACCAACAATAAAAGTGCTTTAAATTTGTATACTGTACATAGTGCTTACTGCTGCCACCTTTAAAAAATGTACAAATATACATTTAGTTTAAAGTGTAAAAGTAATCGTTTCACACTCCAAACAGTAGCGTTGTAATTAGAAATTCATTATGATTTTCACTTCTCAATTTCAAAATTATCCCAAAGTGGATTGAAATACAATGTCCTTCATAAAATAAAATGAAAAATAAAAATGAAAAAAAGAGAAAAAACAAGAAGAAAAAAAAATCCAGCAATAGTGAAAAATCGGGTCCAAATCTTCTCCCATTGAAAATTATATCAACAAGATTATCACCATGCGTCTCCATAGGAATCAATCACCATTTACATGTAAAAGGAAGTACAGTTATCCTCCAATGGTACAGTAACCAAATATTAACAAAATTTATTAAAAGCACACTCAAATCCACTCACATGGTACAAATAAAAACTTGCATTGGTTAAAAATGTACGCTGTGACATCGTTAGATTATCTCTATAGTGATAGACTGTGAATGCCCCACCACTCCGGACTCTAGCAGCAAGTCTCTGTGTCCTCTTCCTCCTTCCATCCTGATGTCACCAGCATTTACCACGTAACCATGCACCGACGCGTTTCATCACTTCCAACTTCGTCAGGACAAAATGAAAAAATGTTGTATATGCAGGGCATTTCTGCATTACATGCACATTTCCCTTAAGTACCTTGAAAGTTAAAAAAAAAAAACTATAGTCAAAGGACCAAATCAGGTGCACATAATGTGGAACTCATCACATGATATTCAGGGCAAAAAAAACAAGTTAGCCAAAAAATGGAGACATTTTGGCATTTCCTCTTTGTGAACAATGTAGTCTCCAAATATGTGAATAGTTACCCTGAGATCACCTACAGGAGATCACAATCTCTTAGGGACCAACTTGTCCACAGTCACCATTCTATCTTCGGTAGAAACCAGACCTACAAACTTATAGGTTGTGTGGCAAATGTAATTTTTGCCAATATGTATATTGAAAGCACAACAGATAGTTTTATCAAATGGTCAGGTCTATAAACCTAGATTTTTGCCAATTGTCAACCAATTGGCATAGTTTCTTATATGAAGTGTAACTGTGGAGTGTTTTATATTGGCAAAACGAAAATACTTTTTTTTTTTTTCCACGTGATTCAGGACCATGTTTCATTGGTCTCCAAACAAAGTTAGACACCCCAATAAGTTGTCACATGGGGCTGTATCATGTACTATATATGAAGCCTTGGAGCATATCCCTAAACATGAGAGGGGAGGGGACGTGTATAAGTTACTGTTACAGCATAAAACTAAATGGATATTTAATTTATTAGCAACAAAATATCCAGAGCTAAAAGTGGGCCTAAAGTGGTTGTAAAGGCAGAAGGTTTTTTTTTAATCTTAATTCATTCTATGTACTTATGTTAAAAAACTCTGTGTGTGCAGCAGCCCCCCTCAGCTCCCCTAATACTTACTTGAACCCCATCTCGATCCAGCGATGTTGCACGAAAGACTCGACTGTCCAGGGGCTCTCCCTACTGATTGGTTGAGACACAGCAATGGACACCATTGGCTCCTGCTGCTGTCAATAAAAGTCAGTGAGCCAATGATGAGACAGGGGGCGGGGCCGAGCCGCTGTTCCATGTCTGAATGGAGACACAAAACAGCAGCTCAGCTCAGGTTCCTCCATAGCAAGCTACTTGCTGTAGGGGCACTTGGCAGGACATAGGGGCAAGGAGCGCTGGTGAGGGACCCAAGAAGCGGAGGATCTGGGCTGCTCCGTGCAAAACCACTGCACAGAGCAGGTAAGTATGCCTTTTTGTTATTTTTAAACAAAAATAAACAAGACTTTATTATCACTTAAACTTTAAACTCTTCCTATAAGACAGTTTAATTTTCTCCTTACTGCTTATTTGGCTATAAGGTTAATCTATGAGAAGATTTCTATATTTTTTGTTTGCTTTATTATTTAATTTTATCATGGATTTAAAGGGTCATACACCTTAACTCGTGGAGTAGCCTATGACATCTAGGATTGTAACAGAGAGGAAGAAGGAGTGCAGATGAGCCTGTTTTTGGTAACCCAGGATGGAGAAAGCGTGATTTGACCTGGAATTGACAGGTCAAATGTGGAGGTGAGCACAACTTTGAATGGTGGTGGGAGTCACTGATATCACCTTTAAGGATTGGTATAAAGTGTATACACCATGACCACATCAAATTTCTGTGATGGTTTTAAGACAATGGGGGTTATTTACTAAAGGCAAATCCACTTTGCACTGCAAGTGCACTTGGAAGTAAAGTCGCTGTAGATCCAAGGGAGACAATAAAATACAGCATTTTAGCTTGCACATGATTGGATGATAAAATCAGCATAGCTTCCACTCATTTCAGATCTACCCCTTAGATTTAGAGCGACTGCACTTCCAAGTGCACTTTCAGTGCACTTTCAAGTGCACTTGTAGTGCAAAGTGGATTTGCCTTTCGTAAATAACCCCCAATGACTATTTTTAACTTTCAATACCTATAATAAAATTTTGTGATTTTATAAATAAATCCCTGGTATACTTAATTGTCGGCACCTTAAAAAACCCGTTCTTTGTGTTTACAAATTTTCTGTATTTTGGGATGTGGTGCCTTGATCCTCAGATTTCTGTCTGATTATCTAATTAGAAAAATACCTGTTGCAATGCCAGAAACTCACTCAACTCCACACAGCCCTTTTTGGGCCCAGTGAAATCAATCCTGCTCAGTCCTCTTTTGCTGAACTACTAAGTCCCTGCTTCTTTCCTCATCGCTCATCTTTCTCTAGACTCATAGGGGTTGATTTATTAAAACAGGAGAGTGAAAAATCTGCTGCAGCTCTGCAAAAATCGGCTTCCAGGTTTTATTGTCAAAGCTTATTTGAACGAGCTGAAGTTAGAAGGTGATTGGTTACCATGAACAGCTGCACCAGATTCTGAGTGCACCAGTTTTAGTAAATCCACCCCATTGCATCTAAGTGTTCTGTAGTCCAAGATCAGAAGGGCTAATTAGACTCCTTAAGGTAACACAGGGCATGTGCCTAGGTTATAGAACATCTCTGAATTTCTGGCAGGTTCAACGTTTTTTTCTGTATAATAAAATGCTTCCAATGGTATATTTAACAGACCAAAAGGTAGCAAATAGGAGAAGATTATTGTTAAATTCACATACACTGTCATTGGATTTAATTTTTTTAAACTAGTCTTGTACAAGATCATTTCTGATTAGTTGATATGTATTACCAGATTTAGAAAAACCCTATTAATTAAGACCAGCATATATTTATTAATCACTTGGTGCCCGTGTTATAGCCTAAAGATGGCAAGAGCGCGAGTTTAAAATGCAGAGAGCGTCTATGTACGTCCTTCTGTTCTCACGTTGCTGGTGCGCCCTCTAGGTTGTGTGGCCAGCACGCTCTGTGATGACTGAGGCCATGGGCTGATCACTGATTGAGGTAAGGAGCCAATCAAAGGGGGCCCTTTAGCACATGATTAGCTGTCAGCCAATGACAGCTGATCGCAGAAGTAAACAGAAGCACTGATATGCACTGATCAGTGCATATCAGTGCCACCTATCAGTGCCCATCAGTGCCACCTCTCCATGCCGCCTATAAGTTTTCCCTAATGCCACCTATCAGTGCCCATCAGTGCAGCCTCATCAGTGCCTCATGATTAGTGCCCTCTAGTGCTGTCTCATCAGTGCCCATCGGTGCCACCTATCAGTGCTGCCTCATCAATGCCCATCAGTGCAGCCTATCAGTGCCCATCAGTGTCACCTCATCAGTGCCCATTAGTGAAGGATAAAAAACACCTGTTTGCAAAATTTTATAACAACTTATGAAAAACAATTTTGTTTTGTTTTTTCAAAATGTTTACATAGTTACATAGTTAGTCAGGTTGAAAAAAGAAATAAAAAAATAATAAATATCGTACAATCCAATATACCCAATTCTATACCGACAGTTGATCCAGAGGAAAGCAAAAAACCCCAGCAGAGCATGCTCCAATTTGCTACAGCAGGGGAAAAAATTCCTTCCTGATCCCCCAAGAGGCAATCGGATTTTCCCTGGATCAACTTTACCTATAAATGTTATTACCCAGTTATATTATGTACATTTAGGAAAGTATCCAGGCCTTTCTTAAAGCAATCTACTGAGCTGGCCAGAACCACCTCTGGCAGGAGTCTATTCCACATTTTCACAGCTCGTGTCCTCCGTGTTGACCGTAAAGAGAATAACTCAACAACAAATTCACTATATGGACCCCTTGTATGTTTGAACATGTTGATCATATCCCCCCTTATTCTCCTCTTCTCAAGAGTGAATAAATTCAGTTCCTCTAATCTTTCCTGATAGCTGAGCTCCTCCGTGCCTCTTATCAGTTTGGTTGCCCTTCTCTGCACATTCCCCAGTTCCCTGATATCCTTTTTGAGAACTGGTGCCCAAAACTGAGCTGCATATTCCAGATGAGGTCTTACTAATGATTTTTGGTCTTTTGTTTGTTTTGCAAAAAAAGAAAAAACCCAGTGGTAATTAAATTCCACGAAAATAAAGCTCTATTTGTGTGTAAAAATGTGTGAAATAAAATGATAAATGTCATATGGGTACAGTGTTGCATGACCGCACAATTGTCATTCAAAGTGTGACAGCGCTGAAAGCTGAAAATTGGTCTGGGCAGGAAGGGGGTATAAGTGCTCAATAAGCAAGTGGTTATTCATTAAAGTTTAAAAATCATGTTGTGAACTTTATATTGTATACAAACCAGCACAGAGAGCACATATAATGTGGATTTCTGTAGTATCATCTATATTAAGCATAAATGTTCACTGCAAGGTTTATTATATGCAAATCAGCAATAATAAAAATACTGAAAAGAGTTTACATGGGGAAACTTTACATTTTGCCATCTGTAACTTGCATGCCAATTAGGTACTGTGCATTACTGTTGTTTTATTTGAACATTATTTATCCGTACATATTCCTCCTCCTTATATATCCCTTTTCCCTGTAGGGTATTTCTAAAATCTGTGTGGTCAAAACACTGTTAAACATGCAGAAAAATGGATGTTCCTTGGCACTGAATATGTAATTAATGTATACTTAGAAGAAGGGGATTGCTTTAGGAGGATTGCTTCAAAAGCATATTCCAATGTGACCAAAGGGATGTCAAAACATCCATATTTTGGCCCACAGAGATATTGGTATTTGCCCAGGAGCAGGACTGTTGTAAATGGTTTAGTGTTTTCTATTAAAAAGTTGCAGAATTTATAGCAACTGTATACTTAGTAACAACAATAACAATTACCGTATATACTCGAGTATAAGTCGTTCCGAGTATAAGTCGAGGCCCTAATTTACCACAAAAAAATGGGAAAAACTTATTGACCCGAGTATAAGACGAGGGTGAGAAATGCACAGCTACTTTAAGTGGAAAAGAGGGTCAACAATGCCCATTTGCAGCATCACTGTGCCCATTTGCATGCCTCACTGTGCCCATTTGCAGCCATAGGTCCCCTGAACTTCAAACTTGGTAGTTAAGGGTTCCTAGATGCCTCCTAGCTGCAGCCAAAATTTGGGGTCTCTGAACCCAAAGAGTCCCGAAATGACATTGCTGCAGATAGACACAGTTGATTGAATTTGGGGCCCCGTATCTCTGGGCCACTTAGTGCTAAGAACCCCAAATTTGGTGTGCAAACCCAGAAAAACTAGCACAATAACATTTCCAAAGCTGGGGTTTCTAGCACCAAGTGGCCCCGAGATACAGGGCCCCAAAAATCAGTTCAGAAAATGTCAAGCACTTTTCTGCAGCAGAGAATGACATTTTCCGAACCAGTTTTGGGGCACCGTATCTCAGGGCCACTTGGTGCTAGGAACCCCAGCTTTGGATATGTTATGGTACCAGTTCCTCTGGGTTTGCACACCAAAAAGTGGGGTTCCTAGCACCAAGTGGCCCTGAGATATGGGGCCCCAAAGTCGGTTCAGAAAATGTCAAGCACTTTTCTGCAGCAGAGAATGACATTTTCCGAACCGATTTTGGGGCCCCGTATGTCGGGGCCACTTAGTGCTAGGAACTTCAGCTTTGGATATGTTGTGGTACCACGTCCACTGGGTTTGCATACCAAATTTGGGGTTTCTAGCACCAAGTGGCCCTGAGATACGGGGCCCCAAAGTTGGTTCGGAAAATGAAAATTTTTGCTGCAGTAAAGTGCTTGACTCGAGTATAAGTCGAGGGGGGCACTTTCAGCACAAAAAAATGTGCTGAAAAATTCGACTTATACTCGAGTATATACGGTATTACAAATCTTTATACTACTAGGATTTGAGATTGTCAATGCAATTGTAATGTTATATGTCAGTGTAAGTACCGTAAGTACTTGACTATAAGTCGATCCGAATATAAGTCGAGGCCCTAATTTACCACAAAAAAATGGGAAAAACTTAGTGATCCGAGTATAAGACGAGGGTGAGAAATGTACAGCTACTGTAAGTGGAAAAGAGGGTCAACAATGCCCATTTGCAGCCTCACTGTGCCCATTTGCAAGCCTCACTGTGCCCATTTGCAGCCATAGGTCCCCAGAACTTCAAACTTGGTAGTTAAGGGTTCCTAGATGCCCCCTAGCTGCAGTCAAAATTTGGGGTCTCTGAACCCAAAGGATCCCGAAATGACATTGCTGCAGATGGACACAGTTGACCGATTTTGGGGCCCTGTATCTTGGAGCCACTTAGTGATAGGAACCCCAAATTTGGTGTAAAAACCCAGTGGAACTAGCACCATAAAATATCCAAAGCTGGGCTTTCTAACACCAAGTGGCCCCGAGATACAGGGCCCCAAAAAATCAGTTCAGAAAATGTCAAGCACTTTTCTGCACCTTTCTTTTGGCTATGTTATGGTACCAGTTCCACTGGGTTTGCACACCAAATTTGGGGTTCCTAGCACCAAGGAGATACAGGCCCCCAAAGTTGGTTCAGAAAATGTCAAGCACTTTTCTGCAGCAGAAAATGACATTTGCCGAACCGATTTTGGGGCCCCGTATTTCAGGGCCACTTCCTTTTAGGAACCCCAGATTTGGATATGTTGTGGTACCAGTTTTACTGGGTTTTCATACCAAATCTGGGGTTCCTAGCACTAAGTGGCCCTGAGATACAGGGCCCCAAAGTCGGTTCAGAAAATGAAATTATTTGCTACAGAAAAGTGCTTGACTCGAGTATAAGTCGAGGGGGCACTTTCAGCACAAAAAAAATGTGCTGAAAAACTCGACTTATACTCGAGTATATAGGTAATTGTATCTAATCTTACACAATTTCCAATAAAATGAATTACATATTTATTTTTTCTGCTATCTCTCTACAAAGAATGTGTCATAAAATCAAATACTGTTAAATGATTGGATATTGTTAAGGAGATAGTTTTGTTATAAAAAAAAGCTTACTGGATTCTCTGTTTAGGGCCAATATAGAACTTCTAACTGTCTTCTTTTCCCTTTTTACTAATTACTTAGATATGCTGACAGAAGAATTAATGACTACTGTATGCATTATGCTGTATTATAACAAAAGTACCCGGTGCATTTTAATGTGTAATGAAAATTAAACACTCTGAGAACAAAATGCATAAATAATTAGTCATCTTGTGGTTTGTTGTCTTGGGGGAAGTTTCAGACAAGGCTACTTGAATGCAAAGCTGTGATAGGGAATCATCAAGTGCAACTCTAAAGTGTTATCTGAGTAATAGAATTCATAGTTGTGGTTTCTTGGTCTATCCCAAGGGAAGCAAGCAACCTAGAAAGAATAAAGACTATGGAAAAGACTGTGGAAAACATTTTATCTAAACTTTTCTAAACTTTTTTTTTTTGTCATTTGCTTATGAGTTATGACATAATGGGGTTGATTTACTAAAGGCAAATCCACTTTGTACAGTCGCTTTAGATCTGAGGGGAAGATCTGAAATGAGGGGAAGCTCTGCTGATTTTATCATCCAATCATGTACGAGCAAAAATGCTGTTTTTTTTATTTTCCTTGCACTTTGACTGCACTTCCAAGTGCACTTGCAGTGCAAAGTGGATTTGCCTTTAGTAAATAAACCCCAATGTGTATCACATTAGATACAGTATATAGGGGGAAGTCTTTACTATATCTATTTATCTATAATATCTATCTATCTATCTATCTATCTATCTATCTATCTATCTATCTATCTATCTATCTATCTATCTATCTATCTATCTATCTATCTATCTATCTATCTATCTATCTATCTATCTATCTATCTATCTATCTATCTATCTATCTATCTACAGTATCTGCTATATAAAACCAAATTTAGCATGTAGGAGATATAGGACTGAATATACAGTATGGCATCTTCTAATTATTGAATAAATTATTTTAATTAGAGCTAAGCTTGACTCCCATGGAGGTAAATTGGGTATCTGGCGTTCCAGGAGGCAATGCCCTTAGTTTATAATAATGTACATTTGATTAGTCAGTCTTTAGGTAAAAACAAAGTTGAACCACAGTAAAGGGGTTGATTTTAAAAAGAGGTAGCCATCGTCAGAGTGTGTCCAGCAACTTTGCAAAACAGAGTTTCTTTTATTTCTTTTGTTTCTTTTATAAGCTTGACTCCCATAGCCGGTTTGACCTAAAATGATAAGTATAAAGTATTCTGCAGGATTTTAATACCTTTAAGTAAATACCTTTATTACTATACAGGTAAAGATTTGCAGACCAAGTTATTGTAGATATTTAAATCTCTACAGTGATGTATGTATGTCACATCAGAAGTTAGAAAATGTGGCAAAAAATAGTTTTTAAGAAAATTAAAATCTACTCCAGAGAGATGACAAGTCAATGCTTTTGCACTGGTAGACATAAAGACACTTTTCGGATTTAATAAAATGAAGAATCCACTGCACCAAGGTTACTCCTCTGAAGCTTTATTGTTACAGGTTTAAATCATCCAAAGGCTAGGAAGAGACCAGTCTCTTATGTGTTGCATGTCACCAAGCTCTTAATCAAAGAGCTCTGTGATTAAGCTCCTGCTGGCATAAAATGAGCAAGAGGCTTTGGATGGTTTCACCTTTAAAAATAAAATGTCTGAAGAACAGCTATGGTACAATGGATCCTTCTTCTTGCTACTGTACTGGAAAATTGAACTTGGTTGTCAAAAAATATTAAAAATTGTATTTATGAGGAACCTTGTGGGATAGTAACATAAAGACATACTCTGCAAAAACCTAACTGTTTACTGGAATGTGAAATGCCCACACATTATTTACCCTTGTGTGGGAAAAAAAATATTTTATATTTATCTAGGATTGGTTTGCTAGTGTCAGCACCAAACATTTATAGTATTTGGAGACAGAAAGACTGTCTGATGTTTCTCATGCACAGCCTTCTATGTTTTTTTTCCAATGTTCCAAAAAATCAAAACCCTAATTGGATGACAATGATTCTATTTCCACATCTTTTCATCCTATGTTGCATCTCACTTCCTGACTACTTAGATATACTCCAGCAATGTCTGTATGCCATTGCCTAGGGTGTTTTTACTCATTGTGACAGCAGTGTACCATGCCTGCACAATGTGTTATGAAATGGCCACTTTCAGTCTGTGGAACGTAGTGGCAAAACAAGGGCACTAGTTGGATAGAGTGGTAGGTCACCTTGTAATAGGAAGTACCTGAACAAGGATCTTCCTGGCAGGATAACCAAGAATTATTTTAATAAAAGCTGCAGATTAAAAATGTTTGGAAGTTAATTTTATAAAATACATTAGCATGTTAATGTGGAACTAATCTCACCTGTTCCCTAGCACTGTGATCCCCGCTGACCATTGACATCTTCAGCCTGGTGGCCTACGGGTATCAATCCCTGGCTGTTTTAGTTGCCCAGCCAGAGGTACCATCACTTCAGTGCATGCACAATAGTTTAGTCACCTCAGCATTGGCAAAATTCTACACTGAGCTGTGTGTGCACAGCTCAGTGTACAGGGTGGACAAGCAGGCAGGGGAATTTTAATGCTTAATATGCCCCTCTGCGTTAAAAATCCTGCCTGTCCACATTTTTTTTTAAAGTTATATGAGAATTTAGTAATTTTGTTCAAATTTTGATCTAATTTATTTAGAAAATTGTAAAAATCATTGCTTAGTAATTTGCAGGGACAAATTGTATTTTTGTAAAAACACTATTGAATTGATTTACCAAAACTTAAGAGTGTAAAATCTGGTGCAGCTCTTCATAGAAACTAATCAGCTTTCATGTTTTTTTGTCAGATCTTAATTCAACCAGCTGAAGTTAGAAGCTAATTGGCATACTTCCAGTTCCGGCGCCGCATGGAGTAGCTGCACAGCTCCCGCTCTGAGGACACCAAACCGGCATAAAAAGCCTGCCCAGAAGCCAACCAACACCACCGGACACCTTGGGCATACTTACCCGCTTTATGGACCGATTCGTGGAGGTCCGCGGTTCCCGCTCCAATACGGCCCTGACGGCGCCGCCGGCCCAGCCGCAAATCGAGGCCCCGGCTTCGGCCTACACGGACTCTCACACAGGCGCGCAGCAGCAGCACTCGGCGGAGATGGAAGTAAGTGAAAGCACAGCTTCACACACTCCCCTTCAGGCATCTCCTGCCCAACCACAATCTCGTGCCTCCTCTCCTCAAACACCTTCCTCCCAGGCCTTCTCTTTGTCAGCCGCGTCTCCACAGCTAGCCGGGGATCACAAAACAGAACGCATTGCACAAGCTGTAGCAGCACTTCTGTCCCCCATGATATCTGCATCAGTGGAAAAGGCTGTAAACGCGGGGATGAAACAGATAAAGGCCCAGCTAGGAGAACATAACACTAGGCTAAACGAGCTAGAACATCGCCAATCAAGCATGGAAGAAGAGATGTACCAAGCTCAAGCCACGGAACAAGCCCAAGACAAGACAAACCAATACATAATTCAAAAACTCGACGACCTGGAAAACAGATCTCGAAGGAGCAACCTGCGATTCGTGGGGATACCCGAATCGCTCCAAGCATCTGCCCTAACGGAATTCTGCTCTCAACGCATCCCAGAGGCGCTAGGCCTAACAGGCTCCTGCACGGTGGAGCGCGCTCACAGGATGGGGTCTTATAGTGAAGAACGCAAAAACCCTCGGCCCATCATAGCCAAATACCTGAACTACGCTGATAAGGCTCTTATCCTCCAAAAATTCAGACAATCCCGCTCGCTTCAAATTGACGGGGTAAGGGTCCTGATCTTTGCCGACTATTCCATCGAAGTCTCCAAGAAACGCAAGGCCTTTCAACAGATATGCTCCGAACTCTTTAAACAACAAATCAAATTCACCTTAGCCTTCCCGGCCACCCTGCGCCTTAAGTCACCAAGCGGGGACCAACTCTCCTTCCAGGAACCTTCAGAAGCAGAAGCCTACATGCGGTCCTTGTTCCCCAACGCGCAACAACACACCCCTTCAAAAGGCTCCCAACTCAACCGCTCTCTGGATCAAAGAAGCCCGCGCAAGGACTCTCCCAAGCGATTCAGATCCTCCATCCCAAACCAGCACCGCTTCACAGCCCGCTGAACGGAAACCAGCAACATACCTCTCTGGTCTCAAAATTTTGGACAGCAGATTCCTCTGTCCCCTCCCAGGTTCCTCCTATTATATATCGCGCATCGACACGTAATGTATATTGTTGTTATATACAGCTGTTTTCTATGTTTTATTTTTCTAGGTTACATAGTAGTAGTACTTTTCTGAAATATGTTCTTCACGCCCTCCTGGCCTCACTGTGTATGGCTGACTACACTCCACCCCCTCTTCTTTCCCTCAAGACTATGACCCCTTGGTGCCTATATGAATACCTGGCTAAATTCCAAGGGCTCACTGGGGATATACCGCAAAGGTCCTGATATGGGAGTTGACCTACACAGTGACTCCATGCGGAAAAAAGCGAAGTTCTCATGTTTAATGGTTTTATTTGTGACATTTTTTTTTTTTTGTTCATTACTCCCTGATTATGCTATGCCCCTCCCCCTCCTCCCTTTCTCCTCCATGGCCCCTACCAAATCAAGTGCACTCCAGGTTTCAATCTCCTCCCATATAATAACGTCATCCCCCCGGTCACAGCAGGTACATTACCACACCATACACATAATGTTAAACCGAACCTATATACACATACCCCCTTTCAACCCCCCCTAATATGAAAATAATCTCATGGAACGTAAAGGGTCTCAGATCCCCCCAAAAGAGAATGAAAATCCTAAGGCATCTCAAACGGCTCAAAGCTGACATAGCACTATTACAGGAAACACACTTATCTGCCCCAGACTTTCACCGTATGCAAAAGCTCTGGGTAGGCACGGTTCTAGGCTCAGAGGCAGCTGGACGCAAAGCCGGCGTCCTCCTGCTCATACACAAGAATCTCCCGTGCTCAGTCCTCTCTGTGAACAAGGACACTCAGGGCCGTCTACTCACGGCTCACGTCAAAATAGGCTCCAAAGAACTAGTAATAACTAATGTCTACGCCCCCAACAACCCAGGCAGACAATTCTACACTGAACTAACCAGTTGGCTTCTAAACAACACGCATCTCCCTCACCTGATCGGAGGAGACTTTAATGACACTCTCCATCAGATAGATGACAGATCCTCTCCGAAAGGACCTAAACAGGGCACGAACCCTCCAGCCCCCTCCCTCTTGGCCACTACCATGGATTCTATCCACTTTCAAGATCTATGGCGCCTATCCCATCCGACAGAAAGGGAATTAACTTTCTACTCTAACCCACACAAAATATTCACTAGGATAGACTACTTTTTCGGCTCTGACAATCTTCTCCCTTTCCTCCAGAACTCCACTATTCATGACATAACCATCTCTGACCACGCCCCTATTGAGGTGACACTTGACAACCTAGATTTACCCCCACACCCCAAAATATGGCGATTCCCGTCCTACCTGCACAACAACATGGACTTTCAACAGTATATCTCACAAGCATGGGCAGAATATTCCTCAAACAACTCCCCACACATTCATGACCCCAATCTATTCTGGGATGCTGGTAAAGCATTCCTAAGGGGCCGTATCATATCATATGCAGCCTCCTACAAGCGCAACACTCTTACTAAATACAAAGAGGCTAGCTCTCGCCTACATCAAGCACAACGAGAACTATACACTAAAGACTCCTCAGCCGCACGCTCTGAATGGCACATAGCAAAAAGAGAATTTGACACCTGGGTAAACACCTTGGAAAAAACCAAGAAGGCCCATCTAGATGCTACATTTCACAAATTCGGAAACAAAGCAGGAAAACTTTTATCCAGATTATGCAAAGGCTCATACCGACCCACACACATCACATCTCTACGTGACGACACAGGCGCCATACACACCACCCCACTCCCAATCAACAAAGTCATGCAACAATTTTACACTACTCTTTATGCCACAGATCCCATAGATACACAAAAAGCATGCGCCTTTCTCGAAAAAATACCTATACCCAAAATATCCCCAACACAACTAGCAGCCCTCAACGCACCTATCACTCTCCCTGAACTCTCGGTAACCATCCGGAACCTAACTCTATCTAAGGCCCCGGGCCCAGATGGTTTCACCAGTGAATTTTACAAAACCCTACAACCCCTCCTGGAACCCACTCTTCTCCAAGTCTATCAGAGCATATGGTTAGGAGGTTCATACCTACAATCAGGAAACCAAGCTATTATAAAACTATTGGAAAAAAAAGGCAAAGACCCTCAGGAACCGGGTTCATATAGGCCCATATCCCTACTCAACCTAGACGTGAAAATCCTCTCAAAAATCGTTGCCACTAGGCTAGCAGATATTATGCCCTCTCTAATTCACCCCGCCCAATCAGGCTTTATCAAAGGAAGAACTGCCACCCTTAACATACGTAAAGTCATGCTAGCACTCGAACATGCACTCCATTCCCCGAACACTGATCATGCCATCATCACGTTAGACGCAGAAAAAGCTTTCGATAACGTCAGCTTCGACTGGTTATCCTTGACAATGTCAGCAATGGGCTTCACTGGTCCCTTCCATCACCTTATCACAGCCATGTACACAGCTCCAACAGCTAGATTAGTGGTAGCAGGCCTTCTATCAGAAGAAATCCGCCTCCATAAGGGCACACGCCAAGGTTGCCCCCTATCCCCACTCCTCTTTAATATCGCACTAGAACCTCTTTCAAGATACCTAACATTATTAGCCCCCCTTCACGGTATAAAGATAGGCGCACATGACCTGCGTACATCCCTATTTGCAGATGATGTCCTCATATTTTCAGCTGACCCCACCTCCGATATGCTCACCATAAAAAATATATTCGACGAATTTCGCTTGTGCTCTGGTCTCCGTATCAACTACAGCAAAAGCGAAGTTCTACCCATCGGTACCCACGCCCTACCAAAATGGACCCAGCACTCAATCTTCCCGGTTGCTAAATCCCATATCACCTACCTGGGAATAAAAATTAGAAAACTCCCCTCTCCCTTATATCACCTCAACTACCCTCCTTTATTATCAAAAATAACACAGGAACTGAATATCTGGATGGATCTGCCCCTCTCGCTTTTGGGAAGATGTCATTTAGTAAAAATGGTCAGTTTTGCTAGATTACTATACCCAATGCAAACTATCCCATTACTTCTCCATCATAAAGATGTGACTTCACTAAATAACTCTATATCCAAATTCCTTTGGCAAAACAAACGACCACGTATAGCTATCAAAAAACTATATCTTCCCAGACGCGAAGGGGGCATCAGTCTCCCCCATATTAGAATGTACAACATAGCATGCTTACTTAGAACTAGTCTAGACTGGATAACGCAATCCTCTCGCTACTCAAATTTTTCTTTGGAATCTGCCATGGCCCATCCCTACTCACTAGTAGCCCTCCTACACTGCAAATGGAAGGCAGTCCCTCTTCCCTACCAACATAATCTCCTATTAAGGGACACCGCAGTGGCATGGAGAGAAGCCAGGAAAACACTCAAGATATCCCCCTTTATGTCGGTTCACCTCCCGATTCAGGGAAACCCAGCTTTCCCGCCAAGTCTAGAACACAAACCTTTTGAATTATGGGAACAGAAAGGCCTAACTAAATTCTCCCTTCTCTGCAACAAATTGACAGGTCAACCATTACCTTTTGCCAGTATTGCGGAAACATTTTCTCTACCCTCAACACATATCTTCTACTATAGCCAATGCACCAGTTTTTTAAGGGAGGCGTGCAAACAAGTCGATAAAAGGTTCCAAACCAATGTTACGGACCAAATGATCTCGAATAACTCATACAACATCTCAGAAATTTACAAACCTCTTCTCAACAAATCCTCTCTACCCCCCTCATCATCTTCAATTAAAAACTGGAACAAAGACTTCCCTGATCCAAACCTAGTCGACAAAATCCTCCATGGACTCAATACTGTACAAAAGTTAACACCCAACGAAATATGGAGAGAAACACAGCTGAAAATAGCCCACAGAGCTTATATGCCTTTCCTTTCATCAAAAACGGACAAAAGCAAAGCCTTCTGCCCACTATGCAACCACCAGAAACCATCTCTGGCACATCGTTTCTGGAACTGCTCCTACATATCCACATTCTGGGAACAAGTCCTTGCCTACATTTTCGAAGTAACCCTAATTAAACTACCTAAGGATCCTTTGCTCCTCATCTTTGGCCACTGGGACCCATTACTCCTGCCATGGTCCAACACCGCCAATGTCTCTGCTGGACCCACAATGACCTCGAAAGGAGCTACCCCACACAAAGTGTGGTCCCTGACATGCCTCCTAATCGCAAGAAGATCTATCCTCAAAAACTGAATCTCACCTATATGCCCCAACATCACCCAAATCAAGCGAGATCTCATGCATCTACTCATCAAAGACCGACTAAACACGGACTTCAAACAGAAAAACGCCTCAGAACACTTCCACTCCAAGTGGCATGCCTTTATGCTCTCCTCCCTCTCACAGGAGGAAATAGCAAATTTCAGCCTATCCTCATTCTCCTACTACGACCCCTCTCGTCAGATGGCATCACAAGTGAGCTCAAACGGAAACCCATTCTAACCTCTGACACCACCCTGCTCAATGTTAATGTTAATGGGACCTTATAAACCTGGACAATCATATAGTACACTACCTCTTACCAACTCTCTTATTTTACATATCCCATATAGGGCCCCCCCCCCTTTTTTTTTTTTTTTTTTCTTTTCTTTTGTTCTCTTTTCTGTAATATTACTAGCGTATAAGTTAATTTTAAGTAGGGACCTCCCAAACTGATCCATCCAGGTATCCATAAATGGTAATTAAAAATGGAATTGTTACGATCTGATAAATGTACTCTTTCAGCCAACTCATATGGGTAAATTCAACAGTATCTTCCCCTACTTAAAACTAAGTTTTGTACCTAAGTTTATACTTTTCTTTGTCGCCTCAGTATATGCTACAAAATCTGATTGTACACAATACTTTAATGTAAATGTATCCTTTTCTTTTGAAAATCAAATAAAAACTTTTTGAAAAAAAAAAAAAAGAAGCTAATTGGCTACCATGCCCAGCTACACAAGATTTTGCATTCTCTATTTTTAGATTTTAAATCCACCCCTATAAATACTTCACATTGTATTTAGAAGGGTAATGCCAGGATGGGCATACATGTGCAAGTTGGCATGCTCATGTGCACGAATGACAAATAGTGGCACCAAATTGGCTATTTAAACTGAGCCAGTGCTCAGGTCCAGTCCTGCTTTATGTTCAGCCTTCTGTGTCCTGAGAAACTGTGATCCAATATCCTGACTCCAGTTGCTGAACCGCCTCATCTTGACTGCTCCCTGAACTGCCTGTACTGACCTCAGCTTGCCTTCTAACCGCTGCTTTTGCCTGCTTCATTTGCTACTGCTCCACCAATCAGCTCCTGACCTGGCTTGTACCTTGACCACTTTTTTTCCTGTGCCCCTGTAACTGATCTGTCTTGCCTGTGTATTACCCAGCCTGCCCGACTCTGCTATTACTCCTGCTGTTGCCAGGATCTACCTGCCATCCAGCTGTTTCAGCTTACCCACTGTCTTCTACCAGTACTAGCCTGCTTCAGTTTGCTGCTCACCAGCTGCAACTCAGCCTGCCTGCTTCACCGAAGACCTCTGGTATTTACCCTGCCTGACGTGGACACTTTCTCTGCTAGCAGGACTTCCAGGTACTCGTGCCACTCTGCACTCCTGTGCCTTCTGTTTACACTATTAAGGGCCCCGAGGTGTAACAGAGTCCTTCCTCATCATATCAGGCTCTGCTACCAGGTACATGACAGGTAAGTTAAAACTGTATTCCAGGTATGGCTATTTTTGCATAGTTACATTGATATAGTTTGATTGTTACATACCGGACCATTCCCCATAGAAACTGTAAATCACCATAGTAGACACCACTACTACAGTGATTTCCACTGGCTTTCAGGCTGAGCAAACAACTTCCTGTGTTTACTAAGTAGCAGGACAGCCATTTAACATGGGACCCAGAAGCCAACAGCAATCACTGTAGAAGAGGTGCCTGCTATAGTGATTTCCATCTTCCACAGGGATCGGCCAGCTATGGACCAATGTAACTATGCAGGAATAACTATACCTATAATTCAGCTTTACAGATGTTTAAAAGGCATGGGATATTTATAACATATACAGTAAATGTTGATTGGTCATCAACATCACCAGACCCTTTTTCATGGATATACAAAGGATACTGAACTGGTTTATGCCTAAAAAGTAGAGACTCATTAACAGTCATTTGTAGTAAGCATTACTATATTCAAATTCTTGTACTTCAGCAGAATATCTGTTAGTGGATAGTTGTCAACTGAACAATGAAACTCTTTGACAGAGTAAAATGCAATAGAGGGCAGAGAAGCAGATGAAACAGCCTCTGTACCAGATAATATAAAATAAAATCTTCACATTGGGCTTTCATGGTGGATTTCTTTGTGGGATGATTGTGATTGTGGAACAGGTAGCAAACTTGGAGCCAGCACCTATCAATCAGTGGAGCAGGAGTTGGCTGCTTTGAGTCCAGCAATATAGTTTCTCTTCAGGCATTATCTGTGGAATTCATATATTCAAATCCTTCTACTTCAGCAAAATATTTTTTAGTGGATAGATGTCAGTTGAATTGATTATGATCAACAAAAAGATAAAATAAATTAGGTAGACTGGTATATGAAGAAAGCATAAAAGTAGATGCGCTAGTAAGAGAAAATCCACTCTGCTATTTATTGAACAAAGTGGAATCCATGACTTGCTCTATTGGGCAAACATTCACTTTGCCCAATGTATTAGTAAACTGCATCTGCACCGTAGAACTTCTAGTACCTCAAATGTAGTTTTGCTGCCACCACCTACAGATTGAGAATATAGAATTTCTCTTCCAGTGACACCCCTGACAGGATACAATTTTTCTGATCTCTACAGAACCTTTTGCTCTAGCCGAAACATGGTTGATAATAGGTAAACTGCTTGTAACTGATAAGGACAAAAGAATATTCAGCATTATACTTTATTTGTCATATTTGTGGATTTAGAAAAAAAGTTATTATATTTAAAAACAGATTTGTGTCCATTGAGTTCAGCTTCTCAGCTACAGTTTTGACCCAGAGGAAGGCCAAACAATATTGTTGCCAGTTTTGCCACAAATGCGGAAAGAAACCCTCTAGGATCATCCCAGTGCAGCTGGATCAAGTCATTGGACCAAACACCCTATATCTCTTTTATACAGTATTTAATAATGAAAAATGAAATAGTATTAATTGCAAGAAAATCAACCAGTCCTATATGACATTTTGTCAGTGTTTTTTCTGAATAATACGATAGCAGAATGCCCATTTACTCACCATGCTCAAATGCAGGGCCCCCTAAATCCTTTTCCTGCACTTCCCTTGGATTCTGGACAGCCCAGGGAAGAAAAGTTTATCTGCTTCTCTCCCTCTGCAGCTCAGAGGCAGGTGAGAGTTCCTCTACTGTGAGAACCATAGTGCAGGCAGTAGGACAGCTGTTCATGTTCTGAACTATTTTACTGAAGTAGTGATTGTCAGCTTAAATCTCTGTTGTTAGAGAATCTTATAGAGCCTATGCTATGTAGCCACATGTTGCCTTGATTGAGTTACAGAGACTTCGCTGTGAAAAACTCATTTTGTGTAGCTTTCATAATCTGTCTTGTATTATTTTGCAGTTCATGCATAATCTTTGTCTTCCTTTACCTTATTTTGTATTATTGCTTTGAACTTTGCACCTGTTAAGTAAACTGCAAGTTACATTTTCTCTCTGTTTGATCATCTGGCTGATTTCTGATCCTGTTACAGTAACTCATATGGTAAAGCATTGCACATCTTACATCAAAGACAATGTCTACCAGCAAATTAGGGACCCAAGGTTACTCCTCCCTGGGACTGGCTCCATATAGCAGTCCTTGTCTGCAATTCTGGTCCAGGAACCAATGAGCATTTTTTTTTAGTAATAGCAAAGTAAGCAATCAGAACAAGGAGCCTTGACACAGTATATCGGTGCTAGTCCATAAGAAATTTTACAGGTTAACTACTATTACTGCAAAGAACCCCCTCTTAACCAAATTTGTAGAGCATTAGAAACAGACATATACTGTATGTTATAGCTAATGTTTACAAAATGTAAACTATTAATCTCGCCATCCCCTATAAAATGAAAATGAACAAAAGTAGAAATTTTTGAATTCCAGCCTGGTTGGCAACACCAACTTCCTCCATAGATACAGTGGATTAAATGTAGCCATCCAGGGACAAGAAGTGTGTTTTTCACAGAATTACCAGGTGAAAAAATAATTAACAATAGAAAACTAAGGCAGATACCTCACCTAAGGACTGACAAACTGCAATATATTACTGTTTTGTTTTTGGGTTTAGATATAGTATGCTTTAACATTTACAAATGCAAAACAATGCAAAAACAATACAGAACAGATCAGAAAAAAATTTGAACACCCTGTTTGTAACAGTTTACAATCTTAGACATATACCCAAATTAAAAGAGAGGTTGTGAAATGTTCTACTGGTAGACTATGAACAATTTGTTTTAAAACCAGACAGTAATACTCAGTTTAAAAATAATCTTCACTAATGTTTCCCATATAGTTTAAAGCACCTGAAATGTGCAGTTCTCTCCCTTAAGCTGCCGTGAATTAGATTCCACAGCAAGAAATATCCTAAATCTATCAGGTTGGGGGACTGTCATCTTATTTTTTAGTGGTGCTTCCAAAATGTTCTGCTTTTCATCTTAACATTTAATAGCCGACAAGGTTAAGAAGCTCTCAATGCCTTAAACAATCATAAATCCTCTTTGGGAGCTTTTTTTTAGGTTCTGAAAAGGCAAATATTAATATTTTTAAGGCACTGCAGCAGGCATGGAGTAACAGTTGCTTTTTGTGAGCAAAAATACAATGATTCTGTGGCGCTATAAAATGCTGTTGTAAATAACGAAATACATTGCGTTTTAATCTCATAATTCTTTGATCCTCCTATGAGAATTTAAATCTGTCTCCACAGTCTTATTTGGGAGATTCTTGCATTTTTGAAATCACAAGATACATCCTATTATCTAGAATTCAAACACACCTTTATAATAAGGTTATTTTCAACTACAATATTTGCATAGCAATACACGTCATAGACATAAAAAGTAAGCAAAGTAAAATAAACACATTATGCAAACTGCGGAATCACATGTCTATAAATGCTATCTATATCCTTAGTTACCACAATCTATAATTAAATATTATTATTATTATACTGGATTTATATAGCGCCAACAACTTACGCATCACTTTACAATATAAAGGGGGGACAGTACGATTACAATACAGAAATAGACCATGTTTTCCATTAGTTGGCATATGTGTACTTAATTTGAAAATAAATTTATAGCAATACGTTTTGTAAAGTCACATGAAAGTCTACATGGTATACTAGAGCCGGTACAATTGCGCAATTAGCTGACTAAGACAAAAGTGAGGCATGCATTGACCAGCACTGATGGTCTGACTGTGGGTGGACTAAATGTGGCATGAGATCAGAATTTTTAAGACACTCTAGATCTTGGGAAAGACATGGGAAATTTTGCTAAAATGCTAATTGTAATTTCATATTACTTTTAAAGCTGAGTTTCAGGCAGATATATTTAACCACTTGCCGACCGGGTCACGTCGATATACGTCGTCAGAATGGCACTCCTGTGCAAACTGACGTACCTGTACGTCAGTCTGCAAAAGCAGGATAGCAAGCACGTGCGTGCCACCGCGTGAGCGTGCCCGCAGTTTCTGCATAGTCGATGTCCGCTGGCGGCCTGCAATCTCGACGAGGAGAGGTAGAATGAGGAAATGCAAATGTAATGCAAATGTAAATGTAAACAAGGCATTTCCCTGTTCTGCCTAGTGACATGACAGGGATCATTTGTTCCCTGTCATCAGGAACAGTGATCTCTGTCATGTCAGTGGTAGTCCATCCCCTATACAGTTAGAACACGCTGAGGGAACACACTTAACCCCTTGATCGCCCCCTAGTGTTTAACACCCTTCCCTGCCAGTGACATTTATACAGTAATCGGTGGCTATTTTTAGCTCTGATCACTGTATAGATGTCAATGGTCCCAAAATAGTGTCAAAAGTGTCCAATCTGTCTGCCGAAATGTTGCAGTCCTAATAAAAATCGCAAATCCCCGCCATTACTAATAATAAAAAAATATATAATAAAAATGCCATAAATCTATCCCCTATTTTATAGACGCTATAACTTTTGCGCAAACCAATCAATATACGCTTATTGTGATTTTTTTTAACAAAAATATGTAGAAGAATACATATCAGCCTAAACTGAGGAAGAAATTAGTTTTTTTATATATTTTTGGGGGATGTTTATTATAGCAAAAAGTAAAAAATATTCCTTTTTTTAAAAATTGTCGGTCTTTTTTTGTTTATAGCGCAAAAAATAAAAACCACAGAGGTGATCAAATACCACCAAAAAAAGCTCTATTTGTGGAAAAAAAAAGGACGTTAATTTTGTTCGGGTACAGCATCGCACGACCGTGCAATTGTCAGTTAACCCGACACAGTGCCGTATCGCAAAAAATGCTCTGGTCATTAAGAACATGTATAGAATCTATAACTTAGTGTCCTTGTCAGGGGGTACTTCATTTCTCACCCATAAAAAAATCTAAAATGTGCCCCCCAGGAAATATTTAGGTATCTTCACATCAGAATTTTGTTACCCAAGTAACCTAACCTCATTTGAAAACATTTGACTACACAACCCTACAGCTAAGGGCATTATCATGGCCATTTACTGTATGCCTTTTGAGATCTGTGCATTACAATTAGGAGATAGTCAACTCTGGCATGATTGTATCAAAAGGTGATTTATTATACACGTCTTTAATGTGGAGGGTTACATTCAGGTCCCTATAAACAGAGAGCTTATTAAGTTGGGTCTATTAGTGGATTTGGGTTTCATTATTAAAGTCATTAATCAGCAGAGCAGCTTGGAACTAATCAGAGGTGGATGGGCTGATAATTGAAAGTGCACCGTTAAATGAGAGAAAACTGTTTCAATTGGAAATAACAAAGTGTTAAAGAAATGTTAACAGACTGCTAACTCTTTGCAAATGAATTTATAAGTCACTTCTAAAAGCTAGTATATGCAAGCCAGACTTTTTTAACTTATATTTACTAAAAAAGGACTGAAATTATGCTAACCCATTAACAAAGATGTGCTAAACTGATCAAAAGACAGCCCAGGTAATTAACAAGTACAACTTTGTGGTTAAAGTGAATTAATGCTGCTTGAACTCATACATTTCCCATTCTATGGCTCCTCCAACCATATATGCCAGGCCAGCTTGGGGCTCCGTCATTTAATCTTTGGGCTGCCAACAAACCTATAGCAGAACATCACTTCTTATTCTACACACAATTTATTGTGCGAGTGGCACAGACATATAACACGTTTCTTCTTCTGACATGTTTCACCCTTACTGAGGCTTAATCATAGAGTTCAAGGAAATAAGGGAAGGATAAAGAAAACTCTACTAAGCACATGTAGAGGGTAAAATATGTCAGAGGAAGAAATGGGTAGGAAGTCTCATTGTGCCGTTCACACAATAAAGTTTTGCATGCATAGGAAGAAGAGGTGTATGGCTCTGTTCGCTCATAATGCAGCTTAAAGCTGGTAAATCACCAGCAAGATGAAAATGTATGCACATGCCCGATCAGCAGACAAAAACTTACACAAATCACACTTATGGGGCGTACACACGGTCGGACTTTGTTCGGACATTCCGACAACAAAATCCATGGATTTTTTCCGATGGATGTTGGCTCAAACTTGTTTTGTCTACACACGGTCACACAAAGTTGTCATTCTGAACGCGGTGACGTAAAACACGTACGTCGGGACTATAAACGGGGCAGTGGCCAATAGCTTTCATCTCTTTATTTATTCTGAGCATGCGTGGCACTTTGTCCGTCGGATTTGTGTACACACGATCGGAATTTCCGACAATGGATTTTGTTGTCGGAAAATTGTATCTCCTGCTCTGCAACTTTGTGTGTCGGAAAATCCGATGGAAAATGTCCGATGGAGCCCACACATGGTCGGAATTTCCGACAACACGTTCCGATCGGACATTTTCCATCGCAAAATCCGACCGTGTGTACGGGGCATTAGGTGTCCAAATGAATCATTCAATCTCTTCAGTATATGCAGTGCCCTTCTTTGATGTCAGATTCTTTGTAGCTATGGAAAAGTTGCACTGCAGAATTTGTCGCCATCCACAATGGAAGCATATCCCCTCTAGTCAGCTTCAGAGGCTTAGACACAACTGCACTACTGACTTAGATTAGTGCAGTTCTGAAGAGATTAATATAGTTTTGTGAGGTTTGGTGTTTTTTGTTTTTTTTCACATATATTATTAAAAGTTTAAAAAAAACAGGAAGAGAGCCATTAAATCACATTTTCCTATAATGGTTTATGTTACGGCCAGTGGGATCTATTGCTGCTTTTTTAGAATGAGATTGTCCTCTTCCATTAGGATGGTCTGGTTTGAGGCTCTCGTATGTAAATGCAACATATGAGTTTATCAGGGACACACATAGAGTAGGGTGATGGGGTATTGATATTAACTAGAATACATGTTATAGTTGCACCAGATATATTTTATTATTTTTTAAATATTACGAGTATATAACTGTATATATTTTTATTTTCTTATTAGGTTTTCTATATATATAAATATATACCAAGCCTGTGGTATTGTGATTAGGTTTATATGATTTTATGTAAATGTTAATCAGTTATTTATTTTTTATTATTTTGAGGAATTAAACAGAGCTGCATCAGATATGCATTTGAGTTTATCCAATATAGATAAGAAATACCAAATGCTATCATGGGTTTTGCCCATTACTTTCCCAGCACCTTAGGATTTAACTAGTGCAGAGTGAACAGCGATAATAATTTTTTTTAGTAATAGCTCCTGAAAGGCCTTTTGCTGTTTCTCCATCCAGGGGGACAGCAATCGGCCAGTGAAATGGCTAATTCAGAATGCATGATCTTACTGTATATAGATAGGACACAGAGAGGTGCCGACAGACTTGAGAATAGGGGTACACTCCCCCACCATGCATTGTTAACCTGCCACGCTCAACCCAGAAGTGTCCTGTGAGCTACTATGGCCACATACTGACAGCCATGAGTCCTGCTAGTTTAGCAGAGCAGGTGCAGCTCCGTCATCCAGTCTACCATTACAGGAATATCGGTGAAAGGAGTAGTTTCTTGTGTGACATGCTGCAGTGCTTGCCAGGCTAACAGTGGATTACATTGCGAGGCTATTACAGGCACTACACCAATGTGGAACATGTGAGTGTATTATATTACAAATAAAGAGATTAAGTGCGCTAGTCTGCGCACTTCCCCTTGTAGTTCTTTTGTCGTTTAATGCACATGCCTTATGCCTTAGCACATGGCAGAAATATGGCATGAGCTCTCAAGCATAGGACGCTATATTTTACAAAGCCCCATTTCAGACTTTGAGGTCATGTTTGAAAGCCAACTCCTCTCACCTCCTATCCTATTTCCATAATAAAAAAGCCCCAGGTTTTGTGATTCCTTGGATACTTTGGAAGTTTGTGGAGACTCTTTAGTCTTGCAAAAAGATTACCGGATTTAAACTAGACAAAAGTTTGTTTTAAAAATAAAACCATAGTAAACATTATGCATTTGGTATATTGTTTTTCTACAAATTATTACTGATGCTCCAGCAACATTTTTGCTATAAAAAATAATTAACTCTTTTGTTTTTTTTACCTATATATTGTAATTTTGTTACACCTCTGGGGAAAGAAAGGTGTTGTTCGAACTATATAGTTTTCTGTAAACCTGTGATTTGAGACCCTAAAATGAAAAAGGAAAGAGCAAGGATGCGTTTTCCCTCCAGAGGAGCACTGGCAATGCAAGGACTAAAATGCTCCACCATTAAGACATCAATCAGTGCAGCATCCAAAGTGACACATGGTGGGGAGTCTATAACTCACTGTTCCCTATTATCACAATGTCTGACAAAGGGAAGCCTTCAGCAACAGCTTCCTTCAGTAGTTGATGTCATGTGACTGAATATTGAAAGGTGCAAAGGAGGCTGATGTTTAAAGTTGTGAAAAGGTGTGTCACAATAAACCATATCCTTTTAAAAAAAAACACCTTTCACCATGTCCTCTAATCTCTATGGTACTTTACAAAGAATGCAATAAGAAATCTAAGGGTGAAATCAGGACGGCTAACATAGAACACAAAAGGCACATGGAAGAGGACAGTAAAAAAAAATCACAAGAAATTCTTTAAGTATATAAATATTAAGAAAGGAAGGATAGTACATATTGGCCCTATAAAGGATGATGAAAGCAATATGGTTACAAAAGACGGAGAGATAGCAAAGGTTTTGAATATTCTTCTCAGTCTTCACAAGGGAAATGGGGGGATACAGTAACCAAGATGGTATTGTTAATTTTCATAGCATGTCACAGGAAGCACCCTCATGGTTAACAGAGGACAGAATTAGAAACAGACTTGAAAGCTTAACATAAATAAATCACCGGGCCAGATAGCTTACACCCGAGAGTCCTTAAGGAACTCAGTCAACTGATAGCCAGACCATTGTTCCTAATTTTTGTGGACAGTTTACTGACAGGAATGGTACCAACTGATTGGAAAAAAATCCAACAAGGCACCAATATTTCAAAAAGATCCGACATATCCCTGGGAACTACAGGCCAGTTAGCCTAACATCAATAGTCTGCAAGCTATTGGACCTAAATAACTTAATGTGGTGGGCAACTACATGGCAAATGAGGTTTAATGTTGAAAAATGTAAAGTAGTTCATTTAGGTGCCAAAAATGTGAATGCATATTACTCACTGGGGTGAGAACCTCTGGGGGAATCTAGGATGGAAAAGGACCTGGGGGTCCTGATAGATGAGAGGCTCAGCAATTGCATGCAATGCCAAGCTGTTGCAAGCAAAGCCAACAGAATATTTGCATGCATTAAAAAGGGGATTCACTCCAGAGATAAGATGGTAATTCTCCCACTCTACAACACCCAGGTCCAGCCACACCTGGAGTATACCAGTATATGGAGGCGCCAGTCCTCAAGAGGGATGTGCTGGAACTGGAGAGAGTCCAGAGAAGGGCAACAAAAATTAATTAGGGGACTGGAGGATCTCAGCTATGGGGAAGAACTACAAGCATTAAACATATTCTCTCTGGAGAGGAGACGCTTGGGATATGATGTCATTGTATAAATAGCGTAATGGTGACCCTAGCGTAGGAAAAAAATGTTTCAGTGAAAGGGAATTTTAAAAGACATGTGACCATTCACTAAAATTGGAAGAGAAGTAGCTTAACCTTAAACTGCATAGAGGGTTCTTTACTGTCAGAGTGGTAAGGATGTGGAATTATCTTCCACAAGCAGTGGTATCAGCGGAGAGCATCGATAATTTCAAAAAACTATTAAATGGGTAACTTAACGACTACAACATACAGGGGTATACTATGTTCTATTAACATAACAGCACACACAGTTTGGACTGGATGGACTTGTGTCTTTTTTTAACATTACCAACTATATAACATAGCACAATTTGCATGGTACATTTTCATTATCCCACTGGAATTTGTCTGTGCCACGAAAGGGCTAGTTGCTTGTGTTCGCCCTCAAACCAAAAGTTCCAAGTCCCATCCCATCCCATACTGAGAAAACAGTATCTATCACTAGTGGCTATATCAGGCTCTTGCGATAATTGCAAGTGAATCCGGCAGGCTGGTTGTACCCAAGTTGATCAATCAACTTGGTAAATTCAGCCTGCCCATTAACGGTTCGAATCTTGGCCGATTCCTGCTGTTTTAATTACATTTAAACTTGCTGTTTTATCATTTTGGTAATGTCTACTCCTGCACCAGTTAGGCCATATTTTATATCTAATATTATGGGAGTTGCCACAACTTGCAACTTGCCATAGAGTTAAAAACAACTGTGTTGTAAATCTGGCATTACAGTATGCAACTCTGGCCACATGACAATGTGAATGATTCAAAAGGCAATCTCTAGAGACCTTATTACTGTGAATCCTACGCTACAATTTTGTATGTATGAAAACATATGCATTGCTTTTTTCTTCTCAAAACATCAGGAAGGCAAAATGAATGAATTACAACTACTGACTGAATATGGAGAATGCCAGCCTATTCTTAAAGAAATAAGTACAAAAGATGACAGCATGCATCTTTAGTGCTAGCACTCTGTCACTGTGCGAAGAGGCAGTTTGAGCATAGCTTAGTATTTAAGGAGTCCCTGACCAGATGTGAGATACTAACTGGCAGGATTGTGAACATGTCACCTTGATGAAATATGCCCCAGGGTTGATGACTGGTATGGAGAAAACAAACTTGTTTCCTTAAAATCTTATTAAGTTCTGTTTTGAGCCCTGGGGCCCAGAGGCTTTATAGAGTTTTATCTGGGAATAAGCTTCCAGTCCCAGATCTACATCTCACCAGGAGGTCAGACCTAAGTATTAGTCAACTGGGTTCAGGTCTTTTTGTATGTGAGCTAACTAAAGCTGGTCATAGCCTGCTGACACCACTGTATTTGACAAAAGTCTATAGTTCAATCAACATTTTTGGTTGAACAGCATCTGCATCCAGTCAAATGCAGGCACTGTATGGGAATTCTGACAGATGGAGGTGCTTATTATCAGAACACAATAGCCCCGTTGGGGGATTTCTCCATCTGTCCATTTGCACGGATGGAGGAATCTGTTAGATTTCTTTTGTTCAATCCACAGCCTGAGCAAAATAAATATTTATATGTATGGCCAGCTCAGGGATCAGGACTTCACCCCCTGGAGACCATCATGCTGCAAGGGAGCAGCAGGTATATACAGGTGTACAAAAATGGGTCTGTGTTCTGGCCTGAGAGACAAGCTTTCTGACCAGGCTGTTTTCTGAGAGAAACAATGGTATCTGTGCTGACACAGACAAACATAGCCAGGAGGCTGAAGAGATTTATGTTTGTTTTATTTTATGAGAGAGACCACTACAAGGGAAACCCCTTACCAAGAGGTTTAAGAGATTTATGATGTTTAAAATGATGTCAGAGATCACTGGACGACGTTGACAACTGGAATAGGTTCTTGAAAGCCCTGCCCTTAAGCCGGAACCCTCACACTATCCTATCAGAGTTTTCTATTTTTTTAAAGGGAAATATGGTACATTGCATGCTTCCTCATTCTAACAACCGCTGCTTGCTTCTATCTTTTAAATTGGTCTTGATGGAAGTAGAGACAGGAAAAGAAACAATATTCTTTTCCTTCCTCTGTTGAATTTTTTTGTATCACTAATGCAGCAATCAGATGAAGGGGTCCTGTGAGGCTCGTAAAAGTTGCTTTCTGCTGTAATGATGTGATCGCTGAATAAAGTTTTGGACCTGGTGTGGAGATCCATGGTGTGCTGGTGACATTCTCTAGCTATGTCCTTGTAAGTGTCCCTCTCATGTTGTCTTCGGTAGGCAGCTTCTTGTGGGTGGGCCTGCTGGGTCCCTCCCACAGCTCTGCTATCTGCACAGCCCAGTGATGATGTCACTGCTACTTTTACAAAGTAATAACAGAGTTTGCAGAAGAATTTGTAATTGTATTTTTATTGGGTTATCAAATATCATGTACAAAATTGTATCGTAATGTACAATACACTATTAATGAAAGTGTAATATTAACATATATAATAACAGATAAGGAACAGAATAGAAAATAACAGGAACAGGTGAATAATGTCCACAGATATCGGACACAGGTGCGAATTGTATCGCTTCCCCATGATACACAAAATAAGCAACTTTTAGGTAGATAATCAAAACCTCAATAACAGTCACAACAATATAACGGACATGGATTTTTATGGAGGGTGTAGATTAAGCAATAGAAAATCTAAGAAGGCATCAAATGATGTGTACAGAAATTAGAGAGAAATGGAGTCATATGGACACCACCGATGCAGAGTTAATACAATTTTAGGGCGTGATCTGTGACACAGAAGTCCCGTAACCCGATAGTTCCCATGGCTCCCATATTTTATTAAATCCTCCTAATTTCAGCCACCAGGTGTAAAAATCTGGACCATGAGGGAGGCGTACTGGATAACCAGGACAATGGGATAAGCTCCTTAGTGGCTAGCAAAATATAGGATATTAGCCGGTTTGCCTTTTTGGATACACCTGGAAAAAGAAGGCCCAACAGACAATTTAAAGGATTCATTGGAAGGGACACCCCAACTACCTTTTGTATAAGTAGATGCACATTACGCCAAAAGGGTTGCATCAGAGAGCATTGCCAAAAGATATGAAATAGAGAACCTATGTCAGTCCCACACCGCCCACAGCACGGCGAGACTGAGGGCTCATATTTATGGATTACATCAGGGGTTCTATACCAAAACATGATAATCTTAATTGGAAGTCTCCCTCTAAGTTACACATCTGGAGGATTTAAACATAGAGGACCAAATCCTGTCCCACATCTGTATTGTGACAGGACATCCCACCAAATGAGACCATTTGCTCATATAGTGATGCATTGTCTCCATGAGAGGAGTCGACTCATGGAGGATACGGTAGATATATGAAATTAAATGTAGTTGATGAGGGTCCTGAGCACATAAGTATTCAAAGGTGGTTGGCTTGTCTAGGATCAGGGTTGGGGATTTAGAGTGGAAGAAGTGTCTAACCTGCAGATAGAAATGGAAAAGGCGAGATGGTATATAAAATTTCTCGCATAAAGTATTGAAAGTGTGTATTCTCCTCGTGATGGGATGGACCAGGTTCCGGAGCTGAAAAAGAGGTGCATTAAGCCATGAAAAGACCCTACCCAGAGACATACTATCTGGTATGAGTGGGTTAAATAGCACATTCACAAGAGGAGAACAGGAGGAGGCGAGGGAGTAATGTTTGAGACACCGACGCCAAATGGTTAAAGTAAATGTCATTGGACCAGTGCACTGATGTTTATAGATGGGATCCAGGGAGGGGGAGGCTCCCCAAACCAAGGAACATGGGTGAACCGGATATAGCACACTCTTTTCAATGGTGGCCCATTGATTTGGTGCGTGTAAAGAGGACCATGAAGTAATAGTCCTTAAGTGTGTAGCGTAGTAATATTTGATAATGTCCAGGGTTCCCAAACCCCCCCTGGATCTAAGAGAAAATACCACTGAGCTTGCTATGCGATGGGTCTTGCCATTCCATATACATTTTAAAAAGTTCCTTTGGAGTGCTTTTAGTTGTGGGGTAGGCAAGGCCACTGGCAGTGTTTCAAAGTGGTACAGCAGTCTGGGTAAGATAGACATTTTTAAGACATTAATCCTACCTAACAGAGAAAGGGGATATTTGGTCCAGGTCGACAGAGATTTATTTATGTCCAATATCAGAGGAGGGAAATTAGTAGTATAAAGGGAGGCGTAGGAAGGGGTAATTAGGACACCCAAGTATTTGAGAGAGGAATAACACCATTTATAAGGGTATGATTCCTTAAGTTGAGATAATAGGGATGATAGAATGTGTATAGGAAGGGCTTCAGTTTTGGAAGTGTTAACTTTGTATCCAGAGATGGCACTAAAGGAGGTCAGTATTTTATGTAGCGAGGGAAAAGATATCAACGGGTTGGTAATAGTAAGCAGAATGTCATCTGCAAATAGTGACAGCTTGCATTCCACCTGTCTCATCACCACCCCACGTATATCTGGGTGAGTGCGGATGGACTCAGCTAGGGGCTCCAAACATAAGATAAAAAGCAGTGGCGATAAGGGACACCCCTGCCGAGTTCCATTTGTCATGGGGAAGCCAGGCGACAAGAAGGACAACATCTGCACTTGTGTTGTGACAGATGAATATAGGGCCTCTAAAGTTTTTAAAAAAGGACCGCTAAAGCCATATATTTTTAAAGTGGCAAACATATAAGGCCAGCTCAGCCTGTCAAAGGCCTTCTGTGCGTCTAAACTCAAAATCAATGCCGAACGAGAGGATCTATCTAGAAGGTCTATGAGATCTATTGTACGTCGAGTGTTGACCCCGCATGCCTACCAGGCACAAAGCCCACCTGGTCCCTGTGGATCAATTTGGCCATAAACTTGGATAATCTGGATGCAAGGATTTTGGTAAATATTTTATAGTCTGAATTTAGAAGGGCTATGGGTCTGTAGTTATCTGGGATAGAGGGGTCCTTTCCAGGCTTTGGGATAACTGAAAAGAATGAGTGAGAAAAATGTGGATGTGGGGGAGTGCCTGTAAGGAGGGAATCATATAGGGTTAACATGTGTGGAGACAAAATATCAAAAAAAGATTTATAGTAAGAATAAGGCAAGCCATCAGGGCCAGGTGACTTATGCAAAGGGAGGCTTTTAATTATAGCTAGGAGTTCCTTAGCCAATACTGCTACATTCAAACTCTCTAAGTCTGCTGTAGATAATTTCGGGAGCTTTAAATTAGAGAAAAAAGACTCAAATTTTTCTCGGGTGAAATTAAAGTGATTTTCCGGAGTCAGTACAATTATACAGATTGCTGTAGAATTTGCCAAAAATTTTAGACATCTCACGGGGGCAATGTGTTCTAGATCCATCCGTCTGCTGAAGAAAGTCAGGTAATGAGTTAAACGGTTGTGGACATAGTTTATGAACTAGCATCCTATGAGGCTTATTAGAGTATTCGTAAAATTTTTGTTTCGTCCAGAGTATGGATCTGGCTGTTCTGTCAAGCTTTGTTGATTTAATTTGTTCTCTGAGGGAGATGACTCTGTGTAATTTCAGCACCATGGGGGCACTCAAAAGCTCCTGCTCTGCAATTATTAGGGCAGACATCAAAGACTGTGTAAGACTATCTCTATCCCTCTTCAACCGAGAGCTTTCAGCTATACATGCACCACGAAATACAGCCTTGTGTGCTTCCCACAGTGTACAGAACTAGGATAGGATTTGGTATAGGTCTGAGAAAGCATAAGATCTAAGGTAATGGGTGCATGGTCTGACCATGTAATGGGGGATATATCCGACTCAACCACATATGGAATGAGTGGAGCCGAAATTAAAAAAATGGTCAAGGCATGAGTACATTTTATGAGCTGGTGAGTAAAACGTAAAACGTAAAATGTTTAGTGGAGGGGTGTTTTATCCTCCATGAGTCGAAAAGCCGATGTGACCTGAAACATCTACGAAAGGCATTTGCTTGGGACATAATCTTTTTGGATGGTACAGTACTAAAGAGGGTTCGTCTATCTCTAGTGGGTGACATGACCAGATTAAAATCCCCACCGATGATCATAAAAGGTTGTGGGCGGTATTGAGGGGCATCAAAAAGTTTGTTGAGAAATACAATCTGGCCTGTATTTGGGGCGCATAAATTAACCAGGGTAAAAGAGGCAGACATATATTCACATTCTAAGATGAGAAATCTCCCATGAGGATCTATGTGAGACTTCTTGATCTTAACAGGACAAGACTTTCTAAACAGTATTGCCACTCCCGCTTTGCCCGTGTAATCAGAGGCAAGGAAGGAAGTGGGGTAGAATTTTGAGGCAAATTTAAATGATCCTCCCGCCCGGAAGTGGGTTTCCTGAATCATTATCACGTCTGCGCCCGAGGCTCTAAAATCTTTCATGGCCATCCAGCGCTTACTGATGGAACCCAAGCCCTTCACATTATATGACTAAATTCTCAGAGTCATGGTTGTGTTCTATTTAGATAGGCTCGCGTAGGGGTAGTAGGTGAGAAAGACATTAAAATATTAGTAACATAAGAATATGCATAATGCAGTTTGCGGATATTATAGATAACAATCGCTTCTCTACATCTGAATGTTAAATAACATACTTTGTGTTTTGAATTGAGGGAACAGTGACAATGCAATCTCAATCTATGAAACAAATCCATAGACATGGACCGAAAAGTGAAAAAAGAAAACCAAAAAAGAAAATCAAAAGAAAAAAGGAAAAAAAAGACTCAAATCTCTGAAAGCCTGAGAAAAAACTGTGTCTCAGGCAGCCCTGGGCATAGTCCAGGGCTTTATAGGGGCATGCACGGACTTCCATCTGGAGACTCTGGGTGGAGAGATGGGAGGGGCCAGCAGCTCACCTTATGAACTCGATAGCAAGAAAAAGAAAATAAAAAATCTGACATTGGAAAACCTGTTCACTATAGTAAAAAAAATCAGCAAATAAACAGGAAAATTTGTTGCTTAAGGTAATAAAACCTCTAATGGAAACACCCCATGGGATGGGAAAGAATTCTACCCCGAATAGGGAACAGGGTAGACACAAAACTTTATGAACCAAAAACAGCAGCATCGTTTCATCTAACAATCAAGATAAAGCAGTGCAGCGCTTAAAAAACAAATGCATATATAAAAACATATGAGGCAGAGTCACAAATTATATCTTGAACCGAGAGAATGAGTAATTGTCCACTAGCAGAAAGGAGATTTCTCAGAATGTAAAAAAGAGTGCAGTGATAAGATAAACTTGACATTCGTGTATCAACACCACTGTGTTCCACCACCAGGAGTAGAGGCCGCTCACCTTATTGAGTAGACCTTCTGCGCTAACAGATAGGTCACTCATGCAGTCCCTTCCACAGGGTAATAATAGAGATTAAAAGGGCTGGCCACATATATTTTCCCAGGACTTGGAGTATCCAAATATCTCATCGGCAGGTATAAATCATGTTAAAACAAAATAACAGGACATAGTGCTCTCCATATGATTCAATGCGAAGCGTCCCTTGTTCTCAGAAATATGGAGCATATAGCCCTTTTCCACTCTTTATTGTTTCATCTAAAACTTGACGAAACAGAGATGCAAAGGTTAGTGAAGTATGGATCCATGAAGGAACGTTCAGAGTGGAGTTCAAGGAGGTTGCTTAGAGGAACGCAGACGTTGAGGATTAGAGAGATGTTTCTTGGACTTGCCCTTAACAGGGGTCCAGATGCAGCTAGGTGTGTTTGGAGGTATACGGACCTGGGTGGCAGGAGGGATCATATCTTCTTCCGGAAGAGGAGGGATACCAAGATTTTTTAGGAAGGCCTCAGCCTCCTGCAGTTCTCGTAGAGTATACTGGGCTCCGTCCTTGGACACAGCTAGGTGGAAAAGAAATCCCCAGTATTATGGGATCTTATGGTGTTGTAAATGAGAAGTAATTGGGCGTAGGTTCCTCTGTTTAGCAAGGGTGATAAGAGAAAGGTCGCTAAAGATCTGCAATTTAGCACCCTTGTACATAATTTGGGATTTGTTACGCGCGGCCAGGGTTAGTGTCTCTTTGCTTTCGAAGTAGTGGAACCTCACCACAACATCTCTGGGTCTAGGTCTGGCAGGAGGCTTGGGGCCCAGAGATTGATGAGCCCTATCCAGGCACCAGTCTATGTCCACAACTGAGGGGGCCAGATTGTTAAAAAGACCCAGAAGATAGGCACATTGGTCAGAGTCTCCCACCGTCTCCGGGATTCCTCTGAAACGCAAGTTCTGTCTTCTCTCCCTGTTCTCCAAGTCCTTTTGTTGTAGTTGTAGTTGAGAAACTGAGAGGCATAAGTTGTGATTTTCTTCCTCAATGGCCTGTACGTAATTTATCATCTCATCAAATTTATTTTCAAGGGTGTCTGTGCATTCCCCAATTTGGGTTATTTCCCCTCTCAGTTCGCCGGCCAATTTGCTCACCTCTGCCTAGACATTATACGCGATTTGCTAAAGTAAAAGCTGTAGTTTAGTGTCTAGGATGTCAGGGGTAAGAGTCTCATGTGAAGGTGATGAATTGAGAGCTTGACTCTGAGAGTTAGTTAATGGGGGATTTTCTGCATCTTCCATGTCTAGGGATGGATCCAACATGGCGAAAGGATTCACGGAGGAGTTCGAGAATACAGATTGTGGCCTGGTAACAAAACGCTCTATGTTTAGTCCTTCACGTGACCCAAACTGTGGCTTATAGTAATGTTGCTGTCGGCCAACTTTGCCCATTAGGTGTGCAGAGAGTTTAGAGATCAAACAGGCTTACCTCCGTATCTATATGTAGCTAAAATAGCATCTCGGAGGTCTCGGTGAGCAGATAATGGCCCTGAATTTACTCAAACAGCATCCTCCATGTAAATAGTGATAGTGGCTCTGTTAACTTAGCAGGGCTACCAGTCAGCGGCCCCATAAACTCTTATTGCAATTAAAAGAGGTGAATGACAGTCTTTATGAGCCTCAGAACCTTTTGGGAGGCCAGTTACCAGAAAGAGCTGAGGGAGTTCCGTTAGGGGGTATTTTGGAGCAGCAAGATGGCTGCCGACTTCCAGATGTAGGCCAAAGCCGCGGCCTTTCCCACGGTGCGGCCGCCGGGCGAAAGGAAGCCCCGTTGGGAAGGCCAGAAACTCCCCCTGCTGCAGATAGGTGATGGCTCCCAAGGGATCACACACTTAGGGAGGTAGGGTCACAGGAGATTGCGTGTGGTAACTCACTGTGTCCCGGGTTGCGATCCGTAACCGAGTCTATAGGCCTCAACGCGGCGGCAGGTCGTGGGCAGCAGGAGTCTATGGCAGACTTAGGTTTGTACTTTCCTTTGGCTGAAAGTTAGCCCCGCAACCTCCGGAGGCAGGTCGATTCGTGGGCTCGGTCATAACACTCGTTCTCTGCGCAGAACGCGGCCGTAGGACGCAGAAGGCACCGTATGCCTTGTAGGCCCCAAGATGGCACGGGCCATCGCGCTGTAAGATGATTTACAGGCTCAGACCCGCCTTGCCAAAAGTCTTGTTAACCCCCTAGACAAGGGCAGGGGAGGTTCCAGGGTCAAGACAAGCGGTCTAGAGGTAGACTAGGGCAGAGGGAGGCAGTGGATGGTAGTCGATCCTGCAGTGTATGCGAGGAGCTCAGGATCAACACGTCCTCCCAGTTTCCCGTCCAGGACTTGCCCCCTTGCAGAAGAATTTGATGAACACAAAGGGAAATGTTTTTGTCCTTTGTGAATGTTGAAGAATATATTTAAAAAAAAATGTTTAGATCCAGCGGTAGAAAGAATAGGGAGACTAATAAGGAAAAGGTGTATCACAATTTTTTAATTAAAGCTTCATACTGCCACCTCAAAACCTGCTTACTTATGCATTCACCATGGGCACCTAATGGTAAATACAGACCTAAATATAGACAGACAGACTTTGAGGAATCAAGGGCTGCAGCAGTGGTGGTCAGTGCTACCATAGCAGCAAATATGCTGGCGGCTTGCTCTGGGACATAAGAAAAGAAATACAGAAGGAGTGGAAGAAGAAGACAAGGCTGATATATTGAATGGGCTCCTACTAGACCTACGTATGTGTAGCACCCTCCCAGATAGGCTGCTAGGTTTGGTTAGGCAAATTTAGCTCTGTGGCTCTCCTGTAATCAGCAGAGCACATTGTGATTGCTTTGGGCTGCTTTGAAATCTGCAGGCTGTGAGTATGATTGCTTCCCCCAACTTCTGGAAGTTTCCAAAATGTAGTGGGTGGGAGAGTCAAATGAGCAGCCTGACTATTTATGCAACTTCAGCCAATCCCTGGGGAGGTGTGCCCAGATCGTGATTGGGGGGGGTATAAATAATTTGGAGCCTTAGAAAGCAGGTTCTTCCCCAGAAGCAGAGGTTCCCAGCCAGAAGGGCAATTGCCTTCCTCCCTGTCCCATCAAGGTCCCAGCTGTGCATAGCTGGAGGCCTATTCGGCTGCTAAATCTTTGAGAGCTGGAGGGTTTTCTCTGAGGATCCAGTCTGGATCCAGTCCTGCTGAGGAAACTGTCTTTTGGAGTCTGGAGGGAGATATCCAAGTCCCAGAGACACTGTAAGCACAGACCTGAGATAGGGATCCTAGTGACTGTTGCTGCTGTTAAACCCTGGTGCACTAAGTTTAAGGTTTGCTTGTCCTGGGACATTGCTAAGGGTATCCCAGGGCTGTCCACTTTATGTCCTCAAAGGACTGTGTTAACAAGTAGCTGCAAAGGGAAGAATGTCCTTACATTCCTAGTCAGTGTTCTGGAGTATCTCACAGCTTCCTTAAGCACTATCCAAGTTACTCTGCCTTAAACTTTAAAAAGGCAACCCCTAGACTGTTTACTGAGCCAGAGGAGTGGATGTTGCTGTTTGCTGGCTGCCATTGCAGAAAAGGAAAGGAACCTGGGACACAACTAAGTGGCCCTTTCAGGGGTAAGTGCTACATATATTTGGTTGTCAAGGCACATAGTACTAAAGTAGTACACAGGCTACATGGAGCAGTCAAAAGCTCCTGCAGTCAATAGTTACAAAACAAACCTCAACATAGTATATGAAATATTGGGCTGAAGTCTTAAATTATAATATTATGGCCATGTGATAGCCATAGCCAAGTGACAAATGTGTCTACATCACCATTATACTGTGGTATCAGAAACTTCCACAACGATATACAGTATGCGGAAATTCCCTACATTTTTTACCAAAACCTGGAGGCAGGCAGCTTTGGCCCAACTATACATGACTTAAGTATTGCAGGCTCTACACGTTTACCAACACCCCAAAGCTACAATTTAAGTTCTTTGAAGGCCATTTTTTTCATCAAACAAGCTGTATCTGCCACAAACAGCCATGTCAGGGCCCTAGCTGCCATTGATCCACCTAGGGGTCAATTAACTGCCTAGATACAGCTTGATAACCACTACCCTGTTACCAACATAACCTATATTTTGGAACCCACCAACCCATCATTTTCCAAAGGTTACCAACAAGCACCACCTTCAAAGATCCTAAGGCCTTTTCCCAGCTCCTATGACAGTTGAAACAACAGAAAAATTAGCATATGGCGTAAAGCGATGCTGTGATTCAAAAAGATTAGCAAATGGATGCAAAGAAAAAAAGAAAAGTAAAATGAAGAAAAAACTAAAATATTGCGGGAAGAAAAGTGGGATTACAAGAGGGAGGGCAGGAAAATTTATCCTATGATGACAAAGCCCTGATTGATTTGCAGACAAGACTTTCTACTATCCAGCTTGCCTATATCCCACAGAGCGTAACTCCACCTTTCCAACCAAATGATTGCCTTCTCCCTTTTCTAACATAAGCATACTTTAACTTTGCTATGACCTTTTTTTGCTTTGAATCCCCAGAAGTATCTGCACCATGCGATCCTGTGTGGCTACCTCACTGTTGTGTACAAATCAATTGCTCAGTATTTCTAGGCAGGAAATAAAATATTGATTTGTATGATCAGTTGTTAAACAAATAAGGATTTACACTTCCTAATTATGCATGATTGCATGCTTTCATAGAGGTTGAATTATACAGTGTTAACATACAGTAATGAGGAAAGAAGCAATTTTAACATTCATTCATAAATTTGCATAGGTTTTAAGATGTATTATTACGCCAGAGAGTACTAAAATCATATCAAATAAGCTGGGTTAGCTATAATAAATATTCATATATTGCACAAATTCACATTTATCTTTTTAGTGGGATTATAATGTCACCAGTGTTAAATGCTCATTACCTTACACATCAGTATAATAATAATATCTTATTTCAGAACTAATCTTCTAGGTGCTACACTTATTCTCTCTGCAGTACTCTGTTAGATGTAAGGATTAGAATGTCTGCTAATCTTTTTAGAAGTGTGTACTTACAAAAACCTCTCTATGAATACATCCAATTTCTACATTGTGTGCGTCTCTTTAGGGTATTGTCCTACAAAAATGTGGCCATGTGGTGGTGAGTTGTATAATCCCGCATAGTAGGTAAAAGAGATACACCATGAACTTTTTTCTTGCACTCTCAGTTTAGGAATTGACTTGAATGGATGTGAGCCCAGCTGGACATAATTGTCATAAATGCCAGCTAGTGACTTAAAGATGACCAGTATTTTGTCCCTGCTACACCTGGTGTTTTCCTGTGTGTAGCTTGACATGCAGCCAAACCCTCCTATTCTTCAATAAGCCAGACTGATGTCATTTTGAAGCTTTTTTAACAAAACAGGATGGGTGAAACTATTGAGAAAAAACAAATATAATCACTATATGCAAAAACAATGAATAGGCTAGGCAGTAGATGGTGGTAAGTAGGGATGAGCCGAACACTCATTGGTTCAGTTCGCATCCAGAACACGCGAACAGGCAAAAAATTTGTTCGAACACGCCAACACCGTTAAAGTCTATGGGGCACAAACTTGAATAATCAAAAGTGCTCATTTTAAAGGCTTATTTGCAAGTTATTGTCATAAAAAGTGTTTGGGGACCCAGGTCCTGCCCCAGGGGACATGTATCAGTGCAAAAAAAAGTTTTAAAAACTGTCTTTTTTTTCTGGAGCAGTGATTTTAATAAAGCTTAAAGTGAAACAATAAAAGTGAAATATTCCTTTGAATTTCGTACCTGGGGGGTGTCTATAGTATGCCTGTAAAGTGGCGCTTTTTTCCATGTTTAGAATAGTCTGACATCAAAATGACATTTCTAAAGGGAAAAAAAAAGTCATGAAGTAATAGCGGTGTCGGCTATAGTGAATTGTCTATGGGAGAAATCAAAAGTGCTAATTTTAAGGGTTAATATGCAAGTTATTGTCATAAAAAGTGTTTGGGGACCTGGGTCCTGCCCCAGGGGACATGTATCAATGCAAAAGAAAGTTTTAAAAACGGCCGTTTTTTCGGGAGCAAAATGACCTTTCTAAAGGGAAAAAAAGTCATGAAGTAATAGCAGTGTCGGCTATAGTGAATTGTCTATGGGAGAAATCAAAAGTGCCAATTTTAAGGGTTAATATGCAAGTTATTGTCATAAAAAGTGTTTGGGAACCTGGGTCCTGCCCCAGGGGACATGTATAGGTGCAAAAAAAAGTTTTAAAAATGGCCATTTTTTCGGGAGCAGTGATTTTAATAATGCTTAAAGTGAAACAATAAAAGTGTAATATTCCTTTAAATTTCGTACCTGGGGGGTGTCTATAGTATGCCTGTAAAGGGGCGCATGTTTCCCGTATTTAGAACAGTCTGACAGCAAAATGTCATTTCTAAAGGAAAAAAGGTCATTTAAAACTACTCACGGCCTTAATGAATTGTCGGTCCGACAATACACATAAAAGTTCATTGATAAAAACGGCATGGAATTTCCCCATAGGGGAACCCCGAACCAAAATTAAAAATAAAAAATGGCGTGGGGGTCCCCCTCAAAATCCATATCCAATCCAAAATCCAGATTTTAGGGGAACCCCGGGCCAAAATTTTAAAAAAGTGACTTGGGGTCCCCCCAAAAATCGATACCAGACCCTTTTTTGAGCACGCAACCTGGCAGGATGCAGGAAAAGAGGGGGGACGAGAGAGCACCCCCCCTCCTGAACCGTACCAGGCCACATGGCCTCAACATTGGGAGGGTGCTTTGGGGTAGCTATGGGTAAGCACTTGGTGTAAGTGCGAAACGCGTCAGATTTTTTGTACCACCCCACAGTCGTGTTTTGTGTACCAGATGATCCTGTATTTTGAATAAAAAGACGGATTTATCCATTCCAGTGTGCGGCTGTCCAGGCTTTCTTGTTCTCTTCTACTTGCACCAGCATTTAGCCAGCACCTGGGGCTCTTCTCTTTCTGGAGGTAATGAGACACTAGCACTCTGGTTTAAGCCCCTCTTTGAGCGGAGGATCCCACATCACCTTGTCCCCATGTTGATGGGGAGAAGGGCCTCATCCCCACAACCCTTGCCTGGTGGTTGTGGGGGGCTGCGGGCAGGGGGCTTATCGGAATCTGGAAGCCCCCTTTAACAAGGGGACCCCCAGATCCCGGCCCCCGTGTGAATTGGTAATGGCCTACTATTTCACAAAAAAGTGTCAAAAAGGTTAAAAAACTCAAGAGACGGTTTTTGATAAGTCCTTTATTAATTTCTTCTTCTTTCATCTTCTTTCTTCTGATCTTCCTTCGATGTTCTTCTTCTTCCTCCATCTTCTTCTTCTCCATCTTCTTCTTCCTCCGCTCTTCTCGTCCCGCATCTTCCTCCTGCTTCTTCTCCGCTCCGACAACACGATGCGCCTCAGTGGGAGTCTTCCGCCGTGTGATGCTTCGGTTCTTCTGACACTTCTTATATAACAGAGGTCGGGGCCACCTGGTGACCCTGCCCTCCTCTGACGCACAGAGACTTCGGGGGGACTTCCCTTTGGCCATAGGGTACTGCCCTTAAAGTCCCCGTTTTTTTAAAAATTTTGGTTCGAGGTTCCCCTGTGGGAAAATCCCATGCCGTTTTTATCAATGAACTTTTATGTGTATTGTCGGACCGACAATTTATTATTATTAAATGACTTTTTTTCCTTTACAAATGTCATTTTGCTGTCAGACTGTTCTAAATACGGGAAACACGCGCCTCTTTACAGGCATACTATAGACACCCCCCACGTACGAAATTTAAAGGAATATTACACTTTTATTGTTTTACTTTAAACATTATTAAAATCACTGCTCCCAAAAAACGGACGTTTTTAAAACTTTTTTTTCCATTGGTACATGTCCCCTAGGGCAGGACTCGGGTCCCCAAACACTTTTTATGACAATAACTTGCATATTAACCCTTAAAATTAGCACTTTTTAATTCTCCCATAGACAAGTCACTATAGCTGACACTTTAAGCTTTATTAAAATCACTGCTCCCGGAAAGAAAAAGGCCATTTTTAAAACTTTTTTTTGCACTGATACATGTCCCCTGGGGCAGGACCCGGGTCCCCAAACACTTTTCATGACAATAACTTGCATATTAACCGTTAAAATTAGCACTTTTGATTTCTCCCATAGACAATTCATTTTAGCCGACACTTTAAGCTTTATTAAAATCACTGCTCCCGGAAAAAAAAAGGCCATTTTTAAAACTTTTTTTTGCATTGATACATGTCCCCTGGGGCAGGACCCAGGTCCCCAAACACTTTATAACACATATAAGCCTTTAAAATGACTGTTAAAGGGTGTTCCGCGGCTTTCGAATTTGCCACGAACACCCCAAATTGTTCGTTGTTCGGCGAACTGGCGAACAGCCAATGTTCGAGTTGAACTCATGTTCGACCCGAACATAAAGCTCATCACTAGTGATAAGTTATTCTCACCAGCGATGCTGCATTTAGGGGATGCAAGTTTTAGTTCAACATGTGTTCTAATAGCTGGTTCCTTCTTTCAGTCTCTAAGATGGAGTCTGAGTTTTCAAGATACACCTGTTTCTTTTCCTTAGACTAAAGAATGAAGAGAACTTTTGTAAAAAGTGAACAGTTTCATGTTTCTGCAAAACTGTAAATTTATTATAGGCTCCATCTTGTGGTAAAATCTGATATTGCAGGCTAGAGATGGGCCGAACACCACCCTGTTCGATTTGTACCGGAACTCTCGAACATAGCAAAAGTTCGGACCCGAACCGTAAACCCTATTAACCACTTGCTGCCCGCCCACCTTCATATGACGGCGGGGCAGTGCAGCTGTTATCCTAGGCCGCCGTCATATGACGTGATGACCTTCCAGGCCCCCCAGGGGGCGCGTGTGCATGCCCGCTGTGTCACTGGGCGCGATGTCAGTCTGGCACCCGTGATTGCCCGGTAACTGAGCAGGATCATGGATCTGTGTATGTAAACACACAGATCCACGTCCCGTCAGGTGAGAGGAGACCGATGGTGTGTTCCTTGTACAGAGGAACACCGATCGGTCTCCTCCCCTTGTGAGTCCCCTCCCCCTACAGTTAGAATCACTTCCTAGGAACATAATTAACCCCTACAGCGCCCCCTCCTCGTTAACCCCTTCATTGCCAGTCACATTTATACAGTAGTCAATGCATTTTTATCGCTGTATAAATGTGAATGGTTCCAAAAATGTGTCAAAAGTGTCCGATGTGTCCGCCACAATATCGCAGTCACGATAAAAATCGCAATAAAAACAAATAAATAATAAAAATGCTATAACCCTATCTCCTTATTTTATAGATGCTATAACTTTTGCGCAAACCAATAAATATAGGCTTATTGCGATATTTTTTACCAAAAATATGTAGAAGAATACATATCGGCCTAAACTGAGAAAAAAATTTGTTTAAAAAAAAATAAAAAATTTGGATATTTATTATAGCAAAAAGTAGAAAATATTGTGTTTTTTTCAAACTTGTCACTCTTCTTTTGTTTAAAGCGCAAGCAATAAAAACCGCAGAGGTGATCAAATACCACCAAAAGAAAGCTCTATTAGTGGGAAAAAAATGATAAAAATGTAATTTTGGTACAAAATGCCCTGTATGGAAGTGGTTAAAGTCTATAGGACCCGAACTTGAAAAATCAAAAGTGCCCATTTTGAAGACTTTTATGAAAGTAATTGGCCATAGAAAGGGTATGGGGATCCGGGTACTGCTCCTGGGGGACATGTGCCAATGCAAACATTTAAAAAAAACAAAGATTGTTTTTTAAAGGAGCAGTGATTTTTATGCTGTTTAAAGTGAAACAATAACAATGAAAAATTAATTTAAATATAGTGCCTGGGGGGTCCTCTTAGTCTGCCTGTAAAGTGGCACATCTGTATCGTGTAGATAACCTGCTGCAGCAAAACTGACATTTATAAAGAAAAGAAAATTAATTTAAATTGATTTTCCCTGCAAGCTTTCTTTATTTAGTAAATAACAGCTTGGGAAGCTAGTCCGTATGATGAGGTCACATTTCAGTGCACTCGGAACAGGATTAGAGGCACCACAGTGAGTTTTTTATGTGAAGAACCAAATTATATTACACTCAGGCCAGGATGAACAGTTTTTTTAGATAAAGTCTGGTGTCTCTTTTGCAGACTTCGGATAGAACTAACAGGTGTGGAAAAATTGGGATTTGGGTGTTGGTGGTACCTTCACACCATAAGCCTACAGAGGTACTCTTTATGAAAGCAAGAATTGGCCTTGCTGTAAAAAATTATAATTATATGCCTCAGTCAAACAGTTGCGGAAAACTTGGTCTTTGGGGGTTGGTGGTGCCGTCACCCTGTAAACTTCTAAAGGCACGCTTAATGAAAGTAAGAATTGGCTTTACTGTAAAAAATGTAAATGTTATGCCCCGGTCAAACAGTTATGGATAATTTGGGCTTTGGGTGTTGGTGGTGCCTTCACCCCATAAACCCTATAGGGGTACTCTCGATGAAAGAAAAAATTGGCCTTGCTGTCAAAAATTTAAATTTGACACCTGTCAGGTACCTGGTTGGAGGCCAAAGTGTTGAGAGGGCTTACTTTGCGAGTAAGTGAAGGTGGTGACAGGGAGCGCTATGCCAAAGAAGCAGAGGTTGCCAGCTGCAACAGTGATAGCAGCTGGATGAGTAGGATGCACTGCTGGGTAGCAGACCCTCAGATTTACCAGATGAGACTTGGTAGAATGGAGAGCTGGAGTCAGGGTCAGGAGCCAGGCCAGTAGTCATACACAGAATATCAGCCAGGGGTAAGGCAGCAAGCAGGGTCAAGAGTAAGCTGGGGTCATACACTGGTAATCAAGCAGCAGCGGAGTCCAAAGAGTCAGCCAAAGGTCATACACGGATCAGCAGGCAGAAGCAGAGTCAATGGAGCAAGCCAAGGGTCAAAGCCAGGAATGGAGACAAGACAGGTCAAAGGCAAGCTGGGTCTGTAACAGGAAATCCAATAACATCAAGAACAGGAACTCAGGAACACACAGAAGAACTGAAGGTCATCCAACAATTAGTGGATCACCCTGCTGGCTTTAAATAGGCCACTGGGTGCCAGAATCTGTCACGCATTGCATGCGCCTTGGTGCACGCATTTGCATTGGCGAATGCCTAGATGCCCCCATTCTGCGATTCCATTGGGCATTAGTGGATGTGCCAGTTCTTCTGTGAACCAATCTCTGGCAACGCCCCTGTCACACAGTTGCGGAAAAATTGTTCTTTGGGTGTTACTGGTGCCTTTATCCTGTAACCTTCTAGAGGTACTCTTGATGAAAGCAAGAATTAGCCTTGCTTGTAAAAAAATTAAATTTGACGTCCCTGTCATACAGTTGCAGAAAAATTGGACTTTGGGTGTTGGTGGTGCCTTTACCCTATAATTTTCTAGAGGTACTCTTCATGAAAGCAAGAATTGGCCTTGCTTTAAAAAAATGAATTAATGATCCTTCTTCTTTATGCCACAAATTCTTGGGTCCTTTTGCAGACTTTGAAGATTTGGGGAGCCCATGCACCACAAGTTTGTGGAATCATGAGAAGCAGAGTCCACAGGTCACTTAGGATTACAGTATCTGGAGCTGCCTCCTCCCAGTCACGTACTACTCCTAAGGGTTCAGGGGATGGAAAACCATCTCTTAAGGTTTGACGTATGTCTTCCTCTGCTTCTATGCCTAGAAAAACTGCCAGAATTCTGTGTTCTGTGTTATTGCAAGAATGGTGTCTGCATAAAGTGGGCCTTGAGAGGAAAGAAAGTTCTCCTCTTTCTCCTGCTGTTCTGGCTCAAGTGCCCTGTCCATACGGTTACAGGGAGTATGCTCCAGCAGGAACACAAGAGGGATTGTGTCACTGATGAATGCATTGTCACGGCTCACCATCCTTGTCGCCTCCTCAAATCGCGACAGTACAGCGCATGCATCCTTTATTAGCAACCATTGGCGTGGGGAAGAAAGCCAAGCTGCCCTGTGCCTATCCTTGTGCCATACTCACACAGGTACTCATTGATGGCTCTCTGCTGCATGTGCAGCCACTGTTGTATTGCCAAAGTTGAGTTCCACCTGATGGGCATGTCACAAATCAGGCGGTTTATGGGCAGGTTGAATTCTCGCTGAATTTCAGTCAACTGAACTCTGGCAGTATATGACCACCTAAAATGGTTACAGACTCTTCTGGCCTGCTTTAGAAGATCTTGCAAACCTAGGTACCTGTTTAAGAAAAGCTGCATCAACAAATTGAGGACATGTGCCTGGCATAGCACATGTGTCAACTCTCCCTATCAAAGGGGCGGACAGAAGGTTAGTACCTTTATTGCCCACCACCATTCTTGGCTCAAGCTTCCGTGGTGTGAACCACCTCTGGGCCTGCCCCTGCACAGCTGAAAGAATATCTGCTCCGGTATGGTTCTTGTCTCCTAAACAGACCTGCTGGAGCACTGAATGGCCTCTTTTAGCCTGACAAGTTGAATGGCCCCTTGAACTCTTAGGGGGTGCTGGTGGTTCATGGACAATCCATCAGAGGAGGGCATGGAGGTGGAGGAGGAGGAGGAGAAGAAGGGGTGAAGCTGACAGATTTAGCATCATGTCCACCAGCTGTATGGAGACGTGATGGCAAAACAAGCTCCAGCACTGAGCCCTGGCATCCTCTCTAGTAGGGATCAGTGCGATGTTCGAGTTGAACGTAAGTCTGACAGTCCCATACGAAACTGTTAGCGGAGAGCAGCATCATTCCAGTTGGTATCAGCACTCCAACATCTGAACTCTGCAACATAGTCCTTTGCTGCTCTGCGACCTTGCTGTAAGGTATGTAGAGCGGCCTCAGAAGTCGCAGACAGCTGGGCATCTTGCATAGCTGAGTCATGGCATCAAAGAAGGTGGTCAGGTTGGTTAGTACTGCTGCTTTCTGTTCAGGGAGGTGGTGTTCCCAGGACTGAGGCTCTGTAGTAGGGAAATTACAAACCCCACCTTGGTAGCCTCTAAGGAGAAGGTGCGTGGCCACAGAGCAAAATAAAGTTTTCAGACGTTGTGGAACGCCCTGAATTTGCTGCGTTCTCCCAAGAATCTTTCAGGTGTAGGAACATGAAGCTCCGGGGGAAGCATCACTACTGCAGGTGGAGAAGGTGCACTGGCTGTGGAGGCAGAGGGATGTGGTGACCCCTGGGTTACAGCAGGAGATGACAGTGCTTGAACACATTCCTCCAAACGGGTATAGCCCTCTTGCAGATTTTTTTACAGCCTGTGTCAGGCCTGCCAGATGTAAACAAAGTTCATCCATAAGAGAGGTTCCTTGCTCGGGCTCAGACATGGCTGTCTGATACTGTCACGTACCTAGCAGATGAGTTTGATATGCAGAGGAAGGCCTCTCTTACACCTCTGACAGCTGGAAAGTAGGTCTGGAGTTCCAGATGACACTGAGGCTGGGAATCAGCAGACTGGAGACAGCAGACTTGGCTGGAGACTGGAGAAGGCTCATGTCAGGAAGCCACACACAGGATGAAGAGGCAGGCAGGCAGAGAGGAGGTTCTAAGGGCTGGAACACAGAAGGGTCAGGTAAGCCCCGTCATACACAGAAAGGTAGTACTGGAACAGATGCAGAGGCAGGAGCAGAGTCACTGGACAAGCAGGGTCAGTAACAGGCAGGCACAGAGGAACCAGAGGATAAGACAGATGCAGAGTCGTGGACAAGCCGGGGTCAGATGAAGGCGGACAGCAAGGGAAGTCAAAGGCGACAAGAACAGATTCAGATAAGCAGGTATCACTCAGGGAATGCTGTAGATCAGACAGCAAAGCTTCAGTGTGTCAGCTGAGTTAAAATAGCCAAACGCAAAACGTGCACCAGCTTGTAAGGGACTACAGTTCCCAGCAAGCCTTTCTTGACACCCAGTGTGCTATGAACAAAATATATCATCCCTGACCATGCTTGCTGGACCATGTGTCAGCAGTAAGGTGGACCTTGTGGCTGACTGCCTTGCACAGTGATGCCAAAACATTACCTTCCATGTAATGGTACAAAGCTGGAATGGCCTTACGTGAAAAGAAATAGCGACAGGGAACCTGCCATTGTGGGTACAGCACATTCTTCAAATTCAAGGAAGGGGGCAGAATCCACCAGATGGAAAGGCAGGAGTTGTAAAGCCAGCTATTTTGATAAGAAAAAACAGAGAAGAGGTTCTCTAAAGAGGGTCAACAAAGAACACTTTTGAAAATACAAACCAGCTTTATTAGTTACCAAAAAGATAAAAACCAAATTGAAAATACAAACAGTGAAAAAGAAGCAATGTGGACAGACGGCTACCACAAACCAATTAAAAAGTTGGACAACAATGTCACAGGGGGTTATAAAAAAGGGCAACTTGAACTGCATTCAGACTTATGTCTGCATGATAGATCTATACCTACCTGCAAAAAACGGCTAATTATTGATTAATTAAATTCGGTTAATCCAGGCAAAACCTTTTGCTTTTTTGGTTCCTAATTTTGGGGTGTTTTTTGCCCTTTCTTTGCCTCGGGGGATCCCACCATTATTGTATAATTATTTGTGATTCAGCAGAGTGATAGACGGCTTAACTACACAAACCGTACACATAAGTATATACATGGCATATATGATTGATCGTGATCTAGATGATGAGATTGATGCGGCCTTCTCTATTGATGGAAAGAGTGAAGAAATAGAGGGGGAATCAACACGTACACTGTTCAAAAATCACAAAAAACTTATGGTTAAATTCTTGAACCGGAAATGGGATATTTCCTCTTTAAAATCACACATCTCTCACAACATCATTCCTAGAGGATTGAGGGAGAGAATTGTTCCTGCCGAACACCTCCACACTCCTAGATTCCTGGAAGTGTGGAAAGAGGAATGTCTTAACAGAGGCCTAGCACTAATGAAAATTATAGTTTCTGAAGAAGAAACGCAACTCCAGGAGATTCAAGGTGAACTGGAGTTAAGTGCAAAGGCCCTGGAACCTTAATAAAAATGAACCTGACTTTGAGAAAAATAATGAGTTTATCAGGAAAGAAATAGAAAGAATACAAAAAAATCTCAAATACACAAAACAAGAAAAATTTAGACAAAACATCACTGATTGGGAGGGGGGAGACATCTTTAACCCTACCTTACCAAATAGAAGTAGATCCTCCTCAAGGCGTCCTAGACACTCACAACGCACTAGAAGGAATAGAACAGGCTCCTCTTCAGACAGTGACCTTGACAAAGAAATCTCTACAAAATCTGTCACTTTTTTAGAGGAACCTCAGGGCAACACAATAGTAGAATGCCCAAAACAATCAATGGAAAAGAGTCACCCCAGAGAAGCAGGAAAGGGAAACATAGAAGGAAGAGGAAGGGACCGAGACATAATTCAGAATCGGCGCAGTGGGAGACCAAGGAGCCAGAAAAGAAGCTGAATGAATCTTCCAGCCCAGCCACAATGGATCTGAGCATAGTTAATCTATCCGATTTTCAGTTGGATTCTAATCATATTAAACTCCTTCAAAAAGGACACTCTTTTTCCCCCACTGCGCCCATGAATGAATTTGAAGTGTTTAAAGACATTAATTTATTCCTTAGAAAAGTCCTTTTTAAACTTTGGCATCATAAAGGTCCTGATAACACATCAACCACTGACCCTAACCTTGATAAGGAGGAAAGAGAAGCTATTGATAACTTAATATCTTTGCTGGAGGAAAACGCTGATAGCGATTCGGAAACGGGTAGCAGTCATCCAATTAGTAGGAAATCCAATTTGAGAATCAAATCCACAAAAATGCCAGCTTTATCTAAACACAAATAAAAATCCAAAAAGAAAGCGCCTCTTAAGTATCAAGGATTTATTCAAATAATAAAAGCATTATAAACACTTACATAAAGGTAGACGATTGGAAGCTTCCATAGAGAACTAATCCCGGTGTTTGTCACTGAAATCCCAATGGTGTGGGGGCTGGATGGATGCCGTGCGGGTGGCCGCGGACCTCCGAAGAGGGGGAGGGGATGGTATCCAGAGAATGACAATGATAGGAACGAATTCTCTATGGATTGCAAACTAATATAAAAAGTAATAGTGTTTAAATTAATTTGTAATGCTGATTACCAATTAATTTAAACACTATTACTTTTTATATTAGTTTGCAATCCATAGAGAATTTGTTCCTATCATTGTCATTCTCTGGATACCATCCCCTCCCCCTCTTCATTTCGATTGGTTCTGATCAGTATCTTTCAGCTATTTAAGCTTCCTGGTTTGCTTCATCCAAAATACACTTGAAAAAGGAGCGCGCATGCCCGTTACGAGCTTCGCGCATGCTCAGAAACGCGTAGTGGTCCCCAGCGAATCTGAACTACCCGAGTGACGTCATTGCCCATGTGACCTGTTGGAACGCGGAAGTGATTCCCTCACTACACCGCATACACAGTCGGCGCTTCTGAGCGGAGGTCCGCGGCCACCCGCACGGCATCCATCCAGCCCCCACACCATTGGGATTTCAGTGACAAACACCGGGATTAGTTCTCTATGGAAGCTGCCAATCGTCTACCTTTATGTAAGTGTTTATAATGCTTTTATTATTTGAATAAATCCTTGATACTTAAGAGGCGCTTTCTTTTTGGATTTTTATGTATACATGGAGAATTGACTTCACTCAACAGGAAGCTGCCCTTGATATCCTGGTTGCACAGATTTCCCTGGCTCCCTTATCCATCCCTATTACGAATGATCTACATATCATAGACTTTCTCTTGGACTAATTTCATGGACCATTGTTACTTAATTTTAATGTTTTTTATTGTTATATGCACGGACTTTAGCGCTGTTACATTATATATTTTATCTATCTAAACACAAATGGCTTCAACTATTCCTAGATCAGGTCAAACATGATCTCAGGAGGGTCAACTGGGAATGGTTGGGATCAAACAATCTAACCAGCCCTGAGAGAAAAGCATTACGTGAATTACAAGAAGCTCCCAACTTGGTGATAAAAAGAAGCGATAAGGGCGGTAATGTGGTCCTATTCAGTGAAAAAATCTATGAGAATGAAGCACTCAGATTGTTGAGTGATATTTCTACCTATAAAAAGTTGACTGGGACCCCTTTTCCAGCCCTAATTGACACTCTGAACACCAAATTAAGACTAGCTATGGAAGCTGGCCTTCTTACAAAAAAAGAATATCTATATCTCAGAGCTGAAGATATCACAATCCCAACCTTCTATATAATCCCCAAACTGCATAAATCTTTAACTAACCCACCAGGGAGACCTATTGTTTCGGCTATTAATGGTCCCCTTGAAAGAGTCGGCAAATTTGTGGATTCGATGATCAAAGATATGGTAACTAAACTATCATCTTTTGTCCGGGACAGTAGAGACATACTCTCTAAACTATCCTGCTTCTTCCTGTCATCAAATGCCCTACTAGTAGAGATAGATGTGGAAAGTCTATATACATCAATCCCCCATGATTGGGGTATTCAAGCCACAAAAACCTTTCTTGATGTTCACTACCCAGCATTGGGTGCCCATAATGAGTTCATCATTGAATTACTTGAATTCATGTTGGGCAACAACTTTTTTCAATTTCGCGGGAGGTTTTATCAACAGGTAAGAGGCACCAGCATGGGTGCCCCCTTGGCCCCCTCTTACGCCTGTCTCCACCTTGGCCTCTGGGAAGAGGAGGTTGTGTACAGGTCCTCGATGTACCTTGACCACTGTGCGCTGTGGTTAAGGTACATCGATGACATGCTCATGATATGGGAGGGTACAGCAGAACAACTTTTGGAATTCTTATCCCAATTAAATATAAATGAAAGAAACATTCATTTAACCTATTCTTATCATACTGATACCCTTCCATTCCTCGATTTACAAATCACTAAAAGTGGAAATCGGGCTGTAACCAGCACTTTCAGAAAGGAAACAGCAGCAAACACCCTCCTCTTAGCACAGAGCCACCATCCGAAATCCCTAATTAAAGGGATACCTACAGGGCAATTTTTAAGGATTAGGCGAAACTGCTCAGAGGAGGAACAATTCAAATTTGAAGCACAAGAGATGTACAACAGGTTCAGGAAAAGAGGGTATTCACATCATTCCCTCAAAAAAGCCAGAAACAATGCATTAGAAAGGAAACGTGAAGACCTCCTATTTACACAAGCAAATACCCAGACACCTGATAAACCAGCACATGATTTTCCTAGAATCATCACTAGGTTTGGTTCACAATGGACCCAAGTCCAGGAGATCCTTAATAGACACTGGCATATACTAAAATCTACACCCCTAATCGCAAATATAATTAGCCCCAGACCATTACTTACAGCTAAAAGGGCACGTAATTTAGGCAATGTTTTGGTCCATTCCGAATACACGAGAACGACTAGCAAAAACTGGCTTTCTGAGAGAAAACCCCCTCCAGGTATGCATGCATGTGGACACTGCAACATATGCAGATACGTGCATCACACTGATGTGTTCCCCAATCCGAGAGGAGGCAAGGATTACAAAATTAAACAGTTTATCAACTGTTCAACGACACGAGTCATATACATGCTCACATGTCCCTGCAATAAAAATTACATAGGAAAAACTAAACGTTAGCTCTGTATTAGGATTGGTGAACACATCAGTCGTATTAAGAATAAGAAAAAGAATAAAAAGATGATGATCGACCCATCCCTCAACACTTCGCCAAATTCCATGACAGTAACCCAAAGGGTCTTACAGTTAAGGGAATTTATGTGCTGAATTTGCACCCTAGAAGAGGCGATTTGGATACCATTCTCCTCCAAAAGGAGAAAATGTGGACGTATTATTTGGACTCCTTAGTCCCCAAAGGGTTGAACACCGAATGTAGCCTACAGCCCTTTCTTGAGAAATAATTCACTTTTTCAATTTCTGAGTAAACTTATAATATAATCATGGTTTGGAATAACTAGTTCCTTCACTCTTTCCATCGCCACTCTCTCTTAGTCATATTACCCCCCCTTCCCCTCCCCCTTTTTTCACCTTAACCAAATCCCCCCCCTTTCCCCCCCTCTCTCTTTCTAACCCTTCCCCTTCATATCCTCTCTCCTTACCCATCGATTGTCATTTCTACTATTTCATCAATATACTTAGAGTGTACGTTGCTTGTTGCTGTCTGCTTTACACAAGAGGAGTTCCTAGTGACATCTAGTGGTTATGAGCAGTGATTGCATCCTATACTTTCTATTTAAGCCTGTCACAATTGTCTCCTCCTTGCTCTGAAGAAACCAGCATCCATTGGCTGGTGAAACGCGTCAAGTATGCAAATAGGGAAACTTGAACTGCATTCAGACTTATGTCTGCATGATAGATCTTTAATTACCTGCAAAAAATGGCCAATTATTGATTAATTAAATTCGGTTGATCCAGGCAAAACCTTTTGCTTTTTTGGTAGCTATTTTGATAAGCTGGAATTTAGACGCTGGCTGCACATGTGCTAAAAAAGCTCACACAGCTGAGCTCTGAGAAGTGGATCAGGAGAAAACAGCTCCACAATTGGATGGCATAGGATGGCTGCTCTCTCCTCTTCCATGATGCCCAACTCTGGAGGACATCCTGCCTCTTTGGGGTTGTTTCTCCCCCTCACTCGCCTCCTCTGCTCTATCTGGCACTCAAGTCACGTCAGTGACCTCATCTTCAGCATTCCCTCCATCCTCATCATCACTGGAGCCAACTTGGCAATACGTTGCAGCTGGGGGTGTTCTCCCTCTCTGTTGGCTCATGTTGGTCCCTTCCTCTATCTCAGAACCAGCATCTGAATTAAGTAATTTCTGTGCATCCTCAAACAGCAAGTAGCTGATATATCAGCTGCCTCCTACATGCATGATGCTGGGGCTGTGGCAGGAGTAGCTGCAGACAAGGAGGCAGAATAAGCTGCTCTGGCAGCTGCAGTAGACTGCACACTAGTGCTAGCTTGAAGGGTCATTGAGAATGAGGAGGATGAGGATGGTTTAGCAAGCCAGTCCACCACCTCCTCTACATTCTGTGGCTGGATAGCACGGGCAACATCACTAAATAGATACAAAGGTGTCCTGCCTGAAGATGGACCATGTCTACTTTTGCCTGTGGACACAGACACTGCTGGCCACTTCACAGTGTCATGGAAACGTCTGCATCTCCATGTTGGACTCCCAGACATGATGGGGGGTTTATTACCAATATTTTATAGATACTGGGAAATGTGTAATTGGATGCACTTTGTGCGCTGAAAAGTGGTATTTGGTGCACTTTAATTTGAGGACTGACGCTGACAGAAATGTAAAAACTATAAAAATAAATAAAAAAAATAAAAAGGGAGGAACCACAAAAAAAGACACAAAAAAACATGCAGCGATCAAACAAAAAAGGGTATACAGCAGCAATGTATACAGCACTAAATGTAATGTAATGTTGTGTTAAACACTGCACTACATTACCACACTACGCTGACACTATTCTCACACACTATACTAACACTAAACTAACACTCTACACTCAGGCAAATGTTATGTAAAGCTGTGTTAAACACTGCACTACACTAATACTTAACGCCCTATATTTCATTGCGTTACTACAATTTTAACGCTATATATTTCAGTGCGTTACATGCCGTTTAATGCAGTGCATTTCTGGGTGTTACTACACGCTTAATGCAGTATATTTCAGTTGCGTTACTGCAAGTTTAACACCATATAGTTCTGTGCGTTACTTCAAGTTTAACGCCGTATATTTAATTGCGTTACTGCAAGTTTAACGCTGTATATTTCATTGTGTAACTGCAAGTTTAACGCTGTATATTTCATTGCGTAACCGCAAGTTTAACGCCATATATTTCTTTGTGTTAATGTAAGTTTAACGCCGTATATCTCATTTCGTTACTGTAAGTTTAACACCATATAGTTCTGTGCGTTACTGCAAGTTTAACACCATATATTTCAGTGCATTACTGCAAGTGTAATGCCATTTAGTTGCGTGAGTTACTGCAAGTTTAATGCCATATAGTTCAGTGTGTTACTGCAAGTTTAACGCCATATATTTCAGTGTGTTACTGCAAGTTTAATGCCATATAGTTCTGTGGGTTACTGCAAGTTTAATGGGGTATATTTCATTGTGTTACTGCAAGTTTAACATCATATTTTTCATTGCATTACTGCAAGTTTAACGACATATATTTCATTGCATTACTGCACGTTTAACAATGTATATTTCATTGCGTTACTGCAAGTTTAACACTGTATATTTCATTGCGTTACTGCAAGTCTAATGCCCTGTACACACGGTCGGACATTGATCGGACATTCCGACAACAAAATCCATGGATTTTTTCCAACGGATGTTGGCTCAAACTTGTCTTGCATACACACGGTCGCACAAAGTTGTCGGAAAATCCGATCATTCTGAACGCGGTGACTTAAAACACGTACGTCGGGACTATAAACGGGCAATAGCCAATAGCTTTAGTCTCTTAATTTATTCTGAGCATGCGTGGCACTTTGTGCGTCGGATTTGTATACACACGATTGGAATTTAACCGAACAGATTTTGTTGTCGGAAAATTTTATAGCCTGCTCTCAAACTTTGTGTGTCGGAAATTCCGACAGAAAAAGTCCAATGGAGCCCACACGCGATTGGAATTTCCAACAACACAATCCGATCACACTTTTTCCGTCAGAAAATCTGACCGTGTGTACAGGGCATAATGCTATATATTTAATTGCCTTACTGCAAGTTTAACGCCATATAGTTCTGTGCGTTACTGCACATTTGATGCAGTATATTGCAGTATATTATAGTGTATCTGTGGAGTGTGTTTGTATAGTGAATAAATTAGAGTGCACAAAAAACACCACTTTCCATTGATTAAAGTGCATCCATGTACACATTTACACATCGTTATTACATTTTGTTAAACAGTACCCCCGCCCCCTCGAACATGTTTGGGAGGACAACAAGGAGAGGAAGTAGTTCCCATAGCACTGTAAGGGGGCCAGCAGCATATGTGTCCACAGGCAAAGGTGGACGTGGTCAGTCCTCAGGCAGTGCATTATTTCCTCTGTTTAGTGATGTTGCCCTTGCTATTCAGCCACAGCATGTAGAGGAGGTGGTGGACTGGCTTATTAAATCGTCCTCATTCTCCTCATCCTCCGTCACCCGAGCAGAGACTAGTGCAAAGTCCCTTGCAGCTGCCAGAGTGGCTAAACTTGCCTCCTTGTCCACAGCTATGCATGCCATAGCCCCAGCATCAGGTATGGAGGAGTCAGCGACGTTATTTGAACACAGTGTCAGCTACTTGCCCCTTGACGATGCACAGCCATTATTCGATTCAGATGTTGGTTCTGAGTTTGAGGAAGGCAGGAACATACCTACAGAGAGGGGAGAACACTTTACACAAATTGGCATATATGTTCATTCAGCATATTGCCAAGTTGTCTCCAGTGGTAATGAGGATGGCGGAGATGATGAGGTCACTGACTCAACTAGGGTGCCGGATAGAGCAGAAGAGGAATGTGAGGGTGAGGCACAACCCCAACAAGGCAGTTATCATGGAAGAGTAGAGAGCAGTCACCTTATTTCATCACATTGTGGAGCTGTTATCTCCCAGCCCACTTCCCACGGCTCACCTGTCTGGACCTTTTTTAGTACATGTGCAGCCAATCGCACTGTTGCTATTTGCAAACTTTGACTCTAGCACATCAAGCGTGGCAAAAACACCAATCATTTGGGTACCACATGCTTGACAAGGATTTTAACCTCCCACCACTCAGCTCATTGGCAAGAGCACCTAAAAGCCACACAAAAGGGGCACAAATCTGTCCCTCCTCCTTACTCACTTCAGTCCCTGCTATACCTCATGACCTCTCATACCCCTCCACTGACAGGGACGATGGTATAGCGCAGGGTGTCCCAGGTCCTTGCAGCACATCTGCCAGCAGCACACCATCAGCTGTAGTCTATAGCCGGCAAATTTCTCTGCCCCATCTGCTGCAGCGGAAGAAGAATACAGTCCCTGTCACCCACATGTCCAGCGTCTAAATGCAAGCTTGTCAAAGCTGCTGGCTTTACAACTTCTACCTTTTCGCCTGGTGGATTCTGCCCCCTTTCATGAATTTGCAGAATTAGCTGTACCACAATAGCAGGTTCCCCGTCGCTATTTATTTTCACATAAGACCATTCCAGCTCTTTACCATCACATGGAAGGCAATGTTGTGGCATCATTGGGCAAGGCAGTCAGCCACAAAGTCCACATTACTGCTGACACGTGGTCCAGCAAGCATGGGCAGGGACAATATATTTTGTTCACAGCACACTGGGTAACTCTGCTTGCAACACGGAAGGATGCAGGATGGGGCTCAGTGCTGCAGCTTGTTGTGCCCCCACATCTCCATACAGCTGGTGATGATGCCATATTTATCAGCTCTACCCCCTCGTCCTCCTCCTCCTCCATGCCCCAGTCTGCTGAATTGTCCTATGAAAGATAGAAGAAGAACAACATGGGCGCCACTCTAAGTGCAGTATTAAAAAAGAATTTTAATAAATCTTAAAAACAGGTACTCACAAAGGTACATGTAATCAGGCATGTAAGTGTTGGACAGGTGGTACCAAGTGTCCCAGGGGTATGATCCGGTCACATCCTCAAATGTCGTTCCGCTGTGGAGACAGGCTGCGCTGCTGTAGATGGCAGATCCGGCTGCTGGAACGCACTGTGTGTGATCTGGGGGAATGAAGGCACTTCCGGGTCCATGCAGGGGTAGCGAATAGGCGACGCGTTTGCGGAGCTACGCTCCTTCCTCAGGCCTAACGTGACCTGTGATTGGTCAAACGTATTATAGTCTAAGACGGGCTGGGATTGGGGGAGAAAACTGTCTATCACTTTGAGGCATAGGCTATGTGCTGGACGCTGTGTGCTAGCATGTCAGCGTCTACAGCTGTGTCAAATCTTTAAACAAGACAGCGCCGTGTGCATGTAAACAGGAAAGAGAAGATAATATAATGATACTTTCTATATTTTTCATTGGGATAATATTATCCATGTGAAAGCAAGGGGGGAAAAAAAGGGTTTTATTATAAAAAATAGAGAAACGGCATGTATAGGTAGAATGTGTAGCTAGAACTACTGTTATTGGATGCACTGACTGTAATGATAATGTGATAGAATGGGGGATTGGGCATGTATAGGTAGAGTGTGTAGCTGAAACTACTGTTATTGGATGCACTAACTGTAATGACAATGTGATAGAATGGGAAATATGCATACCTAATGGGATGGAGAATGGGGAAATAGAACAGCTCGATGAACTGTGGTGAACAAGAAGAGTCATTGGAAATAAAAAATAATAATAAGAAAAGAAGAAAAAAATTATATTAGAAAATAATTATAATAATAGGATAATAATGATGAACTAATAGAATGAAATAATAAAATAATAATAAAGAAATAGATATTGTTGTTGAAAAGATCTGAAAATGGATTGGAATACTTATAGTATTGGGGTGATATTGATGTTCTTACGTGGCTGATAAATAATTTGGAGGTCATAATTATAAGAGGAGTGGAATGTGCTTTGATAGGAGACCACACTGGTAAGTTTTCTTGTGAGATGAAGAAGAGTATGACCTGGTTGGACTTGGAATGGTGGTTGAACATAATATATTGGCGGCCAATGGTACATCATAATGGAAAAGGCTGAGGGGGGGGGGGGGGAAAGAAGAGGAAAACTTATGTGATATTATTGCTGAGGTTCCTGCTACATAATAAGAAATGGGTGGAAATGTCAAACTGGAATGTTGGGGGTTGTAACATCCTGGTGGAAATTAGGGGACTAGGAGAGCAGTCAAATGAGGCTGCTCGTCTCTATTTCCTCGTTTAGTCCTCCAGGAGTCAGGGTGTCCAAAGTATATATCCAGTACGTTTCCCTCTGGCAGAGACGTTTAAAACGCTCTTCCAGTGGGAACGCACTGGGAACAGACTCGATGATCCAAACTTTGAGACCAGATGAAGAATGATTGTGTTTGCATAGAAAATGAAGGGGAACACTGTGGTGGTCATCTCCTGCCTCTACTAGGCGGCGATGCTCACCAAACCTCTTTCTCAAAGTGCGTATGGTGCGGCCTACATAGTGTAACCCACATGGACATGTCAAGCAATAAATGACAAATTCTGTGGAACAGTTGTAAAAATTGGTAATCTGATATGTCTGGCCCTTGATGGTGAATTCTTTCTGACCATGATAGACATGACTACATGTAAGGCACAGTTTTTTGCGGCATTGATACATCCCAATGAGAGGAATAAGACAGAGAGATGTTTTCTTGAAACTTTGTTGACTTTTAAATTTACTGGGTGCTACCAGATTTTTAATGTTTCTGCTCTTCCGGTACGTGAACTTAGGTTTTGAGGTGATTGTGGATTTTAAAAAAGGATCCTGGAGAAGGATCGACCAGTGTTTGGTGAGTATGCGTTTCATGGCTTTGTGTTTAGAGTGAAATTGAGTCACAAATCTAACCGGCTGTGATGTGGATTGAATGGTTTCACTGGTGGATATAGGAGGTTGTGACAGATAGAAATCAAATGCTTCGTTTATGAGTTTTGGTGGGAAAGCCTTGTCTGAGAACTTTTGTTTTAAGTGGGACCCTTCCATGATATAATCAGATTGTCTGGTACAGTTTCTGCGTAACCTGCAGAACTGACTCTTGGGAATATTTGCAATCCATCTTGGATGGTGGCAACTCTGATAATGCAAAAAGGAGTTGCCAGCTGCCGGCTTGTTGTAATTTTTGGCCAATATTTTACCTTCTTCATGAAAAAGTAGAAGATCTAGAAATGCGAGTTGAGACTGGTCATGTTCTGAAGTGAAAGTGAGGCCATACTCATTGTTATTGCAGTGTTTAATGAAATCAAAAAGAAGGGACTCCGGGCCATCCCAAATGATGATAATGTCATCTATATACCTCCCATAGAACACTATATGGGAGGTAAAGGGGTTGTTGAGCCAGATGTAATTGGCCTCCCAGTAGCCCATAGTCAGATTCGCGTAGCTGGGTGCGAAATTCGCACCCATAGCTGTGCCCTTTGTTTGATCTGGGGGAACGAAGTGCCTTCGTTCCCCCAGATCACACACAGTGCGTTCCAGCGGCCGGATCTGCCGTCTACAGCAGCGCAGCCTGTCTCCACAGCGGAACGACATTTGAGGATGTGACCGGATCATACCCCTGGGACACTTGGCACCACCTGTCCAACACTTACATGCCTGATTACATGTACCTTTGTGAGTACCTGTTTTTAAGATTTATTAAAATTCTTTTTTAATACTGCACTTAGAGTGGCGCCCATGTTGTTCTTCTTCTACAGTTCCCAGAGGATTGCTTCTTCTTTACCAACAGGGCTGCCTTCTACAACTGCTTCTATTGGACTTTACCCAGTTTCTTTTTGGACTCTAACAGCTTACAGTTTGCTGTTTTTGATTACCCATATACTTGTATAGTTCCAGAATATTATTTCATGATATTAGTTGTACAGCAATCTATTGCCCCATTTACTCCTAAACCATTTACAATTAGATTTTTTGGGGGCCATAACTGTTTTCTGATTATATTGAATATAGCACTCACATCTACATGTTCTGAATTGTCCTATGAACCTCAGGTACCCCTAAGAATTCAAAGGGCTATTCAATGAATCAGGCTAAAAGATGCCATGCAGTGCTTCAGCTGGTTTGTCTAGGGGACAGGAGCCACACTGGAGCAGAGGTTCTTGCAGCTCTGTAGGGGCAGGCACAAAGGTGGTTCACACCATGCCAGCTGGAGCCAGGAATATGTCAGGGCTGGGCTCAGCCCTTCCTTCTGTGAGCTGGCCGCTCAGCTGTCAGCTAATTGCCAGCCCCTATCTCTCCACAGTGACTCACCTGTTGATGATATCCTGCTCGTCAGTCCTGCCTACTTAAGCCATCCAGCCCAGATGATCTCTGCCTTGGTCACATCTTTAGAGACACTCTTCTGTGTTCCTGGTAAAGACTTGCTTGGCTGACATTCCTTCTGGCTCCAGATACTGCTTCCTGTGATTCATGGTTTCTGACAGAATGGTGGTGTGTGACAATGGCTCAAACCTGCTATCTGCCCTTAGACAGGAAAACTTGACACATGTGCCATGCCTGGCACATGTTCTCAATTTGGTGGCGCAGCATTTCCCAAATAGGTACCCAGAGTTGGAAGATCTACTAAAGCAGGCCAGAAGAGTCTGTAGCCATTGCAGGCGATCATACACAGCCAGTGTTCCGTTGGCTGAAATTCAGTGGGAATTCCACCTGCCTGTAAACCGTCTGATATGTGACATGCCCTCCAGGTGGGACTTGACTTTGGCAATGCTGCATCGGCTGCACACACAGCAGAGGGCCAACAACGAGTACCTATGCAAGTATGGCACAACGACAGGCTCAAGGCTGGCTCTGCTTTTCTTCCTCACGCCAATGGCTGCTCATAAAGGATGCATGCACTGTACTGTCACCATTTGAGGAGGCCACAAGGATAGTGAACCGTGACAATGCATGCATCAGTGACACAATCCCTGTTGTGTTCCTGCTGGAGCAGACTCTGCGTGGCATTATTGACAGGGCACTCGAGTCAGAGCAGCGGGACAAAGAGGAGGACTTCCTTTCCTTTCAAGGCCCACTTCATGCAGACACCATTGTTTCTATGCCACAGAACACACAAGAGGAGAGAGAGGAGGAGGAGAAGGAGGAGGAGGATTCTGGCAGTTTTGGAGGCATTAAAGCAGAGGAAGACATACGTCAAACAGTAAGAGATTTTTTTTTTCCCCACGCCAATGGCTGCTCATACAGGATGCATGCACTGTACTGTCACCATTTGAGGAGGCCACAAGGATAGTGAACCGTGACAATGCATGCATCAGTGACACAATCCCTGTTGTGTTCCTGCTGGAGCAGACTCTGCGTGGCATTATGGACAGGGCACTCGAGGCAGAGCAGCGGGACGAAGAGGAAGACTTCCTTTCCTTTCAAGGCCCACTTCATGCAGACACCATTGTTCCTATGCCACAGAACACACAAGAGGAGAGAGAGGAGGAGGAGAAGGAGGAGGAGGATTCTGGCAGTTTTGGAGGCATTAAAGCAGAGGAAGACATATGTCAAACAGTAAGAGATGGTTTTTCATCCCCCAGAACCATTGGGAGTAGTACGTGGCTGTGAGGAGGCAGCTCCAGATATTCTAATCCTCAGTGACCCAGAGGAGCCTGCTTTTCAGGCCTCTGCAAATTTGCGGTGCATGGGCTCCCTCATGTTTCAAAGCCTGCGAAAGGACCCAAGAATACGTGGCGTAAAGGAAAAGTATCACTATTGGTTGGCAACCCTTCTTGACCACCGTTATAAGGGGAAAATCTCAGAACTCGTCCCATCCCTGTAGAGAGTGCAGAAGATGAAATCTCTTGAAGACACCTTAAAGAGGAGTTTATCTAACACTTTTCCCCACTTTGTTAGGCTACAGTGTCAGGGAAAACGTAGTTTTGAAGCTTCTGTTGGTCAAGAGAGGAGCAGTGGCCGCCTAAGTAATGCATTTCTCAATTATTTTAGTCCTTGCCACCCAGGGCTGTCAGCTTCCACTTCCCATCAGTAGCATTTGCATCACATGGTGGACGATTATCTAGGGGCAAAAACAGAGATAGAGAGCTTTCCAGTTGATGATCCACTGGCTTACTGGGTCATGAGAATAGACCACTGGCCAAAACTTGCCCAGTATGCTATTGAGCTGCTGGGTTGCCCTGCATCCAGTGTGCTTTCCGAACGGCATTCAGTGCTGCTGGAGGTTTTGTTACTGATCATAGAATGCGTCTCTCCACAGACTCGGTGGACAGTCTGACTTTTATCAAAATGAATCACTCCTGAAATACCAACAGCTATGAAGCCCCTGATGTCGATGTCGCCGATTAAGTGTTTTTGGGATGTGTTCTTTGCAGGACTTCTAGGCTACCTAGTGTTGTACGTGTTAATTTCATCTAAAAGAATGTTTTTGATGTAGATTTCATGGGCACACTTAACACACAAAGACTAATTTTTTTCCGCACCTGTTTGACAGGTGTATATCATTGCAATTTTTGACAGCAAGACCAATTCTTGCTTTCATCAAGAGTAGGTACTCTATAGGGTTACGGTGTGAAGGTGCCACTGACAACCAAAGACCAATTCTTCCGCACTCGTTACTTCTATCCAAAGTTTTTAGTAGACACCAGAATTCATCCCAAAAATCTCTAATCATATTCCCAGTTCACTACGTTGTGGCCTCATCATACAGACTGGCTCCCCTAGCTGTTGCTTCAAAAATAAAGAAAGCTTGCAGAGAAAATGTCATTTTTTGGCCATTATAAATGAAATTATTGCTGCAGCAGCTTCTATACACAGTACCGATGTGTCATTTTACAGGTGGGCACTATATTAAAAGGATTTTTTTTATTCTTATGGTTTCACTTTAAGCATCAATAAATCACTGCTCATTTATAAATGACATTTGTTACAAACTTTTTTTTCATTGATACATGTCCCCCAGGGCAGTACCCGGACCCCCCATAACCAGTGTATTACTTGCTTATAAGCATTCAAAATGGGCACTTTTTATTTTTCATGTTCAGGTAACATAGACTTCAATGGGGTTTGTTATTCAGTTCCGAACTTTCATGATGTTCGAAAGTTCTGGTGCAAACCGAACAGGGGGTCATTCGGCCCATCCCTAGGTGGGACTATAAGTACTGAGCCATGATTGGAGAAAGTAATTATCACTTTGTCCAACCAGGGCTCTGGCAGTGCTAATTAGCAAAGCCTTGCACATCTGACCAGTGGTCAGGTGCAAGGCTCATCCAATTGGGGCCCTAGAATGCTCTGTGAAGTGTGCAGTGCATTGTGGGGCTCTCGGCAGGCGAACATCCTGCCGACCTATCCGCAAATTCGGATGTTCGCCAAACGGATGAACAGGTGAAGTTTGGGCCAAACTTATGCTTGGCTCGAACTGTTTGCCCATCTATACTCCTAGCTATGCTAATGTCACCTATGTGTCAATCTGACTCTGGCTGTGCATGTTGCTTGACTGCCTTTTAAAGTTTTGGCTTAACGTCTATATAACTAACTGCTGTGTCTCCAGGATCAAAAGAAGATAGCAATCTCTATTTGAGAGTTACAAGATAGTTTTATTTTTCAATAATTTTATTAGAGAAAAAGAAGTACAATAATGAAAAACACTGTATGGAAAGAAACAGGTTTCTCTCAGGTTATCAGTCAGATTTAACATAAATAGCATTTATAAGGCATGGAAAGATGATCAAAAAAGAAATCAGTGTTATACACAAACGTAACAACCAGAGGTCCCTCTGGTGAGACTCATTAATAAAGAAATAAACAGCATCCTTCATTACTAATCCTAAACATATTACTCTAATCTACATTATCTAGAGTAGACGAGGAGAATATTTTAACATCCCCACACATAAATGTTATGTAAATGATAATGTATTAGTACTGGTGATAGGAGGGGAAGGGAATAGGGCTTAGGGGAATAACCAGTAGAAAAAACATTGTTTAGGTACCAGAGAGTACAATCACAGAAACGGTCAGATAAAAAAAAAGTCAAATGCATCAAGGGGTAAAAATAAGACTAAAGAATGAAAAAGAAAGGAAGGGGGGGTTTAGTGCAAGCAGAGAGATAGAAGAGAGTAAACCAAGGGCTCTCTAGGGAACTAACAAATACTGGATCCAAGGGTCCAATGTTTTGTCAAATTTAGTTGTGTTATTATTAAAGATGCAGATAAGTTTGTAATTAACCATAATCCAGTAACATCAGTAACATTTTCTTTTAACATAGTCTAGTGGCACCACTAGAAGATCGTTTTTATTTGGTACTTGTTATGCATATATCACCACTCAGAAAAAGTGGCAGTTTTTTCACATACTTTTCATCATTGAATGCTTGTCTGTCCTAAGATGTTAAATCAATTTTCCCAAGTCCAGTCCTTGGTGGACACCAACAGGTCATCTGAACACTTTGCAAAGAAGCACCAGGGAGATGATTACTGTTCATCTTGTAATCTATTACTAAATACCAAAGCTGTATTTCTGTATGTAAATCTGAAAAGCGTGCACTGTTTAGGGACATCAGGGATTAGCTTTGAAACTGAATGCTCTAGACAACAGTAAATCCTGTTTCCCTTTTACAAACAAACATTGTAACACTGACAGGAAAGTCATACAGACTGCTTAGTAAAGGACCAATTAATAAGACACGTTTATAATGCATGTGAGTGGCAGTATGTAAGTACTTTATTAAAAGCACTAACCACTGGCAAGCAAAAGACACATTAAAGACTGGTCCCTGCTGAGTAGGCGGATAACTTATGCACTTATGCAGAGCGGGTACGGATACAACCTGCTTTCCTCTATGGGCAGTCGGTAGGAAACAGACTGCCTGTCCATTTACATCTGACTGTCATCCGATATGATCCATCAGATGGAGTAGGGAACGGATCCTCCATCCATCTGTTTTTAGTTGATAAGATCATATCGGATGTCAGTGGATGTCACATGTCGGTTGACACCCACTTCTCCATAGAAGGCAATGGATGGTCCATTCGTGTCTGTCTAAAAAAAACTGAAAGGGGCCTTAGTCTTTGACATCCAATAAGAGATATGTCACTGTGAAGAGGCAATCACTTGCATGTGTAAGATAATTAGTTTGGTAAACAACAGGCTTTACATGAAATTAAAGGGAGGGGATAGGGCTACAGCAGTGATTGCATTGCTTTGCTAATGAAAGATTTAACTACCTCATGCTCCTTACCTCATTAGCTGCACATTGATTTTAACATATTACAAATGAAGACATTGTTTAGAAGATAAACCTCTCAGTAGCAAAGAGATTGTACCATTGAGAAAGTATTATTCAGTGTAGCCATAGCCAGAGTTCAGTGCCAGTTGAGAATGCAAAGTATTACTATGCAGTATGTAATATTTACTTAAAGGGTAACTCCACTTTTGTGGAAAAAAATAGCAAATAAAGAAAAAATAATCTAGCGTATACAATTGCGACACAAGTCATATTGTAATTTAATGTTATTAAAAATTACCTTTCCTTTTCAATCTGCAGCCGCTCCAATTTTCTAAAAATGCAATGGAATATGGCTACCTGGAGTTGTTCTGTACACAGAATGTGTACTGACCACCCCCAGAAACATAATGTCCTGCTTGTGTGATTGGCTCACTAATTTTCCCAGAAGTCTGCCTAGGATACAAGTCAGATTTTAGGCATCCCTGCAACAAAAATATAATTTTTGGTGAGATACAGTAGGAACACGTATAAAGGGATGCAGGCCCAGCAGCTTTCCTCATTAGTGCTCTGTAGCTGCACAGCTGATGGCTAATTATGAAACCACTCCCATTAGACCCACTCAGAACAGATGCACAGAGGAACAAACAGTGATTTCTTTAGAATAACAAAAGGTAGGAATCTGCAACAAAGGTTGTTATAGTCCTTGCTATTAGCATACTGTAGATCACCCAGGAGGGAATGTTTTTTTCTCAACAAAAGTGGAGTTACGCTTTAACCACATGTCTATCAGTGCATTTTTTAAAATCTTTACTCACATGCTAAATTCTGCTTTTTTATGTCAGCCTCAAACATTGTAACATTGTCCCAGCACCTGGCTCTTTTCCCAACATCTGTAAGATGCTGGGACTGTATGCTATACAACTGCAGTCAGTATAAAATTGCTAGCAATTAGGTAAAAGAGTTTTTTGCAGAAGACCTTGCTAGCTGTTAAACTTTACTTCTGCTTTTAAGCCTGTAATAAGCTAATCATGATTTTAAATAGGTATTGCCTGGACAATGGAACAACAATTTAATATAGAAGGTTTGTATTTAGAACCAAGGTACTGTAGCTTTATATATCCCTTTTGACAGAAAAACAGATACAAGATAAATCAGACATGCAGAGATTAAATATTCTTTGGGAAAACTGCAGAGGTCATAAGCTACTATACTTTATTATTCACTTTCTAGTGAAAGCTACTTTATATATATACACTGATTAATTTACTATAAATATACTATATATTTCTTACTGGCAGAAAGCCCTCTGACAATGAGAATGGATACAAACAAAAAGCTTTAATCCAGAGGAGATTGTAAAACAAAGAAACATTTTAAAACACTCAAAAATGGAAACACAATACATAGTTCTTTGATTCAAATAGAGCATTTTTTCACATTATTATGCCACTGTTAACTTACAGCATATAAAACTGTTTAAACTACCTTTCTTTGAAACTGCCTTTCATAAAATTACTGCTTCTCATTTTTTAGTGCTCTCATCTATCCCTTGGTAGAATAACAATAATTAAATATATATATTAGATTATTGATTGCCTGCAATCATTACCTTTCCTTAGCGTGGTCCCTTGATAAAATGAAGTACAGTCTGGTTTTGTCCAAGGGAGTGATTTTGTATTCCAAGCACTAGGAGCATTAAATCACAATCCATTTTAGTCAAAAAAGTACTTAAAAGCCATGTACAAATAAAGTGGATTTTTTTAAATATGTAAATGATATGGATTTATGAAAGAAAATGGTATTACTTCTTTATTCCCATCTCACTGACCTTCAAATATGCTGAAGCATTAAAAACTGCTGTATCTTGCTTTACAGTATTTTAAAACATTTTACATAAGCACTCTTAAAGGGATTTTAGCTTCACAGATACCTTTCCTTTTGTTTGGCTACATTATGGTTAATGTTAACATTTTTTTGTAAACATTTGTAGAAATACTTGTGCTATTTCATGTGAAGACCTATTGATCAAACTCCTGCAAGACTAGAAAATAGTAAGGAGTAAATCAGACAAAATTCAATTCAACAAGTTGATTTTAAAAATTGCCTAAGGTGAATTTTGATAGCCTGGAACGCGGGTGCCAGTGGGTGCAAGTATTGCAGTCTCATCGTGGCACTGCTGAAGGAACCTGGAATTTTGGAGGACATCCAAGCCATGGACGATGCCATAATAGACTCCCACCTTATTGAGGTATGCCTGGGCCACTACATTATCTTAGTCAGGATTGGGACAGGACATTGTTTATTTTGAACTGTATGCTGCATCATGTTCAGTAAAGTTATATTAACCATTATGAGCCTGGTCTGAAGTTACCCAAAGGGGTGCATCTGGCGTTTTCCAAAAAACCTGGTTCTTTAACTACCTCAATACAGGGCACTTAAACCCCCTTCCTACCCAGACTAATTTTCAGCTTTCAGTGCTCTCACACTTTGAATGTCAATTACTCAGTCATGCAACACTGTACCCAAATGAAATTTGTGTCCTTTTTTTTCACACAAATAGAGCTTTCTTTTGGGGGTATTTATTCACTAATGTTTTTTTTATTTTTTGCGCTATAAATAAAAAAAGACCATACATTTTGTGAAAAATTGCCTTTTTCTTTGTTTTTGTCATACAATTTAGCAAATTAGTAATTTTTCTTCATAAATTTTGGCCAATATTTATACTGCTATATATCTTTGGTAAAAATAACTCAATTAGTGTATATTATTTGGTCTTTGTGAAAGTTATAGAGTCTACAAACTATGGTGCCAATCACTGAAAATTAAAAACATCTGATCAGGCCTTCAGTACATCAGGTGAATCTCATTTCTTGAGGTACTAACAAGTCAGAAAAGTACAAACACCCCCCAAATGACCCCTTTTTAGAAAGTAGACATTCCAAGGTATTTCGTAAGTAGCATGGTGAGTTTTTTTAAGTTAAGTAATTTTTTCCCACAATTCTTTGCAAAAGGAAGAATTTTTTTTACAAAATTGTCATGTTAACTGGTTATTTCTCTCAAAGAGCACATGCATACAACAAATTACACCCCAAAATACATTCTGCTACTCCTCCTGAGTATGGCGATACCACATGTGTGAGACTTTTACACAGCCTGTCCACATACAAAGGCCCAACATTGAAGTAGCACCATCAGGCGATCTATGAGCATAAATTGCACATCTCATTTCTAAACCACCTATTACAATTTTGAAGGCCCTGTAGCACCAGGACAATGGAATTGCCCACAAAATGACCCCATTTTGGAAAGCAAAGACCCCAAAATATAATCTATGAGGCATGATGAGTCTTTTGAATGGTTATTTTTTTTCCAGAAGTTTTTGGAAAATGTGGAAAAAAAATGAAAATGCATTTTTTTTTTACACAAAGTTGTCCATTTATAAGATATTACCAACACATAGCAAATACATAGCAAAAATTATACCCCAAAATACATTCTGCTACTCCTCCTGAGTATGGCGATACCACATGTGTGGGACTTCTACACAGCCTGTCCACATACAAAAGCCCAACATTGAAGTAGTACCATCAGGCGATCTACGAGCATAAATTGCACATCTCAATTCTCAACCACCTATTACACTTTTGAAGGCCCTGGAGCACCAGGACAATGGAATTGCCCACAAAATGACCCCATTTTGGAAGGCAAACACCCCAACATATAATCTATGAGGCATAATGAGTCTTTTGAATGGTTATTTTTTTTCCAGAAGTTTTTGGAAAATGTGGAAAAAAAATAAAAACGCATTTTTTTTTTTTACACAAAGTTGTCCATTTATAAGATATTTCCAACACATAGCAAAAATTGTACCCCAAAATACATTGTGCTACTCCTCCTGAGTATGGGGATACCACATGTGTGAGACTTTTACACAGCTTGGCCACATACAGAGGCCCAACATCCAAGTAGCACCATCAAGTGTTCTAGGAGCATACATTACATAGATAATTTCCTGGCAACCTATCATTTTTTAAGGCCCTTCATATTTCTAACACATAGCATGTACATACCAAGAATTACAATCCAAAATAGTTTCTATTGCGGAAGAGCACAGAAGAGAGCACTGGTCCAGGCAGCAGTCAGGGATGTGCTTAGCGACAGCAATAGTAATTATCCAGGCAGCAGGCAGGAATATTGTTTATATTCAGCACAAGGATATTGTCAGCACAGCCAAAGCATTTGTCCATAGAAATTGGCAGAGACAGCCAGCGCAGCCATAATATTGGTCCTGGTACACTGTTACCCGCAGACACTCATTATTGTGCCGCTCTCCAGCCCTTCATAAACATACTGCCTCTTGCTACAGCTAATTATTTGCATAGTCCAGGTAGCAGGCAGAGGAGTGGTCCATGCGGCAGGCAAAGGCATGATGGCAGTAAGTCAGCAGCAGGCTGAGGGCCGCAATCGGGTAAGACCTGTGCACAGGGGCACAGGGGTAGAGGCTTCGACCCACCCAAATCTCTATGAAGTCTCCGGACTCCAGACCCTAGTCCGGAAATTACAAAACCCAGAGAAAATAAAAAAGATTGTTTTCTCCATCCAGAAAAACTATTCTGGAGCCCCTCACATATGTGAGACCCCTGTTTACTACAGTAGCAGGGCAACAGATCAGTCCAAGCGGTAGGCAAAAGCATAGTCCATAAAACAGGCCAGGGTCAGTTCACGTGCAAGCAGTCCAAGTGGTGGGCAGAAGCATAGTCACAAAACAGGCCAGGGTCAGTTCATGTGGAAGCAGTCCAAATAGTAGGCAGAGGCATAGTCACAAAACAGGCCAGGGTCAGTTCACGTGCAAGCAGTCCAAACGGTGGGCAGAGGCATAGTCACAAAACAGGCCAGGGTCAGTTCATGTGGAAGCAGTCCAAACGGTAGGCAGAGGCATAGTAAAAAAGCAGGCCAGGGTCAGTTCACGTGGAAGGCAGTGGCATGGTTATTTGGGGAAGCATGGAAAATGGTCAGCACAGATGATGAAAATGGGGAAAATATGGGCTAATATTTTAGGGATGTATGATAAAGTTCGAAGCATTCAGCAATGCAAAGGCCAGGTTGGGAGGGACACTGGGGACAATGGAAGCTGGTATCTTTTTTTCGAAATCCTCTTCTGCTGCACACGCAACATCTTTTTTGCCATCTTTGGCCTGCTTCCGATGGTGGAATGTTGTATGGGAAGTGGCGTTCATGAAGTCGGCTAACAGCATCAGAGCGAAGGTCTTGGGGGGGGGTCTTTGTTGATGGATGAGAGACGTGACTACTACTTCTATGAGTTTTAGGAAGGGGGTGGAGCTTTCTGTGGATTTTGTGTAGACTATGTAGGAATTATAAACGGCCAAATGGATGAGATAAATTGCTACCTTCTTGTACCAGAATCGGGACCTCCTTATTGACAAATAGGGCTGAATCATTTGATCATTGAAATCCACCCCCCCCCCATGTAGAGATTATAATCTTGGACACATGTCGGTTTTTCAATGGGACCTCCTCTTCACTGAACTACAACTGTAGTTAGGGTTGTCCCGATACCACTTTTTTAGGACCGAGTGCAAGTACCGATACTTTTTTTCAAGTACTCGCCGATACCGATTACTGATACTTTTTTTTTAATGTCACGTAACAGTGTTTTTTTTTAACAGTGCTTTCTTTTTTATAGGGGGGGGAGGGGGTGAACGGTGTATGTGTGTGTGTTTTTTTTATTTACAATTTTTATTTTTACAATATTTTTTTTATTCTTTATTGCAATATGTGTTTTTTTTTTTAATCAGCCCTGTTGGGGGGCTTTGGTGAGATATCAGGGGTCTTAACAGACCTCTGATATCTCCCACTTGAGACAGAGAAGAGACAGAGGGTAGAGATTCCCCAGTCCCTTTCTCTGCAGCCTCAGCTGCACTGAGAATGAATGGAGAGAAGACAGCGGCTCCTCTCCATTCATAAACTGAGACGTCGTAATCACAGGAGATTACAATGTTTCAGTTATGTGAATGGACAGAGTCAGCTGACTCTGTCCATTCACAAAGGAAGGAGGAGGAGGACAGCAGAACGGAGGGGGAGAACGGAGGGGACAGCAGAGAGGGACAGCAGAACGGAGGGGACAGAGAAGGAGAGGGGGCAGCAGAACAGAGGGGATAGTGGAAGGTGACAGAGAAGGAGAGGGGAACGGCGAAACGGAGGGGGACAGTGGAGAGGCACAGCAGAACGGAGGGGACAGAGAAGGAGAGGGGGATAGCAGAATGGAGGGGACAGCGGAGGGGGACAGAGAAGGAGAGAGGAACGGTGGAATGGAGGGGGACAGCGGAGATGGACAGAGGAACGGAGGGGGCATGGAGGACCCTGCCCTGCCCTGACCCTGCCCTGGTGCCATAGTCACATAAGTACTCATTGATGGCCAGGGCTGGACTGGGCCCTGGACTTCATCCAGACCGGCCCAGGGCACAACACATCAGGGCACGGTACATCAGGCCACATCAGGGTACAGAGCCCAGCACATCAGGGCACAACACATCAGGGCACAAGGCACATCAGGGCACAGCACATCAGGCCACATCAGGGTACAGAGCCCAGCACATCAGGGCACAAGGCACAACAGGGCACAGCACATCAGGGCACAGCACATCAGGGCACAGCACATCAGGGTACAGCACATCAGGGTACAGCACATCAGGGTACAGGGCACAGCACATCAGGGTACAGAGCCCAGTACATCAGCGTACAGGGCACAACATATCAGGGTATAGTGCCCAGTACATCAGCGTAGAGGGCACAACATATCAGGGTACAGTGCCCAGTACATCAGCGTACAGGGCACAACATATCAGGGTACAGTGCCCAGTACATCAGCGTACAGGGCACAACATATCAGGGTACAGTGCCCAGCACATCAGCGTACAGGGCACAACATATCAGGGTACAGTGCCCAGTACATCAGCGTACAGGGCACAACATATCAGGGTACAGTGCCCAGTACATCAGCGTACAGGGCACAACATATCAGGGTACAGTGCACAGCACATCAGGGTACAGAGCCCAGCACATCAGCTAATAGGGCACAACACATCAGGGCACAGTACATTAGGGTATAGCACATCAGGGCACAGAACATCAGAGCACACGACATTGAGGCACAGCACACCGGGGCACAGGACATCAGGGCACGGGTCATCAGGGCAAAGCACATCGGGGCACAAGGCACATCAGGGCATAGGACATCCAGGCACAGCACATCCGGGCACATAGCACATCAGGGCGCATCAGGGCACATAGCACATCAGGGCACGGGGCACATAGCACATTAGGGCATGGGGCACATCAGGGCACGGGGCACTTTAGGGCACATGGCATATCATGGCACATCAGGGCACATGGCACATCAGGGCACGGGGCACATCAGGCCACATGGCACATCAGGGCACGGGGCACATCAGGGCACATTATGGCACATCAGGGCACATGGCACATCGGGGCACATCAGGCCACATGGCACATCAGGGCACGGGGCACATGGCACATCAGGGCACAGGGCACATCAGGGCACGGGGCACATCAGGGCACATTATGGCACATCAGGGCACATGATGGGGCACATGGCACATTATGGTGCACATCGCACATCAGGGCATGGGGCACATCAGGCCACATGGTACATCAGGGCACATAGCACATCAGGGCACGGGGCACATGGCACATCAGGGCACATGATGGGGCACATTATGGGGCACATGGCACATCAGGCCACATGGCACATCAGGGCACGGGGCACATCCGGGCACATTATGGCACATCAGGGCACATGGTACATCGGGGCACATCAGGCCACATGGCACATCAGGGCACGGGGCACATGGCACATCAGGGCACAGGGCACATCAGGGCACGGGGCACATCAGGGCACATTATGGCACATCAGGGCACATGATGGGGCACATGGCACATTATGGTGCACATCGCACATCAGGGCATGGGGCACATCAGGCCACATGGTACATCAGGGCACATAGCACATCAGGGCACGGGGCACATGGCACATCAGGGCACATGATGGGGCACATTATGGGGCACATGGCACATCAGGCCACATGGCACACTAGGGCACGGGGCACATGGCACATCAGGGCACATTATGGCACATCAGGGCACATGATGGGGCACATCAGGGCACATTATGGGGCACATTAGGGCACATCAGGCTACATGGCACATTAGGGCACGTGGCACATGGCACATCAGGGCACGGGGCACATCAGGGCACATAGCACATTAGGGCACATCAGGCTACATGGCACATTAGGGCACGTGGCACATCGGGGCACATCAGGGCATGGGGCACATCAGGGCTCTGGGCACATGATGGGGCACATAGCACATCGGGGGACATGATAGGGAACATAGCACATTGGGGCACATGATGGGGAACATAACACATCGGGGCACATGATGGGGAACATAGCACATCGGGGCACATGATGGGGAACATAGCACATCGGGGCACATGATGGGGCACATAGCACATCGGGGCACATGATGGGGAACATAGCACATCGGGGCACATGATGGGGCACATAGCACATCGGGGCACATGATGGGGCACATAGCGGGGCACATGATGGGGCACATGATGGGGCACATGATGGGGCACATAGCACATCGGGGCACTTGATGGGGAACATAGCACATCGGGGCACATGATGGGGCACATAGCACATCGGGGCACATGATGGGGAACATAGCACATCGGGGCACATGATGGGGCACATAGCACATCGGGGCACATGATGGGGCACATAGCGGGGCACATGATGGGGCACATGATGGGGCACATGATGGGGCACATAGCACATCGGGGCACATGATGGGGAACATGGCACATCGGGGCACATAATGGGGAACATAGCACATCGGGGCACATGATGGGGCACATGATGGGGCACATGATGGGGCACATAGCGGGGCACATAGCGGGGCACATGATGGGGCACATAGCGGGGCACATGATGGGGCACATAGCGGGGCACATGATGGGGCACATAGCGGGGCACATAATGGGGCACATAGCGGGGCACATGATGGGGCACATAGCGGGGCACATGATGGGGCACATAGCACATCATCAGGGCACATTGTGGGGTCTTACTAGCCAGCATGCAGAGTAGCGCAGGGAGCTTCTGTAGTAATAAGTTCTCTCTCGTGTCATCACGCTGTTCCCCGGCGGCCCCGCCCCCTCCTCTCTTCTTGTCTATACCAGATGATCCTACAAGCCAATTATAAGCCAAGTATAGACGAGAAGAGAGGAGGGGGCGGGGCCGCCGGGGAACAGCGTGATGACACGAGAGAGAACTTATTACTACAGAAGCTCCCTGCGCTACTCTGCTTGCTGGCTAATCTCGATCTACCTGTCAGGCGCCAGCTGTTGGTGGTTGACGGGTAGATCGCCGGGCACCGCAGATGCGGCGGAAAGTGAGACTGGCCCAGACTGAGCCATCGGCCCACCGGGAATCTCCCGGTAGTCCCGATGGCCAGTCCATCCCTGTTGATGGCCCTCTGCTGCGTGTGCAGCAGCTGCAGCATGGCCAACATTGAGTTCCACTTGGTGGGCATGTCACAGATTAGGCGGTTCTTGAGCAGGTTAAATTCCTTTTGGAGGTCAGCCAGATGAGCACTGGCATTATATGACCTGCGGAAATGCACACAGACTTTCCTGGCCTGCCTCAGGACATCCTGTAAGCCCAGGTACCTGCCCAAGAACCGCTGCACCACCAAGTTAAGGATGTGAGCCAAACAGGGCACATGGGTCAGTTGTCCTTGTCAGAGGGCGGAGAGGAGGTTGGTGCCATTGTCGCAAACCACCATACCTGGCTTAAGCTGGCATGGCATCAACCACCTCTGAACCTGCCCCTGCAGAGCTGACAGAATCTCTGCCCCAGAGTGGCTCCTGTTCCCCAAGCACACCAGCTCAAGCATCATATGGCATCTTTTTGCCTGCGTGCTTGCGTAGCCCCTTGAACGCCTACAGAGCACCGCTGGTTCCGAGGACAAATCAGCACAGGAAGAGGCCAAGGAGGAAGAAGAAGAGGAGGGGGTGGAGGAGAGAGGTGTGGCAGAATCACCACTAGTAGAATTTTGGAGGCGTGGTGGCGGAACAACCTTCAGCACTACTGCACCTTGTCCTACATCCTTCCCAGCTGCCAGAAGAGTCACCCAGTGCACAGTGAAAAATAGGTAATGTCCCTGTCCATGCCTGCTGGACCATGAGTCAGCGGTAATATGCACCTTACCCCTGACCGCCCTGTCCAGCGAGGCCAAGACATTGCCTTCCACATTCTAGTAGAGAGCCGGAATCGCCTTCCGTGAGAAAAAGTGACGTTTGGGAACCTGCCACTGAGGAACCGCACATTTCACAAACTCACAGAAGGGGGCAGAGTCTACGAACTGAAAAGGCAGCAGTTGAAGTGCTAGCAATTTAGCCAAGCTAGCATTCAACCGCTGGGTATGTGGATGGCTGGGAGCGAACTTCTTTTGGTGGTGCAGCAGCTGGGGCAGGGAAATTTGCCTGGTACAATCTGACATCAGGGTACCGATAGCTGATTGCCCGCAATTACTTGGCTGTGACACACCTAATTCTACACCTTCATTCCTCTCAGTGCAGGTTTCAGAGAGGACTGAAGGTATAATGGGGTTGGAGATCCCAGCTGATGAGGAGCAAGGAGAGGTCTTTGTTCTTTGGTGTGGGTCTTTTAGGTACGCTTGCCAACGAACTGCATGGCAGGTCGACATATGTCTGGTCAAGCATGTGGTGCCCAAGCGGGTGATGTTTTGCCCACATGAGATACGCTTGAGACATATGTTGCAAATAGCAGCGGTGGGATCTGATGCACTCGTCTCAAAAAAGGCCCACACCAAAGAACTTTTGGAATAACGCGCAGAGACAGCAGGGCCCCGGAACATGCGGAGCTCTGTGGTGTGATGCAGTCGTGTGCCGCCCTTAAGCTGGCCCCTGGAGGGCATCCTGCCTCATTGGAGATGTGCCTCCTCCTCCTCTCTCCTATCAGCCACCCACGTGGAGTCAGTGACTTCCTCATCATCCCCTCCCTCATCATCACTGGAGCAAACCTGGCATTATGCTGCAGCTGGGGGGAACATGACTGTCAGATTGCTGTCCTTCTTGGGTACCCCCTCTCTCTGGGCTCACGTTACTGCCTTCCTCTAGCTCGGTACCATCATCGGAGCCTTCAAAACGCTGGGCATCTTCCTGGAGCATGTACCCAACACTGTGGTCAAACAGTTCGGGGGACTCCTCAGAAAGGACATGGTGGGGCTAGGGAAGGAGTGACTGATGCCACTGAGCCGAGGGAAGAGGCCGTGTTGGCAGCTGCTTTGCCAGACAAAGTACCCTGAGCATTGGTGAGAGAGGATGAGGAGGATGAGGACGGCTTGGTCATCCAATCTGCCAAGTCTTCCGAATGTTGCGGCTCAACACAACCAGCTGCTGAAAAAAAGGACAAGCATGTCCCATGACCACGAGCTAATGAGGATGCACCATCTCCATGACCAGCACTGTTGCCTCTAGGCACAGAGCCTGCTTGCCCTCTTTTATTGGCTTGTGACTGTCTGCCTCTCCTCGTTGGCCTTCCAGACATACTAATGGCCTGCAGTGAGATGTAGCTGCACAAAGCTGGATGGATTTAGATAAGAAAATTATTAAGATTGTTTAATCAATCATTTTGAGAGGGAAATGTTAGAAGTTTTCTTTAACAAATATTAACAAATGAATGAATGGATTAGATCTTTATAGAATAATTGAGTTGTATATATATATTTATTTATATCTTCTAGATATGGATAAAGTGAAATATATGGACTTTTATATTTCTGTGAAAATATACATTTTAATAATAATCTGTGCTTCTCTTTGGAGAACTAACATATGGTATTAATTAGCTCTCACCCTCCCCCATAGGAGAGAAGAAAGGTTTCACATTTCTTAAGATGAAAAAGTTTGTGTATATATGAGAATATCATTTCTTTATATTGTAATATATCTTGAATGGGATATTAATAAGACCATTGGGTTTTCTATGAATATAATATACATACTGATTTATGTAGTATTTGATTTAGAAGTTACAGTATATTGTATACCTTTAATTTCACACATTGTTCTTGCCCACTCCTCAGGAATGTCAATGCATAGAGACTGAACAACCCCCATTCTTGCGTGTCTCATTAGAAGAGTCTGTAGGACAATAAGGCTCAGAGGAACTTTAAACCATCCCTTTTAAAGATAAAGTGGGGGTCAGGTTTTAGGAGTAAAAGCTAGAAACAGAAACACAGTTGGGCAGACTGATTCAGGCAAACATTGAAGGAAGCTGCCACAGATTCACACACACACAAAGACACACATCTGATTCAATCTTCATCTTAAGAATATAATTACATTATTGATGTTATTTTTACATTTTACATTTTCATATTGTTCTTGTAATATTTTGCTATTTTATTATTAAATCATTTTTTGAGTTTGTACACAAGAACTGAACAGATTTTCTTGGAACTTTCCCCACCAATATAATTTACAGAATATCAATATTAATATAGAAATAAGGGTATTTTAACAGTCGGATAAGTAGGAAGAGACCAACTAAGAGTAAAGTCACGGAGAGCAAAGGCGTGGAGTTTTTTGAGGAGGTGGGGGTGGTTAACCGTATCAAATGCAGCAGAGAGGTCCAGGAGTAGGAGTACAGAATAGTGTCCATTGAATTTGGCCGTTAGTAGTATGTAAGTTTTTTGAGAACAGTTTCTATTGTATTGAGTGTTGACGGCAAAATCCAGATTGAAGGGGATCAAGAAGGTTATTCTCAAGTGTGAGGTGGTCGCTCAGTCAGTTGTAGACCAGACTACACAAGACTAGACCAGACGTTCAAGGAGTTTCAATAAACTGAGGTAACACTACTACAAAAAGTTAACTCAGCAAGACAAGAAGAGGAATGTAGTTGCTATGGGTAACCAAGTAAAGAAACAAATAAAGTAAAGGAACAAGCTACAAGCAACCAGTCGTTAAGTGTGGTACTTGGTAAAGGTGACAGGTCCTCCAGTAGCAATGGGGTTGGTGTTCTAGCTCCCTCCCTAGTGGTTAGTATCCAATAGCAACTGGATCCAAACCAGTGTTACAGAGATCTATGGCCTTGCCACGGGGTACGGGAAGGAAAAAGTTAAGTGAGAGCATGCAGGATGTCAGAGTTAGGTACTCATGGGACCCATTCTGTTAGGTAACAGTGAGGTAACAGAGGTACACTTGACTGGTGGAGTGGGCACAGGCTAAGCACATCCCTCCTAATGCAACATACTAAGTTACAGTGTGTTGTGATATGGGACAAGTCACCTTTCCAAGGAATTCTGCACTTTATAACTGCACACCGTGAAATAGTCTCTAAGTCGGGGAATTGCGTTAACCTCCCTGGTGGTATTCCCGATTGTGGCTTGGGGTGAATTTTCAGTACCAAAAGTGGTAACCCGAGCCACACTCGGGATCGCATCGCAGGATCCAGGCAAAGTTACTTACCTTGTCCCCAGGATCCTGCGATATCTCCCCGCTGTCTGTGCGAGCTGTGTCCTCTGCTCGATTCATCACTGTGCAGGGCTCCGTTCCCTGCGAGCGACGCACAGGGACAGAGCGTTGTGCCAAATTCAGAAGGTTAAAACACATAATACATACAGTACACTGTAATCTTACAGATTACATTACTATATCAAATTATTTCACATCCCTTTTGTCCCTAGTGCTTTGTCCAGTGCCCTGCATGCAGTTTTATATTATATATACTGTTCTTTCTGCCTGGAAACTTGAGAATGTCCATAGCAACCAAAAAGTGTCCCTTTATGTCAAAAGCGGTTTTAGACCAGCTAGAAAACAGCGATAATAAATTAGAATCCCTTGCAGAATTGAGCGATAGTTATTTGTGGGGAAATTCGTCATCAAACACTGAAAGTGACGACAGCGAAAATTCTGCAACTGAGCAAATTTCAGTGTTTTTGATTTGATTACATTATAGAAAAAAATGTATTATTATTATATTATTATTTGTTATAATTATTTATAGTTATTTATTATATTATAATTTTGTGTTTCAAACTTTATCATACCCGGGATGTCTACTAGACTCGTGTTTGGACAGATTTAAGATCCTAAGAATTACAGGCCTACAATATAAAATACCAAATTTCCATGCAAAACATTGTACCGCTTTGAGCATCAAAAATCTGACATAATCATACCGCCAGGGAGGTTAATGTTAGATTGTTAACATGACCATAGTCTCTGCCTGGTCCTGGGCATTGATGCGCAGGCTCTGCGTGAGAAGTACCCACTGTACATGGGTAAAGATTACCCTACCCAAATGTGTCCCCCCTGGGAACTGCGAGGCAAACTAAAATTAAACAAATAACTTTGTAGGCCTGGGGGCTGCTGTGAGGTACCTTTGCAAATGCAAAAACAATATAAAATAAAGGACACTGAGCCTTTTAATAAAGCTTCATCGGCAACACGGAAAAACCCCACATTCTTTAAATTACAGGGTTGGGTGATGCTAACATATAAAAGCTTAGCAAGGGTCAGAACCATTTCTTAAGTATTAAACCCAAAAATAAACATTTATTATATTGCAGCTTACCAATTCTTAGATGTGGTGGCTGCAGTAGTTTTCATTTTTTTAGGCTTTCTTTCCTTATTTTCACCTGGTAATCTGTCTAGTAAGTCTGTTGTTTTTCAAAAGAACAAGCTCTCTTGAAGATATCTCATTTATCAATGAGAGAGGCGCTTACAAATACCAACATTTATTTGTGTAAACCCTTTATCCCAAAAGGATAGGGCATCATCGGTTGCAGGTTGAGCAGCTTGCACAGCTTTCAGTTTTGCCTACACAGAGAACAACTTATGCCACGTACACACGGTCAGACTTTTTGGCTACAAAAGTCCGACAGCCCGTCCGACAGACTTTCGACTGACTTTTGGCGGACTTTTGGCAGACTTGCGGCAGACTTTCTAACGAACGGACTTGCCTACATACGATCACACAAAAGTCCGACGGATTCGTACGTGATGACGTACACCAGACTAAAATAAGGAAGTTGATAGCCAGTAGCCAATAGCTGCCCTAGCGTGGGTTTTTGTCCGTCGGACTAGCATACAGACGAGCGGATTTCTGGGTCCGGCGTAGTTACGACGTAAAGATTTGAAGCATGTTTCATATCTAAAGTCCATCAGATTTGCGGCTGGAAAAGTCCCCTGAAAGTCCGGGGAAGCCCACACACGATCGGATTGTCAGCTGGCTTTAGTCCGTCGGCGTCCGTCGGACTTTTGTAGACGAAAAGTCCAACCGTGTGTACACGGCATTAGAGGAGGAGAGAGCTGGGAGGATGCCGATCTCTCCAGCTCCTTTGTACACAGAAATTAACAGTGAAAATCTATCGTGATCAGTCAGTACAGGGCTGTGTGTAATTTTGCTGTGGCAAGGACTTTAGGAGGGAAGAATTTGTGCTAGGAGGGAAAATTTTGGAGGGGAATTTGTGCTAGGAGGGTAAATTTTGGAGAGGAATTTGTGCTAGGAGGGGAAATTTTGGAGGGGAATTTGTGCTAGGAGGGGAGATTTGTGCTGGGGGGATTTATAATTACGGGGTGGAGTGCTAGGAGGGAAGGTGATTTGTAAAGAGGGGGGATTTGAACTAGGAGGGGGGCATTTAAAGGGGGTGATTTGTGCTAGCAGGGAGCAGGGGAAATTGGGGGAATTTAAAACCCACTGACCATTAAATCTGACTTGCAAGCTTTATTTTAGGGCTTTTTCACACAAGATGCAGTGCAGTAACGCATGTGAAATTACACATTTTCCTGCACCACAAAAAAAGTGTTCCTTTCTTGCACTTGTGTGGGTGCCATTAATTCCTAATGGCACCCTCATGCAGCCACCGCAGCACCATGCATTTTGGTGGGGCTCAATTTAAAAATCATGCCAGTACCTTTTTGGGTGTTTCACTGGCATAGAGCGGCCTAATAAAAAATGCAACATATGGGAACACGCAAAAAGCACTAGTGCTCGGATGCACCTCCTTGTGTGCACAAGCTCTCAGATTGGTGTGCCCTAGGATTTTTCACAGTTCTAAAGGGTGCTTTGACTGAAAAAAGGTTGAAAAACACTGATCTACCTTACTGAACAACATGACTGAGCATAGATTTACACCATGAAACATGTGTTTTTGTTTTAATAAAGGACAAGAAATAAAGGGGTTTTTTTTGATTGTGTGGTGTTTTTATTTAGTTTGGCACTTTTTTGTGAATGAGCAACCAGAGGTACTATTGGCAATACCAGCATGCATCACTGATTCCTAATTTGCTCCAAATAGTAGATACCACATGACCACATAGTTTCAGTGTAGTTTTGATTTATCATGAAATATCAGCTAATATTGAGTGTAGTGGAAACTGCCATACTGGCAAAAAACTGGCAATCAGTTATCACAATAATTATTAATAATGCTAGTAATTCAGCTGTGTCTGACTTAATTACTTTTTTAGTAACAAACTTTAAACAAGCATACAGTAAGGAAGTGTCAGAATCAGTGACACAACAACATTAAAACCTACGCTTGTATAAATGCTTGTGGAATCAATAGCAACAGACTGTTCCCTTTGCAAGTGCAAATGAACTCTGCAAAGGAATTTGCTCCAAAGCTTAGTAAATGGGGTGAAGCTTCACTTTGCAAAGAATAGCCAATCACATGCAAGGAATATTTTGAATGGCATCTAACAATCCTCATAACACAACTGCATCACAATTTCCTGCAATATGAGTTTGTGGTGCAGTGCATTATGCTGTTAAAAAAAGCTGCATGACTTTTTTTGGGCATCGATGTGCATTAAAACCCATTCATTTTGAATAGGTTGCCTAACTCAACACGCTGAGATAGTTTTTAATGCTTGATGGCTTTTGGTGTGACTGGGCCCTAAAAGCAGAAAATAAATTAATTGTTGAGTTCACAGACTAGGATGTAATTGTCAAAGCTATATATGTTTATTTTTATAGAGAAGATGGCATGATGGTGTTGTTCAAGTTCAAGAAGACCAGTTTAAATGTTTCTGGGCATAAGATCACTGCTAGACATAATGGGATTCATTTACTAAAACTAAAGAGTGCAAAATCTGGTGCAGCTGTGCATGGTAGCCAATCAGATTCTAACTTTAATAAAAACTGTGAGCAAACAAGAAAACAGGCCCCTAAAACTTGTCCTACTACCACTGCGCCCTGGTCTTAATATGCTATGCCTTATGCCTTATGCTAGCTGCCACTTTAAAAATAAAATAATCAAATCTGAATCATCTATAAAGTAAACCGTAATTAGATGAAGAGTGGCGCTATCCCCTGTCAGTGGGATATAAGGTGAGTGACCACACCACTTCTAATATATTAAACCAATCCTAGATCCCTATTACAGAGAGTGGATTATCAATAATAAAAAATCAATTGTCACACCTAACATCAATAGCTTAATGTGATAGTGACTACTACAAATAACTTAAAAGTGAAAATCCTAATATAACATTTCTTAAACATAAAATCAAAAAAATTCAAAATGCAATGCACAAATCATATGCAAAATATGTGCACAGTATGTGATAAAACATCATATACTGTGCACATATTTTGCATATGATTTGTGCATTTTGGATTTTTTTGATTTTATCATATATTTGTGTCATCACAATATTGTTTTTCACTATTCACGAGGTGGCACTTGTAATAATTTATATGTTATTTTATGTTTAGGAAATGTTATATTAGAATTTCCCCACTGACAGGGGATAGCGCCACTCTTCATCTAATTACGGTTTACTTTATAGATGATTCAGATTAGATTCTAACTTTAGCTTGTTCAATTAAGCTTTGACAAAAAGTCCTGGTTCACATTGATGCAATTTGGCATGCGATTTGACATGTCAAATTGCATGCCAAATTGGCAGCTACTGCCCGCAATGGAACCGCCCGAATCGGTGCAACGCCGAATTTGCGGCACCGCACCGATTCCCAAAAGTAGTTTCTGTACTACATTTAGTGTTTTCAGGTGTGATTTCAATAGACATCTGTGCAGGAAACCGTATAGATGTCTCTGAAATGTTGGACTGACATGCGGGAATGAAATTGTGCGAGTTCAGCTGAACTCGTACGATTTCAATCCTGCAGCAGTGTGAACCTGGGCTTAAACCTGGAAGCTGATTGGTCTTCATGCACAGCTGCACCAGATTTTTCACTCTCCAGTTTTAGTAAATCAACCCTACAGTAACATTGGCAATCATGCATGAATGTATTAGCGTGCGTGGACTAAGCTGCACGTGCATGCTCAGTGCTTATATCGGTGTCAAATGGCCTATTTAGGCTGGAGTGTAACATGGACAAATTTCTGAGTGGCCTTCAGCTAGTTTCAGATTTACCTGTGCCCTGATTTGCTTTTATGTCTTCCTGTATATAACCTAGCTTGCCTTTGACCTCTGTCTGGATTCTTGTCTGCCAATTGTGACCTAGGCCTGTGTTTTAAACTATGCATTCTGTTTTCTGAATCAGTGCCTCACTGCCCAGTTGTTAACTGCCCAGCAGCAGCCCGCCCATAAGGGACGCAGGGACGCTGCCCCCCCATCCATGCATCTGGCCCCCTAATCTACATGCAGGGCGCAGGACACATAGATTCTGATTTTTTTTTTGTTCTTTTTTAAGCACGTGATTAGAACCAGAGGCTCTAATAGGCTTCACAAAGGGGTGGGCTCAGGGCGCAGTGCCCACCCAGTTGTGTGACAATAGAAAATGAATATTCGCTATTATCACACTGATTGTCCGCCTGGCCAATCAGGAAGTGGGTCGTGAGACCCAGCACCTGATTGGCTGAAAGGACAGGCGACCCTATTGGACATCTAGGAGGAGGAGGGAGGAGATGCACGGCAGAAGCCGCCGTGATGCAGAGAAGGAGGAGACGCGATGGAAGCTGCCACCCGCAGCCTGTAGGAGTGCTGCTCGCCCGCGACCTAGATGTGGTAAGAGTGGGGCTGGATGACCGACCGACCGCTGGGGGGGTGCCGGCCGATCAACCGGGGGGGTGGTTGCTTGCCGCCCTCCAAAAAAAACACCAGCCGCCACTGTAACTGACCTTAGTTTGTATCCTGATACTGCCTTTGCCTTATGTTCTTCTACCTCACTGTTGCTACCCTTGGCATGTATCCTGATGCTGTACCTGCCTTGCCAATCAACTTGTGTCCTGGCTTCATTCCTGTCTGCTGATTAGGTGTTACCGTTCTCTTGCATTTGGTTCTTACCTGCTGGTATACAATGGTATTCTTAACTCTAAAACATTTTTTTTTTTACTTTTGGATAGAGTGGTTAGGGGTCAGAACCCCCTGACTTATCCTTGTTATTTGTCCTTGTGGCTAAGGAACTGAAAGTGAAGGTAAACAAAACTCTGAGTGAGAGGAATGCCCATCAGCTTAATAGGTATCCTATTGGAAGATTTACCCTCTACTCCTGTTTTAGCGACATTTGTAAAAAGTTGGTTTTCTCAGAATTCTGTCTTATAGATAATGATCATCAGTAAGATGAACATGTATCTATCCAGGAGAAACACAGGCAGAAATTTGACTGTTCTACCTTAGCAGCCTGTATATATTATACCTTTATAAGTGCATTGTATTTTCACTGTATCCCATTCCTGTTTTGTGTTAGTTTAGACCGTAGTTAAACACGTATAACCTCTATTTGCTAGAGATAATTTTTGCTATGTATTAGCTATGTAAAGTACAAAAGCTCTAAAGCTGGTACACACGGGACGAATATCGGCCGGTAATGGTGGGTTCAACAGAAATCATCCGACATTCAGTCAGTGTGTACAGCAGCCTATCCAGGATTGTCTTTTTAACATACAAGACAGAAAAAACATTCCATTTATGTATCAAGCTCTGGTTAATCACATTGAATTCTACTTCTGCATCTTCCTTGTAAATTAAACTGCCTGCGGATTTTATAAAATCATAAAGTTGCCATACTGTGTTTACAAACTGGGACTTGGTTTTAATCATTCCCTTCTCTAAAACTAAGAAAAAATGGCTATATTCTTAGTTTAGCTGCAATTTGAACAGAACTCAAGACTATATGCAGGGGAGGTGCCAGGGGGTGCTTGAGTGTGCTTTATTAACCCCAAAATGTCTCCATCCTCTTCGACAGCCCATAAATGGCAAGTGATGTTGGAATCTGTGGGGCAGCCCTGTGATTTCACTAACGGTCACTCATCTTCTTTGTCTTGCGGGTTGTCCTGACCTGCAGTCAGAACCCAGTACACTGAAAACTTTTGCTGCCGGCTGTCTGTTTTGTTTATGCTCCTGATGGCAGTAATTCACTGAAGAAAGGGTAATATTGTCACCTCCCCCATGTGTATCACAGAATACTTGGAGTCTGCACTGAAGTTCAGAAAGATATGTTTCTACAATGTTCTGTGTTGTAATGCAGAGGCTTAACATTAAGGGGGAGGAGGGTTGGCTGCAAAGAAAGGTCTGGGGGGTCTACAATGTTATGATTGCTGCTTGGGGGTAGAGCTTTGTGACATTTTTACCATGCTACAGTTATTTCTTCTGCATGCAGCCACCATAGGGGCACAGCCTCATAGCCTTTATCTTGGTAGTCTGCCCGGGAATGGAAGACTCTGCAGTACCTTATAGGAAGCGAGAGGAGGGGGATTTGACACCAAAAATGGGGCTTAGTTTAGTAACAGGAATCTAGAATTTGATCTGATCTGGGCTTCGGCAGTATTATTGTGCTATTGGTTATTATGATGCTGTGAGTTAATATCATGCTGTATGGTTATTATTGTGTTGTGGGCTTATTATTGTGCTGGGTTTATTATTGTGGTCTAGGTTATTATTGTGCTCCAAGAGTTATTATTGTGCTAGGGTTACTATTGTGCTAGGGGTTTATTATAGTGCAGAGCTTATTTTTGCGGTGTGGGTTACTATGGTGCTGGGATTATTATTGTGCTGGGGTTACTATTGTGTGCGTAGGTATTATTGTACTTTTTTTGTGCTGCAGGTTTTTGGTTGCCCTGATACATACTGGGTGTTATTTTTGGGGATTATCATTGCTATCCCTGTCTCTAGCTGGGTGTTGTGGTTGGCTCTGCCACTTGCTGGAGGTTATTGCTTGCCCTGGCACATGCAAAGAGTTGGCACTGACACCAATGCTGAATTTAAATGTTATTGCCACAATTTATTTTCTTCAGTGTATGACCAGGCTCTAGTTTGTCTAAACTGTAGCAAAGCAAAGGGATACACGTGTGAAAACATACTTTAAACCATGCCCACTTTATTAACCACGCCCACAAGTACACAGCTGGCTGTTTGCTACATGCACCACATTTTACTTTACCATCCCTTTACTGTGGCCAGCAGGCAGCCCAGGTGGTACACCTCATTTTACTTCCCAATCCCTTTAAGGTGTCACTCTTGATTCTTATTAAATGTTGGCATCCATGGTTTAATATTTACACTCACTGACACCACACATAGAACTCATTTTTACACTTGTTGATCAGCAACATAAAGCATACTGCTACATATTTATGACCACTGCGATCTGGGAATGGTTTCTATATATTCTAACACTGAATCTGCATTTCTATGTATGTTATGTCTGATGTTATTATAACAAGGGGTTCAACCACACAATGACTTAGCTCTTCCACTTACCCCACTTACTGTATACTCCCAGCACCAGCACAACACTCCCCAAAATGAATTGCCTGGAGCCACCTCTGATCAAATGTGCAATTTGGACCTGATATTCAAGAGGTTTCACAACAACAAAGGGGGTCAGTTTAAAGGCATGCATTTGCTTCATCACATTTGTTACTTTAGTAACACTGTGGGCCACATCACATGTCTGTTCATGTGCATGCAAATCCACACATCCTGAGATATGAATACATGTAACTCTTCAATATGTACTTTAGCTACAATAGCCCAAGTTTTTTCATTAACTGCCACAAAAAGACTAGTGCTCTTCTCTGACATTATTTTCTAAGATAGGAAACATGTTTTGCAGGCTGTTATGATAAACCCACTCCTGACCCCTGTTTAAAAATACTAGTTACACAGCTGGAATGCTGACCCCTCTGTCTGGTTACAATACTTTCTAAAATGCTGAGCTAGAATTAGTATGCTAATTGGAGAAGTCATCAAAAAATCAGAAGTCCTTATCTACATATTCTCGGTAAGTGACTCAAAGTATTAAAGCAAGAGGGTTGACGTGACAGTGAGGCAAATAGCAAGTGCAAAATGAGAATTCAGTAATTGCACCCTTTATGATTCTCCTAGAAAAGGTTGCCTTTAATGAAGAACACTAATCTAATGGAGGAGAAGAAAAATATGACTTTAACCACTTCCCATCCTGCCCATTATCATAGGGAGAGGGAGCTCCCATCCTGGGTGGGCGTCATATGACGTCCTGGGCTTCCCAGCCGTCTGGGGGCACGCCCCCACCGTGTCACTCGGGAGACGATGCGCATGCCCGGCAGCCGCGATGTCCACCGGGCACCCGCGATTGCCCATTAACAGAGCAGGACTGTGGATCTGTGTGTGTAAACACACAGATCCACGTCCTGTCAGGTGAGAGGAGACTGATCATGCATTCCCAGTACAGAGGAACACCGATCGGTCTCCTCCCCTTGTGAGTCCCCTCCCTCTACAGTTAGAATCAGTCCCTAGGTAACACAATAAACCTCTTGATCGCCCCTTAGTGATAACCCCTTCCCTGCCAGTGACATTTAAACAGTAATCAATGCATTTGTATAGCACTGATCGCTGTATAAACGTGAATGGTCCCAAAATGGTGTCAAAAGTGTCCGATATGTCTGCCGCAATGTTGCAGTCAGGATAAAAATCGCAGATCACCGCCATTACTAGTAAAAAAAAATAAAAAATAAAAATGCCATAAAACTATCCCTTATTTTGTAGACACTAGGGATGAGCTTCGAGTTCGAGTCGAACTCATGTTCGACTCGAACATTGGCTGTTCGCAAGTTCGCCGAACAGCGAACAATTTGGGGTGTTCGCGGCAAATTCGAATGCCGGCGGAACACCCTTTAAAAGTCTATGGGAGAAATCAAAAGTGCTAATTTTAAAGGCTAATATGCAAGTTATTGTCATAAAAAGTGTTTGGGGACCTGGGTCCTGCCCCAGGGGACATGGATCAATGCAAAAAATTTTTTTAAAAACGGCCGTTTTTTCAGGAGCAGTGATTTTAATAATCCTTAAAGTCAAACAATAAAAGTGTAATATCCCTTTAAATTTCGTACCTGGGGGGTGTCTATAGTATGCCTGTAAAGGGGCGCATGTTTCCTGTGTTTAGAACAGTCTGACAGCAAAATGACATTTTGAAGGAAAAAACTCATTTAAAACTACCGCGGCTATTGCATTGCCGACAATACACATAGAAGTTCATTGATAAAAACGGCATGGGAATTCCCCAAAGTGGAACCCCGAACCAAAATTAAAAAAAAAAAAAAGACGTAGGAGTCCCCCTAAATTCCATACCAGGCCCTTCAGGTCTGATATGGATATTAAGGGGAACCTCGGCCAAAATTAAAAAAAAAAATGACGTGGGGTTCCCCCTAAATTCCATACCAGACCCTTCAGCTCTGGTATGGATTTTAAGGGGAACCCCGCGCCAAAAAAAAAAAAAAAAAATGGCTTGGGGTCCCCCCAAAGATCCATACCAGACCCTTATCCGAGCACGCAACCTGGCAGGCCGCAGGAAAAGAGGGGGGGACGAGAGTGCGGCCCCCCCCTCCTGAACCGTACCAGGCCACATGCCCTCAACATTGGGAGGGTGCTTTGGGGTAGCCCCCCAAAACACCTTGTCCCCATGTTGATGAGGACAAGGGCCTCATCCCCACAACCCTGGCCGGTGGTTGTGGGGGTCTGCGGGCGGGGGGCTTATCGGAATCTGGAAGCCCCCTTTAACAAGGAGAACCCCAGATCCCGCCCCCCCCCCTGTGTGAAATGGTAAGGGGGAACAAAAGTACCCCTACCATTTCACTAAAAAACTGTCAAAAATGTTAAAAATGACAAGAGACAGTTTTTGACAATTCCTTTATTTAAATACTTCTTCTTTCTTCTATCTTCCTTCATCTTCTGGTTCTTCTGGTTCTTCTGGCTCTTCTGGTTCTTCCTCCGGCGTTCTCGTCCAGCATCTCCCCTGCGGCGTCTTCTATCTTCTTCTCCTCGGGCCGCTCCGCACCCATGGCATGGGGGGAGGCTCCCGCTCTTCTCTTCATCTTCTTCATCTTCTTCTCTTCTTCTTTTCTTCTCTTCTTCTCTTCTTTATTTTCTTCTCCGGGCCGCTCCGCACCCATGCTGGCATGGAGGGAGGCTCCCGCTGTGTGATGGCGCTCCTCGTCTGACAGTTCTTAAATAACGGGGGCGGGGCCACCCGGTGACCCCGCCCCCCTCTGACGCACGGGACATGACGGGACTTCCCTGTGGCATTCCCCGTGACGTCACAGGGAAGTCCCGTCAAGTCACCGTGCGTCAGAGGGGGGCGGGGTCACCGGGTGGCCCCGCCCCCCGTTATTTAAGAACTGTCAGACGAGGAGCGCCGTCACACAGCGGGAGCCTCCCTCCATGCCAGCATGGGTGCGGAGCGGCCCGGAGAAGAAAATGAAGAAGAGAAGAAGAGAAGAAAAGAAGAAGAGAAGAAGATGAAGAAGATGAAGAGAAGAGCGGGAGCCTCCCCCCATGCCATGGGTGCGGAGCGGCCCGAGGAGAAGAAGATAGAAGACGCCGCAGAGGAGATGCTGGACGAGAACGCCGGAGGAAGAACCAGAAGAGCCAGAAGATATTTATCATAGCAAAAAGTAAAAAATGTTGTGTTTTTTTTCAAACTTATTGCACTTCTTTTGTTTATAGGGCAATAAAAAAAAACACAGAGATGATCAAATACCACCAAAAGAAAGCTCTATTTGTGGGGAAAAAATGATAAAATTTCATTTGGGTACAGTGTTAAATGACCACGCAATTGTCATTCAAATTGCGACAGTGCTGAAAACTGAAAATTGGCTTGGGCAGGAAGGGGGTGAAAATGCCCTGTATTGAAGTGGTTAAACATAGGAAGTGTTAAAATCACTAGCTTCAACCAATAAACACTGTATACTCTTTCAATGAACATTGTAATCACTGCAATGAGAGTGCAACTAATATGCAATTTAGTGCTTGACATACTTAAAGTGGACCATTTATTAACTTGTATACGTCTGCAGGAATAAATTCCTGACATATAATAATTCTATATACAGAAACATTTTAATTTTGTCAGTAATAACAGAGCTCCAGGCAAATGTCATTGTCTAGGCTAAGTTAATGGCATCAGTGTGCTACAGTCAACAGGAAGCATTTCCTTAGTATCTCTTTCCTCAGTGATCAGACTGCAGAAAAGTAATTTTGTAGCAAATCAAGTGAGTGGGAGCAGCAGGAGTTGATCTTTGCAATTATTTGTGAACATTTTAATGATCATATTATCTTTAAATCCAGTAAGTGATCCTGGATGATGCCTAGAGGTAATAAATACCCATAAGTGTAACCCAAACAAATAGCATTAGCATGGATGAACATAAAAATATATCTAGCAATATTTTGATTATTGACTGTGCCAATCTCTTGACTACTTCTTTTTTTTTTTTTTGCTGAAACTGTATTGGGCTTATGTTAGTTTTAAATACAAGTTGTGTTTAGCAGTATCCATCTTTAAATAAGTTGTGTACTTGTCATAGTTACTGTCTTATGGTGACATACCTTCCTGCAGGAAAAATATAGTTTTCCCTTTTGCAAGAGAAAATATGGAGTACAACCTAATTTTATCAATGCCCGTAAGTCTGTTAACGTTGAACATTGCAATATTGTGATGATTACATTTTATGCTGTCAGGCAACTGTAATGTGTGAAAACCCTAGGGCAACAACAGGCTTGAAAGAGTTAAGAGGCAAGCCTTTGTACAGAAGAACAGATTAGGCTCTGTTATAGTGTTTTTTTGTGCCCCCCTTCTACAGCAGGAATGGGTTTTGAAGTAAAAAGTAATACAAGACTGCAGAATGATCCTAAGAAATGCCGGAAGGGCGTCCAACAAAATAGAAGGTCTGCTAAAAAATTTATGAAAGAAGATTTTTTTTTTTTTACTTTTTACCTAGTATGGTCAAGGACTGAAATATCTTAATGGTGTAGAACGCTTTATTATTAATATTATTTTATACCACAACTTTTGCACAATTCATGATAATTGTTAAAGTTTAAAAAAGTGTTAAAATTATAACTCCTATTTTTTAGCTGCAATGCCTGAACACCATTTCTATAGAAACAAACCCCCCTTCCTCATCCCACTATATGTAACACTAAGATATGAATTTATACATTTTTTTTTATTTACTCAGCAGACTAAAACCCACTAGAACCCTAAATGGAAGTAACATAATACAGTATATTATTTATTATAACGTCAGAATTTAAATGATATAGTTATACTGTTCTGTATAACTGAACAAGAAAACCCAGATTCAATTCAATTCAATTCAAAAGCTCATCTATAGATTCAATAAAAACTTGAAATCTGAGTTGGAAGTCTACAGTTTCTGAGTGCTGGAATTTAATAATGACCATACCCATTAACTTTATAACCCTGTGAGCTTGAGGCTCAGCCAAACTGGGGCAACGGCTAAAACATTGGAGTTTTTATGGGTGTACATATTGATGATACAATCCTCAAAAACAGTGATTGGTTACTCTATCACACAGACAGCACTGTAGCACTAAAAAAATATTATTCCTGACCCAAGAGAAAGCGGAGAGGACTCTCCATATTAGTATGCAGAATAAAAACATTTATATTTCCTGGAATGTTCCACTGATACTATTCACCAGCTATAGCATCCCACTAAAAACCAAAATGTTATTGCAGTGCACTGTTATGGTTGCACAACAATATACAAGCCATGGAGAAAATTGTTGACCCTTCAATGCTCCATTCTTCCTGAAAATTTAAGAAAATTAAAACAATTGGCTTACATATATGCACATGTCTTTGGTATGTCATACAGGAAGGCAAAGACAGTACGAAAAGAGATCCATTATTGCTTATTTTAAAAATATATTCTAAAAATATCTGGATAGATTTGTTGGTACAACTAGAAAAGTTTTTAAGCAATTGTGTCATATGGGTTGATTTACTAAAGGCAGAGACACTGTGCACTTTGCAATGTGCAGTTGCACTCTGCAAGTGCAGTTGCTCCAGAGCTTAGTAAATGAGCAGAAGCTCAGCTGACTTCCATAATCCAGTCATGTGCAAGCAAAAATTCCATTTTTTTTAATCTTTCTTGCACGTGATTGGGTATTCTTTGCAAAGGGAAGCTTTACCTCATTCACTAAGCTCTGGAGCAACTGCACTTACAAAGAATACCCAATCACGTGCAAGAAAGATTAAAAAAAAAACATGAATTTTTGCTTGCACATGATTGGATTATGAAAGTCAGCTGGGCTTCTGCTCATTTACTAAGCTCTGGAGCAACTGAACTTCCAGAGTATAACTGCCCATTGCAAAGTGCACAGTCTATTTGCCTTTAGTAAAACAACCCTATTGTGTTATTGTTCAACTGTTTTCTGAACTTAACAATAATAATTCACCGGGACCAGATGGCTTGCACTTGAGGGTCCTTGGGAACTCGGTCAAGTAATTGCCAGACCATTGTTCCTGAATCCTAATTTTTACTGACAGTCTACTGACTGGAATAGTACCAGCTGATTGGAGAAAAGCAAATGTAGCACCAATATTTAAAAAAGGGCCAAAATACATCCCTGGGAATTACAGACCAGTTAGCCTAACATAAATAGTATTCAAGCTCTTGGAGGGGATAAGGGACTATATACAAGATTTTAGTAATGAAAACAGTATGATTAGTAGTAATCAGCATGGATTCCTGAAGAATCGTTTTTGCCAAACCAATCTATTAACCTTCTATGAGGAGGTGAGTTGCCATCCAGATAAAGGGAGGCCCGTATACGTGGTATATCTGGATTTTGCAAAAGCATTTGACACAGTTCCTCATAAACGTTTACAGTACAAAGTAAGGTCCGTTGGCATGGACCATTGGGTGAGTACATGTATTGAAACCTGGATACAAGTGTGAGTTTAGAGGGTGGTGATAAATGGGGAGTACTCAGAATGGAGTAAACAGTTCAATCTCTGTATTTGCGAATGATACTAAGCTAATCAGGGCAATAACGTCTCTGCAGGATGTGGAAATCTTGCAAGTAGATCTGAACAAATTAATGGGGTGGGCAGCTACTTGGCAAATGAGGTTTAATGTGGAAAAATGTAAAATAATGCATTTGGGTGGCAAAAATATGAATGCAATCTACTCACTGGGGGGAGAACCTCTGGGGAATCAAGGATGGAAAAAGACCTGGGGGTCCTAGTAGATGATAGGCTCAGCAATGGCATGCAATGCCAAGCTGATGCTAACAAAGCAAACAGAATATTGGCATGCATTACAAAGGGGATTAACTCAAGAGATAAAGCGATAATCGATAATTCTCCCACTCTACAAGACTCTGGTCCGGCCTCACCTGGGCACCAGTCTTCAGGAAGGATGTGCTGAAATCAGAGCGAGTACAAAGAAGGGCAACAAAGCTAATAAAGGGACTGGAGGATATTAGTTATGAAGAAAGGTTACGAACACTGAACTTATGCTCTCTGGAGAAGAGATGCTTGAGAGGGGATATGATTTCCATTTACAAATACCATACTGGTGACCCCACGATAGGGATAAAACTTTTCAGTGAAAGGGAGTTTAATAAGACATGTGGCCACTCATTAGCATTAGAAGAGAAGAGGTTTAACTTTAAACTGCGTAGAGGGTTCTTTATTGTAAGAGCGGCAAGGATGTGGAATTCCCATCCATGGGTGGTGGTTTCAGCAGGGAGGATCGATAGTTTCAAAACCCTATTAGATAAGCACCCAAATGACCACAACATACAGAGATATACAATGTAATACTGACATATAATCACACACATAGGTTGGACTTGATGGACTTGTGTATTTTTTCAACCTAACCTACTATGTAATTATGTAATTCTGCCACCAGATATTTATCATAAATATCAACATTGACAATAACAATTATGACTTTTAATAAATGTATGTAACACCCACTACAGAGAGGACCATCCAGAGATTTTACCATATAGTAGTGTTCTTCAAAGAGACAGGGATGCTTTCATTTCTGTTTGCATTAGAGACAATATTGGCACTTTTCAAAATATTGTTTAATAATAGAAAAGGTAAAATGGTGCAAATAAAAATATGCACATAAAACGGGTATCTGCCGCTTACTGGAGCCGTTGGTAGCAGCAGAGTCGATCGGGTCCTCTCTCCTCTGAGAAATGGAGCTAAGTGAGGGAAAGATGGCCCCCGCTTGGTTCCATAACACTGAATGACAGAAGCAAGGTCAAACCTCACTTCCGCTGAATGGTCTTAAAGGGGAAATTTTTTTTTTTTTGAAAAAAAATACATTTATTTATTTCTCTTTTTTTAAAATTATTGCATCTAAGTGTAAATGTGAGATCTGAGGCCTTTTTGACCACAGATCTCACATTTAAAAGGTCCTGTCATACTTTTTTTCTATTACAAGGGATGTTAACATGAAAAACATCTGCTTGTCCTTTTTATACTTGTCATGATACAATAAAGACCACAGATGATATATCCAGAGTGCCGGCTCTTCTTCAGTTATCTTCAAGTTTGCCTGTTTGGATGTAAGGACATCCTGAGCTTTAGAGCACCTGGATTTTGGGTGTGCCGAAGTTACAAATTATCTGCTATCTGGATATCATAGTTCAAGCTTAGATGCCCAGATTCAGGATCTTAAAGAATTTGTAGAACCGCAGAAGGAGGAGTCTGAGTTTATTAGGCTATCTGGTGAACTTAAACTCAATATTGAAAAATGGGAAAAAGAGATTAAGGATAAAAAAAAGAAAAAAATTCCAGAGAGACACATTATATTATAAAGATTATAAAGATAATAAAATCTTTACATGGCAGGCTTTAATAGAAGAACAGGAAATATCTTCACAGTTATCTACACCTACTAAACCAGAAGTGGTAAAAGGAAAAATGCCTAATAAAAATAATCAAAAGGGCCCAGCCCTGAAGGCAATACCTCAACAGGCCCCAAAAGGACAGGGTCCTAAGGGTCCTTCCCAGTATAGACCACCATACTCTGGGCCAAATTATGGAACAGACTATGGACATAATGGTCAGACTCGACCCTATAATAATAATTTTAGGGTACAGAGAAGACCATTTTATGATAATGGATTCCAAAGAGGAGGATTCAACAGAGGGGGTTTTAATGGGCAGCAACCTTTTAGAACAGGACAACAGGGATATGCTAATTTTTGCCCTTTATTATCCTGCACAACCCAATTATAGGTCACCCCAAGGCCACAGTAGACCCCAACAGGGTTATGATAGACCCCAGGATGGATATAATGGATCACAACAGGAATCAGGATGGTATAACAGATATGCACCTTTAGATGAATATTCAGATGAGACAGATAGGGATGATTTTTTAGGACAGGGGGGTACCCCATTGAGGGGGGTAAAAGGGGAAACACAGAATGGAAACACATATGGAGTAGAAAGAAAAGAAAGAGGGATATGAGAGCAGGAAGGAAACTCCAAAAAAAGAAAATACCAATAGGGGAAGGTATTTTTAACCCAAGTGGAGTTCCCCTTAACAGTAGTGCGATAATAGTACTCGATAAGGTACTTAAATTTGCCCCTACAAAAAACCTCAATAAGTTTGAAACTTATGTTAATATCCAAAAATATACGAGGAAGTTAAACATTAAAAAATATTTTATTTCCAATACTACCAATTTGACCACTCAGAGGAACCCTTTAGGTACATGATTATGTAATAGATCTAAATTTAATCCACCTGTCCCAGATAATAAATTTACCAAAGTTTTTAAAATTTGGTTGTACATGACTTGGAACAACTTAAAATCAGAAAAGGATCTGATCCAGAATATATCATTAAAGGAGTTTGGTCCTTAAAAGAATAAAGAGGTGGTAACAAGATCAGCCCATAGGGGGGGGGGGGGAATAGTCCTTTTGTCTCGTGCCTATTAAAAAGAGGAGATGGAAAGACTATTGGGTGATGTTGATACTTATACACCATTGCTCTCTAATCCAGTTAAGCAGTTTAAAGATGAACTTTCGATATTAGTACGAAGGGAATAAATAAAAACATCCTATGTAAAAAAGAGGCTGAATATCTAAATCCCTCCTCTTGCCGCACTCCAATAATATACTTCCTTCCTAAAATACATAAGGATAACCAGAAACCTCCAGGGAGGCCTATTGTCAATGGGGTAGACTCTTTGACCTCTAGATTAGACCAATACCTTGACTACTTCTTAAAACTCCTTGTGAGATCAACTCCAGCGTACTTAAAGCACACTAAGCATTTGTTGCAACTTCTAGAGAATATAAATGCTGAAGGTTCTCATTTTTTTCTGGTCACAGCAGATGTGGGGTCCTTGTACACCATAATCAAGCACATAGAAGCCAAGAAAGCTGTTTAATGGGCACGCAAGAATTCAGATGTGGATAAGAAACAGCTGAGATATCTTTTGAAATGCCTTGAGTTTGGATTATTACACAATTATTTTTGGTACTATGGGAGGTACTTTTTGCAGAAGACAGGTTTAGCCATGGGAGCCCATTTTGCTCCCAGTGTGGCCAATTTATTTTTGGCCCACTGGGAGTCAGAGATGGTCTTTGAGCATAGACCTGTCAAATTAATTAGTTACCATAGGTTCATTGATGACCTGTTCATGGTCTGGGGGGTGATGAAGGAAGTCTCCTCTCCTTCATGGACATGTTAAATCAAAATGACAAAAATATTACGTTAACATGGAATTATGATAGACACAAGATGGTGTTCCTTGATGTGGAGATTTATGTCCAAGGGGGAGAGATCTTTACAAAAAATTACTGCAAACCTACAGACAGGAACGGATATATAGCTATTGATAGCTGTCACTACAAACCCTGGCTATTAAACATACCCAGGGGGCAGTTTGTAAGATTAAGAAGGAAATGTACTAAAATTGAAGAGTTTGAGGAACAGGCAGGTATGTTTGAGGAGAAATTCATACAAAAAGGCTAGGATAGCCAATTTGTTAATAAACAGTTACAAACAGTAAAAAATATGGAAAGGAAAGAATTGCTGGCAATGAAACTGAAGGTAGAAAAGAAAGATGGTGAAGAATATAGGATGGTTTTGGTTTACAATATCCAGAAAAATAAGATAGAAAATATAATTAGAAAGCATTGGAGTGTATTGTTAAGGGATAAGGTACTAGGGGATGTCCTTCCCCCCTTTTCCTCATTTGTTTATAAAAAAGCACCTCATTTAAGAGACCTTTTAGCACCAGGGGTACTCGACCCACCGAGTAAACAGAATGGTACTCTTACTCCCTTTCTTACAAGTTTTTATACATGTGGGGAGGTGCCTTGCGTGTAGGACTAACAAGGCAAGTAATGTAAAAAAGAAACATGAATTTACTGCTAAGGCTACAGGCAAAACACATACAATTAAAGATTTTATAACTTGTTCCTCTGAGGGGGTGGTATATATGTTGGAGTTTTCATGAAAACTCCAATATGTGGGTCGTACTTCTAGACCCCTATTGGTAAGGGTGCGTGAGCACATCAACAGCATTAGAAAAGGGAGGAGAAAATATTGTGTCTCTAAACATTTTAGAGAGGTACATGATAGGAACCCAAATCAACTTAAATTTTGGGCGATTGAAAAGGTTAAATGTCATTGGAGGGGGGGCAATTTTATCAGACAATTAAGCCAACGTGAGTCATCCTGGATATATGAGACACAAGTTTTAGCGTCCCGGGGGCTCAATATAGAGTTTGACCTTAATTGTTTCATTCATAATGGTTAAATAGGAGTATACATGATATTTTATGTGGTCTTGACAGTATTTGAGCATTAATTGATTTTAATATTAATCATTTTTTGCAAAGCTTTTTAAGAAAGTTTTTTGGAAGTAATTTTAATTTTTTTTTTAAATAATTTCTGTGTCCTATCATATTTTGCAACAAGGCAGTAAAAGGGGACTGTCTTAGGAAAGTGAAACTGGTAGGAAAACTGTTTGAAGCTTAGAACCCAGTTGTGTGGTTTTCCCCCCTTTTTTCCCCACACACGTTTAGAGATGGAGATGAATTAAATTGGTTGGAAAAACTCTGTGTGACACCAACGCCATTGAAGAGAGGCATCTCAAAAGTCTATGAGTTCCTGTCGGACCTTGAAAGACAAAAAAGGCCTTTCTTCATAGAGAAATGGGAAAAAGAATTGGAAACAAATTTGGAAGAGCAACAATTTGAGAAAATTATTGCAGAAGGATATAACCAAGCATGGGATGTAAACACCATCGAGATGAACTATAAATTTCTAGTTAAGTGGTATATGACTCCGGAGAGACTCCATAGAATTAACCAGGAAAGACCACCATTATGTTGGAGAAATTGTGGAAAAAAAGCCACAATGATACACATATGGTGGCATTGCCCAAAAATCAGTGTATTCTGGCAAGAAGTAATTATATGCGTAAAGGAAATAATGGGAGAGAAGATAAAAAATAATAGACTGACTTGTCTGTTCCACGATGCCAACTCTCCCAAAAAGCAATACATGAAAAAAGTAACGCCAAAACTACTAAACGCTGCAAAGGGATTGATCTCAAAAAATTGGTTAAAGAGTGAAAGCCCAGACATAAGAGAATGGTTTAACCAAGTGGAGCACTATCACAAAATGGAACTACTTTGTTGTAAAGATAAAGGGCAACTAGATAAATGTACTTCTGTCTGGAATGGGTGGGTAAAATACAAAACCTCAGACAGCTATTGGCAGATGATGTCAGAAGGTTTAAGATCATAAGAGGTAAAAAACACCAGGGAAAGGAAGGAAAAATGCAGGGGTGAGGCAGGGGGGTGGGGGGGGGGGTTAGGTGGAAATTAGAGAGGGAGGGTTGTTGGGGGGTGGCGCAGATTGGGAAAATTCTTCTTTTAAAGTTTTTTTTGTATAAATAAAAGAAAGGGACTTTTTTTTTTTCTGTGTTGTCTTTCTCTTCTCTCTTTGCTTAATGCTACCACAATGATGTGAACTTGAGAAGGGACAAGTTTTGAACGTCAAGTTGTAATAAGTCTCTCAAAGGTAAACACTGAAGTGGAAAAAAAAAACAGCATTAGAAAAGGGAGGAGAAAATATTGTGTCTCTAAACATTTTAGAGAGGTACATGATAGGAATCCAAATCAACTTAAATTTTGGGCGATTGAAAAGGTTAAACGTCATTGGAGGGGGGGCAATTTTATCAGACAATTAAGCCAACGTGAGTCATCCTGGATATATGAGACGCAAGTTTTAGCGCCCCGGGGGCTCAATTTTGAGTTTGACCTTAATTGTTTCATTCATAATGGTTAAATAGGAGTATACATGATATTTTATGTGGTCTTGACAGTATTTGAGCATTAATTGATTTTAATATTAATAATTTTTTGCAAAGCTTTTTAAGAAAGTTTTTTGGAAGTAATTTTAATTTTTTTTTTAAATAATTTCTGTGTCCTATCATATTTTGCAACAAGGCAGTAAAAGGGGACTGTCTTAGGAAAGTGAAACTGGTAGGAAAACTGTTTGAAGCTTAGAACCCAGTTGCGTGGTTTTCCCCCCTTGTTTCATTCATAATGGTTAAATAGGAGTATACGTAGGAAGGCCAGTATGGTGGCCTGAATTTATGGGAGGAGCCCGGGGGGTATTTAAGCAGCCCGCTGATCTGTGGTGCTTGTCGGTTTCCTGTGTGCGATATACGTCACCAGGCCGACTATTCAAATACCAGCGTCCGCAAGTTCTTGTCTCGCAAGTTCCCGCATTCACAAATTTCCTTGCTCGAGAGTTTCGAAGTCCGTGTTACCGGTTCGTATTTTCGTATCACGCGTCTGGCTCGGCTGTCGCAGGTAGGGTTCCGACTGACTTTTGTTTTCACGCATTGTTAGATATCATGTCACTAAACCGTGATATCAAACTTAAGAATCACTCGCAAATTTCACTACGTAACCGCAATGCATACCACTCGCACCATCGTTATGTTACCAGTTTCTCGTTATTTGTAAACCACCGCAACGTACACGTCACTCCATTCAGGCATGTCTAACAAATTGTTACCATGCGTCAGTAGACAAAAGTTGTGATTCGCAATTCGCTATTTCTTATCGACTCATGTCAGTTCGATACTAAGTCATTTTTCATTTCAGAAACATTTCTAAACATTTCAAACAATTTAGAACCATTTCATTCATTTCAGTCACGTACCGCGCTCCGATCCGAATCCAGTCGCATCTAAAGATGCACCGATTCACTCCGGTGTGCCCCAGTTGCTTACGGCCTCATTTCACATTCGTTGTCAGTCGCTCGTTACGACTCCCCGATTCGTACCTCTGTCATGGCCATCATTTCACTGCCACGTATCACGCTCCAATACGAATTCTGTCGCATTAAATGCACCGATTCATCTCAGCATGCCCCAGGTATTTGCCACATTTCGGTATATGCTCCAGAGTCCGATTCGTAGTCAGCCGCAATAGTGGCATGATCGATTTGCGCCTCTGTCATGGTAAACAAACCATTACACGATCACTCACCGCGCTCCGGTTCGAATCCAGTCGCATCTACAATGCACCGATTCGTTACGGCGTGCCCCAGGGCTCGGCCTCATTTCAGTACATGCTCCAGAGTCCGGATCGCAGTTAGTCGCAGATATCAGGTGACCGATCCACATCTCTGTCATGGGAATTATTACCATTCATTTCACTCCCACATATCGCATCACCGTTTCGAAACCAGTCGCAACCAAGATGCACCGATTCATCACGGAATGCCCCAATTGTTTCGGCTGTATCCATACCTGTACCAGAGCTCGGTTTGTTGTCAGTTGCAGAGGCGGCACAACCAATTCGAGCCTCGGTCAAGGTAAAAACATTTCTGTCATTTCGTTGTTTCATACTGCGCTCCGATTCGAATCCAGATGCATCCAAAGATGCACCTATTCGTTCCGGTGTGCACCAATGTTTTCGGTTGCCTCATTTCAGTACATGCTCCAGAGCCCAGTTTGTGGTCAGTCGCAGTCGTGGCATGACCGAGCCGGACCTCTGTCATTGCAAGAGATTTCACTCATTTCATGATCAAGGCAAACATTTCAAATCATTTCGTTGTCGCTATACCGCAAATCACCATACTAGTTACTACTTCAAGTTAGTTAGCAAACCCTTCACGAGTTATCACCTTTCATTTTCCTCCGGGTCAGTCAAAGTTCAGTAGGTCCACCCTGCACCAGGTTGGATGATATCCCCCCAGGTAAAAAAAAAAGGGAGAACACAAGTTGGGTAAGTATGGTTTAGGGAAATTAAGCAAACTTGAAATTCATGTCACCCCCAATAGGTTACTGTCAACCAAAAACACGATCTCAGGGCAGGATATCTTAACCAGATCAACTATGTCCCAGGCCAGCAGCGAAGACCTCATGGCCCCTCTGTCACCTTCTCCGGTCTCAGAGAGCGGCAGCGTGCAGTCCCTCAGGGGATGGACTATCCCCAAGTTGACAGCAGAGCTTAGACACAGAGGTGTGCCCTTCTCCGCTACAGCTAGGAAAGGCGAGCTCTTCAAGCTCCTCTTCCCCCCACCAGCTGCAGCAGGACCCAGTACCCAGCAGGCATCTCTCCAGTCGATATCCTCTGCCATCTCACAACTTCACACTATGGTGTCATCTCTGTCTTCCTCGGTAACGGACGTACAAACCAGGGTGGCACTCCTGGAGGCTCGGCCGGCCGCGGCTATTCCCGACCCAACCGCAACCCAAGTTTTGACACCCCTTCCTGCAGGTACCACAGGGTGGAGCCCCATTGTCTACCCCTCCCATTTGATTCCAACCAGCATCAGGAAGGACATTTTGGACGGCAGGGACGTCAACCTGGCCTCTCTCCTGATTTCTGTCCATGATCTGGCAGAAAATAAGGCCTATACCTGGGGTGACGTGTCAGTGGTCCTTAAAGCCAAAGACCCCAGACTGAAACGGAAATTATCTGTCCCAGAGTTCACATTGGCCTTTGGCATGCTGAGGGATGTCCTATGTTCAGCCGCTCCCAGCAGAAGGGAAGAGCTGGACTTATACCTCCGTACTGTAATAGACTTGGGCTACAAGTATGGAGGATTTTCCTTTTACGACTACCACCGTTCCTTTTCTGCAAAGGCAGCAGCCAGATTCACACAGTTTCAAACGACAACAAATTGGAGTCTCATGGACACAGAGCTGTTCTGTCGCCATTTTGTCGGCTTACGCTCACCCCTGTGTGCGATTTGCCAGTCCTCCACTCACACTGCCACCTGGTGCCCCAATGCGACAATCAGACGTCCCTTTGAATTTCCCTCTACCTCCAGTGCACTTCAGGGTCAGTCAGCCCCTGTACAAATGCCTCAAGTGGACAAATTCGGACGCCCAGTCCGAACCATGGGAGGGGCAGCCATCTGCAACAATTACAACTATGGGTCCTGCAACTTCAGTCAGTGCCGCCTACTCCACATCTGCACCTTATGCCAAAGAGCGCATCCGAGAAACTTGTGCAAAGTCAAACAACAGAAGAGGGCATGACTAAGCCGGATCAACATCTTGTGGCTAGGACTCTACCTCTTGACTACCTCTTGACACCCCACCCCCTCCCTGGCCACCTACCTTATCCAGGGATTCACAGTAGGGTTTCACACCGGCCTCATTTCACTACCCCACAGTACCTACAAATGTAGGAATCTTCGTTCAGTGGCCACTGACGAACAGGCCATAGATCAGCTCTTACAGACAGAAGTAGACCGAGAGTTCGTTATAGGCCCCTTTACTCAGCCCCCTTTCAGTACTTGGAGAGTCAGCCCTATTGGGCTTTTCAAGGGCAAGTTCTCAAATAAACTACGTTTGGTGTACGACCTGTCTGCGCCTCATTCTTCCCACATTCCCAGTCTCAATTCCCTGATCCCCTCCGAAGAATTCTCCCTAAAATATTCCTCCTTGGACATGGCAATCCAAGCAATCATCAAAGCAGGTACAGGCGCCTGGATCTCCAAACCCGATATCTCGGATGCCTTCAAGCTCCTGCCTATCCACGCATCCCTTTGGTGCTGGCATGGCGTCAAGTCGAAGGAGGCATACTATTTTGCCACAAAACTGACGTTCGGTTCCAAGAGTAGCCCTTGGCTCTTCGACACATTCGCTCAGTCCCTCGCTTGGATACTCTTGCACAAAGCTCAGTGCCAAGAAGTCATCCACTACTTGGATGACTTCTTACTAATAGAACCAGGAAACCTTGACAAACTCAGAGTTGTATTCGGAAATCTCAATGTTCCCATCGCTGAGCACAAAGTCGACGGCCCAACACACAACATCACCTTTCTCGGGGTCAATTTAGACACCTGCACCATGCAGGCCAGTCTCCCCCTCGACAAACTAACCCGTATTAGGGCGGTCCTTCATAAATTCACCCTCACTAGGGGGTGTACCAAATAGCAGTTGCAATCTCTCCTGGGAATGCTTAATTTCGCCATGCAAATTATTCCACAAGGCTGCACCTTCGTGTCACGTCTGCTGAGATTTCTGTCAGAAACACAAGACCCTGATCAGATCCTAAATATAGATTCTGCAGCAATAGCGGACCTATCTATGTGGGAGGAAGTCCTGTCCGCCTGGAATGGCATATCCCTATTTATACCCATGGTTTCGACCCTTTCACCCCAGGTGGTGACAGACGCTGCAGCTTCTACAGGCTTCGCGGCAATTTTTGGCCACCAATGGTACTCAGAACCCTGGCCTCAACAGATACTGTTGATACCCGGCTTTACCCGAACATCCTCCCTCTTCGAGCTCTATCCCATAGTGGCAGCCGCACAGCTCTGGGGTCATCATTGGACAGGGCAAACCGTGGTCTTCATTACTGACAATCAGGCCATGGCAGACATTGTCAACAAAGGCAGGTCCAAGTCCCTATCAGTCATGTCCTTCCTGCGCAGATTGGTACAACTGTCTTTACAACATCAGTTTAACATCCACTGTTCATTTATTCCAGGTAAATACAATCTAGCTGCTGACACACTGTCACGTTTTAATTACACCTCCTTTTTCAAAAAGGTTCCCGGAGCCGATCCATTGTCGGCCCCTATCCCTGTTTGATCACAGCTGACCCTGGACTAGTAGAACATTTACAAGGAGCAACCCAGCTCATCAACCACTCACTGTCCCATAGCACACTCAAAGCCTACCAGACAGCTTGGAAGGCGTTCAATAAATTCCTGGCACCCTGCTGTAAAGGAACAACAGATGTCAAGCAAGTACTGGCCTTCATTTCATATTGCCACACTCAGCTGGCCTTATCTTATAATACCATTCGGCTATACCTAGCCGGCATACAACATTTTTTGACTCTTGAAGACCCCGCAAAGTCTTCACTGTTCTCGTCCCGCGCTATCCGAGCCATCCTACGTGGCATTCAGAAACACCAATCAGTGATCAGCACCAAACGTTTACCCATTACGGGGCCCATCTTCAGGGATCTGTCGACCATCCTGACTACTGCTCCATTTGGTCTTCTCCCCAGTACGGTCCTACAAGCAGCCATATATTTGGCCTACTACGGGTTCTTGTGACCTGGCGAGTTCACCTGCAACAACCCCGCAGGCCAAGTACTACGCAGACGGCACTTGGTTCGCTACCAAGACCACTTCGTCCTTCACCTCGAGGTTTCTAAAACCCAGCAAATAGGCTCTGGAGTGGACATTCTCCTTTACAAACCAATAATAGCTGGTGTCCAGTCACTGTACTCAACCATCTTCTGTCACTCCTGCCTGAACAGCCGGACTCCAGTCCTCTTCTACCATTCCCAGTTAAACCCTTAAGTGCCTGTCAGTTTGTGAAACACATAAGGATACTTCTCCACAACCTTCACCTTAACCCTAGTCAGTACTCCGGACACTCCTTTCGTATCGGAGCAGCCTCCGCAGCATCCCTCCACGGGGGTCCCAGACCACGTCATTAAAAGACTAGGCAGGTGGAAGTCAGCCTGCTTCGCCGGGTATATCCCTAATCCTCAAGTGGAGATGGCACAGGCATTTTCAAAATTAGCTCAATGAATAACTGAAAACCAATAAAATATTATACCCCTACCTGAATGTTTTTGCCCCCTTATTTTAGCATACCGTCCATCAGACCAAGGCACACTTTTAGGTCCATTTCTATTTCCGATGGTAAGTCTTATGTTAACTATAAATGTTATCTATGTCCATATCGGACATAGGGCTCCAACCATAAGTAGGAAGGCCAGTATGGTGGCCTGAAGTTATGGGAGGAGCCCGGGGGGTATTTAAGCAGCGCGCTCATCTGTGGTGCTTGTCGGTTTCCTGTGCGCGATACCCACCCTCCCATCCCCATTTCAAGGCATTTCTCAACTATTCATTTCTCTTCACAGAATAAATCATTTCTTAAACTAAGGGTATGCCCCCTTATTTTGGTATACCGTCCATCAGACCAAGGCACACTTCCAGGTCTATTTCCAATGGTAAGTCTTATGTTAACTATAAACGTTATCTATGTCCATATCGGACATAGGACTCCAACCATAAATGATATTTTATGTGGTCTTGACAGTATTTGAGCATTCATTGATTTTAATATTAATAATTTTTTGCAAAGCTTTTTAAGAAAGTTTTTTGGAAGTAATTTTAATTTTTTTTTTAAATATTTTTTAGAATATTTTTTTTATAAAAATGGAATTATAATATCTATTAGCTCAAGTATTGTAATTAGATATTATTTTTTAATAATAAATAACTTGTTGTGGATCGTTACATTTATAGGAATATTAATTGTTTGTAACAAGGGGTTATTCTATATAATTTTATATGATTATGTTATCTATAGAGGTTTTATATGCCAAATTTTTTGGTGTAGTATGTAACAGGACATCGCCACGGAAATTAGCGGTGGAAAGATATGAAAACGCTGTGTATTTATACAGATTGATTTTGTCTGCCTTGGTGACACACTCTCCTACTCAGCTTATTTGAGTTCCTGGGGACACAGGAAGTGGGCGTGTCCCTTGAGGATTGCCTAGGCTAAGGAGGGGTTTATTAAGACTCGTATTAATCGGCCTCACCCATCTACTAATGAAGCACAATGAGAGGGTGAATCACGAATAGAGGTGAGAAGCCGAGTCTGTGACAACAAGCCAATGTTTTATATGCTTATCTGATGTTTTTACTTTGTAAGTGTAACTCTTTGGGTGTGGTTTAATAAATGTAGCAACAGAGATACACTATGGTAGTTGTGTTTGTTGTTCCATGTTACAAAACCACACTGATTAAAAGCGGAGCTGAACCTGAATGAGAGAGTGAATGAGGGTGTTCCCTGGAATCAACTATAGTGAAGCCACCAGCATGAATGGGCAGTCTAAGGAGTATAAGATTCTTACCACCAATAAGCCAAGAAGTAGAAAGGAATGAGGAAGATTTGAATATAAGATCTTTTCTATGAGTTTTTAACTCGTCCTTGAGGTGAGCAGGCATTTTGGCTGGTGATGGTGTACACAACTGCACATAGGATTATACTCAAGAGAGAGAGGATCTGCACAGCGGTGTTTCTGTTTACAACACATTTTTATGAGAACATTTTTTAAGAAAATACAGGAGTTGTTTTTTTCACTAAATTTTTTATTAATATTTTTGAGCGGTCACACAAGGACTGATTTGAGTGTGAGATAATCACTATTAATAAGCATTGTACACCTTATATTTGTATGTATATTTTAAAGTGTATTTTATAGCGCTGCACTATTTAACAATTATTGTAGTTCAGAGCAGTGTTACTTTGTGTTGTCACAATAGGAATAAAAGTGACCCATTTTTTTTTTAAGGACAGTGTAAAAATAAAAAGTAAAATAAATAAGAAAAAAAAAAAAACTTAAGTGCCCTGTCCCGCCGAGCTCGTACGCAGAAGCGAATGCATACGTAAGTCGCTCCTGCATATGAGAACGGTGTTCAAGCCACAAATGTGAGGTATAGCCACAATCGTAATGCCCCGTACACACGGTCGGACATTGATCGGACATTCTGACAACAAAATCCTAGGATTTTTTCCGACGGATGTTGGCTCAAACTTGTCTTGCATACACACGGTCACACAAAGTTGTCGGAAAATCCAGTCATTCTGAACGCGGTGACGTAAAACACGTACGTCGGGACTATAAACGGGGCAGTAGCCAATAGCTTTCATCTCTTTATTTATTCTGAGCATGCGTGGCACTTTGTGCATCGGATTTGTGTACACACGATCGGAAATTCCGACAACGGATTTTGTTGTCGGAAAATGTTATAGCCTGCTCTCAAACTTTGTGTGTCGGAAAATCCGATGGAAAATGTGTGATGGAGTCTACACACGGTCGGAATTTCTGACAACAAGGTCCTATCACACATTTTCCATCGGAAAATCCGACCGTGTGTATGGGGCATTAGAGCGAGAGCAATACTTCTAGTAAAAGACCTACTCTGTAACTTAAAACTGATAACCTGCAGAAATTTTAAAAATCTCCTATGGAGATTTTTACGGGTCAAAGTTTGTCACGCAATTTTGAAGCGTGACATGTTGGGTATCAATTTACTCGGCGTAACATTATCTTTCACAATAAAAAAAAATGGGCTAACTTTACTGTTGTCTTATTTTTTTAATTCAAAAAAGTGTATTTTTTCCAAAAAAGTTGCTATTGTAAGACCGCTGCGCAAATACGGTGTGAAATAAAGTAATGCAATGACCACAATTTTATTCTCTAGGGTGTCTGAAAAAAATATATAATGTTTTGGGGTTCTAAGTAATTTTCTAGCAAAAAAAAAAAAAAAACAGATTTTAACAAGTTTGAAAAATAGGCTTGGTCCTTAAGTGGTTAAAATGGTTGTTTCCCTGTTAAAGATTTCTCCTCTGATTATTCATTTTACTAGTAAAGTACATTTGGCTCTTTATGTGCATGTAGCTCTCTTTTGGTGATTATGGAGTAGGTCAGGAGCAATGAAGTCACATAATCACTTAGATTATTCACCGAATGAAATAGACAACTTGTGTGTACTCTAAGTGTGTGCATTTTTTGACAGTTTTCTGAAAACAACTGAACTGCAAACAGTAGGGGGCTTGGGAGATGTATTGATTTTCTATACAGATGACAGGTGTGATTAAACAGAGACACCTATTGGTGCCTAATAACATGTTGAAATATATAGCTACAAACAGATGTTGAATGCTCACAATGCCCTCCACTCTTGTGTTCAAAACTGAAACAGTGTATAGAGGTAAAGAAGAATGCAGAGTAAATCAATAATGCATATATTCAAGTTATTTCACACTCAGCGGAAAGCTAAAAATGCTCTCTCGTAAAGGGCCATAGATTATTGTACAATGTTAATGTTTCCAAGAGTGTTGTGTGAGATAACGACATTGGTGACATTAGCAATAGTTTTTTTCATATGACATTCTGCAGGCATAGGGGAATAAAGATAAGTAAGCATTCTTGTTTACTAATTCCTAGGCAATATATCAATCTTGAAATAAAAAAAATGACACTAAACCCAATATATATAAAAAAAAATATACTGTACATAATCAATACCTTTGTCTGTATTTATCTGTATCCCTAATGGTAATCTTCTAATAGTAGTGTCTCTTACCACATCTACAAAAACACTTTTGAAATCACCTCTGCTTCAATTTTCTCTAAGAGAGTGTCTACTTTTACTTTATATGGCCCCACCTGTGTGTAGAAACGTAGCCTTCCTCCTGGTTGCATTCCTGGCATGGGCTTCAGGAAAACCCCAGTAAATCCCCATACAGCACCTCCCACAGTGATGGCTGGTACACATATTTTAATGGTGAGGATGGGGAGACATCTGCACTGCACTCCATGGTCAGCTAACTCATGGATTTGCCAGCAAAATTGGAGATGGATTGCTACCCCACACTGCCACAGATGCAGTACTGGCAGCTCGAGCAGCAGGGAGTGTAAAGAAAGTGGCCCCCATGCCTGTGTATGGCAGGTAGCCACTCCTTTAACTATACTGTGTATATTCTACCCAGCCATAAAAAGCATGGTTAATTTCATTTCACAGGATCATTGGAAACTTAAGTAAAAAAGGACAAAATGTTAATTTATACAAATTTGATTACGGAGTTGTTTATTGTACACTCAAAAATTTTTGGGCCAAAGAATTCTAGTGAAAGGGAAATTGCATTTGGAAGAGACTGGGCATTATATTTTTGGATTAAAAAACAAATGTTGGGGGGAGGCAGGAGGCGGAGCCTAGCAGAGCAGACATGCATTGTTAGAGCTCCACACCGCTGAGGAGAGAAGAGAAGGACAAAGCGGAGCCTGCAGGCTCAAAAGGTATCCATTTGAACCTTTTTGCCCCAGGGAACAAACTGTGAAAGTTTGGGCAGGAAATATGGTACTGGGAGGAAACCGTGGCAGAAATAAAAATCACCTCACAAAGAGTTCACAGGCACTCACTGCAGCTGAAGCAGCTCCAGTCACCTCACAAGATACAGCATCAGGGCGCTCTCACAGACAGAAAATGTCACAGCAAGACTCTCCATTTGAGTCAGATACAGAACAAATCCTCTCACAAACTTCTCCACAAGCCTCCTCAGTATCCCCAGAAATATTATTACAATTTGAAAAGATGCTTCATAAGGCTTTAAAACAAACCTCAGACCAAATAACAAAAAGCCTAACCAAAGAAATAAGAGAGCTGGGAAACCGCACCGCAGCCTTAGAAATAAAAATGGATGAAATTGAAATTACAACCCAAGAAAATATAACAGAATTGGAACAATTAAAAAAAGAGAATTTAATACTTCAAACTAAGCTCGAAGATTAGGAAAATAGAGCCAGACGTTCAAACTTGCGCATAAGGGGAATACCTGAAACTGTGACAGACCTGCAATCTACTATTACTGCTCTATTACAAGAACTAAAGCCAGATATCCCTATTGAACGTTTAGAACTGGACAGAGTACACAGAGCCCTCACAGCCAAAAAGAAAGATGGACCCCCACGTGATATAATCACAAAATTTCATTATTACAGAATGAAAGAACAAATACTAATTGCTGCAAGAGAAAAAAAGGAACTTAATTTTCAAGGACACAATTATCAAATTTTTGCTGACCTATCCCAACTTACTATTACTAAAAGACGATCCATGAAACCCCAACTAATGGAACTGCAATGCCACAACATTATGTATCAATGGGGCTTCCCCTTTTCAGTCAGATTTAACTACCAAGGTACAATTTACAGAAGCAGATCAGCAGATGAACTACAACAAACCCTTTTAAAATTAAATCTGACAGAACCCACAAGCAGCAACTCTCCCACACGCAGAAGAATGGCGTTATCTTCACCTTCAGGCAGCACCCAGAAAATTTCAGAACAAAATGGGAAGCATCATTCTCACAAAAGAGGCCGTTATGTCACATCATCCATGGACCAAGAAGATTCAATGGACTGACATCCTAATTCCTGATATCTCTTCATTTATTATACTAAGAGATGGTTCTCTTTAAAAAACCTATATTTATAACTGAATGTAACTGCATTCTGATAGTCACACACTGTGTGGGATCATGTTACATTCCAGTTATATTTCTTATTACTTCTGATTCATATAGCCCTAGAATATATAAGTGAAATAAGGAAATTCTTGCTCAGTTATATATTATCAGGTAATAACAATAGATTTATTACTTTTTAGGACAAATATGTTCAATAATCCAGAAGTAATGGAAGCTTTTTCTTTCTTTTCTTAAAACAAATATATTATTACCTAACTAGTTCCTAGAATTATGTTTTTGTTTATTCTAATCTGAAGCAATACAACCTCAATTTTATGAGTTAACATATCTAAACAGTTGCATATGAATAAAATATGTAATTGTTTACTCTAAAAGGGTTAAAATCCCAAAATAATTCAAACTATCTTCATCAATACCAAAGTTATTAACAGTACCTTTCTAACTGAATTATTTAGCCTAGGGCAAGACTAACCATATACAACCACCCTGGAATAAATAATTTCAACAAAAACTATATTCTGCACTCCAATTAATGAAACATCATTTTGATGTCTTTTGACATAGCACTTCTCTCCTGTAAGCGGAAGATCCGTGTACCCCCATTAGCCCTCCTCATTCTCCCAATCATATTATGTGGGAGTGTGACGAAGGCACTTATTCCCCTGAGAGAGATATTTACTCTCTTTCACGGGTAAATTGTGATTACTTGCAAAAAATAATTTATACAATGTATCATTTAATCTCATATGTTTTTTGTTTACTCTTTACTCCAGAATTCACTGGTTTCTTTTCTATCTATTCATCTCTTCAGTCCACACAGGTTGATCTGCGCAGTCAGCTCTGCATAACAAAAAGTAAGTCAAAACTATTTGATCTATTGCCATGGCACCACTGAATATACTTTCCCTGAATGTTCAGGGAATAAATGTCCCTCAAAAAAGGACCAAAGCCTTCCGTACTTTCCATAACAAGAAGGCTCACATAGTATGCCTCCAAGAAACACACTTCACCAAAGATTCTACTCCAAAATATATTTCTCCTTTTTATCAACAAATTTACACGGCTTCTGCCTGTACCAAGCAAAGGGGAACTCTAATTGCATTTCACCGATCCACACCATTCACCTTATCATCAGAAATTAAAGACCCAGAAGGTAGATACCTGATACTCATGGGTTATATAATGGATACAGCAATCACGGTGATTTCCTACTACGCTCCTAACAAACAACCTACACCATTCCTCTCACATATATTACAAGTGATTAATACACACAAAATAGGAACAGTGATAATGTGTGGGGATTCAAACCAGGTCCTCCTCCCATTTCTAGATAAATCACCTTTTACACCATCCAAAATAACCTCTAGATTACCTTTTTCTCAACTTCTTTCCAAATACAATCTGGTAGATTCATGGAGAGAAAGTAACCCAATGAAAAAGAAATTCACTTATTTCTCGCACCCTCATCAAACCTTCACCAGAATAGATCATATTTTTCTAACAATAGGAATGATACCAGAAATTATTGCATCAGATATAATTCAGATTCCGTGGTCTGACAATAATGCAGTATACACTACTATAGCCTCAGCCATACCAAAAGCGCATGACCCAACGTGGTACTTACCAGACATAATGCTCAAACACCCACTACATCAGATGGCCATTGAACAAGCTTTAAAGGAATACATATCAATTAATAATACAACAGACATCTCCCCAATAACACTGTGGGAAGCTCATAAGCCTGTCTTGCGTGGTACAATACAAAGACAAATGGCACTATTTAAACGGGAACGCAAAAATCTAGCAAAAAAACTAGAACTCAATTTTAATGCAGCCTACATATCATTTCAAGATAATCCATCTCAGAGTACAAAATCTCATCTGGAAAAATCTAGATTGGAATACGATCTATTTCTCACTGAGTCAGTTGATAAATCCCTCAAACGCTCCAAACACAATTTCTACATAAATACAAACAAACCAGGTACATATTTGGCTCGGGCATTAAATTCAACTAACAAATCTTTCAAACCAATACGTTTGAAATTATCAAAAAATGTTTACACTTGTAATCCAGTTAAAATAGTCCATAAATTTCACTCACATCTCGCAACTTTATACAAGACAAACAATGAATTTAATCCTACAGAAGCTGAATCCTTCTTCTCAAAAATAAACTTACCTGAGTTATCTCAGAATCAAAAAAGCAGTTTGGATGAGCCTATAACTATAGATGAAGTTGCTAACGCCATAAAAGACCTAAAACTTAACAAAAGACCAGGCCCAGAGGGCTACTCGGCCTTATACTATAAAACATTCTCAGAAATACTCTCTCCCATTCTCACTGAAACTTTTAACAAACTTCTAGATGGACATTCTTTTTGGCAAGAAACACTAATGGCAATTGTTTGTATGATCCCAAAACCCCTTTCTGATGATACTTCCTGTGTGAATTATCGGCCTATCTCTCTGTTAAACCACGATATTAAATTATTAGCAAAAATAATAGCAAAACGCCTCAATAGCATTATAGGAAAATTAATACATAGAGATCAAGTAGGCTTCATGCCAAATAGACAGGCAGGTGATAATATACGCAGGGCAGTGTTATTGGAACATATTGTTAAAAAACGGAAAATCCCTTTATGTTTTCTATCTCTCGATATTAAGAGGGCATTTGACACAGTATCCTGGCAATATATGCAATATTCATTACAAAAATGGGGTTTTGGACCCCACTTTTTAACATGGATCAAAGCATTATATAATAAACCCAAAGCCTATATAAAATATGCTGGATACAAATCTGAAGCCTTTAATATCGAAAGAGGTACCCGACAGGGTTTCCCATTATCTCCCTTATTATTTGCCCTTATACTCGAACCCATGGCCCAATACATCAGAACAAACCAAACTATAACTGGCATTGAAGTAGGAGGTATTACACACAAATTATGTATATTTGCAGACGATATATTACTTTTTCTATCATCACCACAGGTCTCTGGTCCTAACTTAATACCAGCTCTTGATGGATTTGCAGCCCTATCCGGCCTTATGATTAATCCTAAGAAATGCCTAGTGCTTAATATTTCACTCACAAACATGGAATTGATCCCGGCTAGGGCTGCACTCCCATTCACATGGGCAGAAAAATCAATCCCATATCTTGGAATTCATTTAACAGCATCTCATTCTGACTTATTCTCAACCAATTATCCTCCTGTATTAAGACAGATCACAAATCTAATAAAACAATGGTCGCAACTTCCTTTATCCTGGATAGGGAAAATTAATGCAATCAAAATGACTATTCTACCCAAATTGCTTTATCTATTCAGAGTCCTCCCTATTCCAATTCCTTCCTATTTTTTGAGAATAGTACAAAAAAGAGCAACTTCGTTTATATGGGGCTCTTCTAAACCACGTATACCTATACACACACTACATCTTCCCAAAAATAAAGGAGGCCTGGGATACCCTAATTTTACTAACTACTACAGAGCAGCACATTTGGCCAGTCTGTCCAAATACCATGCAAAACAGGAAATCCCACTATGGGTATTTATAGAGGCTTCAGAAAATGACCCTCTATTAATATCAAATTTATTATGGCTTGATCCTAAAGACCGCTTTAAAATTCATAATCCCATAACTAAACACTTCTTATCTCTCTGGGATAAACTAAAAACCAAATATCAGTTACAATCTCCACACAATCCTCTCCTTTCTTTTATCAGAAATCCGGCCTTTTATCCGGCATGGATCTACCCAAATTCTTTTAAAGCTTGGACAACATCAGGCATTCAGACACTAAATGACTTCATAGCATCTAAATCATTCCTTTCATTCCAATCGCTTAGAGAAAAATATGATCTACCAAACTCTGAGATATTTAGATATCTCCAAATCAAAAATTTCTATACACCATTCCTAACGGGGGATACACCATTATCCCAATTATCCATTTTTGAATCAATCTGTACAAAAGATCCATTTGCTAAAGGTACAATTTCATCACTTTATAATCAATTATATGGAGTAGCAAATCTTAATAGACCCTCTTACGTTCAGAGGTGGGAGGAGGACCTGGGACGAACTTTAGAAGACACGGACTGGTCTAACATATGGCTCACATCTAAGTCCTCTTCACCCAACATCTTAGCACTGGAGACAAATTATAAAGTCCTAACTCGCTGGTACCTTGTACCCGCTAGAGTGGCAAAATATTCACCTAATACCTCAGCTCTTTGTTTTCGAGGATGCCCAGAAATAGGCACATATTTACACATATGGTGGACGTGCCCAGTAATCCAAACCTTCTGGAAGGAAGTTTTCGTGATTGCATCTAAAATATTTAAAAAGATAATACAACCAGATCCATATTTAACTTTACTTAATCTAAAACCGGAATGGTTAACACTCTCTCAATTCAAACTTATGATCCAACTAATAACGGCTGCAAAACAAACAGTGGCCAAGGCATGGAAATCTCCTACATTGGTACTAGCAGAAACAATTCACAGAATGAATAATACAATGTCCCATGCTAAGATGGTAGCCATCGATCAAAATCAAATTCCAAAATTTGAAAAACTTTGGCACCCTTGGATAAAACAACAGTTCCTGTCAAATTTCAATGACTCTGTCCTGTTGCCATGGTAACAGATTAAATGACTTACAGAGACACCCATTCTAAGGCTTCAAAGAGAACTAAAAAGAATAATAAACTGACGAGCGGGACAACCTTGTGGACCATACCTCTACCTTTCAACCCTTTTTCTTCTTTCTCTTTCCTTTTCTCCACCTTTACGATTAAAGCTCATTATCAGAATTTATTTGACCTATATACACTCTACTTGTAAACAATATGTATAGTAGGTATAAATCATTTAAATACCTACAAAAGTAACTAAGGAAATGATATATATCTTTAATTTAGGTTTACGTGAACCCAATGTTTAATATTTGAAATTTCGTGATATTTACCTAATATAAACCCTACTGTAAAACAATGAGCTTACTTTATAGATCCTTGTAAACTTACTTTATGTATCTTTATAACATTGTATACTCAATAAACTTCTTTTGACAAGGAAAAAAACAAATGTTGGATGACAGGCTAGTAAATTTTTGTCAAGCGACAGCTCCACGTCAGATTTTCGGATTGTGAGCAGACAAATCCATCACACAAAAGTCGAAAGTACAAACACGCATGCTCGGAATCAATGCTCACCAAACATGAAATTAGAAGAAGGGGCCCAAAGGGTGGCACTCACCAGATGAAATTCCTTGTAGTACGTCACTACATTCGTTTTTGTGGCATGACAATTTGTGTAACGTTAGTATGCAAGACAAGATGGTCTCCTCTGCTGTCAGAATACATGATCAGCACTGCAGCCAATTGGCTGTATGCACTAATCAAACGCAAATTTACCAACAGTCCCGTCATAGAGGAATCGATCATTAGATTGACTTCTCTCTAACAAGAAAGATCATAGATGTGTCAAAATTCAGCCAGTCCTTGCTGAAGCAGCCAAATTTCGACACACATCTATGGCCAGCTTAAGTTTTAACAGCAGCAAAGAGGGCACATTTCTGCCCAGTCTTGTTGTACCTTTGAATAGGGGTTAACAAGGTGTTATAGATTTTTACTGTAGCCATATAGTCTTCAGGCTTTAGTGTTCGATACAGAAAAGACCAATGTGCCCTGTCCAATGTTTTTCAGCAGAGGCCATCATTAACATAAATAAAGCATTTAAAGTCTTACCTTAATGGATAACAAGAAAATTCTTACCAAGTTATCCCTGGCATCTCTCCCTAGGACAAAACCTACCTGGTCTGAATGGATCCAAATGAGAATCAATGGTTTTAGTCTAGCTGATTTTTTATTTTTTTTTGCATATGGCTTCTCTCATCTAATAACATCATCTTGCATATAATTGTTATTTATTTATTTTTTTAACTCAGACATTTTTTTACTGCAATTTATGTATCAGTCATAATGATGCCAAGGTGGACTTCCGCACCGTCTTCTAAATATTTAAAAGCCCAGTTAGGACTCAAGCTAATTTGCATAATAACAACCCTCTGTATTTAGAAACTGATACAAAATTGATAGTTTATATATTACCTATATCTGCCATTGTGATGTTTCTTTAGTTATGGTGTTGAGTTCTAAAAGTATATCTAAAGCTGAAGCATTCATTTTATATTTTGGATAGAATATGAAACCGATATAGTAAAGAAATCCCCTTAGATATATTCTAGTGACAACTCAAAATGTAGGATTATCCTTTACTTTCAAGTCACCGTGGCAATGGTCATCAGGACAAATAGAGAGAGCAAATGTCCCTAGTAGTTACACAGATAGCAAAAACAACATTTTGGATTTACATACATTTTAAACTGGTGCACAGGGAGTCTGCTGGAATGCCACTGAGCATCTCTACCATTATTTTCACTCTCAATTGTTTTACCATGCCTAATAAAATCAGTATTCATTAACGGAAAAATGCACCGGTTAATAAAAGGACATGTAGCAATGCAAGGTGCTATGCTCTACAGATAATATTTGAATAAACTTTGTAAATAATGTAAATGGGTGCTTGAATTAATAGCATCCATTATTGTATTTGCAATTGTGTTAGATACTATCATTGTAACAAATAAAAGTGTATTTGAATGCATTGTTAAATAACTGTTGATAATAATAAATGTTTTCACAGAAAAAGAAGCCTCTTGGTAGCACTAGCAGATAACACAGCACTTACAGCAAAGATAAATCTGTCAATACAATAAAAGAATTAAGGTGTCTTATCAATGAAAATACTTAACTGTAAAAAAGAGAAATAATTTTATTCTTAGTTACAATAAAACAGGCTTGTTTCCTTTCAATAAAATTGTACTGAGATTTTTCAAGGTTACATAACAGTAGGATAATAATAAAGATTGTGCATTAACAAAATGGGAGGTACACTCTAAACTACAGATGATCATCACAAATGGAAGCATAATTGGTGAGGTAGGAAAACATTGGTAGCTTGACTGGGTAGTGTGCGAGCACAGTAACATGTTCACTCAAAGTGAAATCAGTGATACTAACCACATTCTGTATAGCATAGAAAAACTATCAGGAGAGAATGAAAAGAAGAAATGGGGCGAAATCTGGAGATATGAAGGGGATGGGTGGGGGGGGGTACATTTTTAGAGGAGGAATAAAAAAAGGAAAGAAAAGGGGGGAAAGGGAAATAGGTAGATCCAGCTGGAGAATTTGGTTGTTATACTTTTATTTGTCACATTGATAAAAGCGAGCATTTAAAATCAAAGGACAGGAAGTGAGTATTACAAGGATCTTAGATTTTTAATGAAAGCCTGGGATTTAGACTTGTTGTAGTGTAGTTCATTTTTAATAGAGTAAACAATGATACACACGGATTTCAGTTCCCCAAAGACGATTTTTGAGTGGGTTTTTTTCCTTGCGATTTCCTACAGTAAAAATATGGATCTGTTTGCAAGTTTTAGTTTTGGTGCAAGTAAGGTTTTTTTTAAAAGAGCCACCAACACATCCATTGGGATTTAGTACCCCAATAGAGTGTAAATGAGTATGCCAGGGCCAGAATAACAACATCATGGGCCTGGTGCTGACAATTTTGGTGGGGCTTTTTATCAAAAAAAAATAATAATAATAAAGAAATAAAAATGCAAACTATTTTTTGTTATAACAAATTCAATTAAATAGAGAGAGGGAGGATGAGAGAGAGAGAAAGGGGATGAGAGAGGGGTAAGGGAGGGAGGATGAGAGAGAGGATGCACATGAGCGTGCATGGGAGTGACATCAACGCAGCCCGGCCAAGGCAAGTGACAGAAGGCACAGAACCCGTAAGGAAGACCATGTGTATGCTCCATCAGACATTTTCTGTTGGAATTTCCGACAACAACTGTTTAAGAGCTGGTTCTCAAATTTTCTGACAAAAAAACTTGTTGTCGGAAATTCTGATCGTGTCTACACAATTCCGACGCACAAAAGTCCACGCATGCTCGGAATCAAGCAGAAGAGCCGCATTGGCTATTGAACTTCATTTTTCTCGGCTCGTCATACGTGTTGTACGTCACCGCGTTCTTGGCGATCGGAATTTCCGACAACATTTGTGTCGGAAAAAAAATCCACGGTTTGATGGTCGGAATGTCCAATCATCTGTACGCGGCATTACAGGTACGTGATTTTGAGCACAGCGTCTGGGGCTCACGCATGCGCCGTCGCCGGCCCGCTCCCACTGTGGTTGCACACAGAGGGAGCCAATCAGTGGGTCCAGTGGACGCGATGTACGCTGGGACCAGCCGATTGTTCTCTGGAGAGGCAGCACGATGGTCTGCCTATATAAACAAGGCAGACCACCATTCTGTGAGAGAGCAAGATGGAGATCTTGTGTTTCTGCTACGCATGAATACGGATCTCTGTATTTCTCCAGTTAGAGCATTCCACCCACAGTTAGAAAGCACATCAAGGAGCACACTTAACCTTTTGATCGCCCTTGATGTTAACCAGTGATGTATTTAGGTTTTGTGCTGCCCTAGGCCTGACTAAACTTGTGCACCCCCTAATTTAATTTCTGTCAATGTCACGTCCCTTCCTGTTTAAGACCCACCCTGCCATCTGTAAACCACACTCCTTTCTCTTTAGGCTCCACCTTTTCCTCTTAGAGCCCCACCTCTTCCTCTACATTAAAAGTGGTTACCAAGTGCAGCCTTATCAGTGCCCATCAAGGCAGCCTTATCAGTGCCCATCAAGGCAGCCTTATCAGTGCCCATCAAAGCAGCCTCACCAGTGCCCATCAATGCAGCCTCACCAGTGCCCATTAATGCAGCATCACCAGTGCCCATCAGTGCAGCCTCATCAGTGCCCATCAATGCAGCCTTATCAGTGCCCATCAAAGCAGCATCACCAGTGCCCATCAATGTAGCCTCACCAGTGCCCAGCAGCGCAGCCTCATCAATGCCCATCAATGCAGCCTGATCAGTGCTCATCAATGCAGCTTCACCAGTGCCCAATAAGGGTCTCTAATTGTATTCTAATCATACCAAATTATGTGAGCAGACTGCAGTTCTTCTTTAAGCACTAATTCACATTAGGCTCATTTGACATGGGATTTGACATGTCAAATCGCAAGCCAAATTGGCGGCTATTGCTGGCAATGGCACCGTCCGAATTGGTACGATGCTGACTTTGCAGTGCCGCACTGATTTCCAAAAGTAGTTCCTGCACTACTTTTGGCGACTTTGTGGTGCGATTTGTATGAACATCTTTCCTGTACTGATGTCTGTCAAATCGTCCTCCGAAGTCGGACTACATTGCCAGTTTGAATTTATGGGAGTTTAGCTTATTTCTAACCATCAGTGTGAACCTGGGCTTAATGTAGCCAGCAGGATGGGTAATAAAATTCAGACTGATCTATGATCATATAGACCTCTTTCATACTGCCAGGAGGCTGCGTTAGCGGTAAAGTGCCACTAGTTTTAGCGGCGCTTTACCATTGTTTTAGTGGCGCTTTTAACCCTTTTAACCCCCGCTGAAGAAAGGGTGAAATGTGCCCGAAAAGCGCTGCTGTTGAAGTGCTTGCAGACACTTTGGCAGCGGTGTCCATTCATTTCAATGGGCAGGGGTGGTGGAGGAGTGGTGTATACAGCGCTCCCACACTGCCCCCAATGATGCTTCTTGCAGAAATTTTTCTAACGTCCCGCAAGCGCACCACCCCAGTGTGAAAGCACTCGGGCTCTCACACTGGGGAGGCATGGGAGGCGCTTTTTCAGCCCAGAAGCGCCTGTAAAACACCTCCATTGTAAAAGGGGTCTTACAAGCAGACACCAGGCATTAAATGCCATTGATTCCAGAAGCACCAGCCTGCAGATATTGAGCTGTAAAGAGTTAACCACATATTATAGGAGCAGTAGAAGCAGTGTACATGTACATTATAGCAGCAGTGTACATGTGTCCTTTGATGCAGAGAAGAAAAGCACAGTCATCCCCTAGCACCAAGGACACAGAGGGTTAATTATCAGACAGTCATCCCTATTTCAGATAACAGGGATAGGAGAAACCAAGTAAAAACTGGAGCACAGATAAGGGGTGAGGTTTGTAAGGAGAGACAGCGAAGAGAATCGGTATCTTAGTTACTCTCATCCCCTCCAGGATATGCAGAATGTAGCTGGGTCTGCCAGCTGAAGCCACAATCCGACCAATTCATGTGCACCTGCTGGAATCACAACACAGGAGGCTGACTAGTTCTCTCTGCTCCCCTGTCTATGTAGAGGGGAGGGGGAAACTGTGAGCACACGTTCTGCTCTATGAGAGATGCTGCAGCCAGCAAGCTCGGCAGTGAGTGAATGGACTGACTCAGCAGATGGGGGGGGCTTTTTTCATGGGGGCGCCCCCCCCCACACAAAGTGCCACCCTAGGCCTGGGCCTTATTAACCTAGACGAAAATACAGCACTGATGTTAACCCCTTCCCTGCCAGCATCATTAGTACAATGTCAATGCATATTATTTAGCACTGATCACTGTATTAGTGTCATTGGTCCCCAAAAAGTGTCTAAAGTGTCAGTTATGATATAATAGGTGGATTGCGCTAACTTCTATATATATTACCACTCATAAAATATGAATAAAAAATACAAAATAAAATAAAATAAATACCAACTAATACTATATCAAAAATTTCTTTCTCCACAACCATGGTCCTAGTGACAAAAATATCAACAACTCTTTAAAGTGCAAGTGCTATAAAAGTCTCAATATTTTGTGCTTCTACTTCACCACTTAACGTGACTTCACCACCACCTAGTGTAATGGCGACTCACCAGATATAATTAGAATATGCGCCTTTGGTTCATTTAGGATAACCACTCTGTTAGTGATGTATCCAATAGCAGCCTCTCCAAGCAGTATATTAATGCCTCTTGCTCTGTTTAGTGCTCATAAAGACATATGGATAGCCATCATGGTGTAGTATGTTACTTCCATTTTATTAAAAAAGTTAAAAACATAGTTCAACTCACATGTTGTAGTGCCTCTAAGCTGGCACCAAGCTAATCCGGCCGTGTGTGTGGAGAGCGGACTCTCGGTCTATCTCCCACTCTGTCACTGTGTCTCACAGCGGCGTGCGTACCAAGTCTCACTTTCGTTAGACCAGAAGTGACAAGAAAAGTTTCCAGCAGCCTCTACGCATTTCGCAATGTAATTTGCGTCATCAGGAAGCTACTTTTATACTGAAAAGATTAGAATCACACCAGTCTGTAATGGCACTTCATATCCACAGGACTCTGATACTCCTATGTAGAGGATTAAGAACAGTGACTTGTTCTCCATATGGCACAAGGAAAAAATGCAGGTCATCTTCCACTCATTGTGTAATTTATCTGCTTAGTATAAGGTTGGATTCACACTGGTACGACAAACGCTCCGACATTGGGAGCTCATGTCGCATGACGTGTGAAAATCAATGTTTCCCTATGGGAGCCGTCTTACCTGGTCCGACACAAGTCGCTCCGACTTTGAAAATGCTCCCTGTACTACTTTGTTCCGACTTTGATCCTACTTCAGCCCATTCACCATCATTGAAGTCGGATCGCTGCTTTGCATGATGCGACTTTGGCATGCGACTTGTGCTCTGATGATCTTGAGGGGGAACTCCACGTCAAATTTTAAATAAAACACCGACATGGGTTCCCCCTCCAAGAGCATACCAGGCCCTTGGGTCTGGTATGGATTTTAACCACTTGACGACCGCCTCACGCCGATGTACGTCGGCAAGGTGGCACGGACAGGCAAAATCACGTACATGTACGTGATTTGCCTTCCGCGGGTGGGGGGTCCGATCGGTCCCCCCCCGGTGCCCGAGGCGGTCGCCATTTCTTCCCGGGCAATGAGAGGTGAGGGGGCGGCCATCCATTGTTGGCCACCCCCTCCCGATCGCTCCCGGCGAATGAAATGCTTCCTTACCCTCTGTAATGTAAACAGAGGGAAAGTAAGTGATGTCATCTCTCCTCGAGCCGGTCTTTTCGTCGCCGCGCCGAGGAGAGAAGACATCCAAGTAAGTCTGCACAACACTACACATTCAGTAGAACACGCCAGGCACACTTGTCACCCCCCATCACCCCCCGATCACCCCCTGATCACCCCCCTGTACCCCCTGTCACTCTGACACCAATAGCATTTTTATTTTTTTTTGCATTGGTGTCAGTTTGTGTCAGTTAAAAGTTTTAGGGCAGCTAGGTTAGCCCCCTTTAGGTCTAGGGTACCCCCCCTTAGGTCCAGGGTACCCCCCTAACCCCCCCTAATAAAAGTTAACCCCTTGATTACCCCCCGTCACCAGTGTCGCTAAGCGATCGTTTTTCTGATCGCTGTATTAGTGACACAGGTAACGCTAGTTAGGGAGGTAAGTATATAGGTTCGCTGTCAGTGTTTTATAGCGACAGGGACCCCCATATACTACCTGCTAAAGGTTTTAACCCCCTGATTGCCCCCTAGTTAACCCTTTCACCAGCGATCACCGTATAAGTGTTACGGGTGACGCTGGTTAGCTAGTTTGTTTTTTGTAGTTTATTACAGTTTATTACAGTTTATTATAGTTTATTATAGTTTTAGGGCACCCGCCGTTTATTACCCTATAAAGGTTTAACCCCCTAATTGCCCGGCGGTGATAGAAGTTAAGTTTTTAGGATCAGATAAGGTCTGCGTCGCCCCAGGCAGCGTCAGGTTAGCGCCAGTACCGCTAAAACCCACGCACGCAGCATACACCTCCCTTAGTGCTATAGTATCTGAGCGGATCGATATCTGATCCGATCAGATCTATACTCCCCAGCAGTTTAGGGTTCCCTGAAACGCAGTGTTAGCGGGATCAGCCCAGATACCTGCTAGCACCTGTGTTTTGCTCCTCGGCCCAGCCCTGCCCAGCCCACCCAAGTGCAGTATCGATCGATAACTGACACTTACAAAACACTAAGCACACATAACTGCAGCGTTCGCAGAGTCAGGCCTGATCCCTGCGATCGCTAACAGTTTTTTGGTAGCGTTTTGATACAGTCGCCAACAGTCAGGAGCTTTTTTGCCTGTGAGTCTCACTAGTGTACCCCTAAATTTAGAGCCCAAAATGGCAAATAGAAGGTACACTAGTGAAGAGGCCTACACGTTTCTGAGTATGACAGATAGTGAAGAGGAAGTCACTCATCTGTCAAGTTCAGGCTCAGAATACGATCCTGTAGAGGACAGCGGCTCCATGACAGATAGCTCTGATGACAGAGTTGTGGTCCCTGCTAAGGTCAGGCGTACCAGACCCCAATCTTCTTCTGTCCTTGAAGTGCAAGAACCGCAGGGCTCTCGTATGGAGCAGAGAAGTACTAGCGCCGCTACTCCTTCTGGTGAACTGGCAAGCACCAGCGGCCTAGTACACCCTGGTCGTACATCCAGCACTGCAGTATCACGTGGTGACGTGGCGAGTCCCATAAGTGCAGTTCAAGCTGGCGAGGTGGCAAGCACTAGTAGTGTCCCGCTGCCACCAAGAAGACAAAGACAGGCCCGTCGTGCCCATAGTGCCCTTCCTGCTGCATTGGCCAATCCGAATTGGGAACCTTCCACTTCTGCAGCACCCGTACTTCCCCCTTTCACTGGCCAACCCGGAATTCAGGTGGAAACAGTTGACTTTATGCCACTGGATTTTTATTCACTGTTTTTCACCGAAGATCTCTATAGATCTATTGTGGACCAAAGCAATTTATACGCTGGTCAATACATCGCCACTATGCCCCAGTCCACCCTTGCCAGAGATTGGAGACCAATTACGGTCTCCGAATTCAAGACCTTTCTGGGCCTTTCCCTCCTTATGGGGTTGAATAAAAAGAGTAAGTTGCGGTCATATTGGTCCACTGACCCAATTTACCATTCACCCTTGTTCTCTGCTTCCATGGCCAGGGCACGATACGAGCAGATTTTGCGGTTCATGCACTTCAACGACAATGAACTCTGTCGTCCTCGTGGAGACCCTGCATACGATCGGCTCTACAAAATTCGGCCCCTCGTAAACCACTTCAACCAACGTTTTGCAGACTTGTTTACCCCCCATCAAGTTGTCTGCGTTGATGAGTCCCTGATTAAGTTTTCTGGCCGCTTGTCATTCAAACAGTACCTTCCCAGCAAGCGTGCCAGATACGGGGTCAAGATGTATAAGCTCTGTGACAGGGCCACAGGCTATACATGTAGATTTATGGTTTACGAGGGAAAAGATAGTCACGTAGAGCCGACAAACTGCCCTGACTACATAGGAAGCGCTGGCAAGATAGTGTGGGACTTGGTGTCTCCCTTATTCGGAAAGGGGTACCACTTGTACGTGGACAATTATTATACGAGCGTGCCACTTTTTAGCCACCTTTTTGATCATCAGATTGGAGCATGTGGCACCGTGCGACCTAATCGCCGGGGCTTTCCCCAGCGGCTTGTAGATTCCCGTCTTAGGCTGGGGGAGAGAGCCTGCTTGAAGTATAATAATTTGCTCGCTATGAAGTGGAGGGATAAGAAGAATGTTTTCGTTCTCACCTCCCTTCATGCAGACACGACGACCCAAATTTCTACGGCGACTGGTGTTGTGGAGAAACCCCTCTGTGTCCACGAATACAACCTTAATATGGGAGGGGTGGACCTCAACGACCAGTTGTTGGCGCCGTACTTAGTTGCCCGTAAGGCCAGACGCTGGTACAAAAAAGTGTCTGTATACTTATTTCAATTGGCTTTGCTGAATGCTCATGTGCTATACAGAGCTTCAGGACAGACTGGATCCTTCCTTAAATTCCAGGAAGAGATCGTCAGAGCCCTTCTGTTTCCAGACGGTGCTCTACCTCACCTTCCCCAACCAAATGCAGTAAGCCGGCTGCATGAGCGGCATTTTCCTTATGCCATCCCGAGTACCCCTACCCAACGAGCCCCCCAAAAAAGATGTCGTGTCTGCAGCAAGCGCGGATTTAGGCGTGACACGCGGTCTTATTGTCCCTCCTGTCCTGGCAATCCTGGTCTTTGCATGGGTGAATGCTTTGAACGCTACCATACATTAGTTGAGTATTAGCGTAGGGTTCAGCACTGCACAGACTAGGCACACTAACACAGGGTCTCCCAAGATGCCATTGCATTTTGAGAGACCCAAACCTGGAACAAAAGTTACAAAAGTTAAAAGTTACTAAAAAAAAGTGTAAAAAAAAAAAAAAAAAAAAAAAATTAAAAAAAATAAAAACACAAAAAAAAATATAAAATAAAAAAACCAAAAATAGTTGTTGTTTTATTGTTCTCTCTCTATTCTCTCTCTATTGTTCTTCTCTTTTTTACTCTATTCTATTCCGCAATGTTTTATTGTTATTATGTTTTACCATGTTTCCTTTTCAGATTTTTCATACTTTACCGTTTACTGTGTTTTGTTGGTAACCATTTTATTGTTTTCAGGTACGCCATTCAGTTGCAGCGCGGATTTATTTATCTTGACAGCAACAGCGTTTGCTCCCACGATATATAAAGCCGTGACTCCAACGCTGTCGGAGGTGATTTCACCACCACAGTTACATACTTCAGCATATATGCCGAAGCGTGGGGGCAGCAGTGGGTGGAGGAGCAATTTGCTCCTGCCTTTTGCGGGAGGATGCCCCCATGCTTCGGCATATATATATTTTAGGCACAGGTTGCGTTAAATGTTTTATTTTTTACTATGTTTTTTTTTTGTATTTGCTTTGCAGGTATGGTAAGTCTTACTGTTATACTGTAATGTTACTTTGTTTTATTGTTAACCATCATTTGCTTAGCAGGTACGCCATTCAGTTGTAGCGCGGATTTATTTATCTTGACAGCAACAGCGTTTGCTCCCACGATATATAAAGCCGTGACTCCAACGCTGTCGGAGGTGATTTCACCACCACAGTTACATACTTCAGCATATATGCCGAAGCGTGGGGGCAGCAGTGGGTGGAGGAGCAATTTGCTCCTGCCTTTTGCGGGAGGATGCCCCCATGCTTCGGCATATATATATTTTAGGCACAGGTTGCGTTAAATGTTTTATTTTTTACTATGTTTTTTTTTTGTATTTGCTTTGCAGGTATGGTAAGTCTTACTGTTATACTGTAATGTTACTTTGTTTTATTGTTAACCATCATTTGCTTAGCAGGTACGCCATTCAGTTGCAGCGCGGATTTATTTATCTTGACAGCAACAGCGTTTGCTCCCACGATATATAAAGCCGTGACTCCAGCGCTGTCGGAGGTGATTTCACCACCACAGTTACATACTTCAGCATATATGCCGAAGCGTGGGGGCAGCAGTGGGTGGAGGAGCAATTTGCTCCTGCCTTTTGCGGGAGGATGCCCCCATGCTTCGGCATATATAAATGGTGCATGTATGCCCATCATTAGAAGTGGGTGGATGAAGGGAGGTATTCTAATGGTGGGCATACCCACCGATCAATATCTTTTTTTCGTTCAGCCCACAGGCTGCATGAAAAAAAAGTTTACAATATATGCCTAACAAGGACCAGCAACGTACTGGTATGTTGCTGGACTTTGAGTGGTTATACCAGAATGATGCCTGCAGGTTTAGGTATCATCTTGGTATCATTCTTTTCAGCCAGCGGTCGGCTTTCATGTAAAAGCAATCCTAGCGGCTAATTAGCCTCTAGACTGCTTTTGCAAGCAGTGGGAGGGAATGCCCCCCCCTCCCCCACCGTCTTCCATGTTTTTCTCTGGCTTTCCTGTCCCAACAGGGAACCTGAAAATGCAGCCGGTGATTCAGCCAGCTGACCATAGAGCTGATCAGAGACCAGAATGGCTCCAAACATCTCTATGGCCTAAGAAACCGGAAGCTACGAGCATTTCATGACTTAGATTTCGCCGAATGTAAACAGCGCCATTGGGAAATTGGGAAAGCATTTTATCACACCGATCTTGGTGTGGTCAGATGCTTTGAGGGCAGAGGAGAGATCTAGGGTCTAATAGAGCCCAATTTTAAAAAAAAAGAGTACCTGTCACTACCTATTGCTATCATAGGGAATATTTACATTCCCTGAGATAACAATAAAATTAATTTAAAAAAAATAAAAATGAAAGGAACAGTTTAAAAATAAGATAAAAAAGCAAAAAAATAATAAAGAAAAAAAAAAAAAGCACCCCTGTCCCCCCCTGCTCTCGCGCAAAGGCGAACGCAAGCGTCGGTCTGGCGTCAAATGTAAACAGCAATTGCACCATGCATGTGAGGTATCACCGCGAAGGACAGAACGAGGGCAGTAATTTTAGCAGTAGACCTCCTCTGTAAATCTAAAGTGGTAACCTGTAAAGGCTTTTAAAGGCTTTTAAAAATGTATTTATTTTGTCGCCGCTGCGCGTTTGTGCGCAATTTTAAAGCATGTCATGTTTGGTATCCATGTACTCGGCCTAAGATCATCTTTTTTATTTCATCAAACATTTGGGCAATATAGTGTGTTTTAGTGCATTAAAATTTAAAAAAGTGTGTTTTTTCCCCAAAAAATGTGTTTGAAAAATCGCTGCGCAAATACTGTGTGAAAAAAAAATATGAAACACCCACCATTTTAATCTGTAGGGCATTTGCTTTAAAAAAAATATATAATGTTTGGGGGTTCAAAGTAATTTTCTTGCAAAAAAAAAATATTTTTTTCATGTAATCAAAAAGTGTCAGAAAGGGCTTTGTCTTCAAGTGGTTAGAAGAGTGGGTGATGTGTGACATAAGCTTCTAAATGTTGTGCATAAAATGCCAGGACAGTTCAAACCCCCCCAAATGACCCCATTTTGGAAAGTAGACACCCCAAGCTATTTGCTGAGAGGCATGTCGAGTCCATGGAATATTTTATATTGTGACACAAGTTGCGGGAAAGAGACAAATCTTTTTTTTTTTTTTTTTTTTTTTTTTGCACAAAGATGTCACTAAATGATATATTGCTCAAACATGCCATGGGAATATGTGAAATTACACCCCAAAATACATTCTGTTGCTTCTCCTGAGTATGGGGATACCACATGTGTGGGACTTTTTGGGAGCCTAGCCGCGCACGGGACCCCGAAAACCAAGCCCCGCCTTCAGGCTTTCTAAGGGCGTAAATTTTTTATTTCACTCTTCACTGCCTAGCACAGTTTCGGAGGCCATGGAATGCCCAGATGGCACAACCCCCCCCCAAATGACCCCATTTTGGAAAATAGACACCCCAAGCTATTTGCTGAGAGGTATAGTGAGTATTTTGCAGACCTCACTTTTTGTCACAAACTTTCGAAAATTGAAAAAAGAAAAAAAAAAACATTTTTCTTGTCTTTCTTCATTTTCAAAAACAAATGAGAGCTGCAAAATACTCTCCATGCCTCTCAGCAAATAGCTTGGGGTGTCTACTTTCCAAAATGGGGTCATTTGGGGGGGGGTTTTGCCATCTTGGCATTTTATGGCCTTCAAAACTGTGATAGGTAGTGAGGAGTGGAATCACAACTTAACGCCCTTAGAAATCCTGAAGCCGGTGCTTGGTTTTCGGGGCCCCGTATGCGGCTAGGCTCCCAAAAAGTCCCACACATGTGGTATCCCCATACTCAGGAGAAGCAGCAGAATATATTTTGGGGTGTAATTCCACATATGCCCATGGCATGTTTAAGCAATATATCATTTAGTGACAACTTTGTGCAAAAAAAAAAAAATTGTCACTTTCCCGCAACTTGTGTCAAAATATAAAATATTCCATGGACTCAACATGCCTCTCAGCAAATAGCTTGGGGTGTCTACTTTCCAAAATGGGGTCATTTGGGGGGTTTTGTGCCATCTGGGCTTTTTATGGCCTTCAAAACTGTGATAGGAAGTGAGGAGTGAAATCAAAAATGTATGCCCTTAGAAATCCTGAAGGCGGTGCTTGGTTTTCGGGGCCCCGTACGCGGATAGGCTCCCAAAAAGTCCTAAACATGTGGTATCCCCATACTCAGGAGAAGCAGCAGAATGTATTTTGGGGTGTAATTCCACATATGCCCATGGCATATTTGAGCAATATATCATTTAGTGACAACTTTGTGCAAAAAAAAAAAAAAAAGTGTTACTTTCCCGCAACTTGTGTCAAAATATAAAATATTCCATGGACTCAACATGCCTCTCAGCAAATAGTTTGGGGTGTCTACTTTCCAAAATGGGGTCATTTGGGGGGGTTTTGTGCCATCTTGGCATTTTATGGCCTTCAAAACTGTGATAGGTAGTGAGGAGTCAAATCACAACATTACGCCCTTAGAAATCCTGAAGGCGGTGCTTGGTTTTCGGGGCCCCGTATGCGGCTAGGCTCCCAAAAAGTCCCACACATGTGGTATCCCCATACTCAGGAGAAGCAGCTAAATGTATTTTGGGGTGCAATTCCACATATGTCCATGGCCTGTGTGAGAAATATATCATTTAGTGACAACTTTGTGCAAAAAAAAAAAAATTGTCACTTTCCCGCAACTTGTGTCAAAAAAGAAAGTATTCCATGGACTCAACATGCCTCTCAACAAATAGCTTGGAGTGTCTACTTTCCAAAATGGGGTCATTTGGGGGGGTTTTGTGCCATCTGGGCATTTTATGGCCTTCAAAACTGTGATAGGTAGTGAGGAATGAAATCAAAAATTTATGCCCTTAGAAATCCTGAAGGCGGTGATTGGTTTTCGGGGCCCCGTACGCGGCTAGGCTCCCAAAAAGTCCCACACATGTGGTATCCCCATACTCAGGAGAAGCAGCTGAATGTATTTTGGGGTGCAATTCCACATAGGCCCATGGCCTGTGTGAGCAATATATCATTTAGTGACAACTTTTTGTAAATATTTTTTTTTTGTCATTATTCAATCACTTGGGACAAAAAAAAAAAAATAATCAATGGGTTCAACATGCCTCTCAGCAATTTCCTTGGGGTGTCTACTTTCCAAAATGGGGTCATTTGGGGGGGTTTTTGTACTGCCCTGCCATTTAGCACCTCATGAAATGACATAGGCAGTCATAAACTAAAAGCTGTGTAAATTCCAGAAAATGTACCCTAGTTTGTAGACGTTATAACTTTTGCGCAAACCAATAAATATACGCTTATTAACTTTTTTTTTACCAAAGACATGTGGCCGAATAAATTTTGGCCTAAATGTATGACTAAAATTGAGTTTATTGGATTTTTTTTATAACAAAAAGTAGAAAATATCATTTTTTTTCAAAATTTTCGGTCTTTTTCCGTTTATAGCGCAAAAAATAAAAACGGCAGAGGTGATCAAATACCATCAAAAGAAAGCTCTATTTGTGGGAAGAAAAGGACGCAAATTTCGTTTGGGTACAGCATTGCATGACCGCGCAATTAAAAGTTAAAGTGACGCAGTGCCAAATTGGAAAAAGACCTCTGGTCCTTAGGCAGCATAATGGTCCGGGGCTCAAGTGGTTAAGGGGAACCCCCTACTCTGAAAAAACGGCATAGGGGTCCCCCAAAATCCATACCAGACCCAAGGGCCTGGTATGCTCTTGGAGGGGGAACCCATGCTGGTATTTTATTTAACATTTGGCGTGGGTTTCCCCCTCAAGATTCATACCAAACACAGTGCCTGGTATTGGCGGGGATCCAAGTCAGACCCCTGTTCATTAAAAGGACATATGTTGGCTTCAAGTCGCAGGGCAAAGTGGGATCCAAAGTAGCACGGCTGTCGTGTCGCACCAGTGTGAACCCGGCCTAAGGAGCGATGCTGATACCCACTGTGCATCCAAAATTCAATTAGCCCTAATGAATGATACAGAAACTGTTTAAGGAAAACTTTTTATGGTATAAATTGTAGCATAACCAAATTAAAAGCAGTATAGTTTGTAGGATAAATACACTTCCTAAAAAAAAAAATTGTAATAAAATAATAACTAGAAACACAGAAATACTTTGTTGTTATAAATATAAATTGAAATGTAGACAAGTAGCTAATACACTGTGCACACACATACAGTATATGTGAACTCTGTAAGCAGTAAAAAAAAAAAGCATAATTCTGTTCACCTAGTCCTGTGATCTAGTCAGCCATGTGTAGTCCTAGGCTGAGTTCACACTGGTATGACAAACGTTCTGACATTGGGAGCACATTTCGCATGAGTGTATAAATCAATGGTTCCCTATGAGAGCCATCTTAACTGGTCCAACACAACTCGGTCCGACTTTGAAAAAGGTTCCTGCACTACTTTGGTCCGACTTTGATCCCACTTCAGCCCATTGAAGATCATTGAAGTCGGATCAAAGTTGGATCATTGTCTTAACTGATCCGACTTTGGCATGCGACTTGTGCTCTGAGGATCTTGAAGGGGAACCCCACGCCAAATAAAAATAAAAAATGGCATATGGGTTTTAAGGGGAACACCCACGTCAAAAAAACAGTGTGGGGTCCCCCCAAAATTCCATACCAGACCCTTATCTGAGCACACAGCCTGGCAGGTCAGAAAAGGGGATGGGGACAAACAAGTGCCCCCCTCCTGAACCATCCCAGACCACATGCCCTCAACATGGGGGGGGGGGTGCTTTGGGGCAGGGGGAGCCCTGCGCACTCTATCCCAAAGCATCTTGTCCCCATGTTGTGTATTGTCAAAATTAAAAACAGCACACAGGTTTTTGACAAAGTCATTTATTAAAGCAACTCTCGCTTCTCCTTCCGATTTCTTCTCCCTCGGGTGATGTCTTCATCCTAGGGTTCTTCTCCCACTGCTGATGAGATCTTCCTCTGGTTCTTCTCCCTCCGCTGATGTCTTCTCCCGCTGCTGGTTCTTCTCTCTCCGCTGTCTTCTCCCTCTGCCGGTTCTCCTCTCTCCGCTGTCTTCTCCCTCTGTTTTTCCTCCGATGTTCTCTCTACACTCTCTCCCGCTCTAATGCTAAGGCTGCCTTGTGCCATAACTTATATAGCCATGGGGCGTGGCCACCTGGCGATGTTATCCAGAGGCCCTGCCCCATTGTGACGTCACAGCCCGGGGCATGATAGGGCTGTGACGTCACAAGGAGCGGGGCTGTAGTATCAGCATGTTTTAACAGCAGTGAGGAAGGAAAGTTTTCCTTGTCTTTTCCTATAATTTTGAACTTACACAAAAAGCAATTTTTAATGTATAACATATGTAAATAAAACAAATAAATTCCTTAACCCTATCCTAACCCTAACTTAACCCTAACCCAAAACTTAACCCTAACAAAAACTCTAACTCAACCCAAACCTAATCCCGACTTAAACATAAACCTAAACTAACCTTAACCTCCCTGGCGGTATGATTATTTCAGATTTTTGATGCTGAAAGTGGTACCATTATTTTGCATAGAAATTTGGCATTTTATATTATAGGCCTGAAATTCTTAGGAATAATTCACTTAAATCTGTCCAAACAAGAGTCTAGTAGACATCCTGGGTATGATAAAGTTTGAAAAATGAAATAAAAATTATAATATAATAAATAACTATAAATATAACAAATAATAATATAATAATAATAAAAATTATTCAATAATGTAATCAAATCAAAAACACTGAAATTTGCTCAGTTGCAGAATTGTCACTTTCGTTACTTTTAGTGTTTGATGACGGAATTCCCCACAAATCACTATCACTCAATTCTGTGAGTGATTCTAATTTATTATCGCTGTTTTCTAGCTGGTCTGAAACCACTTTTGATGTAAAGGGACAGTTTTGGTTGCTATGGACAATCTCCAGTTTCTAGGCAGAAAGAACAGTTTTTATAATATAAAACTGCATGCAGGACACTGGACAGACCACGAGGGACAAAGGGGATGTGAAGTTATTTGATACAGTACTGTAATCTCTAAGATTACAGTATACTGTATCTGTACTGTGTGTTTTACTTTTTGAATTTGGCGCCGAACTCCGTCCCCGTGCGTTGCAACGCTCGCAGGGAACGGAGCTCGGCACTGTGAATCGAGCGAGACACGGTGACTCACTGATCACAGCGAGGAGACATCGCAGGATCCAGGGGACAAGGTAAGTAACCTCTACAAGGATCCTGCGATGCGATGCGATCCCGAGTCTGGCTTGGGGATACGGCTTTTGGTATTGAAAATCCACCCAGAACCAGACTCGGGAATACCACCAGGAGGGTTAACTGAAAGGGATCCTGTCCCTTTAAAGTGTGAACAACAGCACACTGCTTGTGCTGTGTCATTTGGCCGCTTGTATCACCTGAAATACCTAGCTGATCCTGCTTGGTTCTGCCTTCCCCCTGTAAACTGACCATAGTTTATCATGGCTGCTGAGACCTGACACCGTGGTCAGTTTACGTGCCTCCGTCATCTGCAGCTCTCCTCTGTTCTCTCCCCCCTCCCCTCCCTGCCTGTTAGCTCTATCCGCTCCCCAGCCCTCCCCTCCTGCTGCTATCATAACTCGAATTTCTCTCTACAATCCCCTCTGTTACATTAAACAATGTGCCCCAGTGTATGTGGTTTTTAAAAATAAGCCACTGTATACCTTTTTTCCTAGCACTGCTCGGCGCTCACGTGACCAGCCGCCTCTCTATCTCCCGACGGACGTCAGTGGGGATTTCTTGGCCTCTCCCGCTGTAGCTGTCTGATCGAGAGAGGAGAGAGGCAGCCGGTCACGTGAGTGCCGATTGGAGCTATTAAATAAGGTATACAGTGGCTTATTTATAAAAAAAAAAACACATACACTGGGGCATATTATTTAATGTAACAGAGGGGATTGTAGAAAGAACACTAAGTGGCTTAACAAACACTTTAACCCGAACCCTAACTTTACCCTAAACTCTAACCCTAAATTAAACTTAACCCTAACCTAACTGTAACCCTAACTTAACCCAAACCATAACTTAACCACTTGACCAATGGATGTTTTTACCCCCTTCACTACTAGAGCATTTTTTGCTATTTAGCAGTGTGCTACTTTAACTGGCCATTGCTCAGTCATGCAACACTGTGCCCAAATTAAATTTATATACATTTTTTTACACAAATGGAGTTTTCTTTTGGTGGTATTTAATCGCCACTGTGTTTTTTTTTGTTTTTGTTTTTTGCTATATAAACAAAAAAAACACACTTTTTATTTAGTTTGTTATAAAATGTTGCAATTAAATAATCTTTCTTCATAAATTTAGGTCAAAATGTAGTCTGCTACATTTCTTTGGTAAAAATAATTCAAATCAATGTATATTATTTTGTTTGTATAAAAGTTATAAAGTTTACAAACTATGATATATATATTTTAAAACTAATCAGTCTTGATGTACTGGCTGCTTATCTAGTTTCTTGAGGCCCAAGAATATGCCCAAATGACCCTTTTTTGGAAAGTAGATAGTTCAAGATGTTTAGTAAGAGGAATTGTGAGTTTTTTTAAATTGTATTGTTTTGTCACAATTAAGAATTTAAATCAGTTTTTTTCACAATTTTTTACATACTGTCACCAATGTAGTACAGCATCATCGTGTGACTGGTGTGGCAGTGATCAAAGATACTGACTGGTGACTGTAAGTAAAAAAAAAATATTTTTTTTTAAATAAATAAGAAATAATAAAAGAAAAGAAAAAAGGACATTATGGAATAAACAATAATGCCCAAAGCAGAACATTGAATCCAATAAATGGAAAAACATATATGAAAATTGAGTAGTATAGTCAAATATAGCATGTTAACATATTAAGACTTAAGCCGCGTACACACGAGCAGAATGTCCGACAGAAAAAGTCCAACGGAAGCTTTTCATCGTCTATTCCGATTGTGTGTATGCCTCATCAGACTTTTTTTTCTGAAAATTCTGATGGACCTAGAAATGGAACATATTCTAAATATTTCCGATGGAACCAATTCCTATCGGGAAAACCGCTTGTCTGTATGCTGTTCCGACGGACCAAAAACAACGCATGTTTTGAAGCAAGTACAAGATGGAAGCTATTGGCTACTGGCTATTGAACTTTCTTTTTCTAGTCCCGTCGTACATGCTGTACGTCACCTCATTCTGGGCGGTCGGACTTTGGTTGGACTTTGGTTGGACCATGTGTAGGCAAGACCGCTTGAATGGAATTCCATCGGAGTTCCGTCAGAGAAACCTTCGGAGTTTATTCCTACGGCAAAACCGGTCGTGTGTACAGGGCATTAGAACTAGACATCTAGAAATATACACCATGGGTTCTGGGTCAGTGAAAAGGAGCTATGGAAAGGTGAAAATTTGTCATCAGGCAATGTCAACATAGACCAAGTATCACCAAGACACAGGGAGGGATCCATACTCAGATTGGTCACCATATCTTGTTGAACTGGGCCACGACATCACTCCCTAGGGCAGTCATATATACCATTCTCTGAATCTCTTAAATGATGTGTAGAAGTTGGGATTGAGTTGGGGGAGTAGCAGATAGCCAATGTATCGGGATAGCTCTTTTTGCCGCTAGTAAAATATAAGAGGCCAGTCTATTTAAACATTTCCCCATATCAGTGAAGGGTAGGCCCAGCAGACAGTGTAACGGGTCCAGCATCTAACAACCACTGGAGAAGAGACATTACCATTTCCCAGAATGGGGATATGAGTTCACAATACCAAAAATTGTTATAATGGGTGCCGGTTGATGTGTTGCACCTCCAACATAGGGGGGATCATGAAGGATCCTGTCAGTGTAACACTTCAGGTGTTGGTTTAGGTCCCCAGTTTCTTTCACCCATTGTTCATCCTTCTACCTGGTATTAGACTACATGTTGGTCTGTACACAATACATAAGCATTTAGAGAAAGATATAAATAGGAGACCAACATTAAGACATATTTGACATTTATTGAAAATTTAAATATGTCTGAACAAAATTTGTGAGCGGAAAAATGAACTCATTATGGTTCGGGTCAGTCACGAGCTGCCGGGGAAGCATTCACCCAATTGACTTCTGACAGATTGTCAATAATTAAGACAGTTCTGGTAGCACGATGACAGATGTGTAGTCATGCCTTGTGTGGCGCACTCCTGGGGGGGACTCGGGTTGCACCCCGGAGAGCAGCCATACAATAGAATTATTTATAGAGTTTACATAATTAATGTTATTTTATTTAATTTAGATATACAGACACACACCCGCCTCTATAAGAATTAACCATCTTAGGGGGCGTTTGGGGGTCCCGGTGTGGATTTGTTGGAGGAATGGTGCATGGATGTTGCTGTGCACCACTGCTCTCATTGTTACAAGGTTATATAAATTCATGATTCCGCCCAACGGCTGGAAGGGGATCATGACTTATCCCATTTTTATATGCTGTAAGCTGAGTCATGGGAGTCCATACTCACTTTAGCATTTAAAGCAGGTTAACTGATCAGGTTTTAAGATTTAGTTACCTCCTGATTCCTTATAGTAACTACCTCCCACTGCTCCCACCAGTGGATGTGCGTTGGCATCTACCAACACACATCCACTACATTTTTCTCCCTAGGCTAACACCTGGAGACGTGTTTACTACCTCTTATTACTTGTGACACTCACCTAGAGAGTTACTAAACTTAATTTTCCTTTTTTTCACCTTTTTCTTTTCTTTTTCTTTCTACTTTTATTGATATAATTTGATCCGACATCGGAATATTCACGGTTGTTTCACAAACAAATAGGCAATAACCTAAATTATATCAAAATGTCATATACAATGATTGATAATCATTCTTTTGTAATATCTCACAACGTCAGGGCCTTGAACATACCAGAAAAAATAATATTGTTACTTTGAGAACTACATAAAGCTAAACCAGCTGTGGTGTTTCTCCAGGAGACTCATTTCAAGACAGGTAACATCTCCAAACTACACGACAAACAATACACACAAGTGTTCCACGCAACCAATTCCATATCCAAATCCAAAGGAGCTTCCATTCTATTACATAAGAATTCAGAGATTGTTATCTCACAACAACTGACAGACACAGAAGGAAGATATATCTTCCTCAAAGGAAATTGGGCAGGGACTCCAATTACGTTGGCCAACTTGTCCTTTACTAACTCTGCGCAAATCACATTTTGCCAAGGAGTAATTGATTAAATAAAAAGCTTTGCGACAGGCTGTATTGTATTTGGGGGGGACTTTAACCTAGCACTGAATCCCCTACAGGACACTTCAGATGGCAAATCTAGTGTGCCATATAAAAAATTAGGAAAAATCAAAACACTCCTTGCCTCACTCACATTAATAGACTCGTGGCGTACATGTAACCCAACAGGGAAGGATTTTACATATTTTTCGACATTACATAACAAATTTACTACATGTATTGATTACATTTTTATCTCACAAAGAGGCTTACCCCTCTTAAAATCAGCTAAGATTGGAATAAAGACCTTCTCGGACCACGCACCCATATCGATGACTCTACCTAAAAAGGCTAGAAGGCCTAGAACTACAAATTGGAGGTTAAATCCTTCTCTACTTACTGATTTGGCAGACACAAATAAAATATCAGAAATGATTAAATATTACTTTAAAGAAAATGAGTCAGAAGACATAATACCTATGAACATATGGGAAGCTCACAAATGCGTGGTCCGAGGGGAATTTATCAGGTTGGGGGCTGTAAAAAAGAGAGAAGCAGCAAAGGAACTCATGGCTTTAACACAGGCCATAAGAGATATGGAAACCAAACATAAACAATCTTTAGCGATTGAAGCAGCCACAACTCTACTTGAATTAAGGAAAAAACTACAGTCCATCCTAAACCTCAAAGCCCAAAGGATCCTTTTTTCGCTAAAGGGGTTCTTTTATGAACATGGAGACAAATCAGGTACATTCTACAAACATATTGGCCATTAAGACCAAACAAAATCAAATTACTAATGATACTCAAAAGATTGCCCAACGATTTCAAGAATACTATACAGACCTATACAACTTACCTTCTACTCATAAACCCAAAGTCCTTATAGGATCAAGAAAAGAAATAATTCACAAATTCCTTACAGACAGTGGCCTCCCCATTATGAAAGACATAGACACACAAACATTAGAAGAACCGATAACAGAACAAGAAATGACTGAAGCCATTAAATCCCTCAATTCGGGGGAAAAGCCCCAGACCAGACGGCCTCACAGCCCATTATTACAAGCCCTTCTCCGACATTTTGATACCACATCTTCTCAAAACATTGAACTCCTTAAAAAACCCACATGACATCTCTGAAGACTTTCTGAGAGCACATGTAACAGTACTGTCCAAACTAAATAAAGATCCAACAGACTGTGCCAATTACATACCGATATCCCTACTTAACCTTGATCTAAAAATTCATACAAAAATATTAGCAAACCGACTAAGACCATTACTGAATCAATTAATAGGACCTGAACAAGTGGAATTCATGCCTGCCAGAGAGGCCAAAGATAATGTAATTAAAGCCATGAATCTCATACATAAAATACACATACATAAACACGAAGGCATGTTATTATCAACCAATGCGGAGAAGGCCTTCGACCGAGTGTCATGGGACTTCATATTTGCCATATGTTCCCATATCGGTTAAAATCACATATGTTAGCTTAGATAAAGGCCTTATACTACAACTCGACAGCCCAAATTAAAATAAAAAATAAATGGAACATTATCTAACAAGGTAAGAATTCAAAATGGGACAAGACAGGGATGTCCATTATCACCCCTACTACTTATTCTCACCCTGGAACCACTAATTCGCATTATAAATAAAATACCTGACATTCATGGTTTCAATGTCAAAAAAATAATATATAAATGCTCAGCTTACGCTGATGATTTACTATTCTTCATATCCCAACCACACATTACCATGCCCAACCTATGTAATGTATTTTCCCAATATAGCTATATATCAAACTTCAAAATAAATAACAACAAATCTGAAGCGCTGAATCTAACACTTAAGGAGGCTACATTAAATAACACAAAAAACAACTGCAAATTTAAATGGCAAACAACATCCCTCACTTGCCTGGGAATACAATTAACCCCAAAGTTGGATTTCATGTATAAAGCCAATTTTCAAGCACTTTTAAAAAATATCACCAAAGATTTAGAAAAATGGATAATGAAGTACTTCTCGTGGTTTGGTAGGGCAGCTATAATTAAAATGTCAGTTTTGCCCAGAATACTATACTTCTTCCAAACAGTACCCATAATATTACCTTCAAGCTTCTTTAAATCCCTACACCCCCTGCTAAGAAAATTCCTTTGGAACTCCAAAAAACCTAGAATCAGTCTAAATTTACTTACTAGGAACAAACAAAATGGAGGCATGGGTTTTCCTAATTTTAAAAATTATTACTTAGCCACACAACTAACTAGAATCATAGATTGGACATGCCACAAAGAGAATAAAGATTGGGTGGGACTGGAAAATAACATAGGACCTATTCCGATATCATATGCTTCATGGATTCCTCGGAACCTGTGTCTGAAACAATTAAAACAACATCCTCTCATAGGGACAACATTCAAAACCCTACAAACAATTAATCAGAGACATTTACTTACCTCCTCACTGTGGCCACTAACTCCCCTGACAACAAACCCTGACTTCCCCCCAGGAATGGATGGTTCCATCCAATCACTGTACAACAGAAACACTCCACTTCTAGTCGCACATTGTTTAAAGAACAACAAAATCAAGTCTCAAGAAGATCTACAAAAAGAAATAGGACAAAGACCACTACACTTCAAGGAATACCAACAAATACGTGACTTTATCATGAACACTCAGAGACAAAAACATTTCTTTAGACCCTTAACACCCTTCGAAACGATATGTTTTTTGGCTAGTATGATCACTAAGAACATTTCATTAACATATACTTGGTTGAAGTCCAGCGATTTACAGGAATCTAACAGACACAAAACTTTCTGGGAATCAACCCTGAACAAATCCATTACAAAAGACCAATGGCTACAAGCGTGTGTGTTCGCACACAAGTGTGCAATCAGTGTGAGATTACAGGAAACTTCATTCAAAATCCTAACAAATTGGTGTATTACACCAAATATATTACACAAATGGTTTCTGACAATACCTGGACATTGCTGGCGCTGCAATCGGGAAGAAGGCACTCTATACCACATCTGGTGGGAATGTGATTTGAGTAAACCCTTTTGGAACCAAGTAATCAAGATCATAAAACACATCACAAAAACAAAAATGTATTTAAATGCTGCTTGCTGTCTTATAAATATTACCAATTGCACCCTAAAACACTGGAGAAGCACCACAGCACCTAAAATTAAAGAATGGTTGGAAGAGATACATCTCCTCAAAGGTATGGAGGAGATCAGGGCAACAGCACAAGGGAGTATAGAAAATTTTAATAAAATGTGGCAGCCTAGGATCATCTTTAAATTTTCTGATTCTTATACCACTTTCACATAGGGATAGACCTCTTAACACAAAGAAATGTGAATAATTACATCTCTCTTATATTTTATTCATTCTTCTTTTCCTCTCTTTACTTTTCATTTCTCTTACTATATATATTTAGAAGGGTATTTTTAGAGACCCTTGAATTTATTTTTCTCTTGAATTAAATAATACATTTTGATACATAAATTCAGAGTATTTCAAATAAACAATTGATGAAAAGATCGGCTGATTACAAAGCCATCTTGTTGCTTTCGCTAGTAAAATACTCTATCATTAAATTCAATTATATACAGTTCTATTTCTATATGATACTCATGTACAAATGTTAGTATGATTGTACAAATGTTATCTTTTAATATCAATAAAAGCTTATTGTTTAGAAAAAAAATGTCGTTGATGTGGGCCTTGAGCACATATATATTCAAAAGTAGTGGGTTTATGTAATGTTAGGGATGGGGAAGATACAAAAAGGAAGTGTTTAATTTGTAGATAAGAAAAGAACATATGTTTAGGGATATGATATTTTGCCTGAAGATCTTTGAAGGCCAATAATCTGCGGGTGACTGGGTGTACAAAATGACTGGGACAGTGTAGCAAGGGCCCAGGGTTCCATTCGGGCAGTAGACAAGCTATCTGGGATAAGGGGATTAAAAAGCACATTAGATAAGGGGGGGGGGGTATGGTGAAGAGAGAGAGAACTTAGTGGAGCATGTATGTATGCCATATCATCAAAGTGAACAACATTGAAGCTAGATGGAGATCAAGTTGTCTGGAGTCTTGGTAGAGAGAGGGGGACCATAGTAGAGAACATGGGTGGGCAGGATATATGGAACCAATCTCAATCTCTGACCATCTATTCGGGGCCATCTGGCTAGACCAGGAGGCGACTGCTCTAAGATGGGAGGCATAATAATAACTAAGAACATCTGGAGCCTCCAAACCTCCCTAGTTCCTGGAAGAAAAGACCACTGAACTGGCTATCCGGTGTGCCTTCTCATTCCATCTAAAATTAAGAAACCAACGTTTAGGCAACTTAAGTTGGGACATAGGCACTGATACTGGGAGTGTTTCAAAGTGGTATACCAGTTTAGGCATAATTGACATCCTCAAGACAATTATTCTACCTAACCATGAGATAGGGTATGTGGTCCAAGTTTAAGCATGTCACTGATGTCTCTAAACAGGGGGATATAGTTAGTTTGGTATAGTGAAGAGTATGTATTCATGATCTGTACCCCCAGGTATTTCAAGGAGTGAGAACACCATTGGTATGAGTAGTTCTGTTGCAGGGAGGCTAGAACATCTGGGGGGATATGAAGGAGCAAAGTCTCCTTCTTGGAAGTATTTGTTTTGTAACCGGATAAGGAACCAAATTGTGTTAACAGAGCATGTAGTTACAGTAGAGAGATGATTGGGTGCGTCAGAGTCAACAGGATATCATCCGCAAATAGAGATAATTTAAATATATATAGCAGCAGCCAAAATTTCCAGAAATAGGATAAAGAGTAGAGGCGAGAGCGGGCAACCCTCCCTAGTGCCATTGGACATCTGGAAGGTCTGCAAGAGAAAGGAGGACAACTGTACTTGGGATGAGGGATTGGAGTAGAGGGCCCAAAAGAGCAGAAATAAAAGGACCTTTAAAACCGTATTTAGAGAGGATAGCAAACATTTAAGGCCAGCTCAACCGGTCAAATGCTTTCTAAGCATCCAGACTCAGTATCAGTGCTCGGCGGCAAATTCTGTTTAGCATATCGATTGGATCTATTGCACGCCTAGTGTTCCCTGCATGTCTAGTTGGGACAAAGCCCACTTGGACCCTATTGATGAGTTTGGAGAGCAACTGGGATGGACGATTCGCCAGGATTTTTGTAAAAATAGTAGTCCGAATTGAGAAGTGAAATTGGTCGTAGCTATCTGGGATGGATGGGTCCTTACCTGGTTTTGGTATAACCATAATATAAGATTGCATAAAGGAAGATTGGGGGACCTTCCCCTGAAGGAGAGCATTATAGAGGGTGAGAAGATGAGGGGCAACTATATGAGGTAATGCTTTATAATATGAATAGGGGACCCCGTCAGGACCTGGGGATTTATGCTTAGGCAGGTCCTTGACTCACACCTGTGAGTTATTCCATAGTAATGTAATAATTTAGTTTTTGAAGGTCGGCAGTGGATAATTTAAAAATGTGTCAAGAGCTTCTTGTTTGAAGGGAGGGTGATGTAAGTAGTTGTAAAGTTTTCTATAGAACTCACCTAAAGCCCTAGCCATAGTCTGGGGACAATGCGTAGACGTGCCATCAGGCAATACTAAGAAACCAAGAAAGGAATGAAATGGTCATGAATTAAGTCTTGAGACTAGCATTCTATGAGGCTTATTAGAGTACTCATAACATTTTTGTTTTGCCCGCATTAAGGATTTAGCTATACCCGTTAAGGCAGTAGATTTGAGCTGCATAGACATTCATCAGCATAAGAGTGGTGGACAGGTAGCTACAGCCCAGGATCACAAACGACCATGAGGGTCTAAGTAAGATGATTGGATCTGGAGAGGACAAGAGCATCTGATCAGTATTGCCACTCCAGCCTTGCCAGATGGCTCAGAGGCCATGTAGGCCATGTAGGAAAGAGGAAAGTGTTTTAATGCAAATTTAAATGAGCCCCCAGATTGGAAATGCGTCTCCTAAACTATAACCACATCTGCCCCAGAGGTTTTGAATTCTTTTGAGTGCCAATGGACGTTTGTTAATGGAATTCAGACCTTTTACATTATATGACAGAATCTTTAAAGACATAACCACCTACTGGCACTAAGCATACATAGGCAACATAAAATAGGTATTACCTCAATGGTGTACGATAACTGTTGGAAACGCAAATTAAAATGGTCATAAGTAATATAGGAAACATAAAAGAGAACATAAAAGAAACGTCCAGCAAGACAGATAATAGCATGTGAATCAAGGGCCAATACGGCCAAAAAAAGAAAAAAGAAAGTATTTCTTAGGCCTGAAATGCAGTGGCATTTCAGGAAACCAGGGCCGTAGCCTTGGAGTGTGGAGGAAGACATGGTGGTTCCATGGAACCGTGTGATGGGATCCAAGTTCCGCTCTCTATGCGTGGAAATAAATTGGAAATTCCACATGAACACAGCAAATATAGCAAATGAAAAGAAAAAAAAAGAAATTCCTCTTTTTCTTTTCAAAACAGAGATTGTTGCCTCAGTGGAGATAAAAGGAGGGAGATCGAACTGCTCCTCCTTAATAAACCGGGGACAGCCAGGGAGGCAAAACAAACCCACATAGGGGACAAGATGGTATCAAGACCATGTAAAGGATTCTTGAAAGACGGTCAGGGAGGGTTCAGGTCGGTTGCCGAGTGAAATGAGAATTCTGAGGTGTAGGTGGGGTCTTCTTCCTCTTTCCCTGATTGGGGTCCAGATCCTGGATGGGGCAGACGGGGTCTTCTATGTCAAGGGCGGTGGTAGCAGATCCCTAGCCGAGAGTGGAGGGAGGCCTAGGTTTTTGAGGAAAGCATCCCCTTCATGGAGATCTCGAAGGACATGTTGGATGCCATTCTTCATAACACTCAGACGAAAAGGGAAACCCCAGAGGTAAGGGATCTTGTGGGATTGAAGATGAGCAGTAATGGGTCGCAGTGAGCACCTTTTAGCTAAGGTAATAGTAGAAAGGTCGCTGAAGATTTGTATCCTGTCGCCCTTGTAATCAATATGGGAGCGATTGCGGGTGGCTAGAGTCAGGGCCTCTTTGCTGTCATAGTAGTGGAAATGTACCACTATGTCCCTGGGTCTAGCTCCAGCAGGGGGTTTAGGAGCAAGAGACCTGTGAGCCCTGTCTAGGCACCAGTCTATGTCAGCTATATTAGGAGCAAGGGTATTGAATAGGCTCATGAGGTAAGGGCGAATGTTATTATCTCTCACATATTCTAAAACACCACGTATACGTAGGTTTTGGCATCTTTCACTGTTTTCAAAATCTTCTTGGTGCAATTGAAGTTGAGATATATTATGTTTGAGGGAAGAATTCTCCTCCTCTAAGGCATTTACATACTGTATCATGTCGTCAAACTTAGTCTCTAGCGTGTCAGTACGTTCCCCCAGATGGTCAATTTCTCCCCGCAGTTTCTGAGCAATCCTCCCCACTCCTTGAGCTATATTGTGGGTTAATTGTTGTAGCAGTGCTTGTAGATTAACGTCCAGCAGCTCAGAAGTTGATAGAGATTGAATAACAGGGGTCTGAGAGGCAGGGAGGGTTTGTGTGTGGGTCTCTGTCGCTGCAGTAGGGCGATCCCGCACAGCCGGGGCTGCCTGTGAACTTGAGGCTGGGGATTCCAGCCTAGTCAGGAAGCGTTCCATGTTGGTGTTTGCTGTCATAGTAGTGGAAATGTACCACTATGTCCCTGGGTCTAGCTCCAGCAGGGGGGTTTAGGAGCAAGAGACCTGTGAGCCCTGTCTAGGCACCAGTCTATGTCAGCTATATTAGGAGCAAGGGTATTGAATAGGCTCATGAGGTAAGGGCGAATGTTATTATCTCTCACATATTCTAAAACACCACGTATACGTAGGTTTTGGCATCTTTCACTGTTTTCAAAATCTTCTTGGTGCAATTGAAGTTGAGATATATTATGTTTGAGGGAAGAATTCTCCTCCTCTAAGGCATTTACATACTGTATCATGTCGTCAAACTTAGTCTCTAGCGTGTCAGTACGTTCCCCCAGATGGTCAATTTCTCCCCGCAGTTTCTGAGCAATCCTCCCCACTCCTTGAGCTATATTGTGGGTTAATTGTTGTAGCAGTGCTTGTAGATTAACGTCCAGCAGCTCAGGAGTTGATAGAGATTGAATAACAGGGGTCTGAGAGGCAGGGAGGGTTTGTGTGTGGGTCTCTGTCGCTGCAGTAGGGCGATCCCGCACAGCCGGGGCTGCCTGTGAACTTGAGGCTGGGGATTCCAGCCTAGTCAGGAAGCGTTCCATGTTGGTGTTTGCTGTCATAGTAGTGGAAATGTACCACTATGTCCCTGGGTCTAGCTCCAGCAGGGGGGTTTAGGAGCAAGAGACCTGTGAGCCCTGTCTAGGCACCAGTCTATGTCAGCTATATTAGGAGCAAGGGTATTGAATAGGCTCATGAGGTAAGGGCGAATGTTATTATCTCTCACATATTCTAAAACACCACGTATACGTAGGTTTTGGCATCTTTCACTGTTTTCAAAATCTTCTTGGTGCAATTGAAGTTGAGATATATTATGTTTGAGGGAAGAATTCTCCTCCTCTAAGGCATTTACATACTGTATCATGTCGTCAAACTTAGTCTCTAGCGTGTCAGTACGTTCCCCCAGATGGTCAATTTCTCCCCGCAGTTTCTGAGCAATCCTCCCCACTCCTTGAGCTATATTGTGGGTTAATTGTTGTAGCAGTGCTTGTAGATTAACGTCCAGCAGCTCAGAAGTTGATAGAGATTGAATAACAGGGGTCTGAGAGGCAGGGAGGGTTTGTGGGTGGGTCTCTGTCGCTGCAGTAGGGCGATCCCGCACAGCCGGGGCTGCCTGTGAACTTGAGGCTGGGGATTCCAGCCTAGTCAGGAAGCGTTCCATGTTGGTGTGAGGCCACAGCTCAGATTGAGAGCGGGGATGGGTCTTTGATCCCCATAAGGTGTGCAGGTGTTGTGAGGAGTAGATCTTTACCCCTGGAGCCTTTGTAAGCCAGCATTGCAGAGTAGGGGTTGGTGAGAGTGAAGCTGGATCAGGAGCTCACTCAATGTGCATCCATCGTTTCCAGAGGCCGCACATGCGCCCTCAAAAAAGTTTTTATTCATTTTTATTGACTTTTTTTAATAATTTTTGTCCATTTTATAATTTTTTTTTTTACATACTGTCAGCAGAGTAGTTCAGTGTCACCATAATGATTGTCAGTCACTGCTCTGTACTTTGAAACTCCAATGCTTACTGGAGTGCTGGGCATAAATTTCTGGATCTCCCCTAGAGTCTGGGGTGGCTCTGTGACATCAGGAGACAGTGGACCTTAGCCCGCTGTCTGTTGATTCTGGGTCACAGGAGAGCAGAGCTAAGTGACCCACATGAGAAGTGTGGTCAAAAGAGCTTTGGCTCTTTTAAAGTTGATCTAAACCCTAACAGGATGATATTAAATGACCATAAACAATGACCATGTTTTTTTTTCTTCACAAAATTCTGTTTTTTATATGTTGACTATTTTCATCCCAGTGCTGCTGATCTCCTCTAGACTTTTCCAGCTTTTTTTTTCTCTACATGCATCAACTGCACATCTTAACTTTGGACTTCCTAATAGTGATAGTGGTGGATCTTGCCTGCTCAATTTGTGTCAGCCCAGGCACATACAGTCTTCATTAGAGATGCATGTGGCAGGAAGACTATGAAGAAATATTATTGTAAAACAGTTATAACCCCATAACAGAAAGAAGGTTGGATCACCAGGTATTATTTTACTAAAAACTGAAGATTTAAAATAAGATTAAAAACAACTTTTTGAAAATACATTAACATGGTAAACCTTATGTGAGAATTTAGTGATCATCTTTAGATCTGCTTTAGGTAGAGCTTTACTGGCTTTTAGGCTCCATTCACACATGAGCATACTGGAATTGTGGCAAAACACGGGGTGCATTTGAGATACCATTATTTCTTAATGGCACCCCAAACGCGGTGCAATTTTGCCACGACTGAATAAAACTCGCTAAAGCCACTGCAAAAATTGAAACGCAAAACGTGCCTGGCTCTGTGCCAAAATTTGGTACATGAGCTTCTTTGTTGAATTGTTGAAGTGGAGGGAGGCCCGTTCAACACAAAAAAGCTCAAAAAAATACAGTGCGGAAGGTGTTTCATTAGTATGCTTAGGGGTGAATGGAGACTTATGGGGCATACACACGGTCGGACTTTTTGTCTACAAAAGTCCGACAGACTTTCGGCGGACTTTCGGCGGACTTGCGGCGGACTTGTGGCAGACTTTCTAACGAACGGACTTGCCTACACACGACCACACAAAAGTCCGACGGATTCGTACGTGATGACATACACCGGACTAAAGTAAGGAAGTTCATAGCCAGTAGCCAATAGCTGCCCTAGCGTGGGTTTTTGTCCATCGGACTAGCATACAGACGAGCGGATTTCGGGGTCCGTCGTAGTTACGACGTAAAGATTTGAAGCATGTTTCAAATCTAAAGTCCGTCGGATTTGAGGCTGAAAAAGTCCGCTGAAAGTCCGGGGAAGCCCACACATGATCGGATTACCAGCCAGCTTTAGTCCGTCGGCGTCCGTTGGACTTTTGTAGACGAAAAGTCTGATCGTGTGTATGCCCCATTAGTGCTAGTCCTCCTTGTCCTGTTCAGAGTCCTGCTCTACAAAGAATTTTAAAGAGCTACTATAAAGACAAGTTTACATACGTAGAATAGTTATTTTAAAATTACATGACATGTACATACAGTAACTGCATAGGGAAAGCAAAGAGGGCATTATTTTATATCAACATGTGCTAAAACAATTATTGTGAGTCTATGTGCATATGAAAAAAAGAAAATAAACTTGTATTCCATTCTTAAAAAATGTGTTGCTAGACAAAACCCACATAAATCATAGAAATGTCACACATTTATTTTTTCCTTTAAACTCACCAGCTTACAAAGTAAAATACAGCACACTGGATGACATGATATTGGTATTTACGGTTTACTTGCTAATAGAAAATAATCCCTGAAAGCCAACCTTTAAGATAAGAGTGAGAGGTGACATTTTGTACTGAAAATGCAATATGCATAACAAGTACAATGTGAAATGAAATATTGTTTTATGTAATGAAAGTTGTATGACGCATTCCAGGTTACAGTAATAATTCCATAATTTTATGTACATGAATTCTGTAGCACTCTTTTATAATGTATCTTTTACTGTTTGCAGTTGAATTGATAATGCTTTTTACAACCAAGCTGTTGAAAATAATCAGAAACTAAACACAATGCAATGGAGAAAATAAAGAAGGAGCATTTTAATTGCAATTCAGTTATTAAAAATATACCTCCAAAGAAGAGAATGGTCTTGAGCAAAATTTGCATCTTCTATATTAGAACATTTATATGCAAGGTTATTCACTATCGTATCAATTAAAATGGACCTTCAGTCATTTTTTCAACTTTCCAACTGTAGTGCCCACCTACTTAGGTGTGTGCTAGATTAGATAGTTAGGTTTAAAGTTAGGCTAAATTGCCAGTGTTTTACCCTGTGGTGTAAGCTGGTGGGTTTAATTTGGTTGGGAGGTTAGTTAGAGTAGAGGAAGGTGTGGCCATCTGCACTCTGCCTGTGTAATTTCCACCTCTTTTTTAGAAATGTTATGGAAAGTGGGAGGAATAAAGGAATAGAGTGGCAGGTAGTCTTTTGGAGATCCCTCTGAGCCATCCTTGATTTGCTTGGGCAGAGGCGGGACTTCTATAAAAAAGACCAGGTCACATGTTCCGGGGTTACAATGGGGAGATCCAGAGAGAGAGGATGTAGAGACTGGTGCAGCTCGGGTGCTCTACCCTGCTGGGGGAGGGGAGTACGCCATGTGGAGAGGAGACTCCAGGAGAAGATTTTATGAGAAGGTTGCTATTACTGACAGACACAAGGACTGAGAGAGGACCCTCTATGGCAGGCATGGACGGTTGCTCAGGAGCACACGTGAGTGTAACCCAGGGGAACAGCGCTTCTAAGAGACTTTAAAGGGGTTAGAGTGTGGGTCCAGGAGGAAAAGGTATAGAAGTGGGCCTTAAAGAACTAACATCCTGGAGGAATCCAAAAAGTCATCTCTCTGGACTTTATTCAGAATATCGTCCTTAGAGCTTAAATTGGAAGTGCTGTACAGTCAGGAAATGGTAACTAACAGGAAGAAGAAACGCTGCATTACACATTTGGAACCAGTGCAAGATAGAAGTTGTTCACAGAGGCTTTACATGTTCTGGATTAAGTGTTGTGTTCTCATTGCATAAATCTTTGGGAGTGATTCAGAGTGGCTCTTCAATGCAATACCGCAACGAATACCAGAAGTGAAATAAAGTTTAAATGTGTATGGACTGTCTGTCGTGTCAATCTGTGAGGGAAAGGGGGTAACGGGAACACACTTCAGGAGAGCATGAACTACCCAGCAGCTCCTACGGGGGTAGTGCGCTACACAACTATTAAATCTTCTTCTCTTGTTGTTTTAACTTTGGATAGTAAAACATTTTTTTCCGGCTGTTTTTTGTCTGGTAATAAGCCTAGGCTGTGAGTAGACTGTAGTTCCTCTTAAAGGTATATCTAAACTTAACAACCAAAAATTAGCATATGACAGCTCACCTTTCCCTAGATGTGGTCACTGTGGTACTATTTCTTTTTTTAGACAATCTCTGCAAGAACAGACAAATACCAGTTGATCCTGCCAGAATTCTAGTGTCCTTGTAACTTTATTTGCTCTAAACTGAAATCTTAAACAATGTTATAATCCTGCCCAGTTCTCATCTCATCTGTCTTCAACAAAACACCTTCCACCTATGTAATGTAGAGAAGAAGGAAAGGTGGTTGGTAGTTTTAACACACTCGCTGTCCTAATGCCGCGTACACACGGTCGGACTTTCTGTCCTACTTGATCCGGCACACTTTCTTACGGACTTTGTCCGCCAGGTGCGCCGGACTTTAAAACGGACGGACTTGCCCACACACGACCGGACTTTGCGGCGGGCTAAGTCCGCCCGTTTTTCCGACGGACTTTCGCCGGAGTTACGGCGGACTTTCAGAATGAACGGACTTGCCCACACACGGACAAGTCTGTTCATTTTGAACGTGACTCAGGTGCGACGGGACTAGAAAAGGATGTCAATCTTGCCGCTTTTATCGGCGAGATTGACACCTTGCAAGCCCCGTCGCGGGGCATACCAGGCCCTTAGGTCTGGTATAGATTATAAAGGGGAACCCCTCCTATGCCGAAAAAACGGCGTGGGGTCCCCCCTAAAATCCATACCAGACCCCGATCCGAGCACGCAGCCTGGCCGGTCAGGAAAGGGGGTGGGGACGAGCGAGCGCCCCCCTCCTGAACCGTACCAGGCCGCATGCCCTCAACATGGGGGGCGGGTGCTTTGGGGAAGGGGGGCGCTCCGCTGGGCCCCCCCACCCCAAAGCACCTTGTCCCCATGTTGATGAGGACAAGGGCCTCTTCCCGACAACCATGGCCGTTGGTTGTCAGGGTCTGCAGGTGGGGGGCTTATCGGAATCCGGGAGCCCCCTATAATAAGAGGGCCCCCAGATCCCGGCCCCCCACCCTATGTGACTGAGTATGGGGTACATGGTACCCCTACCCATTCACCTAGGGAAAAAGTGTAAATAATAAAACACTACACAGGTTTTTAAAATATTTTATTAAACAGCTCCGGGGGGGATCTTCCTCCGACTTTGGGGGTCTTCTTCCGGCTTCGGGGGTCCCTTCGGTTCATCTTCTCCCGGCGTCCGGTTGGTTCTTCTCCGTTCTCTTCTACCGGTGTTCCAGTTCTTCGGCCAGCTCCTCCGCTGTCTTCAGGTAGCTCTCTTGCCAGCAGAGGTCCGGACTTCTGGGCTTCTTCTCTTCTCTTCTCTTCTCTTCTCTTCTCCAGATGTTGACACGACGCTCTCTCCGGCTGGACTCTAGAGAAGAGAAGAGAAGAGAAGAAATCTGGACCTCTGCTGGCAAGAGAGCTACCTGAAGACAGCGGAGGAGCCGGCCGAAGAACTGGAACACCGGGAGAAGAACCAACCGGACGCCGGGAGAAGATGAACCGGAGGGACCCCCGAAGCCGGAAGAAGACCCCCGCCGGACCAAGTATGCTGGAAAGTCCGACCGTGTGTACGCGGCATAAGGTGACAATGCTGCTTCTCCATAGAAACAGTTAGGAGAGTGAATGTTGTCACCAGACATCCAAGACACGCACCCTGTATCTGTTGGTGAGTGCTATGGATCATGATGCCACAACCGCCCACATGTTTTCCTTTAACTTTTGTGCTTTAGCAATCCCCATCTATCCTGTCCCTGCCTTCTGGCCTGCCTGCTGCATGTCAGACTGTAGAATTTTAGAGCACTTTCCTCATCTATGTACTACAGATATAATAGGGGGCAGGTAGGCAATGACAAGGTGTTGCCACATGGGGCACTATCAAGTAGGAATAAGTAAATGTGTCTGGGTTTGGTTTTTGGAGGTTCATTGAAATTTGAAAAATGCACACTTAAATCCTTGTGTACTCTAGTGTCAAAGCAGAGCATTTGGGTCTGCAAAGCAAACATTCTTGAACATAGCTGAATGCACCCAATGGTTTTCTATGGGCATTTGTACACTCTACATTTAGAACCATTTACATATGAAATGTTTGATTCTGATTATCAAAGAAAACTTTGCATTTACAGTCTGTTTAGTGTTAGGTTTGCTGAGTTGAACGTAGCTGAATGAATGCGTATATAAGTGAAGTTTACATGCATTTATCTGCAATGCATTTACCCTGAAAAAATAGTGGATGATGTAATTTTTTTTCTCCCTTGATTGGAGTAGCGAAGCTGATTTCTCACATGATTGGAGTAGCGTAGCATCCAGCTGGGGTAGACTTCTGAGCATCCAGGTGCCATGGGCTTATCCCGGTACAGTGGATTTCTTGTCCTCACCACACCGAAATTAATGAAGTTAGCTAAAGGTTTATCAAGGTTGTGTATTGCATTTTAGATCCTACAATGCATTTTGGGGTGTGTAGAAAGTTTCTAAACATGTCTTAAAGCAAATACATGTAAATGGATGTAAACTTGATGCTAGTGTGCTTGATGCCGCGTACACACGAGCAGACTTTTTGGCATACTTGGTCCGACGTTCTTCCCGCCGGACTGTCCGGCGGACTACCGCCGGACTTTCTGAACGGACAGACTTGCCTACACATGACCGGACTTTCCGGCAGGCTAGGTCCGCCCGTCTTTCCGACGGACTTTCGCCGGAGTTACGGTGGACTTTCAGAATGAATAGACTTGCCCACACACGGACAAGTCCGTTCATTTTGAACGTGACTCGGGTACGACGGGACTAGAAAAGGAAGTCAATTTTGCCGCTTTATCGGCGAGATTGACACCTTGCAAGCCCTGTCGTGGGGCATACCAGGCCCTTAGGTCTGGCATGGATTTTAAGGGGAACCCCCTACGCCGAAAAATCCCCCCAAAATCCATACCAGACCCCGATCCGAGCACGCAGCCCGGCCGGTCAGGAAAGGGGGTGGGGATGAGTGAGCGCCCCCCCCTCCTGAACCGTACCAGGCCACATGCCCTCAACATGGGGGGTGGGTGCTTTGGGGGAGGGGGGCGACCTGTGGGGCCCCCCACCCCAAAGCACCTTGTCCCCATGTTGATGAGGACAAGGGCCTCTTCCCTACAACCCTGGCCATCGGTTGTTGGGGTCTGGGGGCGGGGGGCTTATCAGAATCTGGGAGCCCCCTATAATAAGAGAGCCCCCAGATCCTGGCCCCCCACCCTATGTGAATGAGTATGGGGTACGTGGTACCCCTACCCATTCACCTAGGAAAAAAGTGTCAATAATAAAACACACTACACAGGTTTTTGAAGTAATTTATTAGACAGCTCTGGGGGGGTCTTCTTCCGGCTTCGGGGGTCCCTCCGGTTCCTCTTCTTCGTGGATCTGGTATGGATTTTGGGGGGACCCCATGCTGATTTTTCAGCGTAGGGGGTTCCCCTTAAGATCCATACCAGACCTAAGGGCCTGGGATGCCCCGCACTCGCCGCAATAGGAAAATTTGTTTTTCCTATTGCAGCGAGCGCGAGATGCAGTACTCTGCCCTTGCGTCGTATCAGCAGATCAGCATACAGACGCATGCAGATGAACAGGCTTTCCGTCAGGAACTGAGCCCGGCGGACTTAGATGAACTGAGTCCGGCGGACTAAGATTTAAAGCATGCTTTAAATCTAGGTAAGGCGGACTTTTGGGGAAAAAAAGTCCGCCGGAGCCTACACACGGTCGGATTGTGCGGCGGACTCTGGTCCGTCGGACCAAGTATGCCGGAAAGTCTGACCGTGTGTACGCGGCATGAGGCTTTAATACAAACCTCATTGAAGTCTGTGGGGGAGTGCATGGAAATTTTCAAGGCTAATTGGCAAAAGATTGTCAAACAAAGGGCATGGGGAGTTTGGTGCTGCCATGGGGGACATGTACCAATGTAGGAGAGAAAACACCCATTTATTCAATGACTAGCTTGGGAGCTGCCTTTAAACTGTATGTGTCGTCATAGAACATTATGACTGATGGACAATATGAGATTGTATTCTGCCAGCACATATTTTGTAAATGTAAAAGATTTTTTTTTTTACTTTTACATCACTGCTTGGCTTAAATCCAGCAACAACACTTCAATCTGACTTATTACAACGTTAAAAAAAAATGAATGACTGCAACACAAATCTCTATCCAGAGGTAATAGGCCTGAGGAATTCTAAAAGAGTGAGGCCTGGAATGGAAAAGAAAAAAGAAGAATAGTGCAGGGCAGGGCATGACACAATGTTAAGGGGAGACAACATAAGGGTTAATAGTTAAAGTGCTGAGAGGGGAGGAGACAGAGAGGAAAGTATGAGGGGGAGTGGTGGTATTTAAGATAGAGGTGGGACCAGGCTGGGGAACAGTAAGCTGAGGAAAGAGAAAGGAGGAGGCAGTTTTCCCACCCGCCCTCCCTATATGTTGTTGGTGTGTGTTTGTTTGTGTGTTATTCTTTCTTTCAGGGGCATTGGAAGATGGTCATCATGAGAGCTGTGGATTGATGGTGTTTTGTTGGTCTTTAACTGTGGCAGTAAACATATGTGATGGAAAGGGGTGGGGGGCTCATCAGTCGTATGTGCCCCTCCGGTATAATCCAGCAGAAAGGTTGATGGAATACTGTAATGGTTGCACTGTGGGAAGGGGGTTGTCTCCTAGCTGTTATACGGCTGGAGGCCTATCATGTTGAAAAAGGTCCCGCAGTGTATTGGTGGTATATGTGTTGGAGTTTGGGGGTGCCGTCAAAGACCAACAGACTGGGGTTAAACAAGTTGTTTACGGATGTTATATTTTGTTATGATTTGATATTGGAGTTATTTATTTAGACTGTGTTAATAAAAATAGGCCGTTATGGCCATTTATACTCCAAATTAAGGTGTGGTCTCATCATTTGAGGAGGGTAAGAAATGGGGGTGTTGGAGTACACGTGGTATAGCAGTAACCGGTAGGTTGGGTACCTCTGGAATACACTGGTCATGTACTTTTAAGAAACAAAAAAACAGAAAAACTAAAGCCCTCAACTTTGTACCATTGGCCACTCGTATAGCATATACACTTTTTTTACAGTACCACACTATATTGTTATAATATTGTGTACAAAATTCTTCACATCTACAGCCCTATACTCCAGAGATAATATTAAAATTAGAGTGGGTTACCACCTGAGGCAGATTCTATATCTGACACCCCCCCTCACTGATCATGCCTGTATGCACTCAGCCCCTTCATACCTGTATGCACTCAGCCCACCCACGTGTACGCACTCAGCCCCCTTATACCTGTATGCACTCAGCCCCCTTATACCTGTACGCACTCAGCCCCCTCATACCTGTGCGCACTCAGCCCACCCACTTGTATGCACTTTGCTCCCTCATACCTGTACGCAATCAGCCCCCTCATACCTGTACGCACTCAGCCCACCCATCTGTACGCACTCAGCCCCTTCATACCTGTATGCACTCAGCCCACCCACACACCTGTATGCACTCAGCCCCCTCATATCTGTACTCAATCAGCCCACCCACACCTGTACGCATTCAGCACCCTTCATACCTGTGCGCACTCAGCCCCCTCATACCTGTACGTACTCAGCCCTCTCATATCTGTACACACGCAGCACTCATACATGTACGCACTCAGCCCCCTTCATACCTATACTCACTCAGCCCACCCACACACCTGAATGCACTCAGCCCCCTGATACCTGTACGCACTCACCCCCATCATACCTGTACACACTCAGCCCCCCTCATACCTGTACGCACTCAGCCCCCCTCATACCTGTACGCACTCAGCCCCCCTCATACCTGTAAACACTCAGCCCACCCACACACTTGTACGCACTCAGCCCCCTGATACCTGTACGCACTCAGCCCCATTCTTATCTGTATGCACTCAGCCCCCTTTATACCTGTACGCACTCAGCCCCCCTCATACCTGTACTCACTCAGACCACCCACACACCTGTACGCACTCAGCCCCCTCCCACCCGTAGATACTCAGCTGCCCCCCACACCTGTAAAAACTCAGCTGCCCCCCCTCACACAATGGTAGACACTCAGCTGCCCCCACACATACACCTGTAGACACTCAGCTGCCCCCCTACACACACACCTGTAGACACTCAGCTGCCCCCCTACACACACACCTGTAGACACTCAGCTGCTTCCCCCTCCTCACACACACCTGTAGACACTCAGCTGCCCCCTCACTCTTGTAGACACTTAGCTGCCCCCCCCCTTATACCTGTAGACACTCAGCTGCCCCCATCACACACACCTGTAGACACTCAGCTGCCCCATCACACACACCTGTAGACACTTAGCTGACCCCCCCACACACCTGTAGACACTCATCTGCCCCCTCACACCTGTAGACACTCAGCTACCTCCTCACACCTGTAGACACTCATCTGCCACTTCACACCTGTAGACACTCAGCTGCCCCCCCTCACACCTGTACACACTCAGCTGCACCCCCCTCACAGACACATCTGTAAACACACACACACAGCTATCCCCTCCTGTACACAAACAGCCTCCTCCCTTGTACTCACAGCCCCCACTTGTAAGGTGGTCTTCCTTGTCCCAGGTCTTCCCAGGAGTGTATTACCACCTGGGGTGGATTCTATATCTGGCACCCCCTCACTGATGATTCCTGTACGCACTCAGCCCCCTGATACCTGTATGCACTCAGCCCAACCACCTGTATGCACTCAGCTCCCTCATACCTGTACGCACTCAGCCCCCTCATACCTGTATGCCCTTAGCCCACCCACCTGTACGCACACAGCTCCCTCATACCTGTATGCACTCAGCCCCCTCATACATGTACGCACTCAGCCCCCTTCATACCTGTACTCACTCAGCCCACCCACATACCTGTATGCACTCAGCTCCCTAATACCTGTACGCACTCAGCCCCCTTCATACCTGTACATACTCAGCCCACCCACACACCTGTACACACTCAGCCCCCTCACACCTGTGGACACTCAGCTGCCCCCTCACACTTGTAGACACTCAGTTGCCTCCCCCTTCACACACCCCTGTAGACACTTAGCTGCCTCTCCCCCTCACACCTGTAGACACTCAGCTGCCCCCCCTCACACACATCTGTAAACACACATACAGCTCTGCCCCCCTGTACACAAACAGCCTCCTCCCTTGTACTCACAGCTCTCACTTGTAAGGTGGTCTTTCTTGTCCAAGGTCTTGATTCCACATGTCCCTGTGAAGAGACATTACTGGCAGCACACACGAGTGGTGCACATACATGAAGCAGCCAGAGGTGGCAGTATAGAGCCCGATGTGATCTCAATGACACTGAACAACAGAAGCTGCCGACTCGCAAGGCACAGAGAGTCAGCACAGCTACAGAGCAGAGAGTACCTCCTGCACCCGCCACTGCCTTGTCCCGGCTCTGATAGCCGGCCTGACAGCCCCTCCCAAGGCTGATCGACTCCCCATAGGTATGCCAATGGCCAGACCCCTTCAATTTTAGTCTCATCTGACCACCTAAATCACCTTGAAGATTTTGAGGCCACATAGAAAAAGGTGCTATGGTCAGATGGGACTAACATTTAATTATTTGGCCTCAACACCAAACAATATGCCTGGTGGAAATCCAATATAGCTCAGCATCCAAATAACATCATTCCTACAGTAAAGCATGGAGATGATAATATCCTGTATGTGGGTGTTTCTCTGCAGCAGGGATGGAGCACTTGTCAGGATAGAAGGAAAAATAGATTTGGGCAAAATACCAACAAATTCTTGAGGAAAATCTGGTGCCCTCTGACTTAGATCACTTCTGCAAAGAAGAGTGGGCAAATATTGCAAAGTCTAGATGTTAGTAGAAACATATCCCAACATACTAATGGCTGTAATTAAAGCAAAATGTGGTCCAACAAAATACTGACATAAGGAGGTGATCCTTTTTCCAACTCAGTGATTCTGTTTTTGAAATTTTGAAATTATTTTCTGACATGTTGGTGTTATATCTTTCACTCGTATGTTATAAGTTGCACTAGTAAATATAGCTGGATAAAACAAAAACTCTGTCTGTCTTCATTTGAGGCTGCAAAGCAACAAAATGTAATTATTTTAAAGGGGGGGTCTTTTCTGTACCCATTGTATATGCACCACGTGAATGAGGCCTAATGGTGACACTGGGACAGGTGTGGTGGTGTTCAAGGACACTGTGACTAGCTGTACTGGTCTGGTGAGTGTGTAAGGGTTCATTTGTGGTTGTGAGGTGGTAAAACCTTGTTTGTGAGTTGCATTTTTAGCACCCCTCAGCAGCTCCACGTTGAGCTGGGAAAGCAGTGGCTGGGAGTGTACACATCAGGGGTGTTAAAATTATTCGTCAAATCGATGCATCAGGATTCGACCATCCATGATGCGGCATCAATGCTATAGCTTTAACCACTTCAATACCAGGCACTTAGACACCTTCCCGCCCAGCCCAATTTTCAGCTTTCAGTGCTGTCGCAATTTGAATGACAATTGCGCGGTCATGCTACACTGTACCCAAACAAATTTTTTATCATTTTGTTCCCACAAATAGAGCTTTCTTTTGGCGGTATTTGTTTACCTTTGCGGTTTTTATTTTTTGCGCAACAAATAAAAAAAGACCGAAAATTTTGAAAAAAAACAAGTTTTTCTTTGTTTCTGTTAAAACTTTTTGTAAATAAGTACGTTTTCTTCTTCAATAACGGGCACTGATATGGCTGCACTGACGGGCACTGATACGGCGGCACCGATGAGGTGGCACCGATGAGGTGGCACTGATGAGGTGGCACTGACGGGCACCGATGATGGACACTGATAGGCGGCACTGATGGGCACTGATAGGTGGCACTGATGGGCACTGATAGGTGGCACTGGTATGCGGCACTGATGGGCACTCATAGGTGGCACGGATGGGCACTCATAGGTGGCATTGATGGGCACTCGTAGGTGGCATTGATGGTTACTTATGGGTGGCACTTATAGTTGGCACAGATGGGCACGGATGGGCACTGATAGATGGGCACTGATGGGCATGGATGGGCACTGACTGGTGGCATGAATGGACACTGATGGGTGGCACTGATGGCATTACTTGTTTGCAGTGATGCCCCTAAGGGTGGCATTGCTGGTCACCACTGCAACATAAATGTGCCAATCAGTGCCCATTTGTGGGCACTGATTGGCACAGATTTGGCACACTGGGCACATGTGGATGGCCATGGGGTACATACCTGGCCATCCACATGTTGCCCCTTCCCTGGTGGTCTTAGTGGCGATCCCTGGTGGTCCAGTGTGGTGATCTGCGGGGGGGCTGTGCTGATAAACAATCAGCGCAGACCCCCCCTGCCAGGAGAGCCGCCGATCGGCTCTCCTCTACTTGCGTCTGTCAGACGCGAGTGAGGAAGAGCCGATCAACGGCTCTTCCTATTGACAGCGTGATCAGCCGTGATTGGACACGGCTGATCACGTGGTAAAGAGCCTCCGTCGGAGGCTTTTTACCAAGATCAGTGTAGCGGTGTGTCAGACTGACACACCGCTCCACCGATCGCCGCGATGCGCGCCCCCGGGGGCGCGCTGCGGAATGTTATCCTGCTGGACGTCATATGACGCCCAGTCAGGATAACAGAACCACTTCCCGGACGTCAATCCATTATATAGGGAGGGCGGGAAGTGGTTAAGAAATCAATTATTGAGGATGACGTCATCCTGGCGCCATGCCACCGCACCATGACCTGCCTCCAAGTAGAGCTGAAAACAGCCAAAGTTTTTGCGTTGTTTTTTCCCGCCTCCCGCTGTCGTCATCCCCATGTGTTGAGAGGAGAGGAGAGGAGGCCTTCCATCAATCCCCTTCCCTCACCCCCTCACCAGCCAATAGAAAGTAATCCCAGGTGGCGTCATGGTGGCGGAATGCAGAATCGAATCGTTGACATGATAATCGGATCGAATCGTGAGACCACCGAAGATGCGCACCCCTAGTACACATGCCATGGAAGGAACTATCCCGCCTTTTGTGCTTAGTGGGCATTGCCGCCTACTGAACACAACCCATTCAAGTGAATATGGTCTCGCTCTAAAGCCTGGCACACATGATGAGATTATCAGAAGAATGATCACCTGTTTTTTTTGCATGCTAGTCTCCATATCAAAAATGAAGAGGTTAAAGTGGAAGTCCATGCTAAAACTAAAATTCCTACATCTACAGACATCCACAATCTAACATTAACCTATCTAGCCCTGTAAAGAAGAAATCAGTATACATACCTTTTCTGAAGCTGATCTGACCCGATCTCCAGTGGCAGAAGCTCTGCAGAAGAGATGGTCTCCACAATGAAGCCATGGCTGACAGCTCAGCGTGGGATCTGGTCGGATCAGCTTCAAAAAATGTATGTATGGGGGTGTGGCTTGCGCGCACAAGAGATGGCAGCCCGAGCTTAGAGCTCCTTACAGCCGACCAGACAATCACCGCTAAAGGGCAGGAAAATGGCCCCATCGTGACCCCCAATCAGCCCCTGCATACCTGCAGCACTCACCGCACCGATGTCCCTCAAGAGAAGCCTAGAAAGAGACCCAAAAAAGCTCACAGCCTTCTCCTTTCAACCCGCCTGGGTGCAAGGAAGGATCCAAGATGGCACCGGTGGAGCCGCAGCACAATCATCAGTGGCATATACGGATCTCCCTGATGATGATCCACATGAAATGGGAGGTGGATCGGCATCCATCTTCCCTGATTTATAAGTTTTTCACTAGAAATGAAACATATGGGAGATAGAGTGCAGTGCATGGAAACCATGATGGAGGAATGCACTGACACAGTGAATGACCTAGTTGATGCCTATATAGAACAAAAAGATGACTACAGTAGGTGACCGCGATATTGTGTCAATCTCACCGCATTTCTCGGCGAGATTTGGCACCTGCGAGCCCCGTCGCGGGAGCCAGCACCGAGATGGCTCACTGATCGGGAAAGGAAAACTTTGTTTTCCTTTTGCGATGAGTGACAGGTAGTGTTGACAGCTATCTGGTATGAATCCTGAGGGGGAATGCCGCGCCAAATTTTAAATGAAAAAATCAGTGTGGGTTCCCCCCCAGGGGCATACCAGGCCCTTAGGTCTGGCATGGATTGTAAGGGGAACCCCCTACGCTGAAAAATCTGCGTGGGGGCCCCCCCAAAATCCATACCAGACCCTTATCCGAGCAGGCAGCCAGGCCAGCCAGGAAAGGGGGTGGGGACGAGCGAGCGCCCCCCCTCCTGAGCCGTACCAGGCCGCATGTCCTCAACATGGGGGGTGGGTGCCTTGGGGGAAGGGGGGGTGCCCTGTGGGCCCCCCCACCCCAAAGCACCTTGTCCCCATGTTGATGAGGACAAGGGCCTCTTCCCGACAACCCTGGCCGTTGGTTGTCGGGGTCTGCGGGTGGGGGGCTTATCGGAATCCAGGAGCCCCCTTTAATAAGGGGGCCCCCAGATCCCGGTCCCCCACACTATGTTAATGAGTATGGGGTACATGGAATGCCTACCCATTCACCTGGGGGAAAGTGTCAATAAAAAAAAACACAGCACACAGATTTTAAGAGTAATTTATTAGGCAGCTCTGGGGTCTTCTTCCGACTTCGGGAGTGGGGGGGTGTTTTCTTCCGACTTCTCCCGGTGTTCCGCCTCTTCTCCCGGGCCCCCCTGCTATCTTCTTTCAGCTCTTTTGCCAGCGAGGGGCCCGGTCTGCTGCCGCTGTCTTGTCGCTGCCGCTGTCTTCTCGCCGCAGCTGTCTTCTCGCCGCCGCTGTCTCGTCACTTCTTCTCTTCTTCCGATGTTGACACGATGCTCTCTCTGGCTGGAATGCTGTGTGTGAGCTGCAGAGCCATTTATATAGGCATTGACCCCGCCCCCTTGTGACGTCACGGTCCCAGCATGCGCAGGGACTCTGCCGTCATAAGGGGGCGTGACCCCAGAGTCCCTGCGCATGCTGGGATCATGACGTCACAAGGGGGTGGGGTCACCGCCTATATAAATGGCTCTGCAGCTCGCACACAGCATTCCAGCTGGAGAGAGCGTTGTGTCAACATCGGAAGAAGAGAAGAAGAGAAGAAGCGACGAGACAGCGGTGGCGAGACATCAGCGGCGAGAAGACAGCGCCAGTGACAAGACAGCGGCAGCAGACCGGGCCAAACGCTGGCAAAAGAGCTGGAAGAAGATAGCGGAGGGGCCCGGGAGAAGAGGCGGAACACCGGGAGAAGTCGGAAGAAAACAAACCCCCACCCCCGAAGTCGGAAGAAGACCCGAGAGCTGCCTAATAAATTAGTCTTAAAACCTGTGTGCTGTGTTTTTTTTTATTGACACTTTCCCCCAGGTGAATGGGTAGGGGTACCATGTACCCCATACTCATTCACATAGGGTGGGGGGCCGGGATCTGGGGGCCCCCTTATTAAAGGGGGCTCCCGGATTCCGATAAGCCCCCCACCCGCAGGCCCCGACAACCAACGGCCAGGGTTGTCGGGAAGAGGCCCTTGTCCTCATCAACATGGGGACAAGGTGCTTTGGGGTGGGGGGCCTGCAGGGTGCCCCCCCCTTCCCCCAAGGCACCCACCCCCATGTTGAGGGCATGCAGCCTGGTACGGCTCAGGAGGGGGGTGCTCGCTCGTCCCCACCCCCTTTCCTGGCTGGCCTGGCTGCCTGCTCGGATAAGGGTCTGGTATGGATTTTGGGGGGACCCCCACGCCTATTTTTCAGCGTAGGGGGTTCCCCTTACAATCCATGCCAGACCTAAGGGACTGGTATGCCCCTGGGGGGGAACCCACGCTGATTTTTTCATTTAAAATTTGGCGCGGCGTTCCCCCTCAGGATTCATACCAGACAGCTGTCAGCACTGCCTGTCACTCATCCCGAACGGAAAACAAAGTTTTCCTTTCCCGATCAGTGAGCCAGCGCGACATGCACAGTACCCTGTCGCCGAGAACCAGCGCGATGGTATCGCGCTGGAAACACAATCTCGCGGTCAGGTACTGTACTTGTGGATCAAAGCAAAGCTGGCGGACCTCGAGGACCGCTCTCGCCAAAATAATATTAAAATACTCAGCATCCCTGAATCCATCCCACACACAGAGTTACACAAATACGCTAGCGCCATGTTTTCCACACTGCTGCCTGAATTATCTCCAATAGAACTCACTATTGAGCGTATTCATAGAATATCTACACCATACCAAGTGGAAGAAGCTATCCCCAGGGATGTACTTCTGAGGATCCATTTTTATCAGGCCAAAGAACAAATCTTTTCCAAAGCGAGGGAAGTAACCACCCTTCCAGCATCATATTCAGATATCCAACTGTTTGCAGACCTATCAGGCCTCATGTACACTGGTGTTGGTAAATGGACGTTCAGAGGCAGTTGGCTGCTTTTTTCAGCTGCCCCTGAACTCATCCAATGTTATCTTCTGTGTACATGTACGCAGGTTCGTTTCCGATCTTTCAGATGCAAAATGCCGCTAAAGGCAGCTAAAAGCGTTTTTAAAGTTGCCCTGTTTAAAATGATAGCAAATGATGAAAAACCGCTAAAAAACTTGTAATTGCTTGCTATTGCTATCATACCCCTATTGAGCCCATGATCCAAATCCAACACTAGCATTGCTGTAAGCTAAAGTATAATTGGAATTTGACCTATATGTTGTTAGATTTTAACCAGATGACCCCGACATTGATCTTCACCCCGACTTGATCAAACATAGTTGCATGAAATTTAATATCTGGCATTATTAATTGCATTTTCCCTCATGTTAAATTCCAGGTAGCTTCGACAATGATAAGGGCTAGGGTTTTCCCCTTGAAGAACAAGTTACAAGAACAAATTTAGAGTTATGGTAAGGATTATGGTTTCCCGTTAGGGTTTCCCATTAGGGTTAGGGGGCTATGGTTAGGCTTTTCCCCTTGAAGAACAAGGTAAGGGTTAGGGTTTCCAGTTAGGGTTAGAATTAGGGTTTCCCATTAGGGTTAGGGGGTTATGGTTAGGGTTTTCCCCCTCAAGAACAAGTTACAAGAACAAGTTTAGGGTTATGGTAAGGGTTATGGTTTCCCATTAGGACTTCCGGTCAGGGTTAGGGTTTCCCATTAGGGCTAGGGGGTTATGGTTAGGGATTTCCCCTTGAAGAACAAGTTTAGGGTTAGGGGTTAGGGTTACAGTTTCCCATTAGGGTTAGGGGGTTATGGTTAGGGGTAGGGTTTTCCCCTTGAAGAACAAGTTTAGGGTTAGGGTTTACGGTTAGGGGTTATGGTTAGGGTTTCCCTTTAGGGTTAGGGGGTTATAGTTAGGGTTTTCCCCTTGAAGAACAAGTTACAAGATCAAGTTTAGGGTTATGGTTTCCCATTAGGGTTAGGGTTTCTGGTTAGGGTTAGGGATTCCCATTAGGGTTTGGGGGTTATGGTTAGGGTTTTCCCCTTGAAGAACAAGTTAGGGTTAGGGCTTCCGGTTAGGATTAGGGTTTCCCATTAGGGTTAGGGGGTTATGGTTGGGGTTAGGGTTTTCCCCTTGAAGAACAAGTTTAGGGTTAGGGTTTCCGGTTAGGGTTAGGGTTTCTGGTTAGGATTAGGGTTTCCCATTAGGGTTAGGGGGTTATGGTTAGGGTTTTCCCCTTGAAGAACAAGTTGCAAGAACAAGTTTAGGGTTATGGTAAGGGTTATGGTTTCCTGTTAGGGTTAGGGTTTCCGGTTAGGGGTTAGCGTTGTGGTTAGCGTTAGGGTTAAGGTTTCCCATTAGGGTTAGGGGGTTGTGGTTAGGGTTTTCCGGTTAGGGGTTAGCGTTAGGGTTAGCGTTAGGGTTAAGGTTTCCCATTAGGGTTAGGGGGTTGTGGTTAGGGTTTTCCCCTTGAAGAACAAGTTACAAGTTTAGGGTTATGGTTTCCCATTAGGGTTTCCAGTTAGGGTTAGGATTAGGGTTTCCCATTAGGGTTAGGGGTTATGGTTAGAGTTTCCCCTTGAAGAACAAGTTGGGGTTAGGGTTTCTGGTTAGGGTTTTCTATTAGAGTTAGGGGGTTATGGTTAGGGTTTTCCCCTTGAAGAACAAGGTTAGGGTTAGGGTTTATGGTTAGGATTTACGGTTAGGGTTAGGATAAGGGTTAGGGTTAGAGTTAGGGTTTCTGGTCCTCACACGCGATTTCCGACGTATTTCCAGCCTCATCAACAGCAACGTCAGGAGCATTTCCGCACCTATGCTCATTATGGAATCCATAGTAAAAGCACCAAAATTGAGGTTGATACAAGTACACTGCTGCTCTCTCAACTGTTGCTACTCACTCTGGTCTCACTGAATGGCTGAAATAGTTAAATAATACTGTTTTTTGGGCTTTGGGAGGGTCCAATGATGTTATCGTAAATAAACGCTCCTAGATGCAAATGCAGCAAAACGTGGCTAAACACGGCTAAACGTGGCATGCAATTGCGGCAAAATGGGCATTTTTAAACGCCGGTTTCAAGCTGTCAAAAAAATCTTTCTGAGGAGGTTGTCTCAGCGTCCCATGTACATTTACTGCCTGCTATGCTAAAAAAACAAAGAAGCATTTTAATAGCCATCAGGAACACTGTTCCCTTTCGACTTCACAACTGCACTACAGATACGGAAGGACGCTACATCATTCTACTTTGTACTATCAATAATGAACCAACGCCAGATGCACTTCCTCAAAAGGACTCTGCATACAGTGAAAAAAGTCCAACAAGGACACATGCTGATATGTGGGGACTTCAGTTTAGTTCCAGATAACGTCATGGACTCGACCGCAGCCTCTAAAAGACATGCTTCCCCTCTAGACAAATTTATTACTTCTAATGATTTATTTGATGCATGGAGATGTTGTCACACAAACGAACGTGATTATACTTATCTATTGCCACGCCACAACACCTGCTCATGAATTGATCTCTTTCTAGCTGATAAATGGTTACTTCAGAATGTATTGCCCTGAACTATTCACACCACCACCTGGTCAAATCATGTCCCTGTCAGCATCACCATAGCTGCTAAAGCATCTCAACCTAACTCTACCTATGGAGGGTTAATAATTGCCTTCTCCACACTCCCTGCTATTCTGCCCCCCTCACACAACAACTTGAGGAATTCTTCTCAATTAACTCTGAATCAGTATCTGATCCGCTGGTGGTATGGAATTCCCATAAAGCAGTTATACGAGGTGTATTCATCCAAATGGGAGCTAGAGCAAAGAAAAAGAGGACACAGAGGTTAGATGAACTTATAGCTGACATAGTAGCAGTTGAGGTTGAGAACAAATCCACTCCCTCCCCTCTCCTCCAATCCAAAATATTCTCACGCCATGAACTTCGATCCCTACTCCTTGAGGCCTTTGAAAAAGCGTATAGCAAATTTAAAGTGACAACGTACACCACAGGGAACAAAGCGGGTAAAGCAATATCCTTACGGATCAAAGGACATAGAACCAAGACTAAAATCGCTTTTATGTACCACCCTCATACTAACGAAAAACTACTTAAACCCAATGACATTGCTAATGCATTTAGTGCATACTATAGAGACCTCTACAATATTAAGGATGATAAAAACACTTATCAACCATCTCAGGAAGAAATCTTAACGTTCCTGGAGCATACTAACCTCCCCTCTATATCTCCACAACAACTTTCATCTCTACAGTAAATACCCCATTTACTATCCATGAAATACTGAAATACTGCAAGTAATCAATAACCTTCCAAATTCCAAATACCCAGGGCCGGATGGCTTCACTGGAGAAAAAAAAATCAACATATTCTAGCCCCTATGCTGTTTAGGACCTACAATTCAGCTACCTCCTCTGCGAAGTTCCCCACCGAAATGCTTAGTGCATTAATTGTGACCCCCCCAAAGCCAGGAAAAGAGCCCACCTCAACATAGATTTAAAAATCCATGCAAAACTTATAGCCAATAGATTTCATTTTACCAACCCTTATTCACAAGGACCAATCGGGATTTACAAAAGGCCGCCAAGCCTCAGACGCTACCAGAAGAGTGATTAATGCTATCCACCATGTTGAGAAGTCAGGCACACCTTCCATATTCCTGTCTTTAGACATGGAAAAAGCTTTGATGGGGGAACTGGGACAACCTCTCATCAGTACTGGCCAAATTTGGGATACAAGGACAAATTTACAATGCCACCATGGCCTTGTACTCTGTCTAATTGGCCCAAGTATATACAGCAGACACCCTCTCATTACCATTCCAAATCTCGAATGGAATGAGACAATTTTGCCCTCTTCCCCCCCTAATCTTTAACCTCCTTATGGAACCCCTAGCTGAGAGCATCAGATCCAACAAAAAATATCAGGAATACCCATCACAGACCAGGAGCATAAAATCAGCTTATTTGCTGACGACGTTATTCTAATGGTCACAGATCCAGTTAACTCACCGGAGATTCACAAGATGCTGGCCTGGTTTAGTAATATTTCTTATTACAAAGTAAACAAAACTAAATCATATATCTTAAACCTAGGTGTGAACACTGCCACAAGCGACTATCTCCAACAATAATTACCTTATACCTGGGCAGATAGAAGTATAACCTACCTAGGTGTACAATTAACCAACTCAACTAAATCACTATTTCATCACAACTATTTACCACTTGGCACTAAACTGCAAGAGGATCTCACCAGGTTGGTGTCATTTGAATTCTCCTGGATGGGGCGCTTAGCAGCCTTTAAAATGCTTCATCTCCACCAAATCCTCTATCTATTTAGAACCCTCCCATTCCCAATTCCATCCATCTACTTTAAATCACTTAAAAACTATACTATCTAAATATATATGGCAGGGTAAAAGATCTAGATGCGCTCAGGTAAAACTAATTAAGCACCGTCAAGCGGGAGGCACTGGTTACATAGACTTTCAGGATTACTACTTGGCTTCTGTACTCACCCAAACGAGAGAATGGTTTCTAGCTTCTCCCTTCACCTTATGGAGGAAAATGGACGCTTCCACTATCCCAGGTGGTAGTTTGTCTACATGGCTATACTCCATTATGTTTGGAGCAAAAATCCCTCCTTGAATCTCCCCAACAATTTTAGCAACACTCAAAACCTGGGATCGATTTACAAAAAGTAGCTTGTCACACCCTCTCAAATCCACCCTCCAAATTCCTCTGGAAGCACTGCATAATTTAATGCACTCAACATCCTTTACAATGTGGAAAGGGAAAGGAATAACATATATAACTGACCTGCTCAGTAAGGAAAAAATCAAAGCATTCCCCACCCTACAAAAAGAATTTCACTTACCAAACTCAGACCTTTTTCTCTACATCCGCACTCAACACTGCATAGCCAAACTTCCTATATGGGCCTGCACTATCCCCCAATTGGCTTGGATCTTCTTTAGAACCCCCACACCGCACCAAAAGGGAATTTCACTTTTTTTATAATCTTCTTCAACTAAAGAACATCTTTATCAAGACAACCCCATTACTTAGATGGGAACTGGATCTGAGATGTACCTATACCATAGATCAATGGGCAAAAGCTTGCAACTCCACATACTAATCTACCTGTTGTTCCACCCTCTGGGAACTATCCATCAAAATGACACAACATTGGTACCTGACCCCTAAAAGATTGTCCAAATAAGACACTTAACTAGATGATAAATACTGGAGGATGTGTGGACAGAGGGGAGATATGCTCCATATTTTTTGGAAACGCCCCAAATTAACTCATTATTGGAAATCTATCTTCTACCTACTCTCTGAAATTACCCAAACACCATTTCCCCTGAGACCTTCTCTGGCACTATTGTCTCTCAACATTGAACACTACCCAAAACCATATAGACACACCACTACTCATATATTACTGTCAGCGAGATTCAACATTACCAGAAATTGGAAAAAAAACCTGACCCACCCACACTGGGAGATGTGATGAACACAACCCATGTACACTTCATATATGAAAAAATACTAGCATTAAGAATCAAAAACAAGGATCATTCCTATAAATTGTGGCAACCATGGATAGACTGGGTTAGCTCCTCTGGAATTGTCAAGGCTCTTGGTTCCTTACCTCGATATCTGGGAACTCTACTTTTCTTTACCCTTTTTTGTAGGTATTGCAGTTTATAAATGTGCCATCTAGTGGCCTATAACATTAGTCATATCAAAGATGATCTTAATTGCATAGTTATATTGGTCCAGCTTAGACTGATGTAAATGTGCATATCTCATACACGAGGGACTACTGCGGAAGCTTAAAATCACTGAGTAATCCCTCAGTACTGCTATCTTCCATGTATTGTGCCAAGTGGCTGTCCCTACTGGATACTGATCACAAGGAGTTGCTCAATCTGGCTCCATTCACAGAATGTCTTGTATTTTTTCATTGGATACAAATCAGCTTCCAGTTTTTTTTTGTCAAGGCTAAATGAACAAGCTGAAGTTAGAAACTGATTGGCTACCAAGCACAGCTGCACCATATTTTGTACTCTTCAGTTTTACTAAATCAACCTCCAAGTGTTCTCTGATTGAACGAGGTGAAGAGCACAACATCACAGCCCCACCTCACTACCTTGTCCAAGCAGAGGTTTTTTTTGTGTGCGTTGAAAAAATACAAAGCATTCCGTGAATGTTGGAGGTGCCCATGCAATTTTAAAAATGTCATTTAGCAGAGAGAAGTGATTTTAATAATGCTTAAAGTGAAACATTAGGAAAATTCCCTTAAATATCATGCGTGGGGGAAGCCCTGAACCTGTCTGTGAAAAGGCGCATCTGTAGGATGTATGCAACCTAGTACAGCAAAATTGACAAAGAAAAAAAATGCAATTTGATTAGCCAGTAAATGACAGTTCCTGGTTACACTGTCAAAAAAAAGGTTAGGAAGCAAAGAATGAGGTGGAGACCAAAGAATCTGAATTATACCCATTTGGTCTTCGGTTCTTATTTTCTACTTCCACTAATACTTAGACGCTTACACTGCAATGCAAGAGTACACCACCAACCACTTAGCCACTGTGCTGTCTGGGGTCACCATTGGAGTTAGATTATGTACTACGATGTGACCATTATCCAAGGTATGTTGTAAATCTATGGCTGCAGTTGTGCTTATGTTGATACTCTGAAATGAGAATGAGGAGTTAGATTAGTACTTCCAGGTAGCTCAAATAGCTTTTAATCCACCTTCATCGTTTTGAGATTATCTGCAATTTTTACTTATGGTTCTGAGCAGTGTTAAACATAAAAATATAAATATAATACAGGCATGCTGATGAGGAAAATACAATTTATCATACATGGTCAATTTATAATAGATTAGTAGTGAGAGTGCAAAACAACCCCGAAACAAATAGGATGCTGTAATGTTGAACTGTACGGCATTAGATCTCCCAGTGACATTCCTCATCCATATTCACTCTGACTTCACTTAAGTTTAAGTTAGGCAGGCAATACAATATGTTCATAGAAAATTTCATTTCTCCAGTAGTCTGTTGAAGAGATGTAGGATGTCTGCTAATATGAATATTTTAATTGCTCGTTTAATGGCATCTATTAATTTATCCCAGGATCCTCATTCTAAGCTGCCAATAAAACAAAGAATTTACAAGCACTATTAAGGGAGTTTAGGAATTAAATGAAAAGACTTAATACAAAACACACAGAAGCCCAGAAGGCTATGCAATTAATTATATCAGCTTGTGACAGAACAACAACGCTACTTTGGATTCAAGCCAGACACGAGCATGAAAACCGCACTGGGATAACCTGATTGTCTAGACACAGAGGAAGAAGAAAGGTAAATGATTTAGTTAAAGAGTGTTAAGAGAGCTGAGAGAGCAGTTTCTTCACATTAACTATGACAAAAAGCAATTGTAGACACAAGGCCTTAAGCTATACAAAGAATGCTAGGTTAGTTCACTCGTGTCACTGGGTTTTGAGAAGTGCTCTTAAGAGGATTTAAAGGCAAAATAGAAGGTACTGTATTTCAGGAGGTTTCTGACTGACAGAAAACAAACATGAGTAAAACAATGTAAGTTTTGTAACACAATGATCTCTGGAGACTTCAGAAAAAATGTAAAATGTAAAGTAGATGGGTATCAATGCACTAGTAGCAACTAATGATTTCCAAATAAAATCTAAAAAAAAAATAGCAGATCACGTTTTCCATACTTCAATGTAAAGGTTTGATCAGTTACAACATCTCTTGCATAATTCAAACTTTCTTTCATTTGGAGGGAGTGTCTTTCTTTTGGAAACAAATCCCTCTGTCCCTATTTCCTTCTCAGTTGTCCCTCATTTGGTTTGATTTGTAGACTTCTAAAATAATACTATTTATGGTTTATACAGGGCCATAGCTTGAGTCAGCACCGTGAGAAGAAATGCAAAAGCTACCTGTTCAGGAGAAGCAAGAATGCATTCAAGCTGCAGGTGAAAAGATGACATCTTTCAACCAACTCCAAGTTTGGAAACTTACAGAATTACCGCAAGGCAAACATGCAATTGAGAGCAATTCAGAATTGAGAGGAATTCAAAGTGTGGGGAAAATGGAAGCTTCCTGCTTAATCAAAGTTTAAAAACTGGTAGGATTCTTAAATAGTTTAGCCTGGCTTACTTACTAAGTGTAAGCAAACCAATAAAAACAGCTTACCAAAGCTAGAAGTAGAATAAAATCTTCTACTGAACAATGGACATTACAGACAAGCAGTGGGGGATACGTTTATACATTGCAACCACTGCACATCCAGATATATAGATGTGTAAGTAAACTCCAGCAAAGGGGTTGGAATGCTATTAAAAGAGTCAAAACAAATTGAAGGAATAAACTTGAGACTATCTGCATACGGTGATTTAGAGCTCATAGGATATTTGGACTGGACAGGTGATCCCTGTACTTGCAAATCTACAAGTGTTTTTTTTTGTTCCAGTTAGACAATAGGCCAATATCCTGGTCCAGTAAATAACAAATCTCAGTGGCATTACCTTCTATAGAAGCTAAATACATTTCATCTCTGCAACTTATGCTTGTCAAAAAATGATTTGGTTATGGCAGCTACTTTAAACTGAGACTGAACTATTTATCCCACCTTCTATGCCATTTATGAATATGTTGAATAGAATTCGTCCCAAGACAGAACCTTGGGGTACCCCACCACTACTCCAGACCAGTACATGTTCTTCTTTACTACCCTTTGGACCCGTCCCTGTAACCAGTTTTTTACCCAAGCACAAACCCTATGGTCCAAGCCTACAGACCTCAGCTTGTAAATTAAGCGTTTATGGGAGACTGTATCAAATGCTTTTGCAAAGTCCAGATACACCACACCCACAGCCCTCCCCATATCTAGATGGCTGCTCACTTCCTTGTAGAATGTTAGCAGATTGGTCTGGCAGGAATGTCCCTTCATAAACCCATGCTGATTACCACTAATGATATTCTTCTCCTCAGTAAAACTTTGGATGTAGTCCCTAATCATCCCCTCCAAATATTTACCCACTACTGATGTTAGGCTGATTGGCCTATAATTCCCAGGAATTTGTCTCTGTCATTTTTTGAATATTGGTGCCATATTGGCTTTTCTCCAATCAGCTGGCTCCAATCCTGTCATTATGCTGTACACAAAGATCAAGAACAATGGTCTGGCTTATAACTTGACTGAGTTCTCTGAGGACTCGTGGGTGTAAGTCATCTGTTCCTGGGGATTTATTTGTGTTGAGCTTACTAAGTCTATCTTTGACTCCGGCCTCTGTTAGCCATGTGTGTATGTCTTGTGTTGTGCCGCTAACACTACAGTCGCTGTCAGAAAACCCTTCTTTTTCTTGCGTAAAAACTGTTAAGAAGAAGGCATTTAGTACAGTTGCCTTCTTTGTGTCATTTGTAACCATCCTCCCATCCTCATCTTTTAAGTGTGCAATGTGCTCCGTTTTTGTTTTTTTTGTTAATATATCTAAAAAAACTTTTTTGGGTTATTTTTATTTTCTTACGCTATGTGTCGCTCGTAATCTTTTTTAGCCGTCTTGATTACGATTTTACATTTCTTGTTGCATTCCTTGTAGTGCAGGAATGCTGGTGTGTTGACCCATTCCCTTTTATATTTTTTAAAGGCCATACTTTTTTCCTTGACAAGGCTACTCAAATTAAAGTTTAACCACCCAGATTTTATTTTTGCTCGTTTATATTTATTGCCCATTGGAATGCACTACTTGATACCTTTATTTAATATGCTCCTAAAGCATTCCCATTTCTTTTCTGTGTTTAATGACCCCAGAATTTGGTCCCAATAATGTCATGTAGCAATGACCGTAGTTCAGTAAAATTTGCTCGTTTGAAAATTAGTGTCTTTGTACCACCCATATGCCTCATTTTCCTGTGATTTATGGTAAACGTGATCATCCTATGATCGCTAGATCCAAAGCTGTCACGTATCTCCACATCTGAGATCAGACTTGTATCATTCATAGTTAATAGATCTAACAGGGCATTCTTTCTAGTTGGTGAATCCATCATTTGGGACATGAAGTTGTCCTGTAAAACATTCATGAAATGGCAAGCCTTTAGTGAGTGAGCTGTTCTCTCTGCCCAGTCGATATTGGGATAACTGCTGTTCTTTCTTTAATCACCATTTATTTGTTGCTACTTTCCAACAATTTCATGTCATTCACTGGCCATTTTCCAGAACTTAATTTCAAAACAACTTGTAAATCCAGGTAAATCTAACCTCTGTCTGAGCTCACCTTGTTTCTTTAAATACACCACATATCTTTTAAAACTGGTAAAGAACGGAAGTAATATTTCATGCTGTTGATTATTAACAAGGAAAACGGGGTGTGATTTGATGGTGCAGAGAACAGACATGCTGTAAAACAGGTCTGCTGCAAATATGCAGTTTATTGCCTTTGGCAGTCTGCACTTTAGCTATGGGGCAAAGCATAAACTCCAAAACATTCAGATCAGTGTCTCAACAGCAATCTGGGTCAATAACAGAATCTATAATCAAAGCATACTTTAATTCTGCTGATGTGCTGAATAGCTGCGCAGTATCCAAGATGATGCATGGGATTTTTAAGACTCTGAAATCAACAAGAATGAACAATAAACTACCAATATTGATAAAAACACATTCATTAGACATTATGTATTTAAATAATATAATAAAAAAGCAACCAAACAGTTTAAATGGGCATTGAAGCCACATAAGATAAACAGATTGTCAAGCAAAACACTTTGTATGCCACCCCACCCCCACCATGATACTAAAAACAATAAAATCAAGATGGACAACAGCTATACACTGCTGCATGTCTTATACAAGGTACAGAATATATAGTGAATATGATGTTGTTACTGAAGAGTGGGGGACATTTTCTCATCTCTTCACAGACTAGGCTTGTTCAGGAGACTTCAAGGTGCCGATAACAGAAAATATCTATATTTAGATGTTAGGACAATTAATTTATACAAATACAATACATATTATAATTAAAATATAGTACAAATTAAAATAGGTCCATCTCACAAAAGAGAATACAAAGCAGACCTGGGTAACACTGCATGATTGCAAGCCAGAAGAGGAGTGGAAGACACAGGATTGTATCAGCCTGAAAGGGGGGCTGGGGTGTAATTGTATCATCTCTGGGCTGCCTAACACACCCAAATACTATATAACCAAGGAAGGCCAATGTATAAATAGGCTTAAACACACCAAATTATATAACTATAGTAAAAAGTAAATATTGCCAATGTGTATAAAGGGGAGAGAGCATATCACTGGAGAGAGGGTTCCATGCTCAAATATGTTCCAAAAGCAGGGTATACAGCTCTACGAAAAATGGAAGAAAGGAAACAACAAAACCCAATTTAAGAGGATACTCTGCAGGCTGAGGGCTCAAGTCCAAAAGGATAGAAGAAAAAAAAAATAAAACTATCTGCTTCTTTAACCACTTCAGCCCTGGAAGAATTCGCTGCTCAATGACCAGGCCATTTTTTGTGATACGGCACTGCATCGTTTTAACTGACAATTGTGCGATCATGCGACGCTGTACCCAAACAAAATAGACGTCCTTTTTTTCCCACAAATAGAGCTTTCTTTTGGTGGTATTTGATCATCTCTGCGGTTTTTATTTTTTGCGCTATAAACAAAAAAAGAGCGACAATTTTGAAAAAAAACACAATATTTTGTACTTTTTGCTGTAATAAATAGCCCCAGTTTTTTTTTAAAAAAGCACATTTTTTTCCTCAGTTTAGGCCGATATGTATTCGTCTACATATTTTTGGTAATAAAAATCGCAAAAAGCGTATATTGTTTGGTTTGCGCAAAAGTTATAGCATCTACAAAATAGAAGATAGATTTATGAGATTTTTATTAATTTTGTTTTTTGTACTAGTAATGGCGGCGATCTGCCATTTTTATCCAGACTGCGACATTATGGCAGACACATCGGACACTTTTGACACATTTTTGGGTCGATTGACAATTATACAGCGATCAGTGCTATAAAAATGCACTGATTACTGTATAAGTGTCACTGGCAGAAAAAGGGGTTAACACTAGGGGGCGATCAAGGGGTTAACTGTGTTCCCTATGTGTGTGTTCTAACTGTGGGGGGTGGGACTGACTATAGGAGATGAGAGATCCTGGTTCCCAGCTTGTAGGAACTCACAACCTCTCTCTCCTCTCCTCACAGAACTGAGATGTGTGTGTTTACACACACACACACACATCTCTGTTCTGCCTCTCGTGCCCGCGATCGCTTGTGGCCGGCAGTCATCACGACCACCGGTCGCGAGCATTGGCACCCCCACTGTGCAGCCGGCGTGCGCCTACTATCCTGCTTAAAGGGGCCAACGTATAGCTATGATGGTTCGCGGGATCGTGTCGACCTGCCGCAGTATAATGACGGTGGCTGGTTGGAAAGTGGTTAACAAAGGTAGGCATGCATCTCTCTGCCTGGAGTGGAGCCAACAATTCTAGCCCCAAATCCTATTAAAAACAAGTGTGATTGCCCAAGGCCCACCCCCACGTAAATAATCAGCATAAAAATATGTAACTTTTGTGCATAAAAGAAAACCATAAAACAAGTATGTGCTCTAGTGTCCTTCAAAAACAAATGTGAAAAAATAAAAAAGCACAAAGTATAGATCTACATTGCAAAAATTGCCCCTCGTATGAAAGCCATCAATACACACAATTAAATAACAATCCATCGCTGCTCATTTAAAACTTCATTACATGATAACATCTCCACCTAAAGTGTGCTCTCACCTTCTTTAAATGGCCTGAATATAAAATGCTTTTTTCCCTTTATGGGAGATAAGTAGTACCAACCACTCTTTTCAACTCCTTCTCTTTTTCTCCTGGTATGTACCACTTAGAAACAAAATAACATACAGAACGCTTATTGTGCTTTCCATAATATAAAACTTTGACATAAAACATTAAAAAAGAAACAGTAAACTGTAGGCAGGATAAGAACATAGCCAGATCTTCTGATGAGGTTATGTGACATGCCCAAACTAGTAGTGTGGGATAATGTCATCACCTCCTGACAGGAAGAGATCTTATTTTCACAGAGTTAGGAGTGGTATATGACAGTTTATTTTTTTATCATTGAAAGGCTATTTTTAAAAGGAGTGATGGCAGAATGAGAGTGTGCACGGAGACCTGGTGGATTTTATATGGAAAAGAAAGTGCAACATAGTGCACTTCTGTGCACTATGGGTTGTAGTGCAATATTACATGTGAGTGTATATGATTTTATGTTTTTCATAAATAAGTTTTTTTATTATGGAAAGCACTATGAGAGTTCAGTAAAGTTGTTCTGAGTGATACACACCAGGGAGAGGAGAGTATGAGTTGAAAAGAGCAGTTGGTAATACTTGTTCTGGAATGTCCAGCACCCAGCTTGGGTGCTTACGTTAAGATACAGCTTCCTCCAGTCTGGACCCGGGAACCAGATATTATAGCTGAATATTGCACCCAAGATACTAGACGACAATAACTTAGGTGCAAACTGGTACTGGAACTCTTTATTGTAAATTCACATAGAATATACAGCACACAAGATCAGGTAAAGCCTGATCACATTACCCTAACAATACAAACTGTAAACAGGAATATAACTGACATAGCTAAGGAACAGCCAACATAAACATAATGCTAATCAACATCTAGGAACTAGTAGCTGACAGTGATCTAATTAACATGAACTAATTAACAACTGGTCACTTAAACAAGCCTAGGTGTCCAGACCATTCTTTGATTTATCAGGGATCCCACCCCATCTCAGTCTGTCCAGCACCAGTCTACAACAGTCTATGAGTCAAAGCTCATACTGTCAGAAACCATGAATTAGACCGAGACAGAAATGCAGTTAAAATCACACTTGTTTAATAATAATAAAAGTAAAAGGTAAACAGAGCAACGCACTCAAATCATAGCCAGAGTTTGGTAACCGGGAAAGATAGTCAAACAAGCCAGGACATCAGGGAGCCAGAAATCAGGGCAGGCCAGGAAATCAGAAAACCCGAGAATCAGCGTAATGGAACAGCAAGCAGGATCAGGAACCAGAAGGGACATCAGCCAAGCAAGTCTTCAACAGGTACACAGGAGAGAGTCTCTGGATGTGTTGACCAAGGCAAAGGCAGAGAGGGACTGAACTGAACAGCTTAAGTAACCAGCAGGACTGACACACAGGATATCATCATCAGGTGAGTCACTGCTCTGAGAAGGAAGGGCTGAGCCCAGCCTTGACACATACAATGTTCCAGCCACATACAATGTTCCAGCAGTCTGAAAAAGTAGATTTTTTACCATGCTCTGAGAAGCAGACAAAGTCTCCTCCATGGGCCAAAATCAGTGGGTAGGAAGCCTGCCCCTAGTCCCCTCTAAAACCCTTTGTCCCAATTTGGTCTGTCACACTACATAGTTACATAGTTAGTCAGGTCGTGAGCATTGGCACCCCCACTGTGCAGCCGGCAGTCTGAAAAAGTAGATAGATTTCTTGAGGAATATTGTGAATAAATATTTCTGTCCCAAGTGGAGGGGCTTCTCCAACCCAGTCTGCAGGAGGGTCACCGTATTTTCTCTGACCATTAACCGGTACAAGATTAATATTACACCTTTCCATCCACTCCAGATGGGAAGCTGTATTGTCCTTATTCAGAGAAATACTCCAAGCCTTGCTCTCAAGGTTAATCACGTTGTTGTCCATCATTAGAGAATGATCTGCTCTCTCCATGGGATCAGAGGCTGAACTGAGGTTTTTACCATGCTCTGAGAAGCAGACAAAGTCTCCTCCATGGGCCAAAATCAGTGGGTAGGAAGCCTGCCCCTAGTCCCCTCTAAAACCCTTTGTCCCAGTTTGGTCTGTCACACTACATAGTTACATAGTTAGTCAGGTCGTGAGCATTGGCACCCCCACTGTGCAGCCGGCAGTCTGAAAAAGTAGATAGATTTCTTGAGGAATATTGTGAATAAATATTTCTGTCCCAAGTGGAGGGGCTTCTCCAACCCAGTCTGCAGGAGGGTCACTGTATTTTCTCTGACCATTAACCGGTACAAGATTAATATTACACCTTTCCATCCACTCCAGAAGGGAAGCTGTATTGTCCTTATTCAGAGAAATACTCCAAGCCTTGCTCTCAAGGTTAATCACGTTGTTGTCCATCATTAGAGAATGATCTGCTCTCTCCATGGGATCAGAGGCTGAACTGAGGTTTTTACCATGCTCTGAGAAGCAGACAAAGTCTCCTCCATGGGCCACAATCAGTGGGTAGGAAGCCTGCCCCTAGTCCCCTCCAAAACCCTTTGTCCCAGTTTGGTCTGTCACACTACATAGTTACATAGTTAGTCAGGTTGCAAAAAAAAATACAAGTCCATCTAGGTCAACCAAAAAAAAAAAAAAAATACAATCTCATATACACAATACTTCACCCACAGTTGATCCAGAGGAAGGCGGAATACCCCAGAAAAACTAGTTATCCCCTGTAGAGGAAAAAAAGTGTTTAGTGACCTTTATAATATACAGGTCATTTAAAGAAGGAGAGAGCACACTTTTGGTGAAGATGTGATAATGTAGTGAAAGTTGAACTGAGCAGCAGTGGATTTTTTTATTCATTTTTTTGGAGTTTGCATGATTCATTAGTTGTTGTTTTTTTTAACCAGCTAGGCTGGTAAGGAATCACTTATTAATTGGATCAGTGCATTATTTTTTTTGTTTTAAGGCTGAGTTTCTTCTTTAACAACTATGCAATGCCTTGTTTTGACTACAGCCCAGCTATTGTTTGTTTGTATATCTGTGTGTCACTTGTGTGGCTGATGATGTATAAAAGCCTGCTATCTCAGTTACTGTCTCATCTCTATGATTAAGCCCCTGGGTAGGGTGAAACATATGACTGGAGTGTAGTCAAAAGGAGCGTAGGCTGCAGCCATATCTTGATCTTTCAGTGTAGTGTATGGGCTACAGTGTGCACCTTCAGTTTTTCTGAATTGCTTCATTTAGCCTGGATGACCTTGTTTGAACACTGGCACCAATTTTGTGCTTTGGACTGCAGAGGAAGCCTTTCTAGTGCTTTGAGCTTTGCTCATCTAAGAAGTCAGAGAAACTTGTCACTCTGAGATAAAAGTGCTCATCTAACTTTGGAGGGTTGATTTGCATTTTGCTTTGCACTAATTCTGCCTACAGCTTAGTCGGAGGCCAAAGTACTGAGAGGGCTCTCCTTGCGGCTAAGTGCAGTATACTCCTGACGATGGTAAAGAAGGTGCAGTGCTCAAAGACACAGGTTGCCAGATGGGTACAGGAGGGTAGAGCCGGTGGTCACCTGAAGTATGTCAGATCATGCAGGATACACAGCAGGGCCAAAGTCTCTAGTGATCCTCAGTAACACTTGGCAATGGTTTGTGCAGGAGACGGTAGTGGAAGCCAGGCCGGGGATCAAACACTGTGGATCCGACAGGAGGAAGAGGCAGGTAGCAGGAACAGGGTCAAACCAAGGTCAAAAACAGGTAGGCAAGCCAAGAACAGGTAATGGTAGCAAAGTCCGTTATGCAAGCCGGGATCAGACACTTGAGACAGCAGCGAAGTCGGTAAAGCAAGCCAGGGGGTCAAACCAGGAGAGCAGATCTGACAAGTCAGGAGCAAACCAGGTCACAACAGGATATCCAGGTAGAATATGCACAGAGGAAGGAAGGCTGACAACAATCCAGCAATGTGAAGGGCTCAACAGCAGTCTTATATAGCCCAGTAATTGGCCACATCTGTCACATTGTGCGCCCATTGCGCATGTGCATTCGCACATTAGCGCCGTCATGTACACCCGTTAGTTCTTCTTGCACCAGTGCGCATGGCAGTGTGCTGGAAGCTTCCATTACCAGTATTGGCACTATTGCAGTTCTCCTACGGCCTTTTCCCTGACACTTTGTATAGAATACCCAATCAAGTGCAAGAATTTAAAAAAAAGCATTTTTTATTGCACATGACTGGATGATTGAAATCAGCCGAGCTTTACCATATTTACTAAGCTCTGGGGAAAATGAGTGCCACTGCACTTGCAAACTGCACAATCTATTTACCTTTAGTAAATCCACCCCATTTGGTATAGATATGGCATAGATGAAGCACTTCAAATTATCAAGAAGACGTTTAAAAATTTGAGTCCCAACCTTTTACTCAACCCTCAATTATCAGGGATCTACAGAACCACCTTGAGGATTTAGACAACAGAGCCCATAGAATTTTGAAAGGCCTCCCAGAAACTACTGAACCAGAGGATCTTTAAGGTTTAACAAATATTATTATTACAGTTTTTCTCCATTGTTTTGGCTCATTTCTTGAAACAGAAATTACATTCTCAAAACTCTAAGTTCATTTGGCAAAACAGTCTTACAGTTCAGCACAACTCTATAACTCACGTGCAAAAGCTCATATATCTCCCAAAACTGTTCACTCATGCTTCAAAACCATATTCCTTTCCCATATAAAGAGTCAGTGCTACCAAAATGGCAAAGATTCTTCTCAATTGCTTTGGCTCATTTCTTGAAACAGACAAGACGTTCTCAACTCTCTTGGTGCTTTTGCCAAAATAACCTGGATGGTTCAGCACAACACCATGGTTCACCTTCAAAAGCTCATATCTTTCCCAAAACAGTTCACTCATGTGTCGAAAATAAATTTCTTTCTCATTCAAATAGTCAGCGCCCCCAAAATGCTTCATCCCTTTGGCATTGTGTAAGCACTGCAAGTCAAAATGTTTAGATGTTTTGTCTCTAAGGCAGAGGACCATTGAAATATCCCTCATGTCCACCTTTCAGTCTTAGCCCAGTCCTTCATTGACAATGGTTACTGTACAGTTTTTGTCTAGCTAACTGAATACAATTGTGTATAAAACTGAAAAAAAAAAAGATTTTAGGGTAAGAGTAGCCTCCAAGGTTTTACATCACACATTGCACTCATACTGCCAAGGAAAAATTACTTCATCAGAGTAAAAAGAAAATGTATACAGCATAATATACGGAAATATAAACACACAAACAAAAAACAAGGAAAATTACATTTAGCCTACAATGCTGTAAATAAAGCTGGAGTTTCACAACTACTGTAACATCTCTTCACTGGCCACCGTCCTCACCCTCCTGCCCATCCACACGCTGCTGTCTGTCTGGCCACAGATTCTCATCAACATTGCAGTGTATATCCTCCCTTGCGATGCAACGAGGGAAGAAGCTGCGTGCATGTCGCAACCATCCCCTACAAAAAACAAAGGGAAAGGTAATTCATCGAGGAGGAACATGTAATGGTCAAAACGTATATGAAATGCTTTTTATTGGAAGTACACTATAAACACCAATCCAATAATATACTGTAAAAACAGGTATCATCACCAATATAAAAATGACAACGTTGTCATTGACAGACACAGATGGCCACCACTCACATATACCACACACACCTCATGTGAATTCATTCAAGATAGATATACAAGAATGAATTCAGATTAGATACTAAATTTTCATCTGCTGGATAACTGAAAGTCCTGGTAAATCAAATGATAACAGCAGATGGTAAGTGAAAGGAGAGATATGTGGGGTTGTGGATGGTAATGCAGTAGCCCTAGATATCAGGTCCTCATAGATGTAGGAACAAGAAGAACCGGGGGGATAGGAGGGGAAGATGGGGGGAACGGAAATGGAAAGACCCTGTACTGACTCAACAGTAGCGTGGTCACTGGATACTGCAGTCCTGGTCAGTTACTGTAAGATCACCCTGGGCCATCAATATTTCGCAGCGCTGATGACAGAGAATGGGAGTTCCTGTTTGCAGGATATGGTGAGTAGTAGCGGATTGAATCAGGCTGAGCAGTGTAACTCATTTAGTGAATCATACATACTGGGTGGATGCACTGATTGAGACAACTGTCCCCTGTCCAGGACACAAACAGATTAGATCTCACCCAGTGTTGACTCTGTGGTGCATTAGGACACATCACCGGACCGAGTTCAGGCTCATGCCGTCTCCAGCTGGCTAGTTGAGTTGTCTCCCGTCCTCCGCCGGGTCCTCAGCTGTGCATATCCTTTGATGGCGTACTGAGGGTAAGTAGAAGGTGTACGCCCAGGGAGATGTGGTGAATAAAGCAGGGTTTTCTAAAGCGTTCAGTCCTCCGCTCGTTCCGTTTCCCGGGAAGTTTCAAATGGCCATGTTACTGTAATTACAGGCCAGTGATGCCTGTGCTGGTGGGTGGATCTGGAGGTCTGTGGGAACGCTATGGGTAGCGTGATGGCATCATGCTGACGCGTTTCATCCGCCAATCGGATTTCATCAGAGCATCCTCTACACTGATCTCCTGTAATATCCTCACAGGCAGCATCCATTGCATGGAGCAGGGACCTCTGATCTTGAGCTCGATGCTCATACACTCTCCAACTCCAAGCGGAGAAAAACTCCTCAATAGGCTTGAGGAAAGGAGAGTAAGGTGGTAGGAACACCATATCCATCCTTGGATGAGCCGTGAACCAGGCCCTCATAAGCAGGCCACGGTGGAAATTCACATAGTCCCATACAATTATATATTGTGGTAGGTGAGGCCCTATGAGACCTCTCTTATTTTCAGGGATCAAATCCAAATGAAGGCGGTCCAAGAAGATAAGGAGATTCTGTGTATTCTATGGGCCAAGACTGGGGATGTGAGTGGCCACACCATTCTCAGAAATGGCAGCACACATAGTTATATTGCCCCCTCGCTGGCCTGGGACATCCACCGTGGCCCGGTGGCCAATAAAATTTCGGCCACGTCTTCGGCCCTTGGCCAGGTTGAAGCCAGCCTCATCCATATACACGAGTATGTGAGAGGTCTCATTTCCTTCCAATGCCATTATTCTCTACAATAGAGTAAAAAAAGAAAACATCAAATCAGTCACACAGAAGAGTCATACACTACAGTTACAGACAGTTACATAGGAATGTTCTAAACAAGTTCAATATATTACTGGCCAGTATTCCAGTGGTTCCAAACCTGGGGTACATGTACCCTATGCAGAGGTACTACAGGGAGTATTTGACAGAAAGGGGAGGGGAAAAATTATTAATGAGTAGACTTACTGAAATGTTACAGTAAAACCCACAGTATTAGATAGATTTACATGGGAGGCACTACTGTAATTGCAGCTCTTTGACCCTTTTTATTACTGTATTGTATGTTATATTCTTCAAAATAAGGATTATAATGATAATTGCATCATACAGTAAACTTCAGTTTTTAGACAACATGTTTATAAATCAGATACGTAAATTCATACTTTTCATACCTGGATTACCTAGATTCAGAAATCAGGTAAAGTGGGTACTGAAACCAATACATTTTGGGAACCACTGCTTATGGTAATTGTAAAAAGGTTATCTTGATGGACAACCAGTGACTGACTTACATGTACATACTGGTACCGCAGCTCTTTCACTCTGTCAGATTTCCTCTCAAATGGTACCCTGTAAATTTGCTTCATTGTCATCTGATGCTTCTTCAATATGCGGGCTATTGTGGAGATGCTTATAGAGTGACATTTTGGAATATGGCTTTGTCTTGTAGGATTGCAGTGCGGATCTGTCTCAATGTGATGGCATTATTTGCCAACACCATGTTACAGATCTCTTGTTCTTGTTGTTCATTGAGAAGTTTTCCTCAGCCACCCGTGCCAGGTTGTCGTCCAATCCTAAACATAGAATTCAAAGGACAACACTCCATTCGTAATTTATACCTTATGTATTCCGTACAGAATGAGTTACCAATGTAATCGTATTGTTGTTTTACTTACAGTAACTTTACCACAATCCCAATGCATCACTGCACAGTGACTGGAATATTACTGTAAACTGTATCATCAATATTGTAGAAAATAAACTATTCCATACTATTCCATAGTTTATTTTCTACAATATTTTTCTTGTCATTGTTAGTATCATACGTAACATCCCACTGAGGTAAGATACTGTAATACTGTAGGCCTATCACACACACATACACACTAAATGAATACGTAAATGAGTAAATAAACATATTTGTTGCTCTATGCACAGTGTCCTGTCCTATACATTATATAATTCCATCATTGACTGACTACATACCTGTTTTCCCTGCGAAAGGTTTGGATGATAGAGAAGACTGTAGAGCGAGGCACATTAGGCTGCACTCTGCGACCTTCCTCTGCCATTGTGAGGCCATGGTTGATGACATGATCTATAATTGTGGCCCGAATTTCATCAGGGACAGCATGGTGTCTTCGTGCTCCTCTGCCTCTTCCCCCTATTCCACCGCCACTCACCCTTACCCTCTTCCTCTTCTTCTTCCTCTTCCTCGAGCAGGCAGTTTCCCTTGTTCATTTACTTGGCCAGGTGCCTCCATGTTCAGAAATTGTACTGGTCCTGCATGGTCAAGCTCTATATATACATGTTTGGCAGCATTTACAATCATGGACAGCACCTGTCAGGTAACTAAACATACTGTTTGATTGGTCATCTGAGACCAACTCCGACTCCTCCTTTGTTAGGCTCCTTTCACACTGGGGCAGGGGCGTTGTCGGCGGTAAAGCGCCGCTATTGTAAGCGGCGATTTACTGCCGGTATGCGGCCGCTAGCGGGGCGGTTTTACCCCCCTGCTAGCGGCCGAGAAAGGGTTAAAACCACCGCAAAGCGCCTCTGCAGAGGCGCTTTGCCGGCGGTATAGCCGCGCCGTCCCATTGATTTCACTGCTTTCACTGCTCCGAAGATGCTGCTGGCAGGACTTTTTTTATCGTCCTGCTTTCACACTGGAATGAAAGCAGCAGCACTTTCGGGTCAGTTTGCAGGCGCTATTAGCGCAATAGCGCCTGCAAACCACCCCAGTGTGAAAGGACCCTTAGTCAAGTTCTAGTTGCACCTGACTGTCAATTGCTGTAATCATTTTATCAAATGTTCCAAGAGATTCATATATGGTATTCATGGTATTATGTTCCTGAATAATTTTGACAATTGAACAGACTATTGTGCATGTGATGACTTAAACAATGAAATGACGCTGACACGTTTTGGAGAGAACAACCATTAGACTGAGAATTGACAATCAGTTTAGATCAATAAGATCTATTCACTTGGAAATTGTGCTAAATGTAGGCTCCTTGTACTTAATCATTTGAAAGATGTACTGAGACATTGAGACATGTACTGAGACATTTGCAATTTTGATGAAATGAGTGAGAAATTCAATTCAGTTGTGAACAATTGTCAAGTGGTTTGGAGATTTGTCCATGTTGTTTTGAGAATGTCATTTCTGTTTCAAGAAATGAGCCAAAGCAATGGAGAAAAACTGTAAATAATATACTGGGTCAAATCGGGAAATACCAACAAAAGCCCACAATATGTGCAACATTCAATTTGATAAAACACCCACACATATCTTTCAAGATCGTTCATGGAATACATTACAACAAGGGTACTGCAACACTTATTACCAGGATCATAGGCGTGCATACAGGGTGAGCCAGGTGTGCCTGGGCACACCCAAATCATGCTGTAATGTACAGATTTCCCCTGCTGTTTGGATGCAGAAAAAGAGACTGGGGAATCTCTGTCCTCAGTCCCTTTCTCTGTCTCAAAAGTGAGACATCAGGGGACTGATATTTCACCAAAGCCCCCCCCCCCCCCCCCCCCCCAAATAGGGCTCCTAAAAAATTGTAAAAAAACATAAAAACAATAATAAATTATTTTAAAAAAATGTAACAATGTATAAAATTGTAAAAAGGTTATAATAAAAGAAGAATAAAAATAAAATACTGACACCAAGCTCTGTCCTACTGACACTGTCCACTTCTCTACTGACATCGTCCACTGCTCTTCTGACATTGTCCATTGCTCTACTGACATTGTCCACTGCTCTTCTGACATTGTCCATTGCTCTACTGACATCGTCCACTACTCTTCTGACATTGTCCATTGCCCTACTGACATCATCCACTGCCCTACTGACATTGTCCATTGTCCTACTGACACTGTGCACTTCTCTACTGACATCATCCACTGCTCTTCTGACATTGTCCATTGCCCTACTGCCCATATACAGTTGAGACGGAAGTATTCAGACCCCCTTAAATTTTTCACTCTTTGTTATATTACAGCCATTTGCTAAAATCATTTAAGCTCATTTTTTTCCTCATTAATGTACACACAGTACCCCATACTGACAGAAAAACACAGAATTGTTGACATTTTGCAGATTTATTAAAAAAAGAAAAAATGAAATATCACATGGTCCTAAGTATTCAGACCCTTTGTTCAGTATTTAGTAGAAGCACCCTTTTGATCTAATACAGCCATGAGTCTTTTTGGGAAAGATGCAACAAGTTTTTCACACCTGGATTTGGTGATCCTCTGCCATTCCTCCCTGCAGATCCTCTCCAGTTCTGTCAGGTTGGAAGGTAAACGTTGGTGGACAGCCATTTATAGGTCTCTCCAGAGATGCTCAATTGGGTTTAAGTCAGGGCTCTGGCTGGGCCATTCAAGAACAGTCATTGTTGTGAAGCCACTCCTTCTTTATTTTAGCTGTGTGCTTAGAGTCATTGTCTTGTTGGAAGGTAAACCTTCGGCCCAGTCTGAGGTCCTGAGCACTCTGCAGAAGGTTTTCGTCCATGATATCCCTGTACTTGGCCGCATTCATCTTTCCCTCGATTGCAACCAGTCGTCCTGTCCCTGCAGCTGAAAAACACCCCCACAGCATGATGCTGCCACCACCATGCTTCACTGTTGAGACTGTATTGGACAGGTGATGAGCAGTGCCTGGTTTTCTCCACACATACCGCTTAGAATTAAGGCCAAAAAGTTCTATCTTGGTCTCATCAGACCAGAGAATCTTATTTTTCACCATCTTGGAGTCCTTTAGGTGTTTTTTTTAGCAAACTCCATGTGGGCTTTCATGTGTCACTGTGGAGGGCTGCAGTGATGGTCGACTTTCTACAACTTTCTCCCATCTCCCGACTGCATCTCTGGAGCTCAGCCACAGTGATCTTTGGGTTCTTCTTTACCTCTCTCACCAAGGCTCTTCTCCCCCGATAGCTCAGTTTGGCCAGACGGCCAGCTCTAGGAAGGGTTCTGGTCGTCCCAAACGTCTTCCATTTAAGGATTATGGAGGCCACTGTGCTGTTAGGAACCTTAAGTGCAGCAGACATTTTTTGTAACCTTGGCCAGATCTGTGCCTTGCCACAATTCTGTCTCTGAGCTCTTCAGGCAGTTCCTTTGACCCCATGATTCTTATTTGCTCTGACATGCACTGTGAGCTGTAAGGTCTTATATAGGCAGGTGTGTGGCTTTCCTAATCAAGTCCAATCAGTATAATCAAACACAGCTGGACTCAAATGAAGGTGTAGAACCATCTCAAGGATGATCAGAAGAAATGGACAGCACCTGAGTTACTTAGGACCATGTGATATTTCAGTTTTTCTTTTTTAATAAATCTGCAAAAATGTCAACAATTCTGTGTTTCTCTGTCAATATGGGGTGCTGTGTGTACATTAATGAGGAAAAAAATGAACTTAAATGATGTTAGAAAATGGCTGCAATATAACAAAGAGTGAAAAAATGAAGGGGGTCTGAATACTTTCCGTCCCCAATGTATACATACACACATGTGTGTTTGAGCTTTGGGGTGCACACCCTAATGCAGTAGGCTGCACACACCTATGACCAGGATTTCATTACAACACACTGTGTACCATTTGGGGCTTCCCTTTCAGTCTCTACACTCAAGAATTAGGAAAACCCTGAGAACGCCTGAAGACTTGCCTTCTTTTTGTGTAGACCTGGACATTACATGCCCCAAAATATCAGGATTGAAACCTGATACCGGACCTAGGGTAAGGGCTACTTACCCTAGGTCAAGATTGAACTCTTGCAAAGAGTGCTTTTAAAGTGGAAGTTCAGTCAACCACTAACTATGCCTAAATCTAATATCACATCCATTCTAAGCCTATTCTATCTACTCTGTGAAAGGAAAATTCTGTATACTTACCTATTCTGTACCTTACAGATCATGCCCTAGCTACAATTTCCTGAATTCTGCTCTTATATCAAGTTCCAACCTCCCAAGCCAATGATTATATTCTCCAAATCCAAAATGGATCTGTTAGTCTATATTTCTGTTTTCATGAATAGGAAAACTATCAGAACCAATTCCAATATCAATCAGTTCAGTATCATTTAATTTACATTTGTTAGCTTTGTTCAGCTCCCCCAGAGGATGGATAAATCTGCAAGCATGCTTTGTAGTTACAACTCTGTTTGGGACTTTGATCAACACAACATCCAAGAAGGTCCCTACTCTGGGGACCATCTTACACCACTACCACCTTCCACTTATAGTTATACCATGGCTAACCATAACACATATAAAATTATTAGTCTTGAGTGAGTTCAAATGCTTGCAGGCTGATACTCTTATTAATAGAGACTCAATATAATGCTAACGACAACCTACAATTTTTTCAGAAACATTATCGAGGGTTTTATGCATCCTCTTCTAGAACCAAACAGGCCCCTGATGACATCCCATTGGAAAAAACACATAGGGAAGAGCTTGCCACACTGATGTCACACACTGCTGTCAGTATATAGAGCAGCATGGTACATGTACGTTTTTTTTATGTCAGCTTTTATTTATTTATTTTTAATTTGACTTTTAATAATAAAAACACTGCACTATGAGGTTGCTCACTTTTGTTTTCATATCCATTAAATGGAGAGCACATTCCAAGTTACTGGTTGAATTTAATTGGATGATCCCATCCCTTTACCAGGGTGTTTGGCTGCAGCTGCTTGTAGCGAAGATTCAAATCACTTGGTTCTTAAAATGCATATTTTATCTTATAAATTATTGTTTCGGGGTTCCTCCTTTGGTGAGTGTGTATTTCACAAGTCTCGGTGATGGGACACACATCAGAAGGATTTTTTACTTGATGGATTGTTTTTCTCCACTTTAAGAGGATTTTATGTTACAATTTTATGAATTAAGACATGTTAATTTCACTTACAAGACTATGGGGGTTATTTACAAAAGGCAACTCCACTTTGCACTACAAGTGCACTGCAAGTGCACTTGCAAGTGCAGTCGCTGTAAATCCGAGGGGGACATGCAAGGAAAATAAAAAACAGCATTTTAGCTTGCACATGATTGGATGATAAAATCAACAGAGCTTCCCCTCATTTCAGATCTTCCCCTCAGATTTACATCGACTGCACTTCCAAGTGCACTTGCAGTGCACTCGTAGTGCAAAGTGGATTTGCCTTTCTTAAATAACCCCCTATATTTCTTAGCTGAATAGTTTAACAGTTTTATCCTATATGGTATTGGTCACATATGTTGTACAGTATATTATTTAATTGTTGCTTTTGTTTGGTGCTGCAATCTTTTTTATCATTTATTTTGGAATTTATATACTGTATATAATTTCCTATTGCTAGAAGCTTACTTTTCTATTGTTTAGAAACTAGCGCAGACAAAATTCCTGTGAAATATAAAATAACATTGATGGTAAAACAAAACAACTGCTGCCGCTTTCCACTTTAGAAACCAACTTTAACTTACCATCTGAATCTTTGTTACATTTTGTATAGATCAAGCATTTTGTGTAATTAATTATTAACACTCCTATTTTCTCAAAATACACACCCTTTGTATGTAAAGATGGCTCCACTACTTATGTCGCGTACACACGATCAGACTCCTCATCGGAAAAAGATATGACAGCTTTTCCAACGGGATTCCGCTCAAGTTTGCCTTGCATACACACGGTCACGCAAAAGTTCTCTGAACTTACGACCGTCAAGAACGCGGTGACGTACAACACTACGACGAGCCAAGAAAATCAAGTTCAATGCTTCCGAGCATGCGTCGAATATTTTCCGAGCATGCGTAGGAATTTTGCGCGTCGGAATTGCCACAGACGATCGCATTTTCGGATAGGAACTTTTTCCGACCGAAAAATTAAGAACATGCTCTCAATCTTTTGCTGGCTGGAATTCGGCCAGCAATAGTCCGATGGAGCATACACGCGGTCGCATTTTCTGCCGAAAAACTCTCATCGGTCTTTTGCTGTCTTTTGCCGAAATTCCGATCGTGTGTATGCGGCATAAGGGTCTAATTTCCGTCGTCTATTAAATGCTATACATGGTCCAATGATTCAATTAGAGAGATGTCAAAAACACTTCTACATGCTAAAATGGAAACAAACCTTACATACACAGCTGACTTTGGAAGACATATGTACTGTGTTCTTACACTCTTACCCCAATATCTCTTGTTGGAAATGTACTACACATACCACTTTATTCTATCACATATTCTGGACATTCCCTAAACTGCAATCCATCTGGGCATCAGTTCAATGGATACTTTATCTTCGGACAAATTGAACCGTCATGTCATCCCCTTAAAGCTGTCTCTTAGGCCTCCCCTTTCCCCAGTTGCCTAAACATCAGGAAAAAAATAGCAAACCATATTCTGACTGCAGCATGATGTCTAATCGCCTTGAAATAGAAGCAAACATCTCCCTCCTCCAAGATAGAGCACTATAAATGTATCACGGATATGAAGAATATGGAATATCTCACTGCTTGGTTACACAATACCGTCAACACATACAATTAAATATTTCACTCATTTGGAATGACTTCTGACTACCTGACTCAGTACCAACCATACATGAAGAGACACCTACACAGCCCCTCAGGATTTGATTCCTGTGGCAAAAGACTGGATTGTAACCTTTTCCCATTATCCTTAGCCTCCAACCTCCTCTTTCTATTCCAGCCTCCCTCAACCTGCCCCTTTTCCTTACTTTAAAGTGTTTGTTATGCAAGCATTTCATATTCCTGATATGTGCCTGCTGTATCACATACCTGTTCTCTTTGTATTGCTTCTTTTGTGTGAAATCCTTGGTGTTCCTGTGAGTCCCTCTGCTTTTCTATTAAAAACTGACCACACTAAGCAGGAGAACATAGTATGGTCAGTTCTCTACTTGTGCTGAGAACTCAACCTGCTCTCCTCCAATAATTAGACTTGTCCTGACATGCCCCCACTTGCACAGCCTTTCACTGGGAAGCTTAGTGTGCTGTTGCTCCCCCCCCCCCCCCCAGCTCTTATGCAAACAGAGGGATTGTGATCACTTATAAAAATAGGGGGAAAAATATTTTTTGATAATTTTTTTATATCTATACACAAATGTTTTGCCTTTCATTTCTATTTTAAACTGAATGGGTTGTTTTACAATGTGATCACTTACAATCACTTTAAATCATACCTTCGTACAGTTTTCATGTTTTCGTCTTAGAGCACATGATCCTTACCATTCAAAATCTCTGGAAAATTGCATTGTACATTTACAAAAATTTCCTTCTTTTTAAGGATGTCCACTGAAACAATATAAAGCTAGATTTGATAGGATGTTGTGACTGTGATCAGTGTGCAAACTCCTGGATAAGGTACCCTTACTATTTCTGTATTGCATCCAGAATGCACTATAACTTGTCTAAAACTTGATTATTTGCTCTTTATTAAAACTGAAATAAAAAGTTTATTTACAGTTTTTCTCCATTGTTTTGGCTCATTTCTTGAAACAGAAATGACATTCTCAAAACTCTAGGTTCATTTGGCAAAACAGTCTTACAGTTCAGCACAACACTATAACTCACGCGCAAAAGCTCACATTTCTCCCAAAACTGTTCACTCATGCTTCAAAACCATATTCCTTTCCCATATAAAGAGTCAGTGCTACCAAAATGGCAAAGATTCTTCTCAATTGCTTTGGCTCATTTCTTGAAACAGACCAGACGCTCTCAACTCTCTTGGTGCTTTTGCCAAAATAACCTGGATGGTTCAGCACAACACCATGGTTCACCTTCAAAAGCTCATATCTTTCCCAAAACAGTTCACTCATGTGTCAAAAATAAATTTCTTTCTCATTCAAATAGTCAGTGCCCCCAAAATGCTTTGTCCCTTTGGCATTGTGTAAGCACTGCAAGTCAAAATGTTTAGATGTTTTGTCTCTAAGGCAGAGGACCATTGAAATATCCCTCATGTCCACCTTTCAGTCTTAGCCCAGTCCTTCATTGACAATGGTTACTGTACAGTTTTTGTCTAGCTAACTGAATACAATTGTGTATAAAACTGAAAAAAAAGAAAAGATTTTAGGGTAAGAGTAGCCTCCAAGGTTTGACATCACACATTGCACTCATACTAGAAAGGTAAAAAACAAATATTGCGCTTACACTAATTGGCATAAGCTGCGACTAAAAAGTAGTAAACCATAAATCATATAAAAATCGAAAAGTCGCGCTAAAGGCTGAGGGTGACAACAGGCAAGTGCCTAGAAAGCCTCATAGAAATATGAGGGTGGGTAGTGATCACTGAGTGAATAAATTTTAAAGAAGTGCTAGTCAATGTAAATATGCACTATAAAAATAAACAAAACTAAAAATAGCATTTAATTAATGGGACACAGATATTGTTTACTATGTCCGTACAAAATAATCAATATTGCGTGACTCAATCAATGACAGGTGAGTATCTCACATATCAAAAAGAGTAATAGTGTGACAAATCTTTGACTATGGAAACTGGACCATAATTCGTATAGAAAAACAGTACAGAAATAAAGAAAAATAAACCCAAAAAATGTCCATGGCTCAACAAAAACAGTATTGATTAAAGTCCATCCATGCTAAATAACATGCAGTGTCGTCGGGACGTAGCTCCTCCTCCCTGGGAGCTCCTCCTCCCTGGGAGGAGGAGCTACGTCCCAACGACACCGACGATTCACATACCCGGAAGACATGGGTTACCTTGGAGCCGGCCGGCTTTTTCTTATACGCTTTCAACAACAATGATTCTGTAAGTGCAATCTATATTTTTATATTCAATAAAACGCTGGATTTTATGCTATGTGGAGCACTTTGTTTTTTGCATGGGGACATTTCCATTTATGCTGATGTGAGTTGGAGAGAGTCCCTGGATTCGGACGCTGAGCACCTGCTTTAAAGATCCCTGGCTGGGGTTGCAGCCATCCTCCCTTTAGGTCTCCTGTATTTAAGAGACCAATTCTATCTGGTAAGAGGCAGCATTTTTTTCAAGAGGTGGAGGTCTGTCTACGCACCCTATTTTCACTACAGCAAGTTTTTGTTCCAATATTCACAGAGCACTTGGAGACAAGCCTTATTTCATGCATGTTATTTAGCATGGATGGACTTTAATCAATACTGTTTTTGTTGAGCCATGGACATTTTTTTGGGTTTATTTTTCTTTATTTCTGTACTGTTTTTCTATACGAATTATGGTCCAGTTTCCATAGTCAAAGATTTGTCACACTATTACTCTTTTTGATAGGTGAGATACTCACCTGTCATTGATTTAGTCACGCAATATTGATTATTTCGTACGGACATAGTAAACAATATCTGTGTCCCATTAATTAAATGCTATTTTTAGTTTTGTTTATTTTTATAGTGCATATTTACATTGACTAGCACTTCTTTAAAATTTATTCACTCAGTGATCACTACCCACCCTCATATTTCTATGAGGCTTTCTAGGCACTTGCCTGTTGTCACCCTCAGCCTTTAGCGCGACTTTTCGATTTTTATATTGCACTCATACTGCCAAGGAAAAATTACTTTACAGTATTGTAACCATTATCATTCACACACAAAGTAACTTCCATACATCAGAGTAAAAGGAAAATGTATACAGCATAATATACGGAAATATAAACACACAAACATAAAACAAGGAAAATTACATTTAGCCTACAATGCTGTAAATAAAGCTGGAGTTTCACAACTACTGTAACATCTCTTCACTGGCCACCGTGCTCACCCTCCTGCCCATCCACACGCTGCTGTCTGTCTGGCCACAGATTCTCATCAACATCGCAGCGTATATCCTCCCTTGTGATGCAACAAGGGAAGAAACGGTGTGCATGTCGCAACTATCCCCTACACTGATCTCCTGTAATATCCTCACACGCAGCATCCATTGCATGGAGCAGGGACCTCTGATCTTACGCCCGATGCTCATACACTCTCCACCTCCAAGCGGAGAAAAACTCCTCAATAGGGTTGAGGAAAGGAGAGTAAGGTGGTAGGAACACCATATCCATCCTTGGATGAGCAGTGAACCAGGCCCTGATAAGCAGGCCACGGTGGAAATTCACATTGTCCCACACAATTATATATTGTGGTAGGTGAGGCCCTATGAGACCTCTCTTATTTTCAGGGATCAAATCCAAATGAAGGCGGTCCAAAAAGATGAGGAGCTTCTGTGTATTCTATGGGCCTAGACTGGGGATGTGAGTGGCCACACCATTCTCAGAAATGGCAGCACACATAGTTATATTGCCCCCTCGCTGGCCTGGGACATCCACCGTGGCCCGGTGGCCAATAAAATTATGGCCACATCTTCGGCCCTTGGCCAGGTTGAAGCCAGCCTCATCCACATACACGAGTATGTGAGAGGTCTCGTTTCCTTGCAATGCCATTATTCTCAACAATAGAGTAAAAAAAGAAAACATCAAATCAGTCATACAGAAGAGTCATACACTACAGTTACAGACAGTTACATAGGAATGTTCTATGTTCTACACAAGTTCAATATATTACTGGCCAGTATTCCAGTGGTTCCAAACCTGGGGTACATGTACCCTATGCAGAGGTACTACAGGGGGTATTTGACAGAAAGGGGAGGGAAAAAATTATTAATGAGTAGACTTACTGAAATGTTACAGTAAAACCCACAGTATTAGATAGATTTACATGGGAGGCACTACTGTAATTGCAGCTCTTTGACCCTTTTTCTTACTGTATTATATGTTATATTCTTCAAAATAGGAAAATAAGGATTATAATGATAATTGCATCATACAGTAAGCTGCAGTTTTTAGACAAAATGTTTATAAGTCAGATACGTAAATCAAATACTTTCATACCTGGATTACCTAGATTCAGAAATCAGGTAAAGTGGGTACTGAAACCAATACATTTTCGGGAACCACTGCTTATGGTAATTGTAAAAAGGTTATCTTGATGGACAACCAGTGACTGACTTACATGTACATACTGGTACCGCAGCTCTTTCACTCTGTCAGACTTCCTCTCAAATGGTACCCTGTAAATTTGCTTCATTGTCATCTGATGCTTTTTCAATATGCGGGCTAGTGTGGAGATGCTTATAGAGTTGACACTTTGGAATATGGCATTGTCTTGTAGGATTGCAGTGCGGATCTGTCTCAATGTGATGGCATTATTTGCAAACACCATGTTACAGATCTCTTGTTCTTGTTCATTGAGAAGTTTTCCTCGGCCACCCGTGCCAGGTTGTCGTCCAATCCTAGACATAGAATTCAAAGGACAACACTCCATTCGTAATTTATACCTTATGTATTCCGTACAGAATGAGTTACCAATGTAATCGTAATGCACAGTGTCCTGTCCTATACATTATATAATTCCATCATTGACTGACTACATACCTGTTTTCCCTGTGAAATGTTTGGATGATAGAGAAGACTGTAGAGCGAGGCACATTAGACTACACTCGGCGACCTTCCTCCGCCATTGTGAGGCCATGGTCGATGACATGATCTATAATTGTGGCCCGAATTTCATCAGGGACAGCATAGTGTCTTCGTGCTTTTCGGCCTCTTCCCCCTATTCCACCACCACTCACTCTTACTCCTCTTCCGCTTCTTCTTCCTCTTCCTCGAGCAGGCAGTTTCCCTTGTTCATTTACTTGGCCAGGTGCCTCCATGTTCAGAAATTGTACTGGTCTTGCATGGTCAAGCTCTATATATACATGTTTGGCAGCATTTACAATGTCAGGTAACTAAACATACTGTTTGATTGGTCATCTGAGGCCAACTCCAACTCCTCCTTTGTTAGTCAAGTTCTAGTTGCACCTGACTGTCAATTGCTGTAATTATTTTATCAAATGTTCCAAGAGATTCATATATGGTATTCATGGTATTATGTTCCTGAATAACTTTGACAATTGAACAGACTATTGTGCATGTGATGACTTAAACAATGAAATGACGCTGACACGTTTTGGAGAGAACAACCATTAGACTGAGAATTGACAATCAGTTTAGATCAACAAGATCTATTCACTTGGAAATTGTGCTAAATGTAGGCTACTTGTACTTAATCATTTGAAAGATGTACTGAGACATTGAGACATGTACTGAGACATTTGCAATTTTGATGAAATGAATGAGAAATTCAATTCAGTTGTGAACAATTGCCAAGTGGTTTGGAGATTTGTCCATGTTGTTTTGAGAATGTCATTTCTGTTTCAAGAAATGAGCCAAAACAATGGAGAAAAACTGTAAAAAACATTAAAAATGAGTGTTAGACTGAAAAGTCTGGAAATACGTATATCAGTCTCGAAGTTTAAAGGAGTATGGGGTATATTATAGTTTGCACCATGTCTGATACTTAGATCATAAGTTTCAGTGCCACAATATCAGTGCTAGTCTTGGCACTTGTGCAGGACTTCTGTGACTAAATGACTATAGTCATGTGCTCACTGATAGTGAAAGTGTTCTTGAACTTCACTTCCAGAACAGAGACGAGTAAGGCTCAAGTAGAAGCTGAGAAGAATCTGCTGAGGGGAAAGGGGGGAAGGTTAAGTGACCCCATACTTTGCCCTGCATAAGCAAAGGAAAGGGTCAGTTTAAGCTTTGAGAGATATTGGTTGAGTGCTAGGGTTGGGTCAATTGCTGTTGCCTGTGCTCCCGTTTGGAAGATTCACCCTCTCTATTTGCCCTGTAGAAATGTAAATTTTGGGTTGACACCAGAAAAAGTAATAAAGTAATTTCCTCTCACTTCCTGTTTTTGCAAAGAGACAAGAAGTGAAAGGAAAACTCCTCTTGCTCTATCCAACTCTTCCCCTTAGTCTATTCAAAATTAAAACTATATTCCCACTCACTGTGTTAATAATATTGCCAGATCCAGCCCTAGCCATTTTGAAATTAGGTTTTGACAGATTCCCTATTCAGTATCGTAATGTTATCCTTCAAATCTTGCTAGCAGCTAAGTCGCTGATCACCAAAATGTGGCACAAAACTTTGGCACCCAACATGTCAGAACTTATAGCAATAGTCAACCTTCATTACACATATGAGGGAACGCTTGCTATTAGGGCTAACATTCTTACAAAATTTGAACAGGCATGGAAATACTGGATTACGGTTTTATTTACTAAACTGTAATTGTGATTACCCATTGGTTGTTGCCATTTCATTATTGTTTCTTCATTGTTTTGTTTATTATAAGTTTGTATCCCCTTCAGTTCCTTCCACATTACCTTCCTTTCTCCTTTAGGACAATCTACTACACTCCTGTTAGTGAATTTCATATGCACTGTACACTAACCTGTGAAGTTCGTTGCCTGTAGATCTATAAGAGATGGATCCTTTGTCCTTTTCTTAATTTTGTTTGTACATGATTGTCCTTCTTAAAACTGAATAAAAATATATTGTTTAAAAAAAAAGTATTCCCTTTAGTTATACTTTAACCAATTGCTGACCGTGCTATAGCCGAACGATGGCTGATTATCAGTGTCCTGGTTATCAGTGCAGTCCCAACAGTACCCACCAGTGCTGCCGATCTGTACCCACAAGTGCTGCCAATCTATGCCCACCAGTGCTGCCAATCAGTGCCCACCAGTGCTGCCAAAAAGTGCCCTTAGAGGTGGAAGACCGCACTGAAACGACCTGCTCGGTTGAGGGTCTGTGAGTGAGTGATGGTGGGGGCATGTTGGGGAAGTTTTCTCCCTGGTGAATTCAGCCCAACTCGGCAGAAAAGTGGTGGTGGGCCCCTTTTGAGGGCTTGGGCTGCTACCTCTGGGCATGGCCTTAAGAATAAACTTGTGAGGATAGGTAAAAGGAGCACCCAGTATCCAATCAGAAGTCAATAAAAGGTGAATAGTCGCTTTTTTTGGAAATAATAGAACATGATAAAACCAACGCGTTTCGGGGGAGCAAAGACTCCCCCTCCTTCAGGGCTACTGCTCTATGCTATGATTGATGGAGATGTACCTAAGATGGTGTGTCTGTGACACTGGGATCGGGAAGGTTGCGGTATTCTTCGGCGGTGCAGCATAGAGAGAGGAAGTTGGTTCTCCTGGAGTTTGAATTAGACTTTCATCAGTGCCTCCTCATCAGTGTCACCTACCAGTGCCACCCACCAGTGCCCATAAGTGCCTCCTATCAGTGGTGCCTATCAGTGCCCCCTATCAGTGGCCATCAATGCTCATCAGTGCATCCTATCAGTGCCCATTAGTGCAGCCTCATCAGAGCACATCAGTGAAGGAGAAAAATTACCTGTTTGCAAAATTTTATAACAAACTATAAAAAAGTTTTTTTCAAAATTGTCGGTATTTATTTGTTTAGCAAAAAATGAAAAACCCAGCGGTGATTAAATACCACCAAAAGAATGCTCTATTTGTGTGAAAAAATTATAAAAATGTTGTTTGGGTACAGTGTTGCATGTCTGCATAATTGTCATTTAAAGTGTGACAATTGGCCGGGGCAGAAAGAGGTTAAAAGTGCCTAGTAGGCAAGTGGTTAAAGGGTTAAGAATTTAGATTGGGTTATTGGGTTAAATAAATCTTTATGAAGACTGCTATAGCTGACTTTCTTCTGAAAATGCTCAATGATAGATGATATTAGGTAGATAGATAGATAGATAGATAGATAGATAGATAGATAGATAGATAGATAGATAGATAGATAGATAGATAGATAGATAGATAGATAGATAGATAGATAGATAGATAGATCGGTGCTGACACCGGCCTGGATCACCGATCAGTTTTTAAACACTTTTAAATTAAATTTTTTTATCCGTCTTGTTCGTATATAACTTTATTAATCACCATCCAAACGACATTGCTCACTCAAAGATGGCCGCGGTTGAATTACTCACTTGGTCTACAACAAAATGGAGTCATCCCCACTTCCTGTCCCATTGATATAAAGGCACGCAACCGGAAATACACTAACGCGGACCGGAAGTGACGTAGCGAGTATCGCAAACTTAGCTGTCCCCACTGTTGTTTGGCGTTTTTTCGTTTTCTTTGATGTAAGCAGCCATTTTATTACACATATTAAATTTCTTGGCCTAAACCTACTACACTATTGGAGCCTTTTTGTTTCCCATTACCACTTTATGGAGCTTATCCATTAGAGGAAGGGATACCACCCCAAAGAAGGTCCAGGACGCCACTACAACCACCGGACCAGAGCAACATCCTACCTATTGAAAACTACAGGCACTTATATTGTGCCAGGAAGGTGAGAGTTCTGGGAGCCCTGAGTGGGCGTCCTCCTTTCCACGAAAAGTCACCAGATCACCAAGCAACGCATGTTCACTCACTAATCACAAGTGTTTTGCTTTATGATTTCATGATTTATATGATGTTATGAACACTTTTAGTCACCTTGAAGCACGTTTTTTATGGACTTTCACCTTATATTTGTTTAAATTGTGCTATCCCAGCTGGGATTATATTTTGTATTTAGCAGTTTGTCCATAGATGTGGTTTGCGCAGAAACACGTTTACAATCCAACACGATTGCACCCATTTGAGTTTAATAGTAGTGAGGAGTGTTCACTACATTTGTTTTTTGCAGCACCATTACACATCACTTTACACAACCTTTTTATTTAGCCTTATATAGTAGCGCAGAAGTTTTCTTTATAGATTATATTTTTAGCATTATCACACTTACACACTTTTGCAGCCACTATGGAAGTATTTAAATTCATGGATCACAGGAATGTTAATTTAGATAATGTTTTTTCCACACAAACCAAAATCAATAGTGATTTAGAGTCCCTTACTCGTAAACTGGGACATGCAATGGAGAAAAAAATTACCTTATGGTGGGATACAAATACTTTTGAAAGATACCTAAGAGAAAATATTGTCCCTAGGAGACTCAGATGGGATGTACCCCCAAATGACGGCCTTCTTGACAAAGATTCTATGAAGGAATGGTACAATTTTTTTAATGGTAAAAGCACTGAAGGCCTCAGGTTCATTTTGGATAGAAAATATAGGAAAATGAAGCTGGTAGACCAACAAATAGAAGAATTAAAATTGAAACTGGAAGTACATAAAGAGTCAGAAGACTTTAAGAAATTAGCCAACCAATTGAATAAAGACTTAATGGCCAAGGATTTAGAGACACAACAGAGGAAAGCAAAAAAATACCAAAGAGACGTCACAGACTATAAAACAGACCAAGTATTTAAATGGCAACAAAAATTGGAAGAACCAGCCATCACGTCAGCACAGTCTACACCAGAAAGAGAGGTCAGGATCTTTGAACCCCAAGGGAACAGACCCTATCCACCCACACAGGAAAGTGGACAACATAGGGAGTCTTATCCCTATAATCCTAGACCTCCATATGAGCAACAGAATTATCACTCTCAGGGGTCACGCACACCAAGAAATAATTTTAAAAAATCTTTTAAAAAACCTTTTAAAAAACCCCGACATAATAGTGGTTATAACCAAAGACACAATAATGATAGATCATACAATGAAGGGGCACGTAAAGAATATAGGGAAGCACCCTACTACAACCAACCAGGCAGATATGAAAGAAGCCCCATTCCAACATACAATAGGTTTGATCCGATTCGAGACCAGAGAGGACCCAACACTCACTCCCGCCAGTACCCTTATGACCAAGATAGATATGGTACAGATTTTTTAGATCAAGGCCGGCGAGAGACCCCACCGAGGAGGAAACAGGAGTATACACAACACTCCCCACAGAGACATCCACAAGGACCCTATTATTCCCCAAAGGGACATCAACAGGAGGAAAGAAGAAGATCCCCAGAACCAAGAGGGGATGCCGAGCGGGAAAGAGACTTAAAAAGAAAAAGAGACCACTAGGTGAAGGAATCTTCAACCTGAGTGGACAGACCTTAACCACGGAAGAACTGGCTGTATTGGACAAAGGCCTAAAATATGCCCCCACAAAGAACTTAGACAAGTTTGCTACGTATATTGGAATTAAGAAATACATAAGAAAGATGAACATAAAGAAAGCCATTCTAACTAATCCTCAAACTAGACGACCAAACACACCGCAAGACTCACAAAGGATGGAACATAGTGGACTACGGAATAAGTCCCTGTTCAACCCACAAGTACATGACAATCAACACATTGAAGTGTTTAAAGATTTAGTGCTAAAGGATCTGGACCAATTGAAGATAAAGAAAATAAGTGATCCTGCACACATAAAGAAAGGAATACGATCCCTAACTAGTAGAAAAGATCTGGTTATTAGACCAGCAGATAAAGGAGGAGGAGTAGTCATCCAGAATAAAACTGACTACCAAGCAGAAATAAAACGCCAATTGGAAGACACCACAACGTACCAAAGACTCCTAAGTAACCCTTCAACGAAATGTAAAAAAGATCTGGAAAAAGTGATCCACCTTGGTGTCAAAAAAGAGATACTGGACACCAAGGAAGCTAGATACCTAATTCCAGACTCACATAGGATCCCGGTGATATACACAGTTCCCAAAATACACAAGAATCTCTATAACCCCCCAGGAAGACCCATTGTTAATGGGATCAACTCCCTAACAGCAAGGATTGGCCAATACATAGACCACTTTATCCAACCGGCCATCCAACTAACAACGTCATATATTAGGGATACAAAACATGTTTTACAACAATTGGAAGATGTTCCAGTACTAGAGGGAAGGACTCTACTGGCAACAATAGATGTCTCTTCCCTCTACACAATTATACAGCACCACCAAGCTTGTGAAGCAACTAAATGGGCTTTAAGAAAGTATAGCACACTTAAATGCACCCAAAGGAAGTTCTTGATCAAATGCCTAGAATTTTCATTAAAAAACAATTACTTTTGGCATGACCAAAAATTCTACAAGCAAATTACGGGCATTGCCATGGGGGCTAAATTTGCCCCGAGTGTGGCAAATGCCTTTATGGCACAATGGGAGGAGGAAGCAGTATACAAAAACCCACCGAGCGAACTAGGACTGTTCAAAAGGTTTATTGATGATATCCTAATAATATGGAATGGAAGCAGAGAAACGTTGGAGCAATTTCTGTCTAAATTAAATAACAACGACAGAAATATCAAACTGATTTGGCATATTGATATGAAAAAGGTAGAATTTCTGGACCTAGAAATAAGTATTGAAGACGACCGAATACTAACAAAAACTCATTTTAAGGAAGTGTCCAGAAATAGTTATTTACCAACAACGAGTTGCCACCATAAACCCTGGCTTTATAATATTCCAAAAGGGCAATTGGTAAGAATCAGGCGAAACTGCACTAAAGATACAGATTTTAATACTCAGGCCAACTTAATAGGACAGAGATTTGTCATGAAAGGCTATGAAGAAGAACAAATAAAAAGAGAGATTGAACGGACTCAAAGTATGGATAGAAGACTACTGATACATGCACCCAAGAAGGTACAGAGCCTTTCAGAAACACCAAGTTTAATCTTAGATTTTAACACCCAATTTAAAGACATCGAGAAAATCATTCGAAAACATTGGTATATTCTAAGGGAAGATAAACACCTACGACAAATCTTACCCGAGAGGCCATCTATCATTTATAAACGCGCTCCAACTTTGAGGGATATCATTGTGAAGAATGTGGTTGAACCTCCCCCCAAAAATACATTTTCCTTTTTTAATGGGAAAGGGTTCTATCCCTGTAAATATTGCTTTGCATGCACGCATGCAAAAAAATTCCAAACAAAGAAACACGATTTTAAGACAACAAGTACTGGAAACACTTACCCTATAAAGGATTTTATTAATTGTTATACAGAGGGGGTTGTTTACATGCTACAATGTTCTTGCAATTTACAGTATATAGGAAGGACAAAAAGGGCACTAAAAACTAGGATTAAGGAACATATAGTAAACATTAAAAATGGTTGCCCGAAACACAATGTATCCAAACACTTTGCACTCTTTCACAACAAAGACCCCACAGAATTAATGTTTTGGGGTATAGAAAGATACAATAAGGCTTGGAGGGGTGACCACAAAATTAGAACCCTCAGCCAGAAAGAATCAAAATGGATACATAAAGCCAGAACATTAGTACCTGAAGGGTTAAATGTAGAATTCGATCTTAATTGTTTCATTAGTGATTTTTAGTAATTATGGAGTCTTATGGAATTTTATATAATTTTATGTAAACTTAATACCTCATTTCCGGTGTGCCGTATGTATTTCTAATTAGGGAGCATATTTTAACTAATGATTTGTCACTTTTTAGCCCCTTTTTTAGTCTTTTTATTTACTTACTTATTTGTAAACATATTTTAACGTTAATATTTATTCATTTTATGCAAGGATCTTATTGACAGTATTATCACTCATTACATAAGATCGGGCATTAAGATCTTGGTTTCGAGCTGGTTGCATCAAGTATGGACCGGCAGGTTGCTGATCGGTGCTGACACCGGCCTGGATCACCGATCAGTTTTTAAACACTTTTAAATTAAATTTTTTTATCCGTCTTGTTCGTATATAACTTTATTAATCACCATCCAAACGACATTGCTCACTCAAAGATGGCCGCGGTTGAATTACTCACTTGGTCTACAACAAAATGGAGTCATCCCCACTTCCTGTCCCATTGATATAAAACCTACATGGCATCAGCCAATCCGGTGCCCTGAAGAAGTCACGTGATATGACGCAACGCGTAGGCACGCAACCGGAAATACACTAACGCGGACCGGAAGTGACGTAGCGAGTATCGCAAACTTAGCTGTCCCCACTGTTGTTTGGCGTTTTTTCGTTTTCTTTGATGTAAGCAGCCATTTTATTACACATATTAAATTTCTTGGCCTAAACCTACTACACTATTGGAGCCTTTTTGTTTCCCATTACCACTTTATGGAGCTTATCCATTAGAGGAAGGGATACCACCCCAAAGAAGGTCCAGGACGCCACTACAACCACCGGACCAGAGCAACATCCTACCTATTGAAAACTACAGGCACTTATATTGTGCCAGGAAGGTGAGAGTTCTGGGAGCCCTGAGTGGGCGTCCTCCTTTCCACGAAAAGTCACCAGATCACCAAGCAACGCATGTTCACTCACTAATCACAAGTGTTTTGCTTTATGATTTCATGATTTATATGATGTTATGAACACTTTTAGTCACCTTGAAGCACGTTTTTTATGGACTTTCACCTTATATTTGTTTAAATTGTGCTATCCCAGCTGGGATTATATTTTGTATTTAGCAGTTTGTCCATAGATGTGGTTTGCGCAGAAACACGTTTACAATCCAACACGATTTCACCCATTTGAGTTTAATAGTAGTGAGGAGTGTTCACTACATTTGTTTTTTGCAGCACCATTACACATCACTTTACACAACCTTTTTATTTAGCCTTATATAGTAGCGCAGAAGTTTTCTTTATAGATTAGATAGATAGATAGATAGATAGATAGATAGATAGATAGATAGATAGATAGATAGATAGATAGATAGATAGATAATACAATTAAGTATGATGAATTATTAATTTGTTGTCAATTCCAAAGAGCTAAAGAGCCAACAAGCTTTTCTGTTTAACTTAGCCCATAGGATTTACCTTTAATTAGATGTAATTACTTAATTTGTCACAATATATTAACTCTCATTGACAGGTTAGTTTTTCTAATTGGCTTAAAATGTGATTGACAGGCATAGTCCCAATGCTGCATGAGCTGCTGTTAATTACATTTTCAAGTTTTGTTATGGCTTTGTTTTTATTAATAATATTAATATCAGTTTGCCATTAACACAGTATTATTATAATAGAATGGCAATCAGCGTAAACACCAAAACCCTCACCAAATTGCAAGCTGAACACTACAGGTAATCACAACAAAGCCTGAGAATTAACATAAAACAAGGTAAGTGCAGCGCAATAAACAATAAATGAATAAAAAAGTCCCCAAGATAACACTACAAACAGATGAAATCTGTTTTTCAATGGCCTGAGGAGATACGATCCAAGAGCGATATGTGTATGCGCTTACCAGAGGCTGTGGACCTCTGCACAGCAGAGGTCAAACTCACGTATATCCCCTCAGGGATGATGGTGTCCTGGATACTGTCACTGGAGCCGAGTCACGAATCCTGATGTCAACAGGCAAAGGTAAGCTTCCATAGGAAAAGACCCCAACGACTCTAGGTATCCGGATCAGAGTGTCACAGGCATCATGGGTATCTCCCCGGTGTCAGCCAGTAAAAACACAAAGAGAAATCTTCTCTAAGAGTAGTCCGTTTATTTAGATAAGAATTGTGTGGTAACAACCACTATTAAAAAGCGCTCACGGGCGCTAAAGCATACAGTGTCCACAGTACACAGTCGGGCTGCGGTGCACGAGCAGACCCGACATACAGACGGAGGCAGCGGGTGACGTCCGATAATAAGCTCCTCCCCCCGTACGCGGCAGTACGTCCTATTGGACTTCGTCAGCGAGGGGTGGAGCCTGACGTACACCCTGTGTATTTAAATGATGAATAGACGGTGTCCACATGGGTTCAAAAGTACCAGGAAGTAAAGAAGCTTCCTTAGCAACCTCAATTGCTTTATATCTAACAAATAGTTGCATAATTTTTCTATTTTAGAGATTTAGTTTACAGTCATTTATATGTTGTGTGATATTTATCGTACTACAAGTATATATGTTTTATGTATGTTTTTATATATTTAGGTATTATCTGTCCCTTTTTAATTTTTAGAACAAGTTTTTAGGATGATTTATGTATACAGAGGAGGCAGTGGGAGACCTCTTTATGTTATTTTATTATTAAAAGATGTCTGCTTTATTTTCAGCATATTGGTATATAAAACGCTTTATGATGCCACTATACCATATATTATCTTTAGGGCGGCTTGCCAGGTCCATAATAGGCAAGCAGCCGGGCATCCCCATACATTAATTTTATTTTATTTTATTCTTACAGCACAAATTTACCTAGGTAAAGCTGTGGTCTTTTAATAGATGCGCTGTCACTAAGGCCCAGTTGCTAAGGAAGCTTCTTTACTTCCTGGTACTTTTGAACCCATGTGGACACCGTCTATTCATCATTTAAATACACAGGGTGTACGTCAGGCTCCACCCCTCGCTGACGAAGTCCAATAGGACGTAACGCCGCGTACGGGGGGAGGAGCTTATCATCGGACATCACCCGCTGCCTCCGTCTGTATGTCGGGTCTGCTCGTGCACCGCAGCCCGACTGTGTACTGTGGACACTGTATGCTTTAGCGCCCGTGAGCGCTTTTTAATAGTGGTTGTTACCACACAATTCTTATCTAAATAAACGGACTACTCTTAGAGAAGATTTCTCTTTGTGTTTTTACTTGCTGACACCGGGGAGATACCCATGATGCCTGTGACACTCTGATCCGGATACCTAGAGTCGTTGGGGTCTTTTCCTATGGAAGCTTACCTTTGTCTGTTGACATCAGGATTCGTGACTCGGCTCCAGTGACAGTATCCAGGACACCATCATCCCTGAGGGGATATACGTGAGTTTGACCTCTGCTGTGCAGAGGTCCACAGCCTCTGGTAAGCGCATACACATATCGCTCTTGGATCGTATCTCCTCAGGCCATTGAAAAACAGATTTCATCTGTTTGTAGTGTTAACACAGTATTATTGCTTATTTAAAAGCAACAATTTTTATATTCGATAGCAATACATTTTATTACTACACAGATGTTATTGGGGTACTTTTGCATGACCCATTCTGTGCTGATAAATCTGAGGATAGCAGATAAAAAGATACATACAGTACAGTGCTGGGAGAAGGTCCTCTGGCAAAGATTCCAAGTGGACAGCCCCCCACATTTGAACTATACTGTATATACAGTACTTGAGCTGTTTCACCTCCCCCAAAAATATCATTCTGTTAGCGGTAATCCCGAGTGTGGCTTGGGGTTAATTTTCACTACCAAAAGCGGTAACCCCGAGCCACACTCGGGATTGCATGGCAGGATCCAGGCAAAGCTACTTACCTTGTCCCCAGGATCCTGCAATGTCTCCCCGCTGCGCGTGCGGGCTGTGTCCCCCGCTTGATCTATTTCTGTGTTTTTGATTTGATTACATTATTGAATACATTTTATTATTATTATTATATTATTATTTGTTATAATTATTTATAGTTATTTATTATATTCTAATTTATGATTTTGTGTTTCAAACTTTATCATACCCGGGATGTCAACTAGACTCTTGTTTGAACAGATATAAATTAATTATTCCTAAGAATTACAGGCCTACAATATTAAATGCCAAATTTCTATGCAAAACAATGTCCCGCTTTGAGATTCAAAAATCTGACTTAATCATACCGCCAGGGAGGTTAAGCCAATTATATCCATCACATATTCTCACAACTTTACATAGGCAGTGTAGCCAGGTGCTGGGTTACAGCAATATGGAGATGGAGACAGTGCCTTTTATTTTTTCTCTCTTTACTGAGATACTGCTGTTATGGTGCACTGTTCTCTTCCAGCCAGCATGGGTAGAGCTAAAGACAAGCAAGCCCTTGGACTTTTATGCAGAGCACTGAGATTCCTGAGGGTTGTAGTTTGAGATGGTAGTCATATAAAGTAATGGATGGACTCCTTACAATACAAATCCCAATAAGCACTGTGCAGTAGGAGGAGCAAAGAGATGATTTTTATTAAACTGCCCAGGAAAACCAAGGAAATTAGAGAGAAAGCACCTCTGTAAAGATATTCGACTGCCAGTGGGAGACCATACCAGCAGAGATCTATAGGAGCGAGGACACCTGGGGGTAGTGCAGCACCGCCCATATCACAGCACCTGCACCACTGCAACAGGGAGACTGGAGCATCCACTCGGCCTTTGCTCCCCGCCGCTGTCCATGATTGGGTATATTCTGCAAAGTAAAATGTCACCATCTTCAATGAGGGAGCATCTATAGCACTCTTAGTTGTCACCCAGAAGCGGCGGCGGCGAGGGAGCAGTTGGGTGCAGTTGGGTAAGTATAAGTTGCTTCAACATGTAAGTACAAAAACAAAATAAAAAAGTAAAAATGAGGGTGTGGGAACACATGTCAATGTTGGCTGCTACCTATTCAATTAATTTATTATTTACAGGATTTTGAGTGACTGCGCAGTCTTTTTTTACATTGTTTAAGTACAAAAACAAACCCTGAAGGATGAGTTAGAGAGGGGTTGAATGGAGAGGTGGTAGGGGGATCATATTTTGCTCAGAGCAGAGCCTTAATAAAGCACTTTTTAACTACCTTACTTCCCAGACTACAAGACACAACATAAAGGACAATGAAGGGATAGTAAAGGTTTTTTTCTGTAACAAACATCTTTATACTTACCTGCTCTGTGCAATGGAATTGCAACAGAGTGGTCCTGAATCTCCACTTCCCAGGTCTCTCACTGGTGCTCCTGCTCTCTATCCAGTGCCCCCACGAGAAGCCGCTTCCCATTGAGGCACTTGTGCGTGCTTGCCCCGCCCCCCCACTCCCTTCTTACTGGGTTTGATTGACAGCACTGGGAGCCAATGGCTCCCGTTACCCCAACAAAGCCAATGAGACCCGGAAGTGAGAGAAGAGTAGAGCTGCAGACGTGCACAGCTCTGGATCGAATGAGGGCTCAGGTAAGTATAAGGGGGGGTGAGGGGCCAAAATTGATGTCTAAACATTTCTTACCTTAATGTAAAAAATGTTTGGGCTTCGGGCATGGCCTCGGTTCACTCTGCACTTTTTTATTCTACCTCTATGTCCATTTGGATGGTGGGGCTTGAACCTGGACTCAGGGCGCAGGCGCTGTGTACAGCTGACTCAAGGTTTTCAGCTTCGGCTATTTCCGGCGGCTCCGTAGTCGTTCGTACTGCGCAAGCGCTGCGCCTGTGCAGTACAGGGGGGGTCCTTATCTGCCGGGGGAATTTTCTCAGCAAGACACTGGAGATGAGCGTAGTAAAACAGCAAGCAGGATCTGGAGCCACAAGGGATGTCAGCCAAGCAAGTCTTTAAACTGGAATGCAGGAGAGCGTCTGTGTGATGTTGACTAAGAAGAAGGAAGAGATCCTCTGGGCTGGAAGTCTTAAGTAGGCAGGACTGACGAGAAGGATATCATCAACAGCTAAGTACCTGTGGAGAGATAGGAGCTGGCAATTAGCCGACAGCTGAGTGGCCAGCTCAGAGAAGGCACTTTAATAATGCCCTGTACACACGATCGGACATTGATTGGACATTCCGACAACAATATTAATGGATTTTTTCCGACGGATGTTGGCTCAAACTTGTCTTGCATACACACAGTCACACAAAGTTGTCGGAAAATCCGATCATTCTGAACGTGGTGACTTAAAACACCTACATCGGGACTATAAATGGGGCAGTAGCCAATAGCTCTCGTTTCTTAATTTATTCTGAGCATGCGTGGCACTTTGTGTGTCGGATTTGTGTACACACGATCGGAATTTCCGACAACGAATTTTGTTGTCGGAAAATTTTATAGCAAGCTCTCAAACTTTGTGTGTCGGAAATTCCTATGGAAAATGTGTGATGGGGCCTACACACGGTCGGAATTTCTAACAAGGTGCTATTACACATTTTCCATCGGAAAATCCTATAGTGTGTACAGGGCATCAGAGATACATTTAATAAGAGACACATTTGTAAAAGTGCCTTTTATTAAGAACTTTTCTCTTGGTCTTGTCAGTCAGATTTAAGTCTTCACTTTACAGCCGTGGCCAAAAGTTTTGAGAATGACATAAATATTATTTTCACAAAGCCTGCTGTCTCAGTTTTTATGATGGCAATTTGCATATACTCCAGAATGATACGAAGAGTGATCAGATAAATAATTGTAAAGTCCCTCTTTGCCATGAAAATGAACTTAATCCCATAAAAAAAAATTTCCAGTGCATTTGTGAAGAAGACTTCAGGGCACCCAAGAATGTCCAGCAAGTGCCAGGACCATCTCCTGCAGTTGATTCAGCTGTGGGATCGGGGCACCACCAGTGCAGAGCTTGCTCAGGAATGGCAGCACGAAGGTGTGAGTGCATCTGCAAGCACAGTGAGGGTAAGACTTTTGGAGGATGGCCTGGTGTCAAAAAGGGCAGCAAAGAAGCCACATCTCTCTAGGAAATCATCAGGGACAGATTGATATTCTGCAAAAGGTGCAGGGATTGGACTGCTGAGGACTGGGGTAAAGTCATTTTATCTGATGAATCCTGTTTCCAATTGTTTGGGGCACCTGGAAAAAGGTGAGCCCTACCATCAGTCCTGTGTCATGCCAACAGTAAAGCATCCTGAGTCCATTCATGTGTGGGGTTGCTTCTCAGCCAAGAGAATGGGCTGACTCACAATTTTGCCATAAATAAAGAATGGTGCAAAAACATCCTCCGGGAGCAACTTCTCCCAACCATCCAAGAACAGTTTGGTGAGGAACAATGCCTTTTCCAGCATTTTTGGGCATCTTGCCATAAGGCAACAGTGATAACCAAGTTGCTTGGAGAACAAAACATCAACATTTTGGGTCCATGGCCAGGAAACTCCCCAGACCTTAATCCCATTGAGAACTTGTGGTCAATCCTCCAGAGCAGGGGTCTCAAACTGGTGGCCCTCCAGCTGTTAAGGAACTACAAGTCCCATCATCCCTCTGCCTATGGGAGTCATGCTTGTAACTGTCAGCCTTGCAATGCCTCATGGGAATTGTAGTTCTGCAACAGCTGGAGGGCCACCAGTTTGAGACACCTGCTCAAGGGCAACAAAAAACGCCTACAAACTCTAAGCATTGATTATGCATGAATGGGCTGCCATCAGTCAGGATGTGGCCCAGAAGTTGATTGACAGCATGCCAGGGTGAATTGCAGAGGTCTTGAAAAAGAAGGGTCAGCACTGCAAATATTGACTTTGCAGAAACTTCCTGTAATTGTCAATAATAGCCTTTGACACTTATGTAATGTTTGTAATTATACTTCAGTATCCCATAGTAACATCTGACAAAAAGATCTAAAACACCGAGGCAGCAGACTTTGTGAAAATGAATATTTGTGTCATTCTCAAAACTTTTGGCCACGGCGGTACACTGTACTCTCCTTTCCTTTGCAGGTAGACTATAGACTTACTAATATTTAAATTCAAATAACAATGTAATTATAGTTTCAGGAGCAGTCATCTTGACAAATCCTTTGCAGTGTCCAATACTGACTTGCTGATCTTTGTGAAGGTGTCAGACTTTAAAAAAAAAAACTGATTTTTCTCTGCTGATTTCTAAGCAATGCTCTATTGTACTGTGATGTCCCTCAAATATTATACTGTATATAAGCTTTAAATTCAGTGTAGGATTGGGGATTTTTTACACCTTAAATTAAACCAATAGTTAGGCCTGAGATTGAAATTTTTACACGCAAATGCATAAAACACACAAGTTTATTATTTTTAGCTTTCAGTTTGTAGTATACCACCTTTTATTTTAATTATATGCTAATTTCTTTTCAGCAAACATTCAGAACTATGTAATAGATATTCCACTATTTTCTACATAATTTGTTTAGTTCTGCAGTTCTAACCTATTAAGTGTATAAGGTGAGGCCATAATTATTGGCATTATTTTGCATGAAATGACAACTATTAGAAAGAACAATATGTAAAATTTCCACAATGTTGCTGGATGGTAGAAAAAAATACATATAATTATCCATCCAACCACTGAAGCACTTTAATTATATTCTTTTACTTCAAACCTATAATTAGATATAATTTAGACTATGTAGAAATAATAACATCATAAAATATAATTATTGAGAACAAAAAAAGGAGTTTTGTGAAGACTGTAACAGCGTAAAAAAATTTGTAATAATAAGCCACTTTGTGCTCTAAAATCAAGGACAAATACTGTAAAGTAAATTGTGTATCGCAGTAAGGGCTAACATTCAAATGAGAACTGTCTAAAGGAGCAGTAATTAGCACTGTCACCTTGGAGCAATAAAGTATTTTGTTCAGAACATCTAAGGTTTCTATTTGCATACTTTTATTTCGTTGGAACAAGACTAGATAAGGTCTCATGCACATAGACACAATATAATACCGTATCTAAGCGGGATTGTGCCGGCAGAAAGCTGACAAACAGATCCTGTGTAAAAAATACATTTAATGGTCCGTAAAGTGCTTCTGTTTACATGCGTTTAGATGCATAAACTTCCATAAAGCATTCATTTCCATAACATTCTTCTCCATCCCTCTAGCTCAGTTTTCAGTCCCAGCAAGTACACATGTATATGCGCTTATATATATATACAAACATAAATTAGGCCGAAATACTGACTAAGGTTACGTTCACACTTGCACGACTTGTCATGCGACTTTGGACATCACAGTCGCATGACAAGTCGTTGTTCATATTTTCTAATGATAACCATTCAAATATGTATGACCTAAAGTTGCAGTGACTTCAAAGTAGTTCATGCACTACTTTGGTCAGACTTTTAAAGTTCAAAATATTTTTATTGAACAAAAATAACATACATGGCAATGATAATTATCCATAGCAGTTTGAGAGCTAGCAAATCATTGGTCAGCCTAATTTCTCTGCTATACAGTGAGTCAACAAGGGAAAAGATGGCATAAGATCTAGAATTGCTCACACGAGCAGTAGGCATGCATAGAACAAGTCAGTCATCAAAGACATCCATGTAAAGGGCCTCAGACCTCCTGAGGGGTCCCATACACCCCACCCCTGTGGGATCTCTCTGTGGGTGTGCATGGTGTCCCCCTCTGAGCCCACGATCGAACCCTCCTTTGAGGACTTGGTTGATCTACTGATAAAAATTTATAGGAAGAGCCCTCCGGTTCAACCAAGATTTCCCAAAGACAACCTCTGTATATGACGCTGAGCATGTGCACTCAACTTCCTTGGCCGATCATGGCGAGGCCTGTTCTGTGTGGAACCTGTCCTGGCCTTGGCAATCTTCTTATAGCCTAGGCCATCTTTATGTAGAGCAACAATTATTTTTTTCAGATCCTCAGAGAGTTCTTTGTCATGAGGTGCCATGTTGAACTTCCAGTGACCAGTATGAGAGAGTGAGAGCAATAACACAAAATTTAACACACCTGCTCCCCATTTACACCTGAGACCTTGTAACACTAACAAGTCACATAAAACCAGGGAGGGAAAATGGCTAATTGGGCCCAATTTGGACATTTTCACTTAGGAGTGTACTGACTTTTGTTGCCAGCGGTTTAGGCATTAATGACTGTGTGTTGAGTTATTTTGAGAGGACAGCAAATTTACACTGTTATACAATCTGTACACTCACTACTTTACATTGTAGCAAAGTGTAATTTCTTCAGTGTTGTCACATGAAAAGATATAATAAAATATTTACACAAATGTGAGGGGTGTACTCACTTTTTTGAGATACTGCATGTTTTTACAGCAGCTGCATCCCCATGAAGTAACATAGGCTGCCTTCACGGACCTTCAGGTGGTTGCAAATGCATAAACAACCACTCATTCATATTGTATGGGCAACAACACCCCAGTGAATGAGCCCCAAGACCCAGGCCCGGATTTACTCCCTTTGCCGCCCCAAGGCCGGGTCCTTCAATGCTGCCCCCCCCCCCCCCACACACACACACACACATACACACACACACAACCATTTTCGTCCTTTATCGATAACTGCTACAATAGATCAATTAAAAACATATCTCCACACACGAGAACACTGAAAATAACTGGCTTTAATTGTACAGACTGAAAATACTCTGTAATGCAGAAAATGTCTATAATAATAATAATACAGTGCACAGCGCAAATCCTAACCAGTACTGCATTTTTTATGATAAATAATAATGATAATAATAGAGATCAGATCCCAGGCAGCATTGCAGGACAGTCCAGCTGTTTTGCACTAAGCCACAAACACACTGACAGCCCTGATCTGTGCCCCTATTGTCACACTCCACAAAACAGCTGGGCTGACAGTCTACAGTACTATGACATCACAATGCCTAATAACAAAAAGTAAAAAAATAAAATCTCCAACACAATGCACCTACAAACTACACTGCACAACGTTGCATAGAACGCAAAACAAAACCCAAAAGCAACACATGAAGGAATTTCAAAGGGTGCAAAGCAATACATAAATTGCAACACACACACACACACAAAAAAACTCCTGCACCCCCCAGCTCCCCCCTCTCCCTTCTCCTGCCCAAATTCTGCAGCCTAGATCTGGCGATTAGCAGCAAATGATGGCAGAAAAATGCATGAAAATGGAGGCAGGAGTGAGCTCTGGGCTCAGACTCGTGGGCAGTCCTCTAGCGCCCTCTATATCAAAAGCCAGGAATATAGTTTCACTAGACTTGGAACGTTTCAATAAAGGGAAGGATAGAGAGAAAAAAAATGGCTCTCGTCAACTTTTAGGTAAGTTTCGTTTTTGCACAGATTGGGCTTTTTGTGGGTGCCAGGGATGGTGCAGGGGAGCTACCTGGTGCTCCACAGGGACTGGCACAGGGCACAAAGCTCACTGCTTTGCCTGGGAAGATTCCTCTGGAAGTCTGGAAAATAGAAGCACATATACTGTATCCCTTTTTTGCAAGCCTTGCCTGCCTAGGCAGAGGGGGGAAGAAGGTGCAGCCTTGCTGCCAGAAGGGATCAGCTCTGGGGGAGGCTGTGCTGCCTGCCAGGGGGGCTGCAAGGAAAGAAAAGGAACCTACTTTTGGCCAGTTTCCTCGCCCTCGCCTTGGATCTCATCTTGTCAGGTGGTGGGTTCCTCTTCTCTTCCTTGAGCCCAGACGCAAGGAACACACTATCTTCATCTCAGCAGCATTGTCAGTTCGGAGACCTTTGCACATGCGCACAGAGCACTCAATCTGACGCCCTCACCAGCAGGGGAGGGCTGGCAGCCTTAGGCCTTGGGGGCAAGTCCAGTCAAGTGGCCCATTAAAACCTTGCCGATCAGCTGCCGTCGTTATACGGCAGCAGGTTAGCTCCCCGGCGCCCGCGGCATGACGCTGGAGCTGATGTGTGTGGCCAGCGGCCGAGATATCTGCCGGTGACCCGCGATCGCTCTTGAGACAGACAGAATGTCAATGTAAACAGACATCCCTGTTCTGACAGGGGAGTTATGCCCCGTACACACGGTCGGACTTTGTTCGGACATTCTGACAACAAAATCCTAAGATTTTTTCCGACGGATGTTGGCTCAAACTTGTCTTGCATACACACGGTCACACAAAGTTGTCGGAAAATCCGATCGTTCTGAACGCGGTGACGTAAAACACCTACCTCGGGACTATAAACGGGGCAGCGGCCAATAGCTTTCATCTCTTTATTTATTCTGAGCATGCGTGGCACTTTGTCCGTCAGATTTGTGTACACACGATCGGAATTTCCGACAACGGATTTTGTTGTCGGAAAATTTTATATCCTGCTCTCAAACTTTGTGTGTCGGAAAATCCGATGGAAAATGTGTGATGGAGCCTACACACAGTCGGAATTTCCGACAACAAGGTCCTATCACACATTTTCTGTCGGAAAATCCGACCGTGTGTACGGGGCATTAGAGAGAGAGAGAGATCTGCTGTTCCTAGTGATTAGGAACAGCGATCTCTCTCTACTCCCAGTCACTACACTGCCCCCCCACAGTTAGAAACACCTCCTTATGGAACATTTAACCCCTTGATCACCCCTAGTGTTAACCCGTTTCCTGCCAGTGACATTTATACAGTAATCAGTATCTATTTTTAGCTCTGATCGCTGTATAAATGTCAGTGGTCCCAAAAAAGTGTCAAGTGTATGATCTGTCTGCCGCAATGTCGCAGTCCCGCTAAAAATCGCTGATCACTGCCATTACTAGAAAAAAATAAAAATAATAAAAATGTCAAATCTATTCCCTATTTGGTAGATGCAGACGCTATAACTTTTTTTTTTTTTTTTTTACCAAAAATATGTAAAAAAAATACATATTGGCCTAGACTGATGAAGAAATATATATATATATTTTGGGATATTTATTATAGCAAAAAGTTAAAAGAATTGGTTGTTTTTTTTTTCAAAATTTCGCTCTTTTTTTTGTTTGTAGCGCAAAAAATAAAAACCGTGACCAAATACCACCAAAAGAGAGCTCCATTTGTGGTGAAAAAAAGATGTCAATTTTGTTTGGGTACAAAATCACACGACCGCGCAATTGTCAGTTAAAGCGATGCAGTGCCATATCGCAAAAAAATGGCCTGGTCAGGAAGGGGGTAAATCTTTCCGGGGCTGAAGTGGTTAAACCACCGAATCAGCTCACCATCATCAGTGCCCATCAATGCAGCCTCACCAGTGCAGCCTGATCAGTGTCCATCAGTGCAGCCTCATCAGTGCAGACAGTGCTCATAAGTGCAGCCTGATCAGTGCCCATCCATGCCTCCTCCCCAGTGCAGACAGTGCCCATCAGTGACTTCTGATCAGTGCCGCCTCATCCATGCAGACAGTGCCCATAAGTGCAGCCTAATCAGTGCCGCCTGCCTCACCAGTGCCCATCATCAGTGCAGCCTGATCAGTGCCCATGGAATGTGGGGGTCAGCTGGGGGGGTGTCAGGGTCTGTGTTACAGCTAGGTACTTACTCTCCTTGCACGGCCTCTTCGGAGGGGGCGATAAATCTCAGTCACTTCTCGTCTCTGCCTCTCCTCAAGCCAGCGCCCGGTCCCAGCTCACAACTGCTCAGGTCACGTGTGACGTGTCGACTGCCTCTGAGGCTTCTGGGAGGTGGGAGTTGTAGTCTGTTGCGCTGCTGAATTCCTCCCACCGCCAGGAACTTCAGTGAGGCCAGACTACAACTCCCAGAGTGCAGCGCAGTATGACACAGTCACACGCCCCTGCTCGCCCCTGCTTGCCAGGACTAAGAAACTTTGCAGAGACTATGTTAGTGCGGGGGGGAGAGGCGGCCAAGAAGTCGCTGCAGGAGCGGCGCCGCCCCTGCACCCCTGCAGCCCCGAGGCCTGGCCTCGATGGCCTTGTGAGGAATCCGGCCCTGCCAAGACCTCATTCACACATAGAGCATATTTCTGTACCTGGGAGTCACAGGTGTTTGCATTCCAGTAACCACACATCATGGATGCAAACTGGGCCACATCTCTATACACATGTAACTGCTCAGATGTGTCTCAGAAACTTTGAAAGCTGTAAATTAAAAATAATAATCTCCAGATTTTTAAGAGCCGTATTTATCGGCGTATAACACGCACCTTCATTTTAGGAGGGAAGTTTCAGGAAAAAAACTTACATTTTGAATAAAGAACTTTAAAGCAAAATAAGGGTCAGTGTCCATCAATGCAGCCTTATTAGTGACCATATGCAGCCTCACCAGTGCCCATTTGCAGCCTCACCAGTCTCCATCAATGTAGCCTGATCAATAACCATCTGAAGCCTCACAATTGCCCATACATGCAGCTTGATCAATGCACATCTGAAGCCTCACAATTGCCCATCAATGCAGCTTGATCAATGCCCATCTGCAGCCTCACCATTGCCATCAATGCAGCCTGATCAATGCCCATCTGCAGCCTCACCTCAGATTACTGCTGCCTCGGAGGGGACAGGGAGGGGGGTGGGACTAGCACCGTCAGATTACATACAGTAAGAATCTCCTGTTTACCGGCTTCTATGATAGACAGAACACTGGTTCAATGCCGGCCCAGGAGACTGGACTTCCTATTACAGAGGCTGCTGAGTAAACAGGAGATAATCGCTGTATGTAATCTGATGGCGCTCGTCCCGCCCCCTCTCCGCCCCCCCTGAGGCAGCCTATATTGAAGTATTGGCGTATAACACACACACATTATTTACACCTGATTTTCAGGGTGAAAAACTGCGTGTTGTATGCCAATGAATACGGTAAGTTGACACAAAAAGGCACAATTTAACCAGTTCCCGACCACTGCACGCCGATGTACATCGGCACAATGGCAAGGGCAGGCATAAGGGCTTACCTGTACGTCCCTGCCTGCCCGCGGGCGGGGGGTGTGATCGGACCCCCCCCGATGCCTGCTGTGTTCGGATTATCGTCAGGAGCGATCCGAGGTGAGGGGGAGGCCACTGATTCATGGCCACCCCCTCACGATCGCTCCTGGCGAATGGAATGCTTCCCCTGCTGCTGTAATGTAAACAGCGGCAGAGGAAGTGATGTCATCGTTCCTCGTGAAGCCTTTTCGTTCCGGCTTCCGAGGAGAGAAGACATCAAGTAAGTCTGCACCAACATAACACTTACAGTAAAACACTCTAGGCACACTTTTCACCCGCCATCACCCCCCGATCACCCCCTGTACCCCCTGTCACAGTGACACCAATAGCATGTTTTTTTTTCTGATTATTGCATTGGTGTCATTTTGTGACAGTTATAAGTGGTAGGGCAGTTAGTGTTAGGCCCCTTTAGGTCTAGGGTACCCCCCTAACCCCCCCTAATAAAGTTTTAACCCCTTGATCATCCCCCGTCGCCAGTGTCACTAAGCGATCGTTTTTCTGATCGCTGTATTAGTGTCACAGGTGACGCTAGTTAGAGAGGTAAGTATTTAGGTTTGCCGTCAGTGTTTTATAGTGTCAGGGACCCCCATATACTACCTAGTAAAGGTTTTAACCCCCTGATTGCCCCCTAGTTAACCCTTTCACCAGTGATCACCGTATAACTCTTACAGGTGACGCTGGTTAGTTAGTTTATTTTTTATAGTGTCAGGGCACCTGCCGTTTATTACTTAATAAAGGTTTAACCCCCTGATCGCCCGGCGGGTGATATAAGCTAGGTTTTAGGGTCAGATAGGGTCTGCGTCGCCCCAGGCAGCGTCAGGTTAGTGCCAGTACTGCTTACACCCATGAACGCAGTGTACACCTCCCTTAGTGGCATAGTTTCTGATCAGATCAATATCTGATCCGATCAGATCTATACTAGCATCCCCAGCAGTTTAGGGTTCCCAAAAATGCAGTGTTAGCGGGATCAGCCCAGATACCTGCTAGCACCTGCGTTTTGCCCCTCCGCCCAGCCCAGCCTAGGCCACCCAAGTGCAGTATCGATCGATCACTGTCACTTACAAAACACTAAACACACATAACTGCAGCATTCGCAGAGTCAGGCCTGATCCCTGCGATCGCTAACAGTTTTTTGGTAACAGTCAGGAGCTTTTCTGTCTGTGAGTCTCACTAGTGTACCACTAAATTTAGAGCCCAAAATGGCAAATCGAAGGTGAAGTAGTGAAGAGGCCTACATGACAGATAGTGAAGAGGAAGTCACTCATATGTCAGATTCAGGCTCAGAATATGAACCTGTAGACAGCAGCGGCTCCATGACAGATAGCTCTGACGATGGAGTTGTGGTCCCTGCCAAGGTCAGGCGTACCAGACCCCAATCTTCTTCTTCTGCTGTTGAGGTGCAAGAACCGCAGGGCTCTCGTATGGAGTAGAGAAGTACTATCACCGCTATTCCTTCTGGTGAACTGGCAAGCACCAGCGGCCTAGTACACCCTGGTCATACATCCAGCACTGCAGTAACACTTGGTAATGTGGCGAGTCCCATAAATGCAGTTCAAGCTGGCGAGGTGGCAAGCAAAAGTAGCATCCCGCTGCCACCAAGAAGATGAACACAGGCCCGTTGTGCCCATAGTACCCTTCCTGCTGCATTCGCCAATCCTAATTGGAAACCCACCACTTCTGCAGCACCCATACTTCCCCCATTCACTGGCCAACCCGGCATTCATGTGGAAACAGTTGATTTTACGTCACTTGATTTTTATTCGCTGTTTTTCACCGAAGATCTCTATAGATCTATTGTGGACCAAAGCAATTTGTACGCTGGTCAACACATCACCACTATTCCCCAGTCCTCCCTTGCTAGAGATTGGAAACCAATTACGGTTTCCGAATTTAAGATCTTTCTGGGCCTTTCCCTCCTCATGGACATAACCAAAAAGAGTGAGTGGCGGTCATATTGGTCCACTGACCCAATTCACCATATGCCCGTGTTCTCTGCTTCCATGGCCAGGGCACGATACGAGCAGATTTTGCGGTTCATGCACTTCAACAACAATGAACTCTGTCGTCCTTGTGGAGACCCTGGATACGATCGGCTCTACAAAATTCGGCCCCTTGTAAACCACTTCAACCAACGTTTTGCAGATTTGTTTACTCCCCACATAAAGTTGTCTGCGTTGATGAGTCCCTGATTAAGTTTTCTGGCCGCTTGTCATTCAAACAGTACCTTCCCAGCAAGCGTGCCAGATACGGGGTCAAGATGTATAAGCTCTGTGACAGGACCACAGGCTATACATGTAGTTTTATGCTTTACGAGGGAAAAGATAGTCACGTAGAGCCGACAAACTGCCCTGACTACATAGGAAGTGCTGGCAAGATTGTGTGGGACTTGGTGTCACCCTTATTCAGAAAAGGGTACCATTTGTATGTGGACAATTATTACACGAGCGTGCCGCTTTTTAGTCACCTTTTTGATCATCAGATTGTAGCATGTGGCACCCAGCAGCTTGTAGATTCCCGTCTTAGGCTGGGGGAGAGAGCCTGCTTGAAGTGTAATAACTTGCTCGTTATGAAGTGGAGGGATAATAAGAATGTTATCGTTCTTACCTCCCTTCATGCAGAAACGACTGTCCAAATTACTACGGCAGCTGGTGTTGTGGAGAAACCCCTCTGTGTTAACGAATATAACCAAAATATGGGAGGGGTGGACCTCAACGACCAGTTGTTGGCGCCGTACCTAGTTGCCCGTAAGGCCAGACGCTGGTATAAAAAAGTGTCTGTATACCTATTTCAATTGGCTTTGCTGAACGCTCATGTGCTATACAGAGCTTCAGTATGGACTCTATCCTTCCTTAAATTCCAGGAAGAGATCATCAGAGCCCTTCTGTTTCCAGACGGTGCTCCACCTCACCTTCCCCAACCAAATGCAGTAAGCCGGCTGCATGAGAGGCATTTTCCTTATGTCCTCCCGAGAACCCCTAGCCAACGAGCCCCCCAAAGAAAATGTTGTGTCTGTAGAAAGGGCGTATATAGGGGTGACACCCGCTATTATTGTCCCTCCTGTCCTGACAATCCTGGTCTTTGAATGTTTGGTCTGGTGAATGTTTTGAGCGCTACCATACACTAGTTGAGTTTTAGCGTATCATACAGCATTGCACAGACTAGGCACACTTTCACAGGGTCTCCCAAGATGCCATCGCATTTGGAGAGACCCGAACCTGGAACCGGTTACAGTTACAAAAGTTACAGTTATAAAAAAATGTAAAAAAAATACACAAAAAAATATAAAATTAAAAAAAAAAAAAATAGTTGTTTTTTTATTGTTCTCTCTCTCTCTATTCTCTCTCTATTGTTCTGCTCTTTTTTACTGTATTCTATTCTGTAATGTTTTATTGTTATTATGTTTGCTTTTCAGGTATGTAATTTTTTTTATACTTTACTGTTTACTATGTTTTATTGTTAACCATTTTTTTGTTTTCTAGTACGCCATTCAGCTGCAGCGCGGATTTATTTATCTTGACAGCAACAGCGTTTGCTCCCACGATACATATACATATTTGAGCAATATATCATTTAGTGACAACTTTGTGCAAAAAAAAAAAAAAGTTTGTCATTTTCTCGCAACTTGTGGCAAAATATAAAATATTCCATGGACTCAACATGCCTCTCAGCAAATAGCTTGGGGTGTCTACTTTCCAAAATGGGGTAATTTGGGGGGGGGGGGGGGGGTTGTGCCATCTTAGCATATATGGCCTTCAAAACTGTGATAGGTAGTGAGGAGTGGAATCAAAAATTTACGCACTTAGAAATCCTGAAGGCGGTGATTGGTTTTCGGGGGCCCCGTATGCGGCTAGGCTCCCAAAAAGTCCCACACATGTGGTATCCCCGACTCAGGAGAAGCAGCAAAATGTATTTTGGGGTGCAATTCCGCATATAACCATGGCATGTGTGAGCAATATATCATTTAGCCCGGGTTCACACTATAACGGCCTGCAGATCGCACAGGAGCGCTGTGCGTCCCTGTTCCCCGTTTCAGGGATGAATCAGGGCCGATTCTATGCCTGAATTCGGCCCTGAAACAGAGCCAAAGACGCACGTTTTGTGCAGTGCGCTCCGCAGCTGCCCCGGAGATATGTGAATCGGCTGCAAAGGGAGCCAGTCACATTCTCCTGCTATGCGAATTAGATGCGGTGCGGGGAAACGCACATCTAATTCGCATAGGTGTGAACCCGGGCTCAGTGACAACTTTTTTGTAAAGTATTTTTTTTGTTGTTGTCATTATTCAGTCACTTGGGACAAAAAAATAAAATATTCAATGGGCTCATCATGCCTCTCAGCAATTTCCTTGCGGTGTCTACTTTCCAAAATGGGGTCATTTGGGGGGGTTTGTACTGCCCTGCCATTTTAGCACCTCAAGAAATAAGATAGGCAGTCATAAACTAAAAGCTGTGTAAATTCCAGAAAATGTACCCTAGTTTGTAGACGCTATAACTTTTGCGCAAACCAATAAATATACGCTTATTGACTTTTTTTTTACCAAAGACATGTAGCTCAATACATTTTGGTGTAAATGTATGACTAAAATTGAGTTTATTGGAATTTTTTATAACAAAAAATTAGAAAATATTGTTTTTTTCAAAATTTTCTGTATTTTTCCGTTTATAGTGCAAAAAATAAAAACCGCAGAGGTGATCCAATACCATCAAAAGGAAGTTCTATTTGTGGGAAAAAAAGGACGCAAATTTAGTTTGGGTACAACATTGCATGACTGCGCAATTAGCAGTTAAAGCAATGCAGTGCCAAATTGTAAAAAGTGCTCTGTGCTCTGGTCAGGAAGGGGGTAAAACCTTCCAGGGCTGAAGTGGTTAAAATTTACAAATATTTATTATATATTAACCTAATACAGTTTTAACTTTTAGATGAATGAAATAAAATTAATTGTGTCGTGTTGGGTTTGTGAGCTCTAAAAATAGTTTTAGTATGTTTTTTTTTTTTTTAAATATTGATTTTCATAAACATTTGTGTAACTATCACAGACCTACAAATTCAGTAGCACCTTCCTTTTATTCTATAGGACCTATGCTTTTAGAAAATGTTTGGTTTGAGGGGGATTTTACAAACTCTGAAAGATGTAATTTAAAAATGAAAACATTTGCAAAATTGGTTTGGCAACCTGAAGTGGAGAGCTGCACCTGGCAGTGAAAGGGCTAAACTATCTAAATTCAGAACTAGAAAAATGGATGGGTATATACAGATTGAGGTTCCAGGGCCAGGAAGTATTTCAAACCCTGCTACTAGTACCCAACAGCGACAGTGGGAGATGGCCAAAGCTAGTGAGCAGGCTGGAGGAGGGAGTAATATATTTGATGTCTCATCTAGCTATGAAAACAAAGACACTGTATAGTTTTAAAAAGAACTAAACCACTGAAAGTAAGCATGTTATTTTTACGATCATAGGAGAATTATCTGAACTTTGTCAATTCTGTGTTTACTTTTCAAGTAAGCTAAATGGTCAAACCCAGCCGAAGGCTACATTGGTACATTTGAGAATGAGAACCCTACATTGAGGAATCTTCTAAGTTCTCTTGCTGTTTATGTTACAAAAAATCCAATTAACTGATGGAGGGAGCATCTTGGCCACTGAAGGGAAAATTCTGCCAATCATCTAAGTATAAAAAGAGCAATAATCTTTCTTTCCCTGAGTTCCTGCCACTGGAGATTTCACATGTTCTGTTCAAGAGATGCTTTTGATTGCAGCAGTAAAGAAGGTTAAAGTTCACAGTTAGAAAAGAACCATTTTTACATGGCTGAACAGGGAGGGAGAAGAATGCATTTACTAATTATATCTCAGATGTATAAAAAAAGGAACCCTTGAGTCAGGAAGAGAATTCCAATGCTTTCTGCTCATGCATCTGCCTTGAGTTGTGACTGACATCTGCCCTAATACACTCTACAAATAGCTGTGAAATCTCATCTAGCTGCATATAAACAAGAAAACAGCTACCTAGAAAAATGCATAGAAAAAAATAAATACATTTTTTCAGTTATAACTGCAATGTGATGCAATGTGAAGATGCTGCATGAAAATATTAGTTAACATATAACCTCACATGTTCACATAGTCTATAATTACAAATAATTTTTATATTAAAAAATATACCGTACTTAGTTACTTAGATGCACCTGCCCATTATGCTCAGTATGAAAAAATCAAACCTCTGCTTATTGTCCAGAGGAACACATTAAACAGAATCTAAGCTAAATTCATTGTAACTCTTTGTGAAGAATTTACCAGATACTCTCTATAGTTGTTCTGTATTAATCAGGGATTCCACTGTTTGATAAAGAGGGTTATGATTTTATTAAGCCTCATGTTCAGGAAGATGACTGATAGATACGCTTATCAGATGGACATATGTTTCTATATGTTAAAACAGAAATATCACTCACATACTCATAATAACAATCTCCATAGTTGGGGTAAAAGATTGCAGGTTAATCTACAAGATCACAGTCATAAATTACATATCAAGAAATCACAAAAAACAAACAAACACTAAATCATGTTGATGTTTACTTACAAGTAGCTAAAACAATGGCATACACGTCCTTTCCACACATTTGTCTGTACAACAGATGGCTTCCTGCTAAATGCAGCTTGTGTTCCACAGTGGAATACACATTATAATGTCACTCCTACACTCACCTGTAGCACAGCTTTAGGCGGCAGCATCCAGGATCCCAAATGCGCCCCCAACTGCAGTGCAAATGGAAGTGATGGAGTATCCAGGACATCACAATATCGGACATATTAGTGTCACCCAGTCATTATAGATTCATGGCATGGAAGTTTGCCGAATGTGCACGTCCGATACAACTGCCTCCAAAGGGGTACAGGAAACACATAAAAAAATGTGATTTAGGTAATAATATGATAACATTATACAATATTTTTTAACGCAACCCAATACAAGGTCTGCACAGCATCAATGAGAACCAAAGAAATGACAATCCGCAAATAAGGCGACAAAAAACATGAAAGCCTCAGAAAGAGATGGCAGGTGAGAGCCTCCAACACATACAAATGAAGAGCAGTATAAGAAAGCAACTATGTTTAATATGAAAAAAAAAAATTAGAAAACCGGGGTCTTCAGAGAGGCCCCCGGAGATCAAAATGACCCAGACAGGGCCTACAACCGAATGGACAAACTATAATGGCCAGGTAACTACCGAAACTGCTATGAATAGATCACCAAACTTCATAAAGGGTATGGGAGGGGAATAAGGGAGGTAGGGGGAAGGGGCAGAGAGAGGGGGAAGAGAGAGATAAAGATGAAAGAAATAAAGGAGGAAGGAAAAACCAAGAAAAGGAGTTTCTCTCGCCTGGGGCCAAAAAAGAACCACAGGCCCTGGGGGCTCAGCTGGGTTGTGAGACCTCCTGCAAATAAGCATCAGTGTACACAAAATATTGCCTTCTTGTGTCATGAAAGATCTCCTCCCTGTTATGTAGGGCAGCCGTGAGGTATCAGCACAGTCCCAATATTGTATAACTTTTGCTGAGCTGCGCTAGTTAAATTAAATAAAAATAGAAATAAAAAGTCCACAAGTGACAAATACTGATGTTTCTGGTCAGTATCATCACCATTAGGGATGAGCTTAGAACATCGTCTGTTTTATCGTTCGCCGAATTGCGAACGATATGGGCTGTTCGTGCCAAATTCGTGTGGTGCGTCACAGCCCATAATTCACTGTGGCATCGCAGTGCATTGCTGGCTGATGATTGGCCAAGCATGCACTATGACCCGCATGCTTGGCCAATCACAGCGCCGTCTGTAGAGAGAGCTGTAATTGGCCAAAGCCAGGGTGGCTCTGGCCAATTCTGGCTGAGGGGGTTTAGTACACGCCCCACACTATATAAGGCCGCCTGCACAGCGGCCCTGTGTAGTGTGTTCTGGCGTTGAGAGACAGAGACAGAGAGACAGTGTGTCATTTGATATAAGTTAGATAGATTAGGCAGAACAATCAGTCAGTTAGCTGCACCTACAGTGTATTGTGTATATATATATATGCATCCCAGGTGTTGTATATATATATATATATATATATATATATATATATATATATATACACTGTATTCAGTTTAGCTAGATCCGTTCCTGTTATTATCTTCCTACTGACAGGCAGGCTTGTGTTTTTACAGTATTTACAGCTACCTGAAGAAAATTGCTGGTGTTCTTCTGATCCTATTAGTACCACAGTCAGGCAGCTAGACTATCTACAGTTAGTGTAGTGCGTCCTCCTCACAGTGTTCAGCTAAAGCTACAAGTTAGTTTAGTGCGACCTCTGCACAGTGTTCAGCTAAAGCTACAAGTTAGTGTAGTGCGACCTCTGCACAGTGTTCAGCTAAAGCTACAAGTTAGTGTAGTGCGTCCTCCTCACAGTGTTCAGCTAAAGCTACAAGTTAGTGTAGTGCGTCCTCCTCACAGTGTTCAGCTAAAGCTACAAGTTAGTGTAGTGCGTCCTCTGAACAGTGTTCAGCTAAAGCTACAGGTTAGGGTAGTGCGACCTCTGCACAGTGTTTGGCTAAAGCTACAAGCTAGTGTAGTGTGTCCTCTGAACAGTGTTCAGCTAAAGCTACAAGTTAGTGTAGTGCACAGTGTTCATCTAAAGCTACAAGTTAGTGTAGTGCGTCCTCCTCACAGTGTTCAGCTAAAGCTACAAGTTAGTGTAGTGCGACCTCTGCACAGTGTTCAGCTAAAGCTACAAGTTAGTGTAGTGCATCCTCCTCACAGTGTTCAGCTAAAGCTACAAGTTAGTGTAGTGCAACCTCCTCACAGTGTTCAGCTAAAGCTACAAGTTAGTGTAGTGCATCCTCTGAACAGTGTTCAGCTAAAGCTACAAGTTAGTGTAGTGCACAGTGTTCAGCTAAAGTTACAAGTTAGTGTAGTGCGTCCTCCTCACAGTGTTCATCTAAATCTACAAGTTAGTGTAGTACGTCCTCTGAAAAGTGTTCAGCTAAAGCTACAAGTTAGTGTAGTGCGACCTCTGCACAGTGTTCAGCTAAAGCTACAAGTTAGTGTAGTGCGTCCTCTGAACAGTGTTCAGCTAAAGCTACAAGTTAGTGTAGTGCGACCTCTGCACAGTGTTCAGCTAAAGCTACCTGTAGAAGGTTGGTGGCGTTTTCCTGATCCTATCACTACCGCAGGCAGCTACATTTTTTACACGTTAGTGTAGTGCGTTCTCTGCACAGTGTTCAGCTAAAGCTATCTGTAGAAGGTTGGTGGTGTTTTCCTGATCCTATCAGTACCGCAGGCAGCTACATTATTTACACGTTAGTGTAGTGCGTCCTCTGCACAGTGTATAGCTAAAGCTACCTCTAGAAGGTTGGTGGTGTTTTCCTGATCCTATTACTACTGCAGGCAGCTACATTATTTTAACGTTAGTGTAGTACGTCCTCTTCACAGTGTTCAGCTAAAGCTAACTGTAGAAGGTTGGTGGTGTTTTCCTGATCCAATCACTACCGCAGGCAGCTACATTATTTTAACGTAGTGTAGTGCGTCCTCTGCACAGTGTTCAGCTAAAGCTATCTGTAGAAGGTTGAGTAACAAAAGTTCCGCGCTTAGGACAATGAAATAAAAAAGGGACTGCTGCCCCCCTAAAAGTGGAAAACACCAAGGTGTAATCCAAACTGAAATATATGTTCTAGATAGGGGATAAGGCGCTGTCCTACTGTGTTTTGTGATAAATCTTCTCAAGAGAATACAAGAAAATATTGGTTTAAAAGCAAAAGTGTCATAAATATCAGGAGACAATTGATGTGCAAGAATAATTGATAAGTGAATCACCTGTGAGGTGAAAATAAAGAAAAAGTGCAAAGCGTGCTAAAGTGCATATAAAATGGCATATACAAAAAATCGCATGTGCAAAAAATTGTATATCTATGTAACATGAGAAATCCCTATACATGAAAAAGTGCTTGGGGAACCAAAACCAGTGGAATAAATATAAAAGACATGTATTTGATGATCCGCTTAAACAATAATTAAAACAAATGCATAGCGTAAACCTCAAAAAATAGAAAGTTTTCGTGTGGAAAAAACCTTAGTGTGTGTGAAAACACAATTGCAATCAAGTCAATCAAGGCAGACCCTTCTAAAAGTATATAAACACACTCAGTGGATAATACAATCAATAATAAGTTCTTTGGAACAGATTATTTCAGCAACAGTTCTGGAAGTATGTCCCACTGGTGTAGGGAAAAAAATCACAATTTTCAACCGTTGGTGTCCCGACCTCCGCTGCACCCCCACTCGTGTGTACACTTACCGGACTGCCTAACCCCTGCAGGGGTAAAAGGCATATGTAGACAGTCCTGCGATGACAACAGCGGGAAGTGGTCCTCGGTTCAAGGGTGCTATATACTGCTCTGGCGTGAGGTCAGTCCCAGTGACAGGTATCCGTGCAAGGTAAAAACAGAAAACACTTCATAGTGTGAATCCATAAAAGGTAGGAAGTTTATTGAAAATCCATAAAATAACAGTCCATAAACTGGAGTTAAAACCACAACTAAAAAACTGTGCAGGAAGCCGACTAACAGTCGAGGGGCAACGTGGTGAGGCGTGCGTTCCACCGCCCGACAACTGAAAGCGGAACTGACACGAGCTGGAAGAGAGCGATGCTGACGTGTGCGTATCACGAGGCCACGCCTTACGCGTTTCGTCATCAAGACGTCATCTGAGGCGTGGCCATCTTGGTGCCCCACACGTCTAAATAGGGAAACGGAGGTGCCGCTCTGGCCAATCGAATGCTAGTCACCCGCCCCTTTGTCTCATCAAAACGAAACCAACTAATTCGCTGGTCTGGCGCCATCATGTGGTACAAAAAAATATATATATAATGGTTTTCGGGCGCCTCCGTTTAAGAGATGTAAAACAGAGAAAGATGTAAAGCAGATAATAAATAAGACTGGAGGGTAAACGATCAGCGAGGTGATGTCCCCTCAAGCCAAATGCATTTGATATTACATATCCCAACATGTTGTAACTTCCAAACGATAAAACTATGGACGAAATATAAATATGTTAAAATCATATTATAAAAATAATTGATATATAAAAATCAGACATACTTTATAAGTAACTCAAAAAAGGTTAGTATACCAAGGGAAGAAACATTTGTGGTGGGGGCCGTAATAAAAATGTATCTAAGGCTACGTATCTAAATCTATTACTGTAAACCCATAGCATATATACATCTATGATAGGCCCATAAGGAGAATAACTTAATTCATAATCAATGCCTATGGAATATTAAAATTATAAAAAGGATCAGAGGATAAAAAGCCTATGTTAAATCTATGGTGTTAATGGATGAATATCAAGGGGGATCCCAACCAAAATCTATGTGAAAGATGGGGAGGACCAAACAGCATGATGGTAATAGATCACGGACCTATATACAAATGAAGGATCATATAAGCGCTGTTAAAAATAGATCAGGGGCCTATATAAAAATTCAAATGAAGGGATACAGTGTGAGCCAAAATCCCGTGCAGATGGCTCACTCACACACTAATACAGATGGTTGGAGTGGAGATAGTTGGAATTAAAAATCGGAATGTGTGACTTGGGGATGGATGAATCGAAAGCTTATGCAGAGGCTGAACTACTAGTGGAGGAGAGGCCCTTAGAAGTTGGACAAGAAACAATTAAGATCTATCTCTACATTTAAACCTCTAGGGACAAGACAATCTAAACGGTGTATCCACCTCGTTTCGTTTTGTGATATCAGTAGCTTTTTACTCCCCCCTCTCCAGTGATTTTTTATGGTATCTATCCCATAAAAAATAAGGCCTGACGGGTCCCTATGATGAAATTCATCGAAGTGTCTGGAGAGGTTGTGTTTGGGGAACCCTTTTCTTATGTTATTAATATGTTCCCTGATCCGTACACAGAGGGGTCTGGTGGTCCTACCCACATATTGTAGCCGGCACGGGCATTCAATAATATAGGTTACGTGGGTGGTGTTGCAGGTGACCAATTCCCTAATCTCATATTCCTTGCCACTCCTAGACCTAAAGGACGTTCTTTTTTTAGGTTGTCTTTTACTGACGCGGCAGGCCAAACATTTTTGACATCTGTAGAAGCCCTTCATATCCGAGAACAATTTCACTTCCTTGGGGGGATCAATAACATTATGGACCAGATGGTTTCTAAGGGTAGGTGCCTTCCTATAGATAAACTTGGGTTTTTTTGTCAACAGGTTAGCAAGAGTTCTATCGGATTTTAGGATCGGCCAATACTTCCTTACAATGTGCTCAAAAGATTTGTATTGTTTATTGAACCCTGTGATAAAGGCGACATCTACCGGAGAGCTATTCTTCCTATTGCCTACTGTCAGCAGGGAATTCCGGTCACATTCCTGTACCTCATTTCTAATGTTGGCCAGAACCTCTGGGTCATAACCCTTGTCTGTAAATTTCTTGATCAGAGTATCCGTCTGCTTTCGATAATCTTCAATGTTGTCACAGTTCCTCCGTATTCTCAAAAGCTGTCCCTTGGGAATATTCTTTTTCCATTTTGGGTGGTGACAGCTCGAGGTGGGTATATACCCATTGCGATCAGTCGGTTTAAAGAAAGTTCTTGTTGCCAACTCTCCCCTCTGTTTGAAAATCTCTAGATCCAAGTATTCAATCGAGTCACAGTCTATCTTTCCAGTGAAAGAGATCCCATACACATTTCTATTGAGATCATCCAAGAACCTACCAAAGGAGTCGGAGTCCCCTTGCCACACGATAATTATATCGTCAATGTACCGTCGGTAAAACTTTATCTCGGGTCTTCTGCTGTTATAGATGTAGCGTTCTTCAAATAAATCCATAAATAAATTCGCCACACTCGGCGCGTACTTGGCGCCCATAGCAACCCCCTTTTTTTGTACATAAAAATCTTTTTGGTACCAAAAATAGTTACTGCCCATTGCCAATTCAATTTTAATATTCCATAGGCATTGATTATGAATTAAGTTATTCTCCTTATGGGCCTATCATAGATGTATATATGCTATGGGTTTACAGTAATAGATTTAGATACGTAGCCTTAGATACATTTTTATTACGGCCCCCACCACAAATGTTTCTTCCCTTGGTATACTAACCTTTTTTGAGTTACTTATAAAGTATGTCTGATTTTTATATATCAATTATTTTTATAATATGATTTTAACATATTTATATTTCGTCCATAGTTTTATCGTTTGGAAGTTACAACATGTTGGGATATGTAATATCAAATGCATTTGGCTTGAGGGGACATCACCTCGCTGATCGTTTACCCTCCAGTCTTATTTATTATCTGCTTTACATCTTTCTCTGTTTTACATCTCTTAAACGGAGGCGCCCGAAAACCATTATATATATATTTTTTTGTACCACATGATGGCGCCAGACCAGCGAATTAGTTGGTTTCGTTTTGATGAGACAAAGGGGCGGGTGACTAGCATTCGATTGGCCAGAGCGGCACCTCCGTTTCCCTATTTAGACGTGTGGGGCACCAAGATGGCCACGCCTCAGATGACGTCTTGATGACGAAACGCGTAAGGCGTGGCCTCGTGATACGCACACGTCAGCATCGCTCTCTTCCAGCTCGTGTCAGTTCCGCTTTCAGTTGTCGGGCGGTGGAACGCACGCCTCACCACGTTGCCCCTCGACTGTTAGTCGGCTTCCTGCACAGTTTTTTAGTTGTGGTTTTAACTCCAGTTTATGGACTGTTATTTTATGGATTTTCAATAAACTTCCTACCTTTTATGGATTCACACTATGAAGTGTTTTCTGTTTTTACCTTGCACGGATACCTGTCACTGGGACTGACCTCACGCCAGAGCAGTATATAGCACCCTTGAACCGAGGACCACTTCCCGCTGTTGTCATCGCAGGACTGTCTACATATGCCTTTTACCCCTGCAGGGGTTAGGCAGTCCGGTAAGTGTACACACGAGTGGGGGTGCAGCGGAGGTCGGGACACCAACGGTTGAAAATTGTGATTTTTTTCCCTACACCAGTGGGACATACTTCCAGAACTGTTGCTGAAATAATCTGTTCCAAAGAACTTATTATTGATTGTATTATCCACTGAGTGTGTTTATATACTTTTAGAAGGGTCTGCCTTGATTGACTTGATTGCAATTGTGTTTTCACACACACTAAGGTTTTTTCCACACGAAAACTTTCTATTTTTTGAGGTTTACGCTATGCATTTGTTTTAATTATTGTTTAAGCGGATCATCAAATACATGTCTTTTATATTTATTCCACTGGTTTTGGTTCCCCAAGCACTTTTTCATGTATAGGGATTTCTCATGTTACATAGATATACAATTTTTTGCACATGCGATTTTTTGTATATGCCATTTTATATGCACTTTAGCACGCTTTGCACTTTTTCTTTATTTTCACCTCACAGGTGATTCACTTATCAATTATTCTTGCACATCAATTGTCTCCTGATATTTATGACACTTTTGCTTTTAAACCAATATTTTCTTGTATTCTCTTGAGAAGATTTATCACAAAACACAGTAGGACAGCGCCTTATCCCCTATCTAGAACATATATATCTGTAGAAGGTTGGTGGTGTTTTTCTGATCCTATCACTACTGCAGGCAGCTACATTATTTACACGTTAGTGTAGTGCGACCTCTGCACAGTGTTCAGCTAAAGCTACCTGTAGAAGATTGGTGGTGTTTTCCTGATCCTATCACTACCGCAGACAGCTACATTATTTTAACGTTGGTGTAGTGCATCCTCTGCACAGTGTTCAGCTAAAGCTACAAGTTAGTGTAGTGCGACCTCTGCACAGTGTTCATCTAAAGCAACCTGTAGAAGATTGGTGGTGTTCTCATACTACAAGCAGGCAGTTGATTTTGCTAGCTGCCGTATCAGTATATATATATATATATATATATATATATTTATATATACCAGCTTAGTGCAGCTACATCTCACTGCAGGCCATTAGTATGTCTGGAAGGCCAACAAGGAGAGGCAGACAGTCACAAGCCAATAAAAGAGGGAAAGCAGGCTCTGTGTCTAGAAGCAACAGTGCTGATCGTGGAGACGGTGCATCCTCATCAGCACATGGCCATGGGACACGCTTGGCCTTTTTTTCGGCAGCTGGCCGTGTTGAGCCGCGACATGCGCAAGACTTGGTTGAGTGGATGACCAAGCCGTCCTCATCCTCCTCATTCTCTCTCACCCATGCTCAGGGTACTTTGTCTGGCAAAGCAGCTGCCAACGCGGCCTCTTCCCTTGGCTCAATGGCATCAGTGACTCCTTCGCTAGCCCCACCATGTCCTCCTGAGGAGTCCCTCGAACTGTTTGACCACAGTGTTGGGTACATGCTCCAGGAGGATGCCCAGCGTTTAGAAGGCTCTGATGATGGTACTGAGCTAGGTGAAGGCAGTAACGTGAGCACGAACAGAGAGGGGGCCCAAGAAGGACAGCAATCTGGCAGTCATGCTCCCCCTGCTGCAGCATACAAGTTAGTTTTGTGCCTCCTCCTCACAGTGTTCAGCTAAAGCTACAAGTTAGTGTAGTGCGACCTCTGCGCAGTGTTCAGCTAAAGCTACAAGTTAGTGTAGTGCGTCCTCACAGTGTTCAGCTAAAGATACAAGTTAGTATAGTGCAACCTCTGCACAGTGTTCAGTTAAAGCTACAAGTTAGTGTAGTGCATCCTCTGAACAGTGTTCAGCTAAAGCTACAAGTTAGTGTAGTGCACAGTGTTCAGCTAAAGTTACAAGTTAGTGTAGTGCGTCCTCCTCATAGTGTTCAGCTAAAGCTACAAGTTAGTGTAGTGCGTCCTCTGAGCAGTGTTCAGCTAAAGCTACAAGTTAGGGTAGTGCGACCTCTGCACAGTGTTTGGCTAAAGCTACAAGCTAGTGTAGTGTGTCCTCTGAACAGTGTTCAGCTGAAGCTACGAGTTAGTGTAGTGCGACCTCTGCACAGTGTTCAGCTAAAGCTACCTGTAGAAGGTTGGTGGTGTTTTCCTGAGCCTATCACTACCGCAGGCAGCTACATTATTTACACGTTAGTGTAGTGCATCCTCTGCACAGTGTTCAGCTAAAGCCACCTGTAGAAGGTTGGTGGTGTTTCCTGATCCTATCACTACCGCAGGCAGCTACATTATTTTAACATTAGTGTAGTGCGTCCTCTGCACAGTGTTCAGCTAAAGCTACAAGTTAGTGTAGTGCGACCTCTGCACAGTGTTCATCTAAAGCTACCTGCAGAAGATTGGTGGTGTTCTCATACTACAGGCAGGAAGTTGATTTTTCTAGCTGCGGTATCAGTATCTATATATATATATATATATATATATATATATATATATATATATCCGAGCTTAGTGCAGCTACATCTCACTGCAGGCCATTAGTATGTCTGATAGGCCAACAAGGAGAGGCAGACAGTCACAAGCCAATAAAAGAGGGAAAGCAGGCTCTGTGTCTAGAGGCAACAGTGCTGGTCGTGGAGACAGTGCATCCTCATCAGCACGTGGCCATGGGACACGCTTGGCCTTTTTTTCGGCAGCTGGCCGCATTGAGCTGTAACATGCGGAAGACTTGGTGGAGTGGATGACCAAGCCGACCTCATCCTCCTCATCCTCTCTCACCAATGCTCAGGGTACTTTGTCTGGCAAAGCAGCTGCCAACGCGGCCTCTTCCCTTGGCTCAATGACATCAGTGACTCCTTCCCTAGCCCCACCATGTCCTCCTGAGGAGTCCCTTGAACTATTTGACCACAGTGTTGGGTACATGCTCCAGGAGGATGCCCAGCGTTTAGAAGGCTCTGATGATGATACTGAGCTAGGTGAAGGCAGTAACATGAGCCTGGAGGGGGTGCCCAAGAAGGAGAGCAATCTGGAAGTCATGCTCCCCCTGCTGCAGCATACTGCTAGGTTTGATCCAGTGATAAGGAGGGAGGTGATGATGAGGTCACTGACTCAGCGTGGGTGCCTGATAGGAGAAAGGAGGAGGAGGAAGCACATCACCAACGAGGCAGGATGCCCTCCAGGGGCCAGCCTAAGGGCAGCACACTGACTGCATCACACCACAAAGCTCCACATGTGCAGGGCGCTGCTGTCTCTGCGTGTTATTCCAAAAGTTCTTTGGTGTGGGCCTTTTTTGAGACGAGTGCATCAGATCGCACCACTGCTATTTGCAACATATGTCTCAAGCGTATCTTGCGTGGCCAAAACATCTCCCGCTTGGGCACCACATGCTTGACCAGACATATGTTGACCTGCCATGCAGTTCGTTGGCAAGCGTATCTAAAAGACCCACACCAAAGAACAAAGACCTCTCCTTGCTCCTCATCAGCTGAGATCTCCAACCCCACTATACCTTCAGTCCTCTCTGAGACCTGCACTGAGAGGAATGAAGGTGTAGAATTAGGTGTGTCACAGCCAAGTACTTGTGGGCAATCTGCTTTCGGTACACCAACGTCAGATTGTACCAGGCAAATTTCCCTGCCCCAGCTGCTGCACCGCCGAAAGAAGTTTGCTCCCAGCCATCCACATGCCCAGCAGTTTAATGCTAGCTTGGCAAAATTTCTAGCACTTCAACTGCTACCTTTTCAGTTGGTAGACTCTGCCCCCATCCGTGAGTTTGTGGAATGTGCAGTTCCTCAGTGGCAGGTACCCAAACGCCACTTTTTCTCACGGAAGGCGATTCTGGTTCTCTACCGGCATGTGGAAGGCAATGTCCATGCCTCGCTGGACAGGGCGGTCAGTGGTAAGGTGCATATTACCGCTGACTCATGGTCCAGCAGGCATGGACAGGGACGTTACCTAAGTTTCACGGCGCATTGGGTGACTCTGCTGGCAGCTGGGAAGGATGCAGGACAAGGTGCAGTAGTGTTGGAGGTTGTTCCGCCACCATACCTCCAAAATGCCACTACTAATGATTCTGACACACCTTTCTCATCCACCCCCTCCTCTTCTTCTTCCTCCATGGCCTCTTCCTGTGCTTTGTCCTCGAAACAAGCGGTGCTCTGTAGGCATTCAAGGGGCTACTCAAGTATGCAGGCCAAAAGATGCCATGCAGTGCTTGAGCTGGTGTGCTTGGGGGACAGGAGCCACACTGAAGCAGAAGTTCTGTCATCTCTGCAGGGGTAGGTTGAGAGGTGGTTGATGCCACGCCAACTTAAGGCAGGAATGGTGGTTTGCGACAATGGCACCAACCTCCTCTCCGCCCTCCGACAGGGACAAATGACCCATGTGCCCTGTTTGGCTCATGTCCTTTTTCAAAACTCTTTATTGCAAAATTTAACTTTACAAGTTATTTAACACAACTTACATTTATCATTTCTATATTTTTTTCTTCTATACATTTTACATAAATATCATTCTCACTCTTACACACACCCTACCCTCTCATTCCTCTTATGGTTACTGATTCTTTCTCTTTTTACTCATTTTATACTGTAATTTCTGGTCTTCCTATATCTGTTGTCAAATGTGATTTATTCCATTTTTCCCAAATCTTATCATATTTCTGTATATTTCCTCTTTGTTCATACATTATTTTCTCACATGGGGCCACCTGGTTTACCACCCTCACCCACTGATTTATTGTAGGTGGGCTTGGCTGAATCCATTTTTCAACTATTTGTTTTCGGGCCAGGAATAATACTTTTTGCAAAAATATCTTAGTGTAACCACACACCCTATCTTTTACCACCCCCAACACACACAACTCCACTGTAGCCGTCATAGGTTTATTTATGACTTTTCCTAGCTTATTAACTACCTGTTGCCAATACCTTCCTATGCATCCACACTGCCACATGACGTGGACAAAATTCGCTACTCCCTCTCCACATCTTGTACAGTCTGACGCCTGCATCCTCCCCATCTTATATAATCTATTTGGTGCCAAATATGTCTGATGTATTATATTTAACTGAATTATTCTATTGTTTATTGCCGGCGATACTCTCAGATGTGAGGAGCAGATTTCATCCCAGTCCTGCTCACTCATTCCCGGGATAACTCCCTGCCATTTTTCCCTCACTCCCACTGGCTCCCCATTTATTTTACTCTGTAACAAGTGTGAGTACAACTTAGATGTCAGACCCTTTGGTCCTTGAGATTTTAATATTCCTATGAGGGGATATCTAGAGATTTTTAGTTCTTTCCTTTCAAACTGTTCTCGTAATAAGTGTCTTAGCTGTAGGTATCTATAAAATTGTTTACTCTGGAGATTATATTGTTTACACATATTCTCATATGTCACTATTACATTGTTATTATACAACTAGCCAATAGTTTTTATTTTTTTCTGTTTCCAGTAGCTACTATCTTCAAAAATTTCTAATTTTTCAAATTGGCTCACGTCCTTAACTTGGTGGTTCAGCGGTTCTTGGGCAGGTAACCGGGCTTACAGGATGTCCTGAGGCAGGCCAGGAAAGTCTGTGTGCATTTCCGCCGATCATATAATGCCAGTGCTCGGATGGCTGACCTCCAAAAGGAATTTAACCTGCCCAAGAACCACTTAATCTGTGACATGCCCACCAGGTGGAACTCAACGTTGGCCATGCTGCAGTGGCTGCACACGCAGCAGAGGGCCATCAATGAGTACCTGTGCAACTATGGCACCAGGACAGGGTCAGGGGAGCTTGGTTTTTTTCCCCAAGCCAGTGGGCCATGATTAGGGATGCGTGCACTGTCCTGTCACCATTTGAGGAGGCCACGAGGATGGTGAGCAGTGACAGTGCATGCACCAGTGACACTGTCCCCCTTGTCCACCTGTTGGAGAACACGCTGCATGGAATAATGGACAGGGCACTTGAGGCAGAACAGAGGCAGGAAGAGGAGGACTTCTTTAGCTCTCAAGGCCCCCTTTATCCAGACAGTGTTCCTGCGTGCCCGCCGATCACACAGGAAGAGGACGAGGAGGAGGAGGAGGATTGTGTCAGTATAGAGGTGGAGCCTGGCACTCAGCATCAGCAGCAGTCTTTAATTGATCATTTACAGTCTCAAGAAACACATGGACTTGTACGTGGCTGGGAGAAGGTGGCTGCGGAACATGTCGTCCTTAGTGACCCAGAGGACTCCGGACTGAATGCCTCAGCAAACCTACAATGCATGGCTTCCCTGATCCTGCAAAGCCTGCGGAAGGATCCTCGTATTCGTGGTATCAAGGAGAAGGACCAATACTGGCTGGCAACCCTCCTTGATCCACGTTACAAGGGTAAGGTTGCAGACCTTATCTTGCCGTCGCAGAGGGAGCAGAGGATGAAACATCTTCGGGAGGCCTTGCCGAAAGGTCTGTGCAACGCGTTCCTAGAGACTGGAAGGTTACAAACTCCTGTTTCTGGACAACGTGTTGCTGAGGTTTCAGTCGGTCAAAGAAGGAGCGGTGGAGAAGGTGGCCATCTGACCGATGCATTCAGACAATTTTTTAGTCCGCAGACCCAAGGTATGATCGATTCCAGCAACCATCGCCAGCGTCTGTTTTACATGGTACAGGAATACCTAGGGGCAAGATCTGACTTACTGGGTCTTGAGAAAAAAAGGGGGTTGAATCGCGCTAAAACAGATTGGTGATCATACACATCATCACCAAACCAAATATTTAGAACTAAGTGAAGAGTTCCCCTTTACATAGTATACAAAACACATGTCAAATGAATAATCAATTCAAAAATGAAATGTTCAAAGTGATAATAAAAAGTCAATGTATAAAAAATAAATCACCCAAGTGATATGAAAGTATCTTAAAAAAGTTCCAAAAAACATAAATTCTTGCTGTGAGAAGAAAAAAGCGTGCTTGCTCCACCACCGTGAAATCAGACTGGCCGCTTACCAGAAACTCATGATCCCCCGTTACAGAGGATCAGAGAAAGCTGTTTGTTAATACTGCTTCGAACCACGACCAATGGATCAGAGACCTTATACCGAGATGGGACATCAAAGACTGCAGGGTCAGGCTAAAGATGTTCACACTGACAGGTACTCAGACATCAGCCCACAGCATTGAAGATACGGTCATAGAAGGAAAAAAAGGCTCCATATAGTGTAAAATCATTGACATTATTGGATAAGTAAAAAGTTAAACTCAAATGTTAGTAGACAATAGTAGGCATGTAGTGTAGTCTGGAGCGCCGGCCGGAAGCTCACAGACAGCCCGTCCTACTGGAAACAACAGCAGCAATGGGAGGTGACGAGAACACGTCGCTCTGCCCTGCGCAGCATTTCGTGATAAAGTCACATCATCCAGGGGCACTGTGTTTGTGTTACATAGATGAATCACAGCTATAATTGTTATTGTTTATGTATTTCACTGTAGCGCAGTTATTCCCCTCATTTTTCTTACTGGGTCTTGAGGATGGATCACTGGCCAGAGCTTGCACAGTATGCCATTGAGCTACTGGCCTGTCCTGCATCCAGCGTTCTTTCGGAACGCACAGTCAGTGCTGCTGGAGGCTTTGTAACCGATCACAGGGTGCGTCTGTCCACCGACTTGGTCGATCGACCGACCTTCATAAAAATAAATCAGTCTTGGATCACCGCCAGCTACAAAGCACCTGATGTAACCGAATACATTTTATTGAAATGTCAAATCCCTTCAAAGACTGCCTATGCTGATGCTGAGTGACTATCCTGTTATACTGAGTAATTATCCTCTTCCTCCTCAATGATCATGATGATAGCTTGTAAGAACATTCTTGGTTCTGGGCGCCACCAGTCCAGCCACCAGTGCCTAAGGCCCAATTTTTCAGCCCCTGTTTAACAGGGGCATGTAATTAAAATTTTTCATGCAATTCTTTGCAGCAGGGCTAGTTCCTGTGCTCCAACTAGAGTATCTGTGAGGGGTTGTAGTGTTGTGGCACCAGCACCAGTGCCCAAGGCCCAATTTTTCAGCCCCTGTTTAACAGGGGCGTGTAATTACAATTTTTGATGCAATTCTTTGCAGCAGGGCTAGTTCCTGCGCTACAACTAGAGTATCTGTGAGGGGTTGCAGTGTTGTGGCACCAGCACCAGTGCCTAAGGCCCAATTTTTCAGCCCCTGTTTAACAGGAGCATGTAATTACAATTTTTGATGCAATACTTTGCAGCAGGGCTAGTTCCTGCGCTCCAACTAGAGTATCTGTGAGGGGCTGCAGTGTTGTGGTAACAGCACCAGTGCCTAAGGCCCAATTTTTCAGCCCCTGTTTAACAGGAGCATGTAATTACAATTTTTGATGCAATTCTTTGCAGCAGGGCTAGTTCCTGCGCTCCAACTAGAGTACCTGTGAGGGGTTGCAGTGTTGTGGCACCAGCACCAGTACCTAAGGCCCAATTTTCAGCCCCTGTTTAACAGGGGCATGTAATTACAATTTTTGATGCAATTCTTTGCAGCAGGGCTAGTTCCTGCGCTCCAACTAGAGTATCTGTGAGGGGTTGCAGTGTTGTGGCACCAGCACCAGTGCCTAAAGTCCAATTTTTCTGCCCTTGTTCAACAGGGACATGTAATTAGAATTCTTGATCTAATATTTCACAGCAGGGCCCGTTTCTGCGCCCACCAAGAGTATCTGTGAGGACTTACAGTGTTGTGGCACCAGCACCACCACCACCACCACCAAAGGCCCAATTTTTCTGCCCCTGTTCAACAGGGGCATGTAATTACAATTCTTGATCTAATATTTCACAGCAGGGCCCTGTGAGGGCTTACAGTGTTGTGGCCACAACAACACCTAAGGCCCAAATTTCTGCTCAGTATATAGGGCAGGCCCCTACTTTCAAACATCCAACTTACAAACGACTCCTACTTGCAAACGGAAGGAGACAACAGAAAGTGAGATGAAATCTAGCCCTAGGAAGGGAAATTCTCTCCTGTAAGAGTTAATATGGTAAAAACTTTTCTCCTTTCCACTGATGCTTTATCACCAATCCTTGTTTCACAAAAAAAACAAAATTTTCAAAAAACATTTGTTATTGGGACAAAAAGTGAGGTGAAAGTCTTCTGAAGAGGGGCACAGACATCAAAACAAATGTCACAGGGGTGATAACTCTTCCCTAGGTTTTCCAAAAAGCTTAAAATAGATTTTTTGGCTGGAGCTAAACACGTTAAAAATGTAAAAACAAGGAAAAAGCTGCGCTCGAAAAACACAATAATTGGTTTGAATAAAATTAATTTGTGATATACGTGAAAATATATGAAAATAAACAAGCAGCCAGCACCTAAGGTCTAGTCTCAAACCTCACAACAATATATAATACAAAAAGATGCAGCGCTAAAGAAAAACATTTTTTTGGTGAAAAGAAAGTGAAAGGAGAAAAACTAAGGCATAGTTTGGGAGGGTCTGGTTCATAATGGCACATAATGAACCAGACCCTCCCAATTAGATAGCAAACAGTTACTTCTCTAGAGCAACATAAGCCTTCATTTTTTATTTGCGGAACGTGGGTCCTATAGAATGTATTAAAGTCTGATATACTGGTGGATGAGAGGATCCTGATAGACGTTTGAAGTTGCTGCCTGTGACTGACCGCTCACTCCTGTCTGTGCCTATTAGACCTCTGTAATAGGGGTCCTACAGTTCCGGTTTTCACAAAAAAAAAAAAAAAAGAAGAAAAAAAAAAAAGGGTTGTTGGGAGACCGATTTCCCTGTGCTGGGCGAGACTGCCATAATAGCAGTCATCGCCGTCTGGTAAGCGCATTTGATTTTGTACCCTGGATGTGACAAGACACAGAAGACTTTCTTCACTTGCTCTTCTTAGCACTTTTTTGGTCACTTTTCTTAGGACTGTTTTTTCTTGTGGGTTCCTTTTGCACATTTTATCATGCATTTGTCACTCATTTGTTGTAATACCTAAGATTCATATATACAGCCAAATCTTTTTCACGTTGTGCTATTTCCATTAGATCTTGTGTTTATTCACACTTATACGGATATTCACTTTATTTTTACTAATTTGCACGTTAAAAATGTACCAGTTCAAAATTACAAACAGATTCTACTTAACAACAAACCTACAGTCCCTGTCTTGTTTGCACCGCCTGTATACTGCTGTTCACAGTATACAGGGCCTGGGGGCCTCACACCTTTCCTTTTTTAATTTGGGTGCGGGCTTCCCCTTAATATCCACACAAGACCCAAAGGGCCTGGTAATGGACTTAGGGGTACCCATGCCGTTTGTCTCACTGATTTTCATCCATATTGCCAGGACCTGACATTACATTAAAGCCGCAAGCAGTTTTAAATGACTTTTTTCCCTTTAAAAATGACATTTTGTGCAGGGACTGTTCTAAGCACGGGAAACATGCGCCACTTTACAGGCATACTATAGACACCCCCCAGGTGCGATATTTAAAGGAATATTTCACTTTTTTTTTTCTTTAACCACTTCCCGCCCGCCCTATAGCGGATTGACGTCCGGGAAGTGGTTCTGTTAACCTGACTGGGCGTCATATGACGTCCAGCAGGATAACATGCCGCCGTGCGCCCCCGGGGGTGCGCATTGCGGTGATCGGTGGAGCGGCGTGTCAGCCTGACACACCGCTACACCGATCTCGGTAAAGAGCCTCCAGCGGAGGCTCTTTACCACGTGATCAGCTGTGTCCAATCACGGCTGATCACGCTGTCAATGGGAAGAGCCATTGATCGGCTCTTCCTCACTTGCGTCTGACAGACGCGAGTAGAGGAGAGCCGATCGGCGGCTCTCCTGGCAGGGGGGTCTGCGCTGATTGTTTATCAGCGCAGCCCCCCCTCAGATCACCGCACTGGACCACCAGGGATTGCCACTAGGACCACCAGGGAAGGGACAACATGTGGATGGTCAGGTATGTACCCCATGGCCATCCACATGTGCCCAATCTGTGCCAATCAGTGCCCACAAATGGGCACTGATTAGCACCATTATGTCCAAGATCTGCCCAGCAATGCCCCCAATGTTTTATCAGTGCCACCTGTCATTGCCCATTGTGCCACCTGTCATTGCCCATCTGTGCCACCTGTCAGTGCCCATCTGTGCCCATCTGTGCCCATCAGTGCCCACCTATCAGTGCCCATCAGTGTCCACCTATCAGTGCCCATCAGTGCCACACATCAGTGCCACCCATATGTACCAATCAATGCCACCTATAAGTGCCCATCAGTGCCGCCTACGAGTGCCCATCAGTGCCGCCTATGAGTGCCCATCGGTGCCACCTATGAGTGCCTATCGGTGCCGCATACCAGTGCCACCTATCAGTGCCCATCAGTGCCACCTATCAGTGCCCATCAGTGCCGCCTATCAGTGCCCATCATCAGTGCCCATCAGTGCCACCTCATTGGTGCCACCTCATCGGTGCCCATCAGTGCCGCCGTATCAGTGCCCGTCAGTGCAGCCATATCAGTGCCCATCATTGAAGGAGAAAACGTTCTTATTTACAAAAAATTTTAACAGAAACAAAGAAGAAAAACTTTTTGTTTGTCTTTTTTTTTGCATTGATACATGTCCCCTGGGGCAGGACCCGGGTCCCCAAACCCTTTTTTTTTTTTTTTTCGTTTAAAAACTTTTTATTTTGAAAAGAGAGGGTATACAGATACAGTATAAAAAAAGGTAGCAAAAATGATGACATAGATCAATTAGTGCAATACAGTAAATCAACATTAACTATATGTAAATTGACAGAGTAGAGCGAGTTAACTAGAGGCTTATAAGCTCAGCCTATCAAAACATTTTGCAGATCTAGGTGTTATCTTGAAGTGTAACTTCCTACTCCGATGGAGCGGGATGCAGAACACCCTATTCCTAATAGGAAGAGGCCAATGGGGTTCAATCAGCCGGTGACGCTCCACCCCTGTGGGATCAATCTGTGGAGGCGCCTACCGGTCTGATTGGATCTCCCTCCTGTTGAGGCACAGAGGCCTCTTTTATACAGCAAAGAAAAGAAAACTGCCCCTCCATAGACCTGCCGAAACCTGATACCCAGGGTTCGATATTCATGTAATAAGTTTTGTAGCGATAGTCAGGACCCAAATTAATCCCGGAAAATAACAGAGAAATGGAACAGTAAACCTGTACCTCTTGCATCAGTAGGCAGCATGGTACTACCTGGTTATTACCAGCCAACATGGGAGACAAGGGAGTCTCCAACAGAAAAAGAGAGAAAGGTGAGAAAAGAGGAAAGGAGGGGGGGGGGGGGGGTGGAGAGCATCTTCACTGTGTAGTATCTCTAGTTCCAGGCTCCATAGACATGCCTGGGAACAAAGGGATCCCGCAGTATCTGGCCCAAGGTTCCCATATATCAAAAAAGAGGCTACTTTTGTCATTCAATTTGGCAACAATTTGTTCCTGCGTCATAATCCATGATACCTTCCTCTTAAATCCAACCATCGAAACTCTAGATTTTTTCCAACATTTGGCGATAGTTACTTTAGCCCCTAAGAGGATGAAGAATATCAGTTTCTGTGTTAGTTTAGAGATATCCTTAATCCTCCCGTGAAGCAGTGCAGTAATGGGATCTGGGGTGATTACTTTTTTAATACGGTGCTAATGATCAGGAACACTTTCTGCCAGAATGATCTAATTCGCGGACATGACCACCATGTAAGAATCATTGTGCCCTGTAGCTCGCACCCCCTGAAGCATAGAGGGTAGGTCCCTGGGAAGATGACTGACAGGCGAGCAGGAACATAATACCAACGGGTTATAACTTTGACACTAGCTTCTATCAGGGAGATGTTTAGAATACCTTTATAAGATCTGAGGAAACTGATCGACCATTCCTTTAGAGAGCGGATGCAGTCTGTGTCCTCCTCCCAGGCTCGAGCATAAGCAGGTTTTTCGTCATTGGATTTTAGTGCTGTGTAGATTAGGGATATACCTCCCCTCTGGATTATTGTGTTTGCACACCAATGTTCATACGGAGTTAATGAGGTGCAGTCAGAATTACGTGACCAAATGAGTTGTAGGTAGTGGGATATTTGAGAGAATCTGAATCTCTCCGAGTCTGGCTTTTTTAATCCTTTTCTACATTGCGACAGAGTGATCGGGCCCGTATGTGAAAGAAAGTGTCCTATGCTATAGAGGCCTTTGTCCGTCCACCATTTGAACGCCTTAATGACCATCCCAGGAGGAAAGTCTGCATTGTGGAACAGATGTGATAGCGATCTCATGGGAGAAATCAGATTGTGATTTTTAAAGAGGCCTGTGCCAAGGGCAATAGAATGTGATAGGGTCGGGGACATGATGGCTGGTCTGACTCTAGGGTCACACCAAAGAAGGAAGTCTATAGTGTTTAACGGGGTGGCCTGACGTTCCATGGACACCCAGCTAGGTTTTGGACCTTTTGTAAAGACTTCCGATATTTGCGAAAGTTGAGCCGCTTGATAGTAGCCCCATAAATCCGGAAGTCCCAATCCCCTTGACTCTTCGGTAGAGAATGCTGGATGGACATCTATAACCCTTATAACCCCAAACAAAGCGGGGAATCTCAGATTGAAATCTGTGGAGGGTTTGTTTCCTAATCGGAATAGGGAGGGAGCGAAATAGGTAAAGGAGGCGCGGGAGAAGAGTCATCTTTATCGCGTGAATCCTAACCAGCCAGGACAGACCACATCTAGCCCATTTTTCCAGGTCCCCTCTGCATTTTTGGAACAGAGGGGGGTAATTAGCGCTGTAAAGGTTGGATATATCTGATGTTAACTTAATGCCTAGGTACAGAATCTCTGTTTGAGCCCAAGCAAAAGTAAAGTTGGCGGAAAGTTGAGTTATTATGTCTTGCGGAGCAGATATATTTATGGCTATCGATTTAGATAAATTGACCTTTAGGCCAGAAACCATTCCAAAATTCTGTAGTATTTTATAGATCACAGGGGTGGAGGTAAGAGGTGAAGTGATATAGAGGAGGAAGTCATCTGTGTAAAGCGCACACTTATGCTCCTGATCTCCACATCGCACTCCTCTAACATCTGGATTCGTCCTTATCGCGATCGCCAATGTCTCAATGGCGATCGTGAACAGGAGAGGAGATAGTGGACAGCCTTGTCTAGTCCCCCTCCCAATTGCAAATTTCTCTGAGTATCTCCCTAAGAGCCTGATCTGGGCTGAGGGGGTAGAGTACAGGGATTAAAACATGTTCAGAAAATAGGGTCCAAACTCCCATCTGCGAAGTAAGTCAGTGATGTAGGTCCAGTGAACTGAGTCAAAAGCTTTATGCAGATCGATGGAAAGGAGGAAACCCTTTTGATGGGGACCCTCATCCCACCCAGACTTGAGAAGGGAGATAACGTCAATTGTTCTACGGATTTGGTCTGGTCCCTGTCTCCCCGGGATGAAGCCTACCTGGTCCTTATGAATATATGTTGGGATAAAGCTGGCTACCCTGTTCGCTAAGATCTTCGTAAAGATTTTAATATCATTATTAATAAGTGATATAGGCCTGTAGTTGACTACTTCACTAGGATCTTTGCCAGGTTTCGGTATTACCGTTATAAATACTGTATTAAGCTCCTGTTCCAGGGTGCCTAAGGGAATTAAAAAATTTAGAAAGATGGGGGGCTAGTGATGTGGCAAATTTTTTATAATAGCCTGTAGAAAAGCCGTCTGGTCCCGGGGCTGAAGCCTTCTTTAAGGATCGGATCGTATCTAGTATTTCCTCCACTGAAAAAGGGTCTTCCATCAGTTCCCTATGCTCTGTAGATAGTTTAGGTAGTGGGAGATTGTCTAAAAAGTCATCACGTTGTGGACGTGGGGTGTGGTCAGATGCTCTGTACAGTTTAGTGTAAACTTGTGAAAAGGCCTCCATAATCTTTGTCGGGTTTTGAGTCAAGTCTCCTGCTAGAGTTTTAATTTTAGGGAAAGCTAACGTGCGTGGTTTAGGGGTAAGTTTGATTCCTAGTTCAGCCCCTATTCGATCCGATTGTTGGTAAAATCTAGCACCAGTCCATTTTAGGTGTTTTTCTGCCGCTGAAGTCAGCGCAAGATTGAGGAGGGTACGGGATTGGTCTAGTTTGGTCAGGGATTCCGCTGTAAGAAGGTGCTTGTGTTCCCTTGCCGCCGTACGGTAGTCAGCTGTTAGTTTGAGGACGTCTGCTTTGTAAGCTGCTTTTAGGTGGGAAGATAAACGAATGAAGTGTCCACGAATGACTGCTTTGTGTGCTGCCCATACGCTTGTCGGGGAGACTTCTCCCATTTGGTTTATGCTGAAATAGTCTTTAATGGCTTTTTCAGTTTCTGCCTGAACTATAGTATCACTGAGGAGAGATTCCTGTAGTCTCCATCGAGGAGGACCCTTTGTGGGTCCCATTCTCTGTGTTACTACCGAGATTATCGCGTGGTCTGACAGAGGGGAGTCCAAAATTTTAGAGTTCATGATAAGTGGGATCGTACGGGAGCCGGAAAAGATGTGGTCTATCCTGGCGTATGAGTTGTGGGGGGGCAGAAAAGTGAGTATAGTCTTTTTTGTGCGGCTTAGCTTCCCTCCATACATCTATCAAACCCTCCTCAAACAATAGAGCTGCAATCCTCATGCTTTGTTTAGTAGGGCGTTTGGGTCTAGAATGTCCATTTGCAAATCTGTCAAGGCCAGAGTCAAAGGCTATATTTGAGTCTCCTCCCATAAACACAGTACCTTTCAGGTGGATATGAAGTTTTTTGAGCATCACATCAAAGAAATGCCTTTGACCCTTATTGGGTGCATAATAGGAGACAAAAGTATAGAGTTCGCCATATATGTTGCCCGAGACTAGCAGGAAGCGACCCTGCGGATCAACTACCGTTTCTGGTTGAGAAACATTTATATGTTTAGCGAAGCATATCGCTACCCCCTTGGTTTTATTTTCAGTGGAGGCTAGGAAAAATTGGGGTTAATGTTGGTGTATGAATGAGGGTTTATAACTAGCCGGGAAATGTGTTTCTTGGAGCAGAAGGACATCTGCATGCATGGATTTATATGTCTGGAAAATCTTTCTACGTTTAACCTGAGAGTTAAGTCCTTGCGTGTTGTGTGAGAAAATTCTAAGGGGAAGATTTTGCTTTGAGGTGTTAGCCATAATCCAGAGGGGAGAGTACTATTTGGAGTAGCTGAGCCCTACCGTCTCCTGGAGACTCCAGAGAAATGTGTGGGCCTGCTGCAGTAACATCTGAAATGCTCAAACCTGGGAAGACGAGCCAGAGGTTTCCTTTTAATCCTGAAGAGCCTACAGTCGAGAATGGACAAGGAAAGGGAGAAGAGTGGGAAAAAGAGATGAAATGGAAGAGAGAAAGAAGGAAAAGAAGAACAAATTGTGAACATTACAATGTAAACAACCATGAGATCATACCTATCACAGTGGATTGAAGAGAAGTGGGATGGGGTCTCATACCCCTAACGACCCTAACGGAGGGAGTGAAAGGTCGGTCCCTCCCTTGTATCCAGTTGAACTGGAACACACCAAGACAAGGGGTGCAACTAAGATCCCAAGGGACTCAAAAGTTCTCTTGGGAGCTAGGAGCAGCGCACTGGGTCCACCACAGCCCCAGCCCCTCTGACTCTATTGATTGAGGACTGTCTCGAGTCCATCAAAAACCTATGACAGAGCGTTCAAAAAGAGAAAATAACTTTTATAAACAGAATGAAAAAAAACAAAAAAAAAGGAGATTACAAGCGATGAATTGCTAAGGAAGTTGGCGAAACAGGCTCCCCCTCACAAGTGACGGGAGCCTAGGTCGCGATAGCCCGTCCGGGCTAGATTGTGGGTATTTCTTTCCGGGGGCCCCCCTAGGTCTTTCTCACCCCCCTATCCTTTACAAGAATCAAATATGCCAGTAAGAAAAAAAAAGAAGAAAACATTACACAAAAAGAAAGTAAAAATCCATGAACTTTGCCCTGGGAGGCCAGAATGGTAAAAACGGTCAAAAACCAAAGAGGGAAGTGTCAGGCTTCCTTTAGTGTTAGCCATGCTAACTGTCCTCAATAGCAACAAAAAGATTCTCTTGAGAGGTCCAGCTTGGAAAAAAAAAAAGGGGGAAAAAAGAACCGGGATGAATTATCCCCGGTATCCGGCAGGCTGGGATCAGCCTCAAACCAACATCTGTTGGGATTCAAGCCACCATCAAGGGGAGTTGCTTCACGTCGGGAGATTGTCCTTTGATCTCTTGGGGCCTTGTTTCATCCAGGAAGGTTGAAGGGGACTTGCCGGAGGGGGTCTCTTGATGGAGGTCGGGGTTCCTTTGCTTGTCTGAGACGAGGAGGGATTTTGATTAATTAGTCCTAGTTGTAGAAAGAGATGTTCACCCTCAGGAAAAGTGGAAAAGGCGCAGTTTCTGCCCTTATATGTGAAGTTAAGTCTCAGAGGGAATGACCACCTGTAGGGAATTTCTCTCTCTTGCAGCAATAGAAGCAATGGCTTAAGAGATCTCCTCTTTTGGACCGTGTAGGGGGACAGGTCAGCAAAGAGTTGAATTTTATGTCCATGAATAGTTAATTCCTTCATGTTTCTGGCTTTCCGCATAACCTCCTCCTTCACGGCGTAAAAATGGGGTTTAACAATTATGCCTCTTGGGAGGCCATCTTTGCGTGGGGGTTGTAGTGCTCTATGAGCCCTATCCAGCTCTAGGTCGGTGTTCAGGTATCCCCGGGATGAGATCTCTGATAAGGTCTTTGACCGCAGACTGTACCTCTTGTTCGGCTTCCGGGAGACCCCGAACCCTGAAGTTGTAACGTCTCGATCTGTTTTCGAGATCGTCTATTTTCACAAAAGCCGTCTCGAGTTGATCCTGCATTTCTTGAATACGCGCTGTATTTTGGTTAATGCGTGCTCCTGCTTGATCTGCTTTTTGTTCAATGTAATCTAATCTGAGGCCAAACTGCTGCATGTCAGCGTGGATAGAGGATGTGATTTCAGCTGCATTCTGAGCTAGGCTTTTTGAAAGCATGTGAGCAAAAGCTTCCATCATGGAGGGGAAATCTGTGGGGGTGGGGGCTGCCTCCTGAGCTTCACTGACTGACAGTAGGAGGCCTGTCTGAGGGTCCATCATGGGGGTGGATGGTAATCCTGTTTGCAGGCTTAGCAGGAGGGATTCTGTGGAGGCTGGTGAAGATTCAGGTGTTGCGGGCTGTGCACAGTACCTGGAGTATGTGGGGAGAGGAGGTCCTGGTCGGCTATTGAGTCCTCAGCAGCAACAGCCATGCTGCGGTTCGGAGGTGCAGCGGTCATCTTAGCATAGCTGAGGGGTCCATTCGGGGCCATCATCTGGCCAGTGAGGTTCCTCCTGAGGGAGCCCGATGACATAGGGGGCTTCCCGGGGGTTTCCCCTACCCTATGGTGCCGTTGGTTTCTGCGGGTGAGCGCTCTGTCAGGAGAAGGCTGTGGTGGCGCAGAGCTTCAGATGCTGGTGGCCATCTTAGAAGCTGCTGCGCATGCGCTCTCCCCCAAACCCTTTTTAGGACAATACCATGCAAATTAGCCTTTAAAATGAGCACTTTTGATTTTGAACATTCGAGTCCCATAGACGTCAATGGGGTTCTAAAGTTTGTGCGAATTTTCGGTCCGTTTGCAGGTTTTGGTGCGAACCGAACTGGGGGGTGTTCGGCTCATCCCTAATCACCATCTACCACCTTGAGCACCTTGAGTTGTGATTCTGTGCATCAACACCACCATCAAAGGCTGAAAGGCTCACTTACCAGTTTACATGGACCTCTCACTACAAGAGGTCAAAAACACTTGTAGCTCCATACCCAGCCAGAGCCTTTTAGCACTTCAGAGGATCTTCAAGCATTGACATACCAATCTCCCAACATGGTTGTCATTGAAATTCCCCAAAGTACAAAAGGCTCCATATAGTGTGGAATTGCAAAAACTTTTAGTGCACATAAGCTAAAAGTTGCACTTACAGTGCCTTGAAAAAGTATGTGTACCCCTTAAAATGTACCACATTTTTTCCATGTTACAACCAAAAACGTAAATGTATTTTATTGGGATTTTATGTGATAGACCAACACAAAGTGGCACATAATTGTGAAGTGGAAGGAAACTGATAAATGTTTTTCAAATTTATTTACAAATAAATATGTGAAAAGTGTGGTGTGCATAGGCGTGCACAGAGGGTGTGCCAAGAGTGCCTAGGCACACCCTAATCAAACTGTGCACCAGGGCCACTGAAAAGGTGTCCTATCAGTTCAAAAGGGGGGCCCAGGTTCCTGCCGAGCAGGACCACCAGCTGTACTGCCTTATTGCAGACACCGATTCTCTCGTTCCTCCCCCTGCAGCACTACCAGCTTCTCCTCATCTTTCTCCCTCCAGCTGTGCTGCAGGGGGATCAGGGAGAAGGGGCTGGTAAATATGTCATTTACTGGACCCTTCCTGTTCAGAATGAACACAGTGAGCAATCAGTACCCATCACTCCTGTGTCTAGTCATCACTTAAGTAAACTGTGTTTACTATACTTCACTTTGCGAATAATTAGGAAGCCTGTAAGTGCTTCCTGTTCATTCATCTGTGCAACTGAGGCTCAAACTTAAATGTGAGACATCATGGGTTTGTGAAGACCCCTGATATTTCACAAAAGTCCCCCCCCTCTGCTGCTCTGTGTTTGAGCTTTGGGGTGCACACCCTAATGCAAAAGGCTGCGCACACCTATGGTGGTGTGAATTTGTATTTAGCCCCCTTTACTCTGATTTTGAAGGTTGACACTATGGTCCCAAATAGGAAAGAGGAATGGTCTCACATTTAGTAAAAATATATAACATTTAAATGACAATAACTACTTGCCGCCCGCCCACCATCAAATGACGAAGGGGCGGTGCGGCTCTCATTCTGGGTAGACGTCATATGAGGGCACCCAGAACAGACGCTCTTGCATGCCCATGGGGGCGGCTGCGGCTCTTTAACCATGTGATCGATTTTGTCCAATCACAGCCGGTCACATGTAAACACGGAGATGCCGGTAATCAGTGCTCCTTGCCTCACACTGACAGAGTGTGAGTAGAGGAGAGCCAATCAGCGTCATCTCCTCGCAGAGGACATCTAGGTATGTAATCAGGGCACTGATCATCAGTGCCCTGATTACAATAAAACCCCCACATTGACAGAAATATGTGCCCACCAGTGCCAGCAATGAGTACCCACCAGTGCCAGCAATCAGTGCCCACAGGTGCCAGCAATAAGTGCCCATTAGTGATGCCAGTCACTGCTGGCTATCGGTGCTGCCCATCAATGCCCATCACTGCTGCTCATCAATGCCACCCATCAATGCCCATCAGTGCCCATCAGTGCTGCCCATAAGTGCCCACCAGTGCTGCTTATCCGTGCCTGCTATCAATGCCCACCAGTGCTGCCTATCTGTGCTCATCAGTGCCACCTATCAGTGACCACCAGTACCACCCATCAATGCCCACCAGTGCCACCTATCAGTGCTCATCAGTGCCACCTATCAGTGCCACCTATCAGTGCCCATAAGTGCAGCATATTTGTGCCTCCCCATCAGTGCCACCTAATCAGTGCCCATAAGTGCCCCCTCATCAATGCCCATAAGTGCCACCTCATTAGTGCCCAATGCCCATCAATGCAGCCTATCAGTGCCCATCAGTGCCGCCTCATCAGCACCCATTAGTGAAGGAGAAAAATGATTTATTTACAAAATTTACTGACAGAAACTGACAGAAACGAAGTAAAAAGGTTTTTTTTTTCCAAAATTTTCTGTCTTTATTTTTTTTAGGAAAACAAAAACAAACAAAAAACAGAAGTTATTAAATGCCACCAAAAGAAAGCTCTATTTGTGTGAAGAAAATGATTAAAAATTTCACGTGGTTACAGTGTAGCATGACCGCGCAATTGTCATTCAAAATGTGACAGCTCTGGAAGCTGAAAAATGGCTTGGGCAGGAAGGGGGTGAAAGTGGTTAAAAAACACATATATTTGGAAAAAAAGTTATATATATATATATATATATATATATATATATATATATATGAACATCACTGTTTCATACAAGAGAACAGATGAGGAAGCTGAAATGGGGAAGTCGCATGGATGGCCTATAAGACTGGGAAGCCAGGTAGTCCTAGAAGATTCCTTATGGCTTAAAGGCCAAGCATACAAAACTTCAATATCAGTGCCAGATGATCACTACGCATTTTACCTTTAGTGTAGTGATCCATTGGCACTGTTATCGGAGTTTTGTATGCTTGGCCTTTAAGCCAGAAGGAATCTTCTAGGACTACCTGGCTTCCAAGTCTCATAGGCCATCAATGCGACTTCCCTGTTTCAGCTTCCTCATCTGTTCTCTTGTATTAGACAGTGTACTTTTTCAGATATGTTCATGTATATATTACCTTTTGTCCAAATATATGTGTTTTTTAATGTGATTTAAATAAATTATATATTTTTACTAAATAAGAGACCATTCCCCTTTCCTATTTGGGATCATAGTGATAACGTCTGTTTTCACCTTTTTTCTGTTTTCACTTAATTATCATTGGATGTGGTGCCACGTTCTGCAGTACTGTATATGTCTCAAATCCCCCTTTTTTGGCCCCTTTACTCTCTTACTACTTTACTCTATCACCCCTAACTAAAATCTAATGGAACCAATTGCCTTCAAAAGTCACCTAATTAGTAAATAGAGTCCACCTATGTGTAATTTAATATCAGTATAAATACAGCTGTTCTGTGAAGCCCTCAGAAGTTTGTTAGAGAACCTTAGTGAACAAACAGCATCATGATGGCCAAGGAACCCAACAGACGGGTCAGGAATAAAGTTGTGGAGAAGTTTAAAGCAGGGTTAGGTTATAAAAAAATATCCCAAGCTTTAAACATCTCATGGAGCACTGTTCAATTCATCATTCGAAAATGGAAAGAGTATGACACAACTGAAAATCTACCAAGACATGGCCATCCACCTAAACTGACAGGCCAGGCAAAGAGATTATTAATCAGAGAAGCAGCCAAGAGGCCCTTGGTAGCTCTGGAGGAACTGCAGAGATCCACAGCTCAGGTGGAAGAATCTGTCCACAGGACAACTATTTGTCATTCACTCCACAAATCTGACCTTTATGGAAGGGTGGCAAGAAGAAAGCCATTGTTGAAAGAAAGCCATAAGAGGTCCATTTGCAGTTTGCTAGAAGCCATGTGGGGGACACAGCAAACATGTGGAGAAGGGTGCTCTGGTCAAATGAGACCAAAATTGAACCTTTTGGCCTCAAAAGTTGGTGGAAAACTAACACTGCACATCACCCTGAACACACCATCCCCACTGTGAAACATGGTGGTGGCAGCATCATGTTGTGGGTTTGCTTTTCTTCAGCAAGGACAGGGAAGCTGGTCAGAGTATATGAGAAGGTGGATGAGTCAAATACGGGGCAGTCTTAGAAGAAAAACTGTTAGAGGCTGCAAAAGAGTTGAGACTGGGGCAGGGGTTCACCTTCCAGAAGGACAACAACCCTAAACATACAGCCAGAGCTACAATGGAATGGTTTAGATCAAAGCATATTCATGTGTTAGAATAGCCCAATCAAAGTCCAGACCTAAATTCAATTGAGAATCTGTGGCAAGACTTGAAAATTGCTGTTCACATACGCTCTCCATCCAGTCTGACAGAACTTGAGCTATTTTGCAAAGAAGAATGGGTAAAAATGTCACTCTCTAGATGTGCAAAGCTGGTAGAGACATCCCCAAAAAGACTTGCTGCTGTAATTGCAGCGAAAGGTGGTTCTACAAAGTATTGACTCAGGGTGGCTGAATACAAATGCACACCACACTTTTCACATATTTATTTGTAAAAGAATTGATAAAGCCATTTATCAGTTTTCTTCCACCTCACAATTATGTGCCACTTTGTGTTGGTCTATCACATAAAATCCCAATAAAATACATTTACATTTTAGGTTGTAACATGAGAAAATGTGGAAAATTTCAAGGGAATATGAATACTTTTTCAAGGCACTGTACATCAAGGATGCATTACTCTGGGGTCACGGCCCAGGTACAGATGTCCTCTTTCCTGTTGCCTAGTATCCCCATGACGAATGGAACTCGGCAGGGCTGTCCTATCTCGCCTTTGCTTTTTATTTTGTGCCTAGAACCCCTGGCTGAGTCTCTTCGTATACATCCAGAAATTCGTGGGGTGGTGATGCGACAGGGGGAGTATAAATTATCGCTCTTTGCAGATGATATACTGCTGACTGTTACCAGGCCATTGCTATCCCTCCCTTCACTACACAATTTACTCTCTGCCTTTCGTGCCATTTCAGACTATAAGGGTAACACATCCAAAACTGAAGCCCTTCCGATACACATCCCATCCTCTTTGTTATCTCAGCTCAAAGCTGCTTATACCTATAAGTGGTGTACCACCTCCCTCAAGTACTTGGGTATCCTTCTCACTCCCTCTTACTCCTCTCTCTATTCTGCAAATTATCCTCCTCTACTTTTAGACATCAATAAATCCCTGCAAAGACGAAACTTCCCCTGTCCCTCCTAGGCAGGATAAACGTTCTAAAAATGTCTGTTTTACCTAGGCTTTTATATCATTTTGAAACATTACCTGTTGGCATTCCCACATCTCAACTTAAAAAAATCCAGAGAAACTTTTTAAAATCTATTTGGAAGGGCAGGGCTCATCGCATAGCGAGCTCAGTGGTTCTTGCCATAAGATCTATGGGGGGCCTGGGAGCACCGGATGTTGTTAAATATTACTACGCCTCCCATTTGAGGGTCATTGTGTCTTGGTCCTCTTTACAGGCACCAAACCTTTGGTCCCTTATTGAGAAAGGTGTGTTGTATCCGGTGCATCCATGCTGTTTAATATGGACTCCCTCTCCTCCCAGGGATCCCATTTATAAACGCCAATGCACTGGTTCAATGAATTTTACCCTAGCTATATGGCGTAAGTGCCTCAAAAATTTCCCTCATAGTTCACCATGTTCCCCTCTTATGAGTGTTCTCTTCAATCCAATGATCCCAGACAGCCTGTCTTTGGGTAGAGTATTTCCATGGATAAATGCTTTCCTGTTTCAACTTAGAAACCTAGTCCATCCAATCTCACGCAGGTTGTATACATTCGATAGCCTGTGCGAGAAATTTAACATCCCAAAACATTTATTCCACTTCTATCTACAGGTCAGACATTTCTTCTATTCCCACTCCCCACTCTTGACCCTAGACAAACCCATACCCTTTGAATATCTGTGTGCCGAAGGTCCCCAACAGCTACATTTAATATCATCTATTCATCATATCCTCCATGAGTCAACCCCTCTCACTGAGACATCTCACCTATATATGAGGAGATGGGCTCAGTTGATAGGCAGACCCATTTCCTTACAGTCGTGGGATAGGATATGGTCGTCCAGTGGCCTCTTTGCGGATGACATGCTACTTTTTATCACGTCCCCTATCACCTCCCTCCCAAACCCCTGCACGCTCCTGAAAGAGTTCTCAGTGATCTCAGGTTTACAGGTCAACTACACTAAGTCATATGCCCTTAACATCTCCCTCAAAACAGAAGTAGTGGCTTCACTCCGAAGCTCCTTTGATTTTAAGTGGAGCGACTCCACCATTGACTACCTTGGGATTAAACTCACGGCAAAAACGGAACAATTATACCCAGCTAATTTCCCACCCACATATCTTAAACTTGAGGAAGACCTGGGGGTATGGGCCAGGGGGAGGTTTCCTGGTTAGGTAGAATACATGCTGTAAAAATGACGTTATTACCAAGACTCCTCTATCTCTTCAGGGCCCTCCCAATAAACATCAGAAAGGATCACTTGTCTGCTTTCCAAAGGAAAGTCATCAAATTCATATGGGCGGGGAAAGGTCATAGACTCCAGCAAAGGACCCTATTTCTCTCCAGATCTCAAGGAGGCCTAGGATTTCCCCAGCTCTTTTGGTATTTTCAAGCGGCCAGGCTAGCACAACTCTCCTCAGTTTACTCCAGGGCTGAGAAGCCAGACTGGATCCAAATAGAAAGGCAGGCATTGCCTTCTTACACCCTAGATTTTCTACTCTGGACCCCTCCAAGACGCCGCCCCCCAATCCTATCTCCTACTCTCTCAATCATTAAGAATCTGGGACAACATGAGATCCAACCCTTCACTAACCTCGAGCACCCGTCCTCTAGCACATATCTTCAACAACCCTGACTTAACTCCAGGCCTAGACATTAAAGCCTTTAAGTGGTAGCTGGACAAGGGGTTGTATCGAATCGGACACTTTTTCTCTGCCAGGGGTCCTATCTCCCTTGATTTCTGTGTTAATCAACTGGAGATCCCAAATTTGGAGCGTTTTAGATTCCACCAATTGAGCCACTTCCTGCATCATATCTGGTTGGGGAAACTTTCCCCCCAAGATTCACCCCGTACGAACTATGGTGCGGACAGCCCGGGGAACAGAGGGGTGTAATCACCATTATCTACCAGGCACTGTCTCACCAATCGGAAAAGACCACGTACATGATGGAATGGGAAAAAGATCTATCCCTCAATTGGAACATAGAAAGATGGAGGCCCTCCTTTAATAGATCTTTCAAAGGCATCCGGAACATCTCCCTTATTGAATCTAGCCTTAAGGTCATTACCAGATGGTACCTTACCCCGGTTAGACTATATAAAATGTTTCCCTCAGCTGACCCTAGGTGCTTCCGTGGTTGTCTACTCACTGGTACCCAAGTCCACGTTTGATGGGAATGTCCAAGACTTAGACCCTTTTGGAGTAAGATCTTTGCCCTGATCCGTAAATTAACGGATATCCAGATACCAAAAACCCCGGCCATTGCTCCGACACTAGGAAAATAGGTTTTCATTCATTGGAGGGACGTCCCCTTTGGGGCTAGCACATCAGGTGTTAGTAACTCTACAGATTACCTTAGGTTTGCGTCTAGCACGTTGATGCCTTATTTCTAGGGGCTCGGAGGGAATCGGCCGGGCACAGCATGTTCCCTTTGGGGTGCTGGTGGATTCTCTACGTAGCCTCTACCAGTCTGATCCCTAGGCCTGACGGATATACAAATGTTTTGGGTCTGGGACGGGCTTCTAGGAGCCGTTCCATCTTTTTGAAGCTAATATGTATTTAGCCTTATGTCTCTAACATCAGATCAATCTCTTATGACTATGGTTATGTATTATTTTGTTTACTTTTGTTTGTACATTTAAATTTGAAAATTCAATAAAATACTTTGAAAAAGGATATGGTCGTCCACCTTTAGGTCTTCTAAATGTGTACTCCAAAGAGAAACGCTGTGGGACGGGTGTTGGATCTCAATTCCACATTTTCTGGCAATGTTCTATGATTCAGCCCTTTTGGCATGAAGTGATGCAGTTGATACAGAGAGTGGTAGACGTGTCCCTTCTAATAGATCCTCTACACTACCTTTTGGGCCTTCCGTTTTCTGGTGTCACCAAAAAGGGTAACAGACTGATTTCATACATTCTTCTTGCTGCCAAAAGGCTCATTCTATTATGCTGGTTGTCGAACACCCCCCTTCGTGGTCTAGATTCCTTCAATTAGTGGCCGAGATTCAGAGGATGGAGTACTTGACGGCATTTGTGCATGATAGAATTACTCAATTTAATAAAATATGGGACCCCTGGGATCGATCAGAATATGGTACGCCTCTGCCATCCTGTACACTGTAAACGGCTTCTTTATGATCTGTTCCCTATATAGCTGGCACCCTCCTTCTTTTTTATACTATAAATTTGCTTTTATCTTTGTGTTTGACCTCTTTTTTGTTATATAGCTATTATCTATGAGCTGTCTGTAAGTTCTGATATGATTTACAGGACACAACTGTGCTCTGTATATATGGACACTTCTATTTGTAACTGTGTATTCAATACTATAGCTTATACTGTATCTGTGTATTTTCTGTACTACTGTTTTGTTTTTTCTATGAACAAAAATTTAATAAAAAATTACAAAAAAAAAAGGATGCATATATATATAATGCCTTTAAAAGTATATGTTCCCCCAGTGAGCCCCTGGACGGCGTCAATGACGTCAGTGTTCCCCCAGTGTGTCCCTGGACTTTTTATTTCTATTCTTATTTCATTTAACTAGCGCAACTCAGTAAAAATGGTATAAGGGACATGAACGACTGCAAAAAAAAATTGAATATTTGAAAATGCCCTCAAAGCCATGCCACTTGACTGGCAAGTTTAATACTGTATTAAAACCATAACCAAAAATGTAATATATTGCAGTTTACCAATCATTAGATGTGCTGGCTGCATTAGTTTTCTTTTTAGGCTTTTTACCCTATGCTTCCATCTGGTGATTTGGCCAGTAATACACCTCCGGTATTAGAGTGCCCCAACTCTGGATAAAGGAAAACAAGGGGCACAGCAGACAGCAGCATTGTCAGCCTGGAGGCCAGGTGAGTGTTAGATGTACTAGCAGATTTAAATATATTAAATATGGAAGCTAAACTACAGCTAACACTTTATAATCAGTTACGTCAAACTGTTTTTTCCTTTTGGAATAAAGGTTTTACATGAATAAATAAAATCCGATTTTGTAAGCACCCCTGCCATTGTTAAATGGTTTGTCTCATCCCTGTAAATTGATACGTCTGGAGGAAAGCTTGTTCATTTTAAAGACAGCAGACTGGCTATATCAGATGAAAATAAAGAAAAGAAAGCCTAATAAAAATAATAATAATAATAATAATGCAGCCATTACAAGAATTGGTAAGCAGGAATATAATAAACGCTTGCTTTTGGGTTTAATAATGCTTTAGGGCATCTTCCAAGCAAGTTATTTGCATTATTTGAAGGAATTTCATGTTTTTATTATTGCCCTTTATACCTTATTAAACGAGTTGCTCTGCGCTGAATGGTCGAAATGGTGTTATTATTTTTTTCATTAGTACATGTCACACATGGCAGTGCCACACTCCCATATCCTTTGTTTGATCATAGGGCTTACTGTGCCATTTTTATTTTTTTTATTTACAAAAAACAAAACCGGAAATGTAATTTAGAGACAAATGTTTTTTTTCTTTCTGAATGTCACTTTTGCTGTAGTACATCCTACATATGTGGTACTTTACAGATATCATTTCAAGGAGTTGTGCATTTCTAAAGTTTTACTAAGCGTTATTAAAAGAGCTTTTTCACTTTGAATTGTATTTTTTTTTAAATTATTTTGCAATGGTACTTGTTCTTTCTGGAAGTGCCCAGCTCCCTATGCTTTTTTTTTACTATCTCTTGCCTATTAAACTTGAAAATAGAGAGAATTGATTTTCAAGATTCTCCTCCCATTGCCTGTAATGGGGTTTGCATTTAAGTATGCAAGTTTGCAATCCATATATCATCTATATATCATATGTTCTATAATGACCTAAGCCAGCAAAGCAGGATTGTACGCACCTTCATTTCTAATTTAATTAAATTAGGATATCCATAGTGGGCTAAAGAAGGTGGTTGCAGGTAAATGCAATGATGGGTATCTCCAATGTAATTGAAGGGGAATATAAATTAGTAAGTTATTTCAAGTGAGAGCAAAATCCAACTGAGAACTGTTGCTATTTAACCGCTATACAACCTGTGTCCACATCCAATCTCCTTGCTTTTTTTTTATTAAAAAAGGAGACACATTAAAGTTTAATAAAATAATTTAAAAGACAACTCCCAAAAATGTAAAAAGCCCCCTTCACCCCCACATATACGCACATGCAAACACAAACATGCCCAATACAAAAATGATGATTGCACCACAGATGTTAGGTATTACCACACATGCTTGAGTTAGAGCAATACAGCTAGATCCATTATTCACTGTTAACTCTAAATGTGCTGTAAAGACTTTTAAAAAGCTGTAAATGGACAATTTTTTATACTTATAGTCTTTTACAATGAATTGCAATTCTGATGCTTTAAATATTTGGTATCTATTTACTTGACACAACAGAAATTTTTATATTTTACCAAACATTTGGGTATTGTATTGTGTTTGTGTGCACTAAAATTAATTTGGGTGTATTGTATAGTAAAAATATAGATTTCATAAATAGTAGCACAATATACGGTATGTGACAAAAAAATTGTCAGCTGCCACCATTTTGTTCTACAAGGACTCTCCTTTTACAAAATATAAAATATATGTGGGTCTTAAATAATTTTCAGGCCTAAAATGGGCATTTTAACATATGTGCAAAAACAAAATGAAAAAAAAAACCTAAAAAGCGAAAGGGTTGAACCACAACACTAGCTAGCCTCCTATTTGGCCATGGTCAAAATGATATCATTGCTTCCACTGTGCTGTGACATGCTCTGTGTGGCACTATTAGCTATTCCCCTTGCTCCAACCCCTTGCTACGCTCCAATCTCAGGATCACTGACACTGCAAAGTTCCCAGGCATGTTAACAAACATTCATTCTTTTAGAAAATATGGTCCAGTGTTTAAGCATTTGCTACTGTTATTTTAATAAAAGTGGATATTTTTTTTAGAAAAATAATCATATATTCCTTAATTACAGTGATTCATAGCCTACGCGTATAATGTTATCACATTCTTTTCAAAGGTTTCTTCAAACTTGTGCCTATTGTTTCAAATCAAATCTATTCATATGCTAAATCACATAACATTTGTTTTACATACAGTATATATTTTGATATTGTGCTTGTTGTCATATTTTTGTCATAGAAACAGGTTTCACTAGTATTAACCACCTCAAGATCGGACACTTTCATGCACCTTCCTGCCCAGTCCAATTTTCAGCTTTTGGTGCTCTCACAATTTGAATGAGAATTACTCAGTCATGCATCACTGTACCTATATTAAATTTGCTTATTTTTTTGAGACAGATAGATCTTTTTTTGGGTTGTATTTATTCACCACTGGGTTTTTTATTTTTTGCTATATAAGTGAAAAAATACAGGAATTTTTGAAAAAAAAAAACATATTTTTCTTAGTTTCTGTTATAAAATTTAGCAAATAAATAATCTTTTTCATGGATTTAGGCTAAATATATATTCTTCTACATTTATTGATTAAAAATAACCCAAATCAGTGTATATTATTTAGTCTGTGAACGTTATAGAGTCTACAAACTATGATATATACAGTATATTTGAGAAATAATCAGTCCAGATGTATTGACTTCAATCTCATTTCTTGTGGCCCTAACATTCCAAGAAAGTAAAAATATCCCCTAAATGAGCCATTTTGGAAAGTAGACAGTACAATGTATTTAGTAAGTGACATGGTGAGTTTTTTGTTTTTTGTTTGTTTTTTGTGCCAATTCTTTAGAAAATGAAGAATTTCTCACACATAGCATAGGTATACTTATGATTACACCCAAAAATACATTCTGCTTTATCTCCTGAGTGAGTCTTTTTACAGCCTAGCCTAGAAGTTTTTTTCAAAATCCAGGAAAGAGAATGAAAATGTATTACACAAAGTTCTCAATTATTAAGGTATTTCTACCATACATCATGAGCATACTTGTGTGTGGCTTTTTTTTTTTTTACAGTAGAAACACTCACAAAATGACCACATTTTAGAAATTAAACCCCAAGATATTTTTTTAAAGGCACGGTTAGGCTTTTGAAGACTTCTTTATCTTGCCACAAATTTTTGCATAATGCAGAAAGTGAAAATGTATTTTTTTACACAACATTGTCAATTTAATAAGATTCTTCTCACACATTGCGTGGGCATTCTAATGCCCTGTACACACGATAGGATTTTCCAATGGAAAATGTGTGATAGCACCTTGTAGTCAGAAATTCCGACCGTGTGTAGGCTCCATCACACATTTTCCATAGGAATTTCCGACATACAAACTTTAAGAGCTTGCTATAAAATTTTCCGACAACAAAATCTGTTTGTCGGAAATTCCGATTGTGTGTACACAAATCCGACACACAAAGTGCCATGCATGCTCAGAATAAATTAAGAGACGAAAGCTATTAGTTACTGCCCCGTTTATAGTCCCGACATACGTGTTTTACGTCACCGGATTCAGAACTTTGTGTGACCGCGTGTATGCAAGACAAGTTTGAGCCAACATCCGTTGGAAAAAATCCATGGATTTTGTTGTCGGAATGTCCGATCAATGTCCGACCGTGTGTACAGGGCATTAGAATTACACCCCAAAACACATTCTATCACTCCTTCTGAATATAGCGATACCAATTGTGTGAGATATTTTCACTTTTTGGACTGATTTTATACCTGATATTGTACTTTTTGTATCACACAAATGAAGGTAGGGGGAACGCAATAGCGCCCCCCTACCTATGGGAATAGGGACAAATCAATAACAGTTTGCTAAAATATTTGAAGATTTCAGTTATTTAATTGGTCACTTACCTGTCAGCTGACTTTTAAACTTCTAGAAAATTCTTCAGTTGATCAGGTGATCCAACGAATGTATAAAAACAAGGAAGAGGAACAATGGCTGCAGTAGAAGAAATAGGCACCCCTCCCTCCCTTTGTTGCGGTCCCCCCCCCCTTTTTCTTTGAACATTCCTTCTGTTATAAGAGATAGTGGTTTTGTCATTATTTGGTTGGTTCGAGCTTTTAAAGCTGAACCATTGGTATTTATAATATATGTATGGTTATAAATGTTAAATCGTCAAGCTAAAATGTATTGGTTATTATTATTGGTTATATATATCGTCATACCAGTAATAAAGGGCCACGGCCATTCATACCACATATTGAGTCTATTGTTTTTTTTTTTTAAAGTTTAAGTTGAATAGAATTTGACCTCTAGTTCCATCAACCAATTGTATCAAATTCAATATACTGTAAGGGTCACCTATATATGAGAGGTCAGAAAATGTAGCTTAGTATAGCATAACCTATAGCAGTCCCTGTTCCTTTAAGCCAAGCAAGCCTAGCCTACTGGTACAACATGGCTGTCCCCGAGAATATCATGTTCACTGGCCGGGAAATACAGAAGTCTCAAGAAAGAAAGAACAAAAGAGTCCCTGTGGTTCTAGGAGTGCAGTTGTTCACAGGGAATGACTAGGACTGGTCCCTCAAAGAAGCATAGTCAGTTGGATGTGTAGATCAGTCAGTTCAGGCTGCAGGCAGAGGCATGGCCAGAAAACAGGCATAGGATCGGTCCTGGCAACAGGCAGAAATGTGGTCAATAAACAGACCAGGGTCAGTACAGGCAGCAGGCAGAGGCAACATTGTACTGGTGTGGTGGTCATCTGGAACATTGTTGCTGGCTGCACTGGTCTGGTGACACTGGGGACTAGTGTGGCATCAATCAGGAACACTGTAACTGGTGTGGCAGGGATCAGGGACAATATGACTAGTGTGGTGGTGATCAGGGACACTGTAACTGGTGTGGTGGTGATCAGGGGCAATATGACTGATGTTTCTGTGATCAGGTACACTGTAACTGGTGTGGAAGTGATCAGAGACAATATGACTGGTGTGGCAGTGATTAGGGACACTGACTGACAGTACAGGTCTGGTGACATTGTACTGCTGTAGCTGTAGCCATCAGGGATAATGGCTGGCAGCACTGACATACAGTCAGATTAGAGCAGTCTGCCATTGTACATGATGATGTCTTCATAGTGACACTCTCTACTCTGGTGAGTATATATATATGTATATATATATATATATATATATATATATATATATATATATATATATATTTTTTTTTTTTTTTTACGTCCTGTCACCAGAGCAGCACAGTGTTACCATACTTAATGCTGCACTACTCTAGGGAGGTGATTGAGATTTTGTTTTTGCACTAAGATTGCTTATACAGCCTTGATGGCTATATAAGCAATCATTTCTGATAGTTCTTGGTTGCATATGTGTAGCCATTGAGAAGTACTGTGATATCTATGATTGGCCCTGTACCACGTGAGCTCTGTGACCAATCACATAGATCACAGGAATTCTTAATGGCTGTATGAATGACAGCCATTGTTTACTACTGGACATGTGGTTGCTGTGATTGGTCACATAGCATAGCCAGAGGCACAGTTCTTGGAGGGTGTATGGGCTGGTTCTCCCTGCACAACTCCTGTCCTGCCCGGAAGCATATGTAGAAGCAGTTAAAGAGACAAGAAAGCAAAAAGTGACAGTTAATCTATGATGCATACATGCAGCACAGTTCAGATTTTCTAGAGATTGCTGTATTGCACTAGACTTCTTACGCCTATGTGGCAGGAATGCACACTCTAGTGCATTCACAGTAACAACTACTGCAGGCTTATGTACTGCCATTCACACACAGAACGGTTGATGCAAACAACTGATGCCAATACTAAAGGGTTTATTATAGCCACCAGTAATATTTAAACCAGTATTAAATTATTAATGTAATTGGTGATTACAGGAAGTAGAGAGAGAAGATAAACAGCACAGATGTCAAGAAATGCACATACTGCATTTCTGATGATTCTGCATAGAGGTATATGTGCTTATTCAGCAGCAGTTTAGACAGAATTCAGATAAAGGTAAACTGAGTGAACTACAGTGTTTGATAGATAATACTTTCACCTGACTAGAACCGCAACGGAACTGTTTTAGTGAACCAGCTACAGCACAGTGAGATCCACCTCAGCCAAATATAGCGGTATAATACAGAAGTTATTTGTCTGTGGCTTGGCCACAGCTGTCTGGTGTTGTCCTGGGCCTTCATGATGCTGTTTGTTCACTAGGATTCTATAATAAACCTCTGAGGGCTTCACAGAACAGCTGTATTTATACAGAGAATAAATTATACACAGGTGGACTCTATTTACTAATTAGGTGACTTCTGAAGGCACTTAGTTCCACTAGATTTTAGTTAAGGGTATCAGAGTAAAGGGGGCTGAATACAAATGCACGCCACACTTTTCACACATTTATTTGTAAAAAAAATTGAAAACTGTTTATCATTTTCCTTCCACTTCACAATTGTGTGTCACTTCGTGTTGGTCTATCACATAAAATCCCAATAAAATACATTTACATTTTTGGTTGTAACATGAAAAAACATTCAAGGTATATCAAGTATGTTGGGCTCCTGGTGCTACTTGCAAACCCATATCAATATTTATCTATTATATTTTAATTCTCAATATGTCTACCAAACATTACAATCGAGATTCTTGCTGAAAAAAAATCCAAATGCCAAAGGTGCTCTTGGAGCTACCTTCACCACTTCCTGTATATGTCAAAAGTACACATCTATCCCTAAGGACAACAAAGACGTATATATGATTTTTAAGGTGTATTACCTCTCAATAAATTCTCAGAAGATTCTTGCTGAACAACTTTTGTATGGCTATCACACATAAAATGTTAGAACATTAGGAAAAGTGGTAGCACTGGGTAGTTAAAGATGTTTTACCCAGAGCTATGATAATAACCTCTATTACCAGATAAGATCAGGAAGACACCAAGCACTTACCTTCAAGGACAAGGCTAGGATGCCATTTTCCATACAATATTGCTTAGGATAAGTATAACTGTTGCCCTGTATAAACCTATATGGATTGATGCACATAAACTTTAGCAATGCACTTGTTTTGCCTGTGCTATAATAAATACTGACTGTAGCATAAGCTTGGGCTGACAGTGCAAATTCACTTCAACAGTTTCACTGGGCAGCCAACCACATTCCTACAGAGCTGCTGATGCACATATTGTTTAAAATGTGGGCACTCATGTGTACGGTGCACATATAAAGAAACATAATGCCACACAATAATGCTTTTTTTTTTCATTTTACATTTTAATTGTTTAAAACTATTTCTTGCTTTTCTGTTAGTCTTCACTCATTTTTGTAAAGAAATTTGAGAAATAAGCAGACTTCTATTTGTTATCCTTATGCCGCGTACACACGGTCGGACTTTTCGTCTACAGAAGTCCGACGGACGCCGACGGACTAAAGCCGGCTGACAATCCGACCGTGTGTGGGCTTCCCCGGACTTTCAGCGGACTTTTCCAGCCGCAAATCTGACGGACTTTAGATTTGAAACATGCTTCAAATCTTTACGTCGTAACTACGCCGGACCCAGAAATCCGCTCGTCTGTGTGCTAGTCCGACGGGCAAAAACCCACGCTAGGACAGCTATTGGCTACTGGCTATCAACTTCCTTATTTTAGTCCGGTGTACATCATCACGTACGAATCCGTCGGACTTTTGTGTGATCGTATGTAGGCAAGTCCGTTCGTAAGAAAGTCTGCCGCAAGTCCGCCAAAAGTCCACCAAAAGTCCGTTGAAAGTCTGTCGGACAGGCTGTCGGACTTTTGTAGCCGAAAAGTCTGACCGTGTGTACGCGGCATTAGTCCTTCTTATCCAGCAATTTGCATACTTTTTTAATAGACAGTGCAAAGACTGAAGTTTAATAAAAATGCCGTTACTTATGGCATCTAATCAAACCTAATTTTACTGTAGTAAGATTTGTGATAGATGAATATTTGTAAGGGGCTGAACAGATGCGGTTGTAGAAAGCAGATGTGTCCAATGATTCTGTAAAGATTCTCTGTCCTGTTTTGTGGAAATGCAAGGAAATTAAAAAGACACAGAAAGGGCATCTGTGTACTGGAGCTATAGGGTTTCTGCTGTGGGTTGATAAATCTGATCTCCTCAGGTCTGTTCCTGTGAAGGCTTTTGAAACATCAAAACGTGAAGCAGTCTCCCCTTATTATAAGCTCATATCTCCCAACTGTCCCAGAATCCTAAGGACTGTAGTGGGATTTTAACACCTCCATGGGCCGGTGTTGGAGTTCTCATTTCAGCACCTAGCTTTAGCTCCTTTACTTCTTATTCGGGCGAGTGATCTCCTTCCAGACATGAACACTACAGATCTAGCAGAAGGAGGCAGTAGCATGGGAGCATGTAAAGCAGTGGCGAAGCTGAAAATTCTTTCAATCGGGGCAAAAAATCTGTTTGGTGCCCCCTCCTTCCCGAAGAGGATGGTGTCAGTAGAGCAGTGGATTGTGTCAGCAGTTTTTATAGCATTTTTTAAAATTATTCTTTACAGTTTTTTAGGAGCCCTGTTGGGGGCTTTCGTGAAATATCAGGAGTCTAAACAGACCCTTGATATCTCACTGTTGAGACAGAGAAAGGGTCTGAGGACATATTTCCCAGTCCCTTCCTCTGCAGCCTCAGCTGTACTGGACAGGTAATGAACAGAAGGCTCTTTACAGAACATCTTCCTGTTCATTTAAAACTGAAGCATGATAAATACAGTTTACTATGCTTCAACTATGAATGAAAAAACAGTGAGTGACCGGTAACGATCAATCACTGTGTTCCTTTACAAAAGGAAGCACTGGTAAATTACATATTTACTGGCCCCTTCCCCCACTCTCCATCCAAAAACAACCCCAGCAGCCAGCCATAGAGGAGGGAAGCTGGTAGTGCTGCAGTATTTCCTTCCTACAGCAGCTGAATGCTGCAGGAGGGAGAGAAGGAGGATCCAGTTTTCAGCTGCTACAGAAGCAAAACACAGCCCATTGTTTCCAGTAAATCTTCCTCACTGCCCCTCCCCTCAAAGGTTGCCAACCCCTCCCCCCGGTTCACCCCATGCGAATGCATATGTGACCTGTCCTCATTTCATACTGTGCAGAGTAGTTGGGCATTCACTGTGTGGGGGGGGGGATGCAGTTGAGTGAATGAAGGGAGATGACTCACGCCCTGCTCTCCACTCCCAAATTCTTGCATTCTACACTCTTCTTCTCCATGGCTGGAATCATGGTGCCCCCATGGCAGGCTGTGCTGTTGATATGGCCATGCTGTCCCAGCTCTCTCTGCCCTCAGAACTTCTCATGGATTCTGACACCCCCTGGTGGTGTCTAGGCACATGCCCCCCCCCCCCCCCCCCCCAGTTTCAGCCCTGCCCAGGGACATCAGTCAAGTATGGTATATACATAGTTACATTGACCTGAATTGAATTAATGTAACTATATATACATAATACAGCCATGCCTTGGATTATTCTTGAAATTGCCCAGGGATGTACAATACTGCAGCTGTCCCCACAGACTGGATTCTGGGAAACAGGTCAGGACAAAGCCGCTGCTGGACAGCTGTCTAAAAAAATAGGACTGTACCGGCAGATCTGGGACACTTGTCAGCTATGGGGGTAGATTTCCTTGGTCTGAAATTTACTAACTGTTGAGACAGGTGGCAAGCGGTAGGGAGAGATGCTGCTGTGGTATCTGTGATCACAGCTACTGCATGTATTTATTATTGTCATTAGGACATTAGATTGCTATTGGAGATATCATCATAATGTGTATGGAGACATGGAAAGTTGCTAAAGTGAACATATGACCTGTGAATGTGCTTTTATATTTATTTATTAGTAATATGAAAATGTGGCTATTCATTTGAATTTATTATCATAGTTAATTATAAACTATGTTAATAAACCCAAATAAATAGCCACATGTTCATATTACCAACACATAAATCGAAAAGCACATTCACAGTGCATATGTTCACTTTAGCAACTTTCCACATCTCCATATACATTATCACAGTATGGCATCTCTAATAGCAACCTAATAGCCTAGTGTCAATAAGAATCATGGATAACTGCAACCTTCATCACTGCACTATCACTTATAAAAAATTAATTAAATGTAGACAAGAAATCAAATATAAGCTTTTTAATTCTATTTGGAAATGAGACCTGAGGAGATGTTGTGGCCACACTGGAGACTTCTGCATTGTGTGCTCCGGACAACAATAACCTCTTCCTTCAAGGCAGGCAAAGCTTGTGCCTCTCTCTCTGGAAGGATGCCCTGCCCCTCTCTCCAGCAGCTGTATTATCCGTGCAGAGCTCTGACTTCAAACATGGAGGAGCAGAGGAGGAAGGGGAAAGGAGCTGCACATTCAGAGGATCACTCTGTTTCGGGGATGGAGCTCGGGGTGAAAATATCCAAGGACAGACAGCAAGCAAGCGGGACTGTTGATAGCTATGCACACCAACCTCCTCCCAGCTCTCTTCACCTCGCTCCTGGTGCTGGGCCAAAAGGGGTGGTGATTTTGCTGTCACTGCTTCTGTCAGCAGTGGCGCCACTCTCTGTGCGGCGCAAGGGGCACATGTCCCCCCTGCCCCCTCCCCTAGTTTCGGCCCTGCTGTATAGGTAAGTAAAAGCAGAAAAACTGCCAGAAGCTCTTGGGAGAAATGACCAGAACCATCCTTGCAGACACATCTGAGGACAACCAAAGCATGCAGGGGTGGTCCCTGAAACAACAAATGTATTCCAGTGTTACAAGAGGATAACTGTATAGAAGGTGTATTGAGAACTGTCTGTACTGCCTTACAGCCACTACTCAGGATATACTTTCTTTCTCTAACTGTGGCTTTTCAAGGCACATTTCTCTGATTGTTGTCTGTGAATCTATACAGACAATCCTTAGTACTGACACTCTGATACTTAAGAATTAAAAGAAGAGAAAAAGGTTAAAAGTGCAACTTCAGAAGGACGGAGAACTGCAGAGTGGCAGAAAGCAGAAGAAAAAATTTAACAGCATGCTGTCTGGAGAACCTGAGGTTGTACAGAGGTAGTTAGGGAGAAGGGAAGGTATACAAAAGGTAGTGAAGGGGTATGGATAAGAAAAGAAGACAATTATCCAGAGGTTGTACACAGGTATGGAGGAAGGAAGGGGTTAATTGCACATTTATACAGAGGTAGTGGGTGTTTGGATAAGGAAGGCTATCTTTTCCTCCTGCTGACCAGCAATATAAGGGACACTATGACACATACTGCTGACTGCTGCTCTTTATATATTGTGTTGTGCATTGCAATAGTGCTGACACCTTACCAAAGTGTTTATTGTCTCAACGGTTGCTGGTTGCTAAGTAGTTTTTTGACTATTTTAATGAAGTCTCTTCTTTAAGGTAGACTCCGCAGAAGTGTTAGCTCTCTGTCTATTTATACTCTGTTTTAATTTTGAACCTGTTGCTTTTACCTCCCACTGGCTCGTTAAGAGGTTCTAAATGATGGAAGACAGAGGCAGAGTTCCTGAACATGTGATCATTGTGATTGGCTGTTACAGCAGCCACATGATCAGGAACTTCTCCCACCAGCTCCCAATCAGTAGCGGTGGCCTGGAGCTGGCAGTGACCATTTGGTCAGTGTGCTGGAAGCATGCAGTAAATGTGCTCTCAGCATAGAACAGTGCTGTGTTTGTATATGTATCACTGACCCCCGAAGGAGCTGCTGATATTTTATTTGGGCCTGTACTCTGCTTCATCACCCCCCTTGATTTTTCTCAGTCCCCTTGACACAGCTGTGGTGCAATATAGTGTGCAGTAAAAACCTAAAGACAATTTCAAAATATACCATGTAATATACCTTTTTGTCTTTACCTTTAATCTCCAGCCTCCACCTGATCAATAATACAAAGGAAAACAACACTCCACACAAAAATACTTAAACAAGAACTTTGTTTACTGTATTTGCTTTAAAGTAAAACACTACAACAGTTGTACTGTCAAACCAACGTAGTGTGACAGTCAACGTATTTCAACTTACAAAGGTATTACACAGATGTAAAGTGTTTGAATTAACCTGCTAGTAATATGTCAAGGAAAATGGGATAAATGGCAGAGTGAACTGATTTCACTATGAGCACTGTCCCATCCTGTGCACACTTTGTAACTACAAAGAGATCGAATGTTAATTCAATAAAGTATAGTACATTCCTTAGGGAGCTCCCATTACTTTATATTACAGTAACTTTAATATGGCAATGACAAACAAAGCTTTGTGTTTTATTAGACAGTCCTTCTTTTCTTCTTTCTTCTGCTAGCTATGAATAAAGTGAAGTTGTAATCCAAGGGTTAATGACTCCCGGGCAAAGCAAGCTGAATATTAAATCAATGTTATGGTACAGCAGTACTGCAACTATCTCTGATACCAATAACACAGTACCAGATCCTCAATGAAATACAGGCACGAGGCCTATTTTTGGCTCAGTCTAATCCTTTGACTTTGCTTTGTTGGACTATGGATCCCAGCAACTCTGTATTGTATAGATGGGTGTGTAAAAGTACATCAAGGAAACTTTTGGGCAGCAGCCCTCTTACCCAACCAGGTCTGTGTTGTCAGAAGGTTCTGCTCCGGTGTACAGAGTCCTGTTTCCGGCTGACCTACACTACTGAGCTATGCACAACAAGACGTTCCAGGACTCTCAGATGGCTTCGACAGGCTTCTTTGGCTCCTTCCCAGTCTTGCCTCGCTGTCAGCCCAGCTCACGGGTGTGTCACAGTATTGCTGCTCGGATCGCTCTTCTGTGGAGGTAGGCCGCGCTTCACTGGAGATCTCACACAGATCCTCCCAGGCTGGCCATGCGTTTCCAAGAGACTTAAGATGGCCGCGCGGAGCTCTTTTATATCCTTCCCACAATGCAGTTCTGTTCTCTTGATGCTCATGGGAGTTCATAGGAATTGTGGGTAGGTCAAGTTAATGTGGAAATGTAAACAAGATAGTCACTTCCTATCATCTCCTCACATTATCCAGAAAGGAAAAAATAAAATCAAGTCCATACACAATTTTGGTCGCTAGATGGCGCCAGATGCTAAGCTATAACATAAAATTTAATTATATAGCAAAAATGTGACCGCTACATATAGGTAAGGCATGTGGGAGCCAAGGTCCACCCTCCCTTCTGGCACACCTATGCAGGTCGGCAATAGGCTAAAGATGATGTTTAGGTTTATGTGTGTCTGAATCTCTTATTTGTAGTACAATAGTTATGGAGCAGTTTGTGGGTATAAGGACTGTGTGCAGTTTGTATTGCAAGCAGTCTTAGTTTGCATTTCCTTTTCTGAGTCTACTGAAAAATAAGAGGCTTTCATGCTACTGTTAGCATACAGAAGCAGTAACATAGGAAAGTGCTCTCTGTGCCATCTCTTCCCAGTGGGCAGTATGAAAAGATTATTAGGCACTGAAAACGATGGTGGACAAACCTTTGTCATAGCTATTTATCTTAACAAGCAAATATGTGCCCATTTATGGATAAGGTCATTTTGGAAGTAGGTGCAAGGTGTTCATTGTTGGAGTGGACATAGGTTGCAGTGGGAGAAGATGGCGGACCCATACTTTGGAAAGTAAAGCATTTAAAGGCCCAGCCAGGAGACAGTAAGAGAATAAAGAGAGCCTGCTCTATGCACATTATAAATCCCAAAGTCCATCTCAGGAGCAAGCAAGAGAGGGTGACTATATTTTACATACAGGGGGACTGTGGGAAACAAACAAAGCCACCCTCTAAGAAGAAGACAGATCAGAGCATCCAAAAAAAGAAATTTTGAGGTTTTTCAAGGAGGCTGAGAGCAAAAGAAGGTACTTTTTTTTATTATAAATACATAGTTAAAGGCTCCTTTAGAAAAAATTATGAATACCGTAGCTGCTGACTTTTAATATTAGGGCACTTACCAAGTGAATTTTTCAATAGGCTATCAAGTGCTGCCACTGCCATCTTGACTAAGGGAAATCGGCAGTGAAGCCTTGCAACTTCACAACTGGTTACCTACTGCACATGTCCAAAGTGTGCTGTGTTTTGTGAATGGGCCGGATGCGGGGGAAGGAGGTGGGAGGGCCGAACTTCCGACTCAATTTGTCACAGCGAACTGAGCAGAAAGTGGGAGTGGGTACCTGTCAAAACCAGGTACCTGCTCCTCCCTCCCCCCCAAAAGGTGGAAAATGTGGCAGCAGAGGGGAGGCAGACAAGTGGAGCTTCCCCTTTTGGGTGGAGCTCAACTTTAAATAGACTTTTTAAGCAACTTTAAGGTATAGAGGAGCAAACACAGACTGTAGGAACTGAAGAGTGTGGTTCAACCTCCAGGAGACTGAAAAATAAGGATCTGAGGACATGGTAAGACATTTTAAAGGGAGATGACAAGCTGCAAAAGAGTAGATAGAGGTTGACAGGGCTGCTGATAGGGGGGGACCACCAGTCCTCTTGTAGGGGGCCTTAGCACACAGGGGGCCCACACAGGGAGGGGGATTAGTGACGGACGACAATCGTGTCTCTCTCCCTCCAGCAGATGAAAGCTGGTCTCTCCCCCTCTCCCTGCTCCCCCTCTCCCTGATAATCTCCCTCCCTGTGTAGGCCCCCCTACCCCCTCTCAGGCTGGCTCTAATGTTAGCTCTGCTAGGTGATATTGTTATCTCTGTGACTTTGTTTCTCTCCCTGCAGTTCTTCATATACTCCATGTCCCAGCCTGTATATTTTTTTTTCTGCTCTCTCCTCCATTGCTCTGTCTCCCTGACACAGTCACAGCTGATCAGCTGCATTCCCATGGGGCGAAGAATTTACTGTTACACCGGTTCCATAGCTGTCTTTTATCCTGTCACAGTGCTTAGTGTACTTTATGTATCTGTGCTTCCCACTCCTCTCCCCCAGACTGCTTCCTGAACTATGCAACTTTGCTTCTTCTCCCCTACACTGTCAGTTCCCTCTGCAAATCCATGTATAAACTTCTTCTATTTAACCATTTACTAACTGATTTGCCTGTAGTAAACTCAATTTTTTATCTTGTATCTACAGGTAAGCCTATAATAGGGACAGAATACTATCCATTGAGAGAGCTGTGCTGTGACCATAAATCCCACACGCATGCGTGTGAGTTGCATTATTGCAATTTGGCCAAACGACTGGAGCCCAGGAACCCAGAGAGAAGACCAGAAGAAAGATAGAATGCCTCTCACTAGTGACAGCACGCCACTGGAGAGAACTGTTTTATAGGTAAGTCTGTCATAATAATTTTTCATCAAAGCCCGACCCCCCTTCCCAACAGGGTTGTTAAAAAAAAACTGTTCGAAAAATATAATTAAGGACTTATTCACACAGGTATTCTGGCTATATGAATAAATTAGAGCAGAAGTAGGGTGCTACTACCCAATATGATCAGAAGATTGTTTAGAGCTATCTGGGTGTGGAAAGGCAGTCGCACAGCTGCAGTAGCAATCATGAGAAAAGATGGTCCGCAACTCCTTGCTAGTAGTGAACAAGGCCTGCAAGGCTGAAACGCATTTATATCTGCTGTCTGTGTCTTGTATGGAGAATCAATACATTTTGAAGATTTTAAAGAGAAAGCAAGGAGTTGTGGACCATCTTTTCTCACTCTGGCTTTGTGAAGGAGAGGTTTGGGCTGGAGCCACCAGTCATTCTATGGGGATGCAGGTGAGTGGCCCCTGAATGCACACTGTCTGTGTTCGGGCTGTACACCTGCATCCCCACGTCTGTCAAATTAGGACCTGCAGCTGGGTTCGTACAGCTCCAGGTGGCTCAAGCAACATAAATGAACTACTGATTCACACTGTACAGACCACAGCACCTATGTGAATGAGCCCCAAGACCTTATCCACAAAGAGCTTTACTTATTAACTCAGTTTCGTCTTTTAAATTTAGTATACATTCTGTGAGATATGTTGTATTTGAGTCTGCTAATAATTATTTTATTATATTTTTATTGAAATATAAATTGATATTTTCTTGGGGGCTGTCAGGTGGTCTGTACAGTACAGTAACCAGATGTCTCCCACGGACTGAGGAGGCAGTCCGGATCTGTCCCCGGATTGCAGGGGTGGCACCAGATGCAGGGCCGATCCTGGGCAGGTGCTGAGGCGGGGGGCGGTCCGAGGTACTACACACTGGGGGGTTTTAGGTCGCCGTCGCCTGCTGTAACATCTTTAATTTGCCATAACACAAGTCCCGCCTCCTTGTTTGATAGACAGCACACTTGTCCAATGCCGGGACGTGTGCTGTCTATCATAGGTAGGAGCTGATCCAGAAGACGGGACTTGTGTGACAGCGGGCACCCGGTGATTTAAATTACATTTTACAGCGGGCGACGCCGGCCCGCGTGATGACACCAGCTCTCCTCTCTGATCCCCCTCACAGGTAAGGCTGCAAACATGGGCAAAGGGGTGGTTGCATACATGGGCACTGGTAAGGCTGCATACATAGGCACTGGTAAGGCTGCATTGCTGGGCAATGGTAAGGCTGCATTGATGGGCACTGGTGAGGCTGCATTGCTGGGCACTGGTGAGGCTGCATAGATAGGCACAGCCAAGCCCTGCATTCTTTATGTAGTACATTCCTGGTCACTTCCTTTTGTTTATGTTGCACACCCCTGGGCCCTGCATTCTTTATGTAGTGCACTCTTGGGCTATGCACTCTTATCTTCATAACATTTGGTAGTCATATCTCAAAAAAATGTAAGAAGTCTCTTTTTACACTCCATATATAATTTGAGGAAAATATGCTTATAAAATAGTTTATCATTTGTCAATAAAAAAAAGTCCCAGGTTTTCATTTTAAAAATCTGGTCACCTTACTGTACAGGGCCCTGAGATTAGTATCAGCAGCCCTGGAGATTGATATAAGTACTGTATGTAGTTGAGTTGAGGGTCCAGAAGAGTGGAAATCAAGAATCTGAAAAGAAGAATAAAAGGAATGATGTGTCTGACATGGGAATGACAAGCTACAGCAATGTCTGTAGAAGAGACCAATGAATGTGGGGACAAATACTTACATGAAAGCATGTGCACTACAGCAAAATTTAGGACTGAAAACAGAATCCTCCAAGAAGGAAAGAAAAGTGAAAATCCAGCTTTAATCCTTTATAGAATAAATAAACCAGTTAGCATCATCTTGAGGTCAGAGCCCAGTATTATTGAATATACGGTATATTTTTCTGTACAGATAAATGTGTTTCTGGAAACCCTGTATTGTAATAGGCATAGCAATATATTACCGTGAACGTAGCAGTTACAAGAATCTCAGTCCCTTCCTTCAGCACAGAGATTCCTGGCTTGCAGCAGTAGTTTTAAGGGTGAATAAGTAACACACACATATGCATTTGAAAAGCTGCATATAGCTTCTAAGAATTGACTCAACGGAGGTTAGTTATTAATTACACTCTTGGGCTGCATTTTGTTTTGAAGTGCAGCTAAAGAGGGCAAATCCTTGAATTAGTAGCACTAAAAATGGCAAGAGAAGCAGAAATAAACGAAAACCAAAATTCTTTATACCCAAGACATGAGACCTAGAAGGGCAAAGAAATGCTCTAGTGCCATCTTCTGGTAAATGCAGAATATAGCAATAACAACCAAATATGTTTAGCCACAGTATCACTGAGTGTGATATGGTTATAATATGGTTATACAGTATAACTATTATCTCATAAGTAATGCAAAGAACAGTAGCCCATAGTAACCATTAAAAATGCTCTATCCATTAAGTCCTATCAACATGAAACTCAAAGCAATCATTTGACAAGTTATAAAGAACTCATACTTATATAAAAAACATAAATTATCAGCAGATTCACAGTAAACATATCATGCAAAGTTTGTATGTGTACAAATAAAACTTACCTATCTATATTTAAATTATCAGCCTACCTTGTGTTAAATCATCACTTCTAGGAGTAGAATTCACAACTTTAAAAAATTTTTGTCAGGAAAAGTGAAGCAATACATGAAAAGAAAATGTAAAATAAAAGAAAAGTTGACCTATATTACAATGGAAGGAGGATTGAAATGGTTGTAGGATTAGCAAAAGATGAAGTGGCTATGTCTTGATTTGCATTAAAGAGGAACTTTACCCATAACAGTTTGATACCAATTCATGTTATTTAACAAAATCATATACATTCCACATTAATAATCACACTACCAAAATTAGTGTATGCTGTAAATTGACTCCTTCATTGCTCCTTTTTCTTCTTGCTGGAGGCTGCCATTTTGTCGAAGTACATGTCCCCAAAGCTTTGTCACTTTCTTCAATTAAAATATGTACATTTTTTCCTTCTGTTAGAAAAAATGTACCTTGATTGTATGTCTTGGCTCAGATAGAGAGGCAGGCTGACAGAAGCTTTGCAGTGCTGAAGATCACAGACTTCCTTTTGAGGTAGAAAGGAAAGAATATCAGGGAGACACTATATCTGTAAGGCTGGGGACACACCAGCCAAATATCGGCTGGATCAACAGAAACAGGCTGGCATTCGGCCAGTGTGTACAGCAGCCTGTCCAACAGAAGCCAGTCTAACAACAGCTTTTGTATAGGGGACATGCTGGAAAGCCAGCATCCAATCAGCACTTATAGCCAATGGCTGCAAGCACTATTCAGTATATTCTGGCAAGGAGGGGGGGGGGTTGGGGTCAGTTCTCTTGTCAGAAATCAAAGACACAGTGGGGAGATTGCTGCATTAACATGACTTGTGTGAGTACGGTGATGGCTTGTAGGATTGGGATAGCAGGAGGCGCGTGCATGAGCCCGCTGTACTGTGGGGGAGCTGATGCTCGTGGCTGATGGTCGCGATGACCACCGGTCATGAGTGATCGCAGGCACGAGAAGAAGAACTGGGATGTGTGTGTGTAAACACACAAATCCCTGTTCTGTTCTGTGAGGAGTGACAGATCGTGTGTTCCTAATAGCTAGGAACCATGATCCGTCACTTCCTCTAGGTCAGTCCCCTCCCCCTACAGTTAGAAACACACACAGGGAACACAATTAACTCCTTGCTCGCCCCCTAGTGTTAACCCATTCCCTGCCAGTGACATTTTTACAGTAATCAGTGCATTTTTATAGCACTGATCACTGTATAAATGCCAATGGTCCCATTAATGTGCCAAAAGTGTCCGATGTGTCCGCCATAATGTCACAGTCCCAATAAAAATGGCAGATTGCTGCCATTACCAGTAAAAAATAATAATAATAAAAATGCTATAAACATATCCCCTATTTTATAGACAATATAACTTTTGCGCAAACCAATCAATATACGGTTTTTGCGGTTTTTTTTACCAAAAATATATAGAAGAATACATATCGGCCTAAACTGAGAGAAAAAAGGAAAATTTATTATCAGATACTTACCGTAATTTTCCTTTCCTGATGGACTCCATGGCAGGCTACGTGTGGGTTAACCCCGCCTCCTCTCCAATGCTAAAGGACCCCATTCCCGTAAATGAATACTCACCACTAGCTACTGCGTTCTGTAACTAGCCTACTCTTTGACCAATGGGTGGGAACTCCGTCTGCCATGGAGTCCATCAGGAAAGGAAAATTACAGTAAGTATCTGATAATAAATTTTCCTTTTTCCTGACAGACTCCATGGCAGCCTACGTGAAATAACTAGCCAACCACACGGGTGGGTATGCTGAACAAAACATAATTTTAATTTGCCCTATCAGTCGATAGGATTTTCAACCCAAAGTTTACAGAGGACAGTGAAGCAGGCTCTATACAGTAATGTGACATGAAAGTATTAATAGAAGCCCATGAGGCTGCTTTGCAGATGGTGTCTGGAGCCACATGTGGAGCCCCTGCCCACGAAGCTGCCATTCCCCTGGTAGAATGGGCTGTCACCGCCTTTGGAGGAGCCAAGCCCTTAGCCCTGTATGCTTGCTGTATAGTCTGTACGATCCAGGCCGCAAGTGTCCTGGTTGAGGCTTTCTTCCCTATATTGCTGCCCGAGTGAAGAACAAAGAGATGATTAGAACGTCTAAAGGGAGAAGTAACTTTGAGATATTCCTTTAAAGCTTCTCCTACATCCAGAGGGTGAGTTTCAGTGGCCCCCGGGGACCTGAATGTAGGTAAGACGATCTCCCGATTGACGTGGAATACTGAAGACACTTTTGGGTTGGAACCCAGCATAGGGATGAGGACTACACGGTCCGGGAAAAACATCAGGAAGGGTTCTTCATGACCCAGTGATCCAATCTCAGAGACCCTTTTGGCCGAGGTAACAGCCACTAAGAAGGCAACTTTTGCTGAAAAGTCCTTGATAGAGAGCGGGGAGGGCCCCGTAGTACTAAGTCCGGAGATTGAGTCGAGGACACGTGGAAGGTCCCATTTGGGAAACCTAGACTTTCTTTGGGGCTTGAGCCTCGATGCACATCGAAAAAATTGTCTAACCAAAGGATGAACTGCCCATGAAGTGCCGGCGAAGTGCAGAAACTTGGACTCTCAGAGAGCTGACCAATAAAGGTAAATCTAAGCCTGTTTGAAGGAAGCTGAGAACATCTTGGACTTTTGGATGTCTAAAAGACCTGCCCTGAGTGGAGCAAAATTCCACGAATTTGGACCGGATTCTTCCATAGACCTTATTTGTGCTAGATCTTCTTGAACTCATGAGAGTGGAGATCACTTCTGAGGCACAGCCCAGTGATTCTAGCCTCTCCCTCTCAAGAACCAGACCATCAGTCGCAGCACTGCCGGACTGATGTAGGACTGACCCCTGAGAAAGAAGGTCTGGCCTGAGAGCAAGAGGCACTGGGTCCCGACAGCTGAGTTGGGCAAGGAGAGGGAACCAAGGCCTGTTCGGCCAATAGGGAGCTATCGTCACCACTTCGGCTGCTTCTGCTCGGAGCCTCTGCAAGAATCTCAGCATAACTGGTAGTGGCGGAAAGGCATACGCCCTCTTGAACCTCCACTGATCCGTTAGAGCGTCCGTGCCTACGGCTTGACTGCAGTGGCCCCTGGTGTAGAACTTCTTCAGCCTGCAATTGCAGGGGGAAGCAAACAGATCTACTTCGGGATCGGGTTTCAGTGACAAGATCCACCAGAACATCTCCACATGAAGAGACCACTCGTTGTTGTCCAACTTGGTGCATGATAGGAAATCTGCTTGAGTGTTCTGGACACCTGGGACGAAGACTGCTGAGATGTCGGAAAGGTTCTTCTGCGCCCACGATAGAATGGGCTCAACTTCCCGAAGGAGAGTGGGACTCTGAGTACCCCCTTGCCTCTTCACATACGAGACCGCTGTGGTGTTGTCCATTCTTAACAACAGTGACTGCCCTATCAGGAGATGAGAGAAGGACTGTAGGGCACACCAGGCCGCCTGAAGCTCCAAGACGTTCAAACCTGGATTGGGGAGGCATGCATCCCACTTGCCCTGCGCCAGGTTCGAACCGCAAAGGGCTCCCCAACCGGTACCGCTGGCATCGGTCGTGACCGTCACCCAACCGGTACCGCTGGCATCGGTCGTGACCCTCTTCACATATGAGACCGCTGTGGTGTTGTCCATTCTTAATAACAGTGACTGCCCTATCAGGAGATGAGGGAAGGACTGTAGGGCACACCAGGCCGCCTGAAGCTCCAAGACGTTCAAACCTGGATTGGGGGGGCATGCATCCCACTTGCCCTGCGCCAGGTTCGAACCGCAAAGGGCTCCCCAACCGGTACCGCTGGCATCGGTCGTGACCGTCACCCAAGAGATGGGAGCGATGGAGTGGCAATTTAGGAGGTTCTTGCGGTGAAGCCACCAGAAGAGGCTGTTCCTCATCGTAGATGTTATGCGGATGACCTGATTCTTGTCCCCTGACTTCCACTCTCATAAGAGACCTGACTGGAAGGGACGCAATCTCCATAGGGCCCATTTGACCATGGGAGTCGTGGAAACCAACGTGCCGACAATTTTCAGGCACTGGGAGGCTTTCAGTCGCCGGGCATGTAAGGCCCGAAAAACTCTGTCCCGAATCGTCGGGATTTTCTGTAGTGGAAGGGAAATAGTATTTGTCACTGTGTCCAACTGAGCTCCCAGATATATTAGGCGCTGAGCTGGGTCCAGCTGACTCTTTCCTAAGTTTAGGAGCCACCCGAAGCTGGACAGGGTGGAGATCACTTGTTCCCGGTGGGCCAGCAACTGCTCCCTGTTTTGGGACAATACCAACAGATCGTCGAGGTAGTGGTAAAGACGTACCCCTTTTGATCTTATGAGTGCCACCATAGCTAGGAGAACCTCTGAAAAAACTCGGGGGGACGTTGTCTGCCCGAAGGGGAGGCAGATAAATTGAAGAAGATCTGACCCCACTGGGAAACGGAGGTATTTGTGAAACTCCTTTTCCACTGGGACGTGGAAATAGGCGTCCTTCAGGTCGATCGAGATCATCCAGTCGCCTGGCTGTATGGCTCTCTGAATGGTCGACAAGGTTTCCATCTTGAATCTTCCATTTTCTATAAATTTGTTGAGATAGGTGAGGTCTATGACTGGGCGCCAGGAGCCCCCCTTCTTTTGAACTAGGAAGAGAAGGGAGTATATCCCCTGGAACCATTCGTCCTTTGGAACGTGTAATACTGCTCCCTGCGTTTTCAGAAGGTCCACATAGGACAGCAATATCTGTTTCTGTTCCTCTGCATGAGGAAGAAGAGTGGAGACGAATCTGGGGCGAGGAGTACTGGAAAAGGCCCATCTGTGGCCTGACAAGATTGTCCTTATAACCCAGAAGTCTGAGATCGAGGCCACCCAGACGTGCCGGAAGAGGAGCAGACGAGCCCCCACCCGGCCCGCCTGGGTGGGCGCAATCTCAAAAAGACTTGGCCTGGTCACGACCACTGGACGTCTGGCTTTTAACAGGTTTACGAATGGATGTCTGCCCCCTGCTCCAATTCTTCCTGAAGTTCCGGCCAGGCTTGTAAGAGCACGCTTCCCTGGAGCGCTCCGGGCTACGTCTTCTGAACTGGGGTTTCTTCCGGCCCAGCAGGCACCTGTCCTGGGGAAGAAAGCCCGACTTGCCACCTGTGGCCCGCGTTATGGCATCGTCAAGCTTATTGCCAAACAGTGAGGACCCCTCAAAAGGGATTTTACACCATGCCTGCTTGGAACCCGGGTCGGCAAGCCAAGGGCGCAACCAAAGGTCTCTCTTGGCCGTGACCGAAGACAGCATAATAAGAGCCAGTAGATGGATCAAATCAATAGACGCCTCCCCCAGGAAGAGCACCGCCAGCTTCAGCTCTGCGGCTGCCGAACTTCCGGCCAGCTCTTCCGACACACCTTTGAGGAAGGACTCCACGTTCTCCGTCCAGGCTTCCATGGCTTTAGACATGGCTGCTAGTGCCAGGGCCGGTTTACAGGCCATACCAGTGAGCCCATAAATTCTTTTTAGATCCAGATATATCTTCCTCTCGAGCCCATCTTTGAAAGATACTGCATCTTCCAGAGGAAGAGTCACGTGTTTGGCCAGACGCATAAGAGCTGCGTCCACAAGGGGAGTGTTCTCCAGACTCTTCACTTCTTCTGACTTGAAGAGGTACAATCTGGAGGTTTTATTTGACATGGAGGACTTCTTCTCCGTTTTACTCCATTCTTCATCAATGATGTCCTTCAGTTCCGGAAGGAGCGGAAAGTTTGCGCGTTCTTTCCCCAGATGTTTGAAGAATTTTTTCTGCTTAGCTGGGGGAGTGGAAGGATCTTCCCACTTCAAGGCCTCCTTGATCGCTTTGATTAATGGAGAAACCATAGCGAAATCAAACCCTCCAATGTGTTCTTCATTAACAGACTCATCGTCTGAAGAGTCAAGAGAGGCAACATAGGGCTGGGAAGTGCCCGGATCATCACGGGCCTCATCAGCCGGCGGGCCAGACAAGGTGGTAGATTGGCTCAACGTACGAGGTGTATCCCTCTCCAATAGGGATTGATGCACTGCCCGTTTCACAAGAGACTCTAAACGCTGGTTTTCCGTCTCCTTTTCCCCAACCGCACGGGCAAAGCAACGGTCACACAAGGACTTGCCCTCCGGGACTCGTGTCCTACATTCCCAGCAGGCTCTGCGGTCAGAGCGGCTGTCATGGCGGTGGGAGCGGTGTCTGGAGGAGGAACGAGAGCGTCACCTCTGGTGGGATCCGGACTGGGAGTCTCGTCTGGATCTGGATGAAGATGAGAGATATTGTGGCTTGGCAAGGTCACTGACATTCTGGACCGCGGTTAGCGAGTCCGACCTGGAAGGGCTGGAGAAACAAAAAGAGGGGGAGGGGGGAAAAGCAAGACATAATATTAGAAGCGCAACACTTGCGCCAAAATCTCATCCCCTCCCCTCATGAGCACATACCTTGTGCGTGAGGGCTGGCCACTTAAAGGCGGTGACTTGTCCATGACTTTGGACAAGGACGTCACGATCAGGAGTCTGCAGAGAAATGGCCTGAAAAGCCAAGGCACCAAAATGAGGAGGTTTCAGGAAACTCTGCTCTTAATAATACACCAATAAACGGTTCAAAAACGTATCTAACGTAAATACTATGTTAAGGCAAAGAACTCTTGCCGCATATATATATATATATATATAAACAATCAAATTATGTGTGTGTTTTTTTTGTTTTGTTTTTTAACAACAAGAAATACTGTCACCCTCTTTTAATATATATATATATGTATATTTAATTTTGTTTTTTTTACTAAGAAAAACAATTGGGGGTGTTTTTTTTTTTTTTTTTAAATAATGCAGAGATAACAGATCTTTAGGCCACTCACCTGGAGACCAGCAGGTATCCGACTCCTCCTTTCCCTACCAAGGGAAATCCCAACACATTAGGACAGGAGGGCGGAATTTAAATTCCCCGCCCGTGACGTCATTGCCTCCGACTGCACACGCGCAATAGGACGCCGCCGCACGGCACCTGCGCGGCCGACGACCAGACCGCCGTACCACGCATGCGCGAGCCAAGCCTCGCTCTCGAGGCGGCTACAGTGCAGGCGTCAGCGGCGGAGACGGCCGTAACCCGGAAGTGCCGTGGCAGGTTGGAACGCACAAGCGTTCCAGCCGCCATGAGGGAAACAAAAAACACTGATCCGAATACCGGGAACAGACAGGCACACTAACAACATATAGAAACTGCCATGGAGGAAGAAAGAGGACACCACAGACCTTGCCAGCCGTTGATTAAACCGTCTGCCTGGCATACAGAGGCGATCACCCATCCACCAAGGGGAAAATATTCAAGCCTCTCAAGCTACTCGCCCGCCCATGGCTGGGCTCTGAGCTGCACCGCACAAAGGTATGCCGAATCTTGAATCCATTCAATCTTGATGCGAACAGCATGTATAGGTCCATAGAGGAGGACAAAAAAGGAACGCAGTAGCTAGTGGTGAGTACTCATTTATGGGAATGGGGTCCTATAGCATTGGAGAGGAGGCGGGGTTAACCCACACGTAGGCTGCCATGGAGTCTGTCAGGAAATGTGCTTTTTTAAAAAAAAAATGGGGATATTTATTATAGCAAAAAGTACAAAATATTGTGTTTTTTTTTTAAATTGTCGCTCTTTTTTTGTTTATAGCGCAAAAAATAAAAACCGCAGAGGCGATCAAATACCACCAAAATAAAGCTCTATTTGTGAGAAAAAAAAGGCATCAATTTTGTTTGGGTGCAGCGTCGCATGACCGCACAATTGTCAGTTAAAACGGCGCAGTCCCGTATCGTAAAAAATAGCCTGGTCATTCAGCAGCCAAATCTTCTGGGATTGAAGTGGTTAAAGTCCATTATTCCAATTCCCATTTTTCTCAGATTATCTAGGATGTGGCACATTTATATTATGGGTGCCCTATTGCCACCTAAGGGCATTGCAATTATAAGTCCGATTATGACATCACTCAGCTGCTCCTGCCCCCTCCACAGCCTGTCACTCCAGTGAGTGCTGGAAGGGCAGAGCAGAGAGCCCGTGTCTCTCACTGAAGACTAAGAACTGAGTGATCAGTAGTCTTTGATCACTTAGTTCCTGGTGTAGAGGCGGCATGGAACAGATGCAGCATCAGATTGATTGCTGTTTTCATATCCCGCACTTCTCTTTTAATTTTCAGACTAAAGTTTAAATTTAAGTGTCAAGTACTGTGCCTCTGACCCCCCTCTGGGCACCCTTATGAATATCTTCGTGGGGATGCATATTCAAATTGTCTACAGAGTATTGTTGCTTATATGGCACCCCAGTTGGTGAAGGAACTTTAATTAGGGTTTATAAACACAGTATATTTTTTTGAAGTAGCTATACATATTAGGTCTGTTTTTCAAGATTGTTTTTCATACCCCGTCGCTGATCAAGGGTATTGTCATATGGGAAATCAACCTTTTTGGAGTCTTTTTCTTGTTGTCAGCATGAAAAAAGGCAAAGAAACAGCAAAAACTGATGGTTAAATATAACAAAATACCGATCATTATACGTGGTTAGTAATTGATTAGTAATCTTAGAGCTGCTGCTATGGTTTAGGGTTAAGATAACGTTAATAGATTGCTATCAAAAAGAACCAAGCGCTGCTCCTATAATTATCATATAAATCAAATGAATAAAAATGTGCCAGAAAAATCAAACAAAAAATTAATAAGAAATATGTATGCATATAAAGTGGATAGTGCAACTCAAAGTGCCCGTACAACAGTCTTGATCTATATAGTCTTTGTGCAGTTCAAAGTGCCAGTGCAGATGTATCTTTCAAAGTGCAAGATACACAACGCTGTGCTCCCTGCCTGCACTCCCCACTCATTGACAGTGATTGACTCTGGGGGGTTTATTTACTAAAGGCAAATCCACTTTGCACTATAAGTGCACTGCAAGTGCACTTGGAAGTGCAGTCTCTGTAGATCCGAGGGGGACATGCAAGGAAAACAGCATTTTTGCTTGTACATGATTAGATGATAAAATCAGCAAAGCTTCCCCTCATTTCAGATCTTCCCCTCAGATTTTCAGCGACTGCACTTGCAGTGCACTTGTAGTGCAGAGTGGATTTGCATTTAGTAAATCAACCCCTTAAGTCGGAAGGACATGTTAGTGTCCTGTTGTAATATGGATGGCCTCTTGTTTTGCTTCACTCCTCTCATAATATGGTCAGTAGTAATGCAGTATATACATGTCACCAAAGAGAGATTCCCATAGCATAATACCGTTTGGCTTTATTAAAATATATATAAAACAATTACACTCACAATTGTGGATATAATATAAGCATTTAGTTTAGGATCGGATCCATTTCGGTGTGCGTTCCAGATGCCGGCATTCTGGAACGCACGCTGAGGCAGCGATCCGATCCTAAACTAAATCCTTCTATTATGAAGCCAAACAGCTATAGTGTGTTCAAGTATACACAATAGAAGGATATGCTTTGCTCCTATTTCACAGATGAGGTTTACAAACACTTTAAGGGCTGGTTCACACCATCCCTGGTAAACAGATTTGGGCAAAGTCAAGTCAGTAAAGTCAAGGCAAAAATAGGGCCTGTTCACACCAATGCAGTGCATTCATAATTTGATCACAACGCAACGTGGCTTATGTGCTAAGGTGACAACAAACACATTTTGAGGCATATTTATAATGCAGCACACATGACTTTTAGCAAGTTTTCATTTGTGGCGAATCAATGCAACATTTAAACCAGAAGCCAAGAATAGTCACCTGCAGTGAATGAGAAGTTTTCAGATTTATAAATATATGTATTTTATCTTTGTAGACCGAAATAGTCACCCCAGCATAGGAAATGCAAATTTACCTTCTCTTCTTTCCTGTTTCATAGGGTATATGGGTGTAAGAAAGATATTTTAAGACGCTATCTTCTGTGATATAACATCTGGCCCTATGACTGATACAGAAATATGTGATCACCAACCAAAAATATGCACAGATTTTGGCATAGATAAGTAAAAGCAGAGAACAATTTACAGAAGTAGAACAAACTAAGCACTGTTCCTGCTAGGGAACTTGGCTTGCTGGTGACAATAAGTTCATGCCCATTTTAAACAACTAGTGCACCCATTTTAAACAACTAGTGCACCCATTTGTCCTTTACCAGTTGTACACAAATGTTGCTCCAGGTTGTGGTGAAAGGTATCCTCAAAACTGTATCAATCCTTACCCCTAACAAAATTGTGAAGAACGTGTGTAGCTATCACAACGTTGATAACGTTGACAGGGGTCATCTTAATGGCAGAGTGCCACATCTCTGTTTGTTAGCCAGAATGCCAAATACATATTCCACCATGGGAATGTAGGCCACCCCCCCACCCCCCCACCCCCCCGAATACCTCAACAATGACACTTACGGTAATTAATTAAAAACATCAACAACTTTGTTTGGCATATAATTGGCCGCGGCACGTTTTGCCTTTCATTTCTCTTTTAATCTAAATGTGTTGTTTTACAAGGTGATCATTTACAATCACTTTATCAGCTCCTCAAGTTTGGAATAGTTAAAAATGGTGGAATTACTACTGTTTCCATAGGATCTCATGTCAATGTATGTAAACTTGCACTCAGCATCTAGCATAGCTAGTAATACCAACCAGAAATACTTGTAGTTGAAGTATTTACTACATTACATGGCAGCATCATCACTTTGATATGTTTCCTGTCATTATCTCCTAGGCAGTTTTGGTGTGTTGCTCTAAAAGGTCAGCTGTCTCTCTCCATCTTACAAGTGTGGAAATTGGCATGATTATTTTCCATAGGTTTTTCTACAAGGCTCTACAACTTTATTGAATAATGTAGTACATTGTGGGTTTGTCCAAGCAAAATTAAATGCATGAATGCATAAGAATGTCCAGTAGTTAGAAACCTGCAAAGTAAAAATAAAAAACATATTGTACACTTTTCTAATGCGAACGCTAAAGACAAGTTGACATGACATGAAAGAAAATTACAGAACAGAGTAAAAATTAAATAATGAATAATCCGCACTTGGGTGAAAAAAATCCTCCCCTAGAGCAGCTAACACTATACCCTGATACAAGGCATGCAAACATTAATACCACACAGTGTAACGCTAGAAACAAATACAAAAATAAATCCCAAACATTTGTAAAAATAATAAATTCCCACAGTGCATGCTTTACACTCACATACGATCATATAAATCAACCTTAGTCTTTATAACCATGGCAATGGTGCAAATGAAAATTTCACACCAAAGTATGCACAAACCGAAGCATATCAGTGTGCAAACAAAATTAATTCAAATGAAAAACCCTGCGATGAATGTATGTGCAAATGGCCTTGCAAAAGTGACACACAAAAACCAAAGTGAACACAAAACACCATACAGAATCAGTAAGTGGAATGGGAGACTGCAATAATCCTTTTAATATGCTGTATTCTGCAGTTCCAGGTCTACATTCAGGATTTTTCAGCAAGCTGTCAAAGCTGTGATATAAAATGAAGGGTTATTATCCTGAAAAATAAAAATATATTGTATGTAGCGCTACCCCCACAGGAACCACTGGTATGTTTCTCAGGTCTTCCCCACTTTTTGCTTCACAGCCGGGCACAAGATAGATTCACACAGCCAGGTGCACACTCACTTCTGCTCATTACTCCAACAACCAGTCTAATGCCACGTACACACGGTCGGACTTTTCGTCTACAAAAGTCCGACAGCCTGTCCGACAGACTTTCGACGGACTTTTGGCGGACTTTTGGCGGACTTGCGAAGGACTTGCGGCAGACTTTCTTACAAACGACTTGCCTACATACGATCACACAAAAGTCCGACGGATTCGTACGTGATGACGTACACCGGACTAAAATAAGGAAGTTGATAGCCAGTAGCCAATAGCTGCCCTAGCGTGGGTTTTTGTCCGTCGGACTAGCACACAGACGAGTGGATTTCTGGGTCCGGCGTACTTACGACGTAAAGATTTGAAGCATGTTTCAAATCTAAAGTCTGTCAGATTTGAGGCTGGAAAAGTCAGCTGAAAGTCCGGGGAAGGCCACACACGATCGGATTGTCACCCAGCTTTAGTCCGTCGGCGTTTTGTAAACGAAAAGTCCGACCATGTGTACGTGGCATAAGGGTTTTGTTTTTGTTGTTTTATTGGAGAACTTGGATAGGGTAAGGGATATAGTGTGATATTTCCAAACTGAACTATTCACACTGAGGACTCTACCTTCTTTTCCTAGTAAAACTTGACTGAAATCCTTGCAGAAGGCAAATAAAGACTTATTCAGAGCAGCAGCAAACTGATTGCAGAACTAAGCTGTGTCCCTTAGTAAAGTAGATGACAGTCCTGGACAAAGCTGTAAGAACACCAGCCAGTATTCTCTCTTTGTGTGGACCCTCAGCTGACTTAGAGCACAAGAAGGGGTTAGCTGTCTAAGGATCCTTAGGGTGTCTGTGCTCACAAGGCTCCTGAAGCACCACCGCAGCCTTCTCTCTTCGTGATACCAGACCAGATACAATGTAGACTTTCCCTATGACAGCTATGGTAGGACCAGGGTCAGCCACAAAGACTTCTGGCCCTCAGGTTGCCCAACTGAGGCCACATGACAGCAAGTGATGGGGGAGTCAGTGCCTCTCCCCAGCCTGGTGCAATCCTCTGCTAGGAAAGACTAAGAGCCCATGTGCTTCTCGAATATAAACACAGGCACCCAGGGGCACCTCCCCTTGTAATTGGTCAGTGCTGTATGAATATTTATGCACCCATCTGCGTGGTTTATGCCTATTATCCAGCACTTTCTATAGTTGCTAGGACACAGTGAAACTTCAAGACAGCATGAGCAGCATCAGAGCAGGCTGAACTACTGTAGCCGATCACCACTCTCTGTTAAGCAGACAGCAATTAAACTTACCTAGCTGTCTCCCTGTTAAGGAGAGAAATGAAAAACTATTATACACTCATCCTAGCACCTACAGTGGGAACGGAAAGTATTCAGACCCCCTTAAATTTTCCACTCTTTGTTATATTGCAGCCATTTGTTAAATCATTTAAGTTCATTTTTTTTCCTCATTAATGTACACACAGCAGTCCATATTGACAGAGAAACACAGAATTGTTGACATTTTTGCAGATTTATTAAAAAAGAAAAACAGGACCATGTGATATTTCAAAGTATTCAGACCCTCTGCTGTGACACTCATATATTTAACTCAGGTGCTGTCCATTTCTTCTGATCATCCTTGAGATGGTTCTACACCTTCATTTGAGTCCAGCTGTGTTTGATTATACTGATTGGACTTGATTAGGAAAGCCACACACCTGTCTATATAAGACCTTACAGCTCACAGTGCATGTCAGAGCAAATAAAAATCATGAGGTCAAAGGAACTGCCTGAAGAGCTCAGAGACAAAATTGTGGCAAGGCACAGATCTGGCCAAGGTTACAAAAAATTGCTGCTGCACTTATGATTCCTAAGAGCACAGTGGCCTCCATAATCCTTAAATCGAAGATGTTTGGGACGACCAGAACCCTTCCTAGAGCTGGCCGTCCGGCCAAACTGAGCTATCAGGGGAGAAAAGCCTTGGTGAGAGAGATAAAGAAGAACCTAAAGATCACTGTGGCTGATCTCCATAGATGCAGTCGGGAGATGGGAGAAAGTTGTAGAAAGTCAACCATCACTGCAGCCCTCCACCAGTCGGGGCTTTATGGCAGAGTGGCCCGACGGAAGCCTCTCCTCAGTGCAAAACACATGAAAGCCCGCATGGAGTTTGCTAAAAAACACCTGAAGGACTCCAAGATGGTGAGAAATAAGATTCTCTGGTCTGATGAGACCAAGATATAACTTTTTGGCCTTAATTCTAAGCGGTATATGTGGAGAAAACCAGGCACTTCTCATCACCTGTCCAATACAGTCCCAACAGTGAAGCATGGTGGTGGCAGCATCATGCTGTGGGGGTGTTTTTCAGCTGCAGGGACAGGACGACTGGTTGCAATAGAGGGAAAGATGAATGCGGCCAAGCACAGGGATATCCTGGACGAAAACCTTCTCCAGAGTGCTCAGGACCTCAGACTGGGCCAAAGATTTACCTTCCAACAAGACAATGACCCTAAGCACACAGCTAAAATAATGAAGGAGTGGCTTCACAACAACTCCGTGACTGTTCTTGAATGGCCCAGCCAGAGCCCTGACTTAAACCCAATTGAGCATCTCTGGTGAGGCCTAAAAATGGCTGTCCACCAACGTTTACCATCCAACCTGACAGAACTGGAGAGGATCTGCAAGGAGGAATGGCAGAGGATCCCCAAATCCAGGTGTGAAAAACTTGTTGCATCTTTCCCAAAAAGACTCATGGCTGTATTAGATAAAAAGGGTGCTTCTACTAAATACTGAGCAAAGGGTCTGAATACTTAGGACCATGTGATATTTGAGTTTTTCTTTTTTAATAAATCTGCAAAAATGTCAACAATTCTGTGTTTTTCTGTCAATATGGGGTGCTGTGTGTACATTATTGAGGAAAAAAATGAACCTAAATGATTTTAGCAAATGGCTGTAATATAACAAAGAGTGAAAAATGTAAGGGGGTCTGAATACTTTCCATCCCCACTGTACCTAGGAGGTTGCTATATATAGCAATTGCCAGCACAACAATGATGTCAGACAGCACACAAAAGGAATCTTCATTCCTCAGCATTCCATTTTGTTCTTGCGTGGGTTTCCTCTGGACATGCCGTGGTGTAAACATACCCAAAAGCTTTTTTATTAAAAAATATTATAATTTCTAGTAAAATGTTTGTACAAACCTTATTAGACTTAATTGATTAATAGGGTTGTAATTTTTTTACACAACAGATGTCCTGAACCAATTTGATGCCACTTTGATGCTTATTATTGCAGAACACAACATAGGCTAGAATGGAGCCATACTCCTCCAGTTGGGATGCTACAAGGAACTTACTGTACAGGCCTAGCCAAAACCTGGCTGAAAAATAGGTTAGATTGCTGCAGCTTAGAGGTCTAGGATAAGTGAAGTTGCAGAAAAAAAAATACACTATGAAATACATCATATGTAAAAAACAATACATTGTTTCAGATTAAAAAAATGGAAAACCATTTTACAGATAATGATTCATGAGTTTAGCTGAAACAAAGCTGAGCGCTTTAAGTACGTTATTAATGTATATTCCTCAAATGCCAAATAGTATATAAATCCACTCTCTGTGTACTAAATGTCTACAAACCAAGATGTTAAACATAGTGGGGGCATCCTCAATGACCTGTACATATACCTGGAACATGTCAATCTGCTTTATTATTGTGGCAGGTCCATCTGCTGACGAAATATAAAAATACAATATAATAATATACTTCATTTAATATAATGAATAAAATACATTAACATGTTTTTAAATATACAACAAAACCAAAAAAGAAAATACAAAACTCCTATACATTATCTTAAAACAAGTAAGTCTGGAATTTATAGACGATTTAGGTGAAAAACAATGACTGGTACAAATAGCTTTTTTTACATAAAGAACTATTGATAACAAAATGTAATTCCTGTAAGTAAGCAACTTTAGATGTAAACCTCAGAAGAGCACACTTATGCTCTAAACTTTGCAGGAAAATCTACTGAATGGATGGCCTCTCATGTCTGAACAATATACACTTAAGTGGACTTTTCATCTTAAAGCCACATTCATTGAATGTATTATCTGAACAAACATACAGTAACATATAACCAAACCTGTGTTACATTGGTTCTATATTATACAGTAGTTATATAGTTCTTTTGTTTTCAAATCCATGTGAAATTGCATTTTGATTGATGAAAATATTTTAATACGGAGACTGTAAACCGTCTATTTGCTGGTTTCCTTGCCTGGTCACTTTTTCAACATGTATAACAGACTCCTTCTACATTTAAATACGTTTTAGACACAGTTTCATAGATTCCCAAGGAACACTGTTCATATGAGATTATATGAAAATTTTACTGCTTAAACAAATGAAGCCCTTTGGCATATTTAAAATAGTAAAGAGCAGTGAAAGTATGAAAAGTGCATAGCACCCAAGTTGTTTATACCTTACTTGGTTGGAATAGTGAAAAAGCATCTGCAGCCTACATACAGTATTGGCGTTTTCCTATTTAAAAATCCTGTATGTATCTATATATTATAGGTCTCATTATTCAAAGATTGCTATTAAAGTGTATTTATAGTTATAACATTTTTAGTTTTGGATACAGTAAACTACAGATACAGGTTAAAGTCCTTATCTGTTTTTTTGTTTTTGTTTTTTGATTTATTTTTGTATCCTGCTAGATAGATTTCCTTATTTGGAGACTCAACAGTAAAGTCATACACTAATAGTATATTCATACATAAATTCTCAGTACATTAAATGGCTTGATGGATGATGTCACGGATCCCCATCACACTCCACTTGAGTGCTTCCTTCAGTACACTGCTTCATCCAGTCTGGACCTTCAGATATCAGATATTACAGCCCGTATATTGTAAGAAACAGGCGAGACTAGCTCAGTTACAAAACTGCAACATGGAATCCTTTATTGGACAAATTCACACAAATATATACACCAGGAGGACATTTCCCTGCCCCCCCTTCTGATCATATTACCCTAGAAAACTGTAACCAGAAACAGAATTAACATAGCTAATTAACTAATCATTTAAACAGCCTAGGTGACTCAGAGGTATGACCTTTTAGAGCAGACTTGCCATCGTTTCGCTGAGAAGACACAACACACATTATCATAAACATAAACACAGGACACCTTTGCACAATAGCAGGAGCCCTTAGTAGCAGATGGACCGTCTCCTACATTGTACAGAGGCCTATGTAATTAACCCTTTCAATTAAGATGTATAGTTCTGAATCAAATAAAGCAGGAATAGTCTTTGTATATTTCCTGGGAGATATTGTGGATAAATATTAATGTTTCATTTTAAGTACTGTATTTATAGGCGTATAACACGCACTTTTTTCCCCTTAAAATCAGGGGAAAATCGCGGGTGCAGGTACGCGATCCCCCACTGACTGAGCTTCAAAATCGCCGGCCGCGATTTGAAAATGGCGCCGCCAGCGCCGAAATACACAGAGCCGGTCCTCGGCTCTTCTCGGCCACTTTCGGCTTCACTCGAGCGCCGCTCGAACCTAGCCGAGTATACTCGGCTAGGTTCGGATAGCTCCGCTCACAGTCACGTCCATCCCGGGCGGGACTACGAGTGGAGCCGAAAGTGAACGAGACCTGCCGAGAAGAGCCGAGGACCGGCCCTGTGTATTTTGGTGCCGGTGGCACCATTTTCAAACTGCAGTGACAATGAAAAGTCACTGCAGTTTAACTGCAGCCTGAGCAAGGCTGCAAATGGACACAGAAAGCTGCAGATCAGCACTGACAAAGCTGCAAGGCTGCAAATGGACACTGATAAGGCTGCAAATGACACCAAGGCTGCTGACTGCAGGGCTGCAAATGACACCAAGGATGCTGACTGCAAGGCTGCAAATGACTGCAAGGCTGCAAATGACACCAAGGCTGCAAATGACACCAAGGCTGCTGACTGCAAGGCTGCAAATGACTGCAAGGCTGCAAATGACACTGGACAAGCATGCAGATGGACGTTGTGCAAGGCTGCATTGATGGGCATTTAAATGTAAGTTTTTTTCCTTAAAACATTTTTTTCCTTATAATTCCCTCCTAAACTTGGGGTGCGTGTTATACGCCGGCGCGTGTTATACGCCAATAAATACGGTAATCCAAGCCACATTCTTAACGTCCATTATTTTCTTGTACACCCTGTGCCCCTAATAGACACAGGGTAACTTAGACATAGGAGGTGCATAAGGAGTTGAAGCAAGGGTTTCCCAACCTCTCCAAGGGATTCTGGGTTCCACCAGCTCCCCCGTCCAAAGTGACTCCCATCACATCTCTCCCATTTTGGCAGCAGACTAACACAGGAGGAGACCCTAGACAGGTTGACTCCAAAGTTAGTCCGTAGTTCCAGTCCTCCAATGCCTGTACCCACACAGTACCCCAAACAAATTGTTCCCAGCAGAGCATTACTCACTCAGCAAACCTCTGCCTCTCTCATAGAACATACCCGGTGCTGGTGGGAAGTGCGGACTGGTCCTTCCCCCTGGAGTCCCTTCAGCCACTGGAGAGAGGACAGGGTGGCTGGGATCACTCCATCATGCTGTTGGGGATCTGGGCCGATTGCCCAGCATCCCTGGGGAATAAAAATACAAGTGGAGACCGAAGTCCATTCCACTTCCACATGAAATCCATATTTTGTTAGTTGAGGGCAGAGGCCAGCAGCACTCTGTCCTGTTGCCAATGGTTCAGCTGGGCATAGGAGCTTCACTACATCAGCTTGTCGCTGGGGAGGAAGACCAACTGCCCCGGCTCCCTGGAACTCCGCAGATGTTGCCTGTGCTGGGCAGAGGTTGTTAGCACTCTGCTCTGTTGCCAGAACTTCTGCTGGGTTTCTGTTAGTGGAGACGGCAGGCCCATCTACCTATACCAGCTCAAGTTGCTGTTGTGAGGTGCCAATTGCACTCTCTCCCTGGATCTCCTGCGGAGTTGATTGTTGTGTGCAGAGGCCAGTAGTTTTCTACCCTGTTAGCGATCCAGTGCTCACATCATCAATTCTAGCTAACTGTTGGGGAGCGAAGACAGTTTTCTCCACTCTGGCTGACTGTTGGGGAGAGAAGACGAAAACCTCCTCTCCCTTCTCCCCCCGAATCCTGATCTGCTGCTTGGAAGTGACCGCCATCTCCTCACCCTGGGCCTCCAGAACTGCCGCAGGTGTATGGCAGAGGTCTTGGACCCTCTGTCTGGTTGCCAGCACTTCAGCTGGGTTGGTGTTATCATTCTTGGGCGGCGTCTGCTGCTGGGATTCCCTTTCTCTGGTACTGTCTACCAGGTGCACAAATCCTTGTTGGGGAGGGGGAATGGCTGCTTCCCCTCCCTGCATCTCTGAAATGCACTGGGGAAGAAGAACCATCACCTTCTCATCTTGGGCCTCCGAAACTGCCACAAGTGTGGAGGAGGGGTCTGCAGTACTGTGTCTTGCTGCCAGCACTTCTGCTGGTGGTTCTCTACATGGTTCCTTCTCTACAGAAAAGTCTATTAAACCCCCAGTGTCTGGAGTTGCTAAAAGTCCAGGGCAGGTGACTCATCATCCATAACATCCTCTGATGAAAAGTCAATTATATCCCTGCTTTCTGTGATCCATGACTGGGGAATGAGGACAGCTTCCTCTTCTCCCAAGCCCTTGAACTGCCGTTGGACAGATACATTTCTCCATCCAAGCTCATCCTGTGCAGAAACAGATTCATCAAGGTCAGTCAACACTTGCTGCATATATCATAAGACCTCAGCTTCCATAGCTGTGGACGGAGATGGGCAAAGCACACTGTTACTCTGGCCCATTGCTGACACTTCAGCCAAGATTTCAGGACTGTCAGCTGGTACTTCTGGATAGTCCCAGGCAAAGGGAGCCCAACCCTGGCTCTGAGCAGAGTCTAGAAGCCATCTGTATGCGATCTCCAGCTCCCATTCCTGCATGGCCAGAAACTCTATATCTTCCAGTTCCCAGAGTACTTCCGAGACATTCCGTATCTCTTCTCTGAAATCCATAATTTCATCCAACCGCCACACCAAATCGCTCCCAAAGTTAGGGTCCCCTGACAGCTTCACGTACAACGGTCCCAGGCCATCGTAGCCAAAGCCTTCCGTTGGGCTGTCATCCACTATCCAAGGGCATGCTTGAGATACATGCCACCAGAGGGCCCTGTAGCTCTTATCCAGCTGCATCTCTGCCCAGACCAGCCTGCTTAACTCAACTGTCTGCTCCTTGTGCGTTTTTTCTCCCAAAAACAGCACCCGCAATCCATACTGCGACCAGTACCTTTCCTGGATGGAGGTGAGAATTTTTCCCTGGTGGCGTTGCTCACGGGCTTGTGTTTCCTTCCAGAGTTTGCAGCAGATAAAATTATACCATCCCAGCAGGACCTTCTTTGATACTGGTCCTCTGTGCTGTATCTGCATCTCTCACAACCTCCTTCTGAATTCCTCCTCCATGGCAGCTGGTATCTGTATCTCTCCTCTTCTGCTATCTGGACCTTTGATCCCAGTGGAGGTTTAGATGTCCCAGACAGCAGGAAACGTCCCACCGCTTGCCGCCAATGTCACAGATCCCCGTCGCACTCCATTTGAGTGCTTCCGTCAATACACTGCTTCCTCCTGTCTGGACCTTCAGATATCAGATATTACAGCCCATATATTGTAAGAACCAGACGAGACTAGCTCAGTTACAAAACTGCAACATGGAATTCTTTATTGGAAAAACTCACACAAATATATACACCGACATTTACCCGCCCCCCCCCCCCCCCCGATTATATTACCCTAGCAAACTGTAACCAGAAACAGAATTAACCACTTGACCACTGGGCACTTAAACCCCCTTAATAACCAGACAAATTTTCAGGTTTTGGTGCTCTCACATTTTGAATGACAATTACTCAGTCATGCAACACTGTATCTAAATGAAATGTTTGTCCTTTTTTTCACACAAATATAGCTTTCTTTTGGTGGCATTTAATCACCGCTGGGTTCTTTATTTTTTGCGCTATAAAAGAAAAAAGACCGAAAATCTGTAAAAAAAATGCATTTTTCTTCATTTCTATTATACAATGTTGCAAATTAGTAATTTTTCTTCATATATTTTGGCCAAAATTTATACCGCTACATATCTTTGGTAAAAATAACCCAAATCGGTGGATATTATTTGGTCTTTGTGAAAGTTATAGAGTCCAAAAGCTATGGTGCCAATATCTGAAAATTGATCACACCTGAAGTACTGACGGCCTATCTCATTTCTTGAGCCCCTAACATGCCAGAAAAGTACAAATACCCCCAAAATGACCCCTTTTTGGAAAGAAGACATTCCAAGGTATTTCGAAAGATGCATGGTGAGTTTTTTTAAGTTGTCATTTTTTCCCACAATTCTTTGGAAGGTTTTTTTTTTACTTTTTTTTTTTTTCACAAAATTGTCATATTAGCAGGTTTTTTCTCACACACCGCATATGCATACCACAAATTACACCCCAAAACACATTCTGCTATTACTCCCGAGTATGGTGATACCACACATGTGAGACTTTTACACAGCGTGGCCACATACAGAGGCCCAACATGCACGGAGCACCTTCAGGCGTTCTGGAGCACCCAGGCCAATTCTGACATTTCTCTCCTACATGCAAAAATCATCATTTATTAGCTAGAAAATTACATAAAACCCCCAAAACATTATATATGTTTTTTTAGCAAGAGAATACAATGGTGGCCATTGCAACTTTTTATCTCGCATGGTATTTGCGCAGCAATTTTTTGAACGTTTTTTTTTTAAAAAAAACAGTTTTGTGCTTTAAAAAAAAAAAAAAACAGTAAAGTTAGCCCAATGTTTTTCCAAAATGTGAAAGATGAAGTTACGCCGAGTAAATAGATACCCAACATGTCACCTTTCAAAATTGCACGTGCTTGTGGAATGGCGCCAAACTTCGCTACTCAAAAATCCCCATAGGTGACGCTTTAAAATTTTTTACTGGTTACATGTTTTGAGTAAGAGAGGAGGTCTAGGGCCAAAATTATTGCTCTCGCTCTACCAATCGCAGAGATACCTCACATGTGTGGTTTGAACACCGTTTTTATATGTGGGCGGGACTTACGTAAGCGTTTGCTTCTGCATGCGAGCACATGGGAACTGGGGCGCTTTAATTTTTTTTTTGTATTATTGTTCATTTTACTTTATTTATTTTAGTTTGATGCTTTTTTCCAAAAAAAAAAAAAAAATTGACCACTTTTATTCCTATTACAAGGAATGTAAACATCCCTTGTAATAGGACTATGGCATGACAGGTCCTCTTTACAGTGAGATATGGGGTCAATAAGACCCCACATCTCACCTCTAGGCTGGGAAGCCTGAAATATTAAAAAAAAAAAAAAAAAAGACCCTGGCTTCGATCATAGCGGTGAATCGGTAGAAGCATCGGTGGGAGGCGGGAGAGGGGGACATCCCTTCTCGCCTCCCGTAAGAACGATGAAGCAGTGGAATAGCCGCTATGATCATTCTTATGATGTAGGGAATCGCCGGCTAAAAAATCTGATATCTGAATGATGCCTGTAGCTGCACCCATCATTCAGATATCCCCGCACAAAGTCAAGGATGTCGTATGACAGCCGGCGGGCTGGAAGTGGTTAAAACGCATTTTTTTAACACAAAGTTGTCCATTTATACAATATTTATAACACATAACATGCACATAACATGTACATACCAAAAATGACACCCCAAAATAGATTCTCCTACTCCTCCTGAGCACGACTATATCACATGTGTGAGACTTCCACAGCCTGGCCACATACAGAGGCCGAGTACAGCCGAGTATGGCCGAGCATGGCAGGGTATGGCCGAGCATGGCTGGGTATGGCTGAGTATGGCTGGGTATGGCAGAGTATGGCTGGGTATGGCTGAGTATAGCTGGGTATCACCGAATATTGCAGAGTATGGCTGTGTATGGCTGGGTATGGCAGAGTATTGCGGGGTATTGCAGAGTATGGCTGAGCATGGCTGGGTATGGCTGAGTATGGCAGGGTATCGCCGAATATGACTAGGTATGGCTGGGTATCACCGAGTATTGCAGAGTATGGCTGGGTATGGCAGAGTATTGTGGGGTATTGCAGAGTACTGCGGGGTATTACAGAATATTGCAGGGTATTGCAGAGTATTGCACAGTATTGCGGGGTATTGCAGAGTATTGCAGGGTATTGCAGAGTATTGCGGGGTATTGCAGAGTACTGCGGGGTATTGCAGAGTACTGCGGGGTATTGCAGAATATTGCAAGGTATTGCAGAGTATTGCACAGTGTTGCGGGGTATTGCAGAGTATGGCAGAGTATTGTGGAGTATTGCAGAGTACTGCGGGGTATTGCACAGTATTGCAGGGTATTGCAGAGTATTTCGGGGTATTGCAGAGTATTGCAGAGTATTGCGGGG